>JAODKL010000015.1:443074-462006 GCA_026780765.1 Petrocephalus schoutedeni
CCCCCTGTCCAGAGTTGTTCCCCCCCTCGGGCCCGTTGCTTCCGGGATAGGCTTTGGACACCCCCCCCCCCCCCAACCCAGAAAGGATAAGCGGATTGGAAAATGGATGGATGGATATATTACAGTTTTGCAGTGCATTTCAAAACCCAAATATGCTGCCAATATTCAGCATCAGAAAGCAATTTCAGTTTATTCGGCACCAAGGAACATGATGTATTTTTATTGGCGAGAAATCAGGGTCAGACAGTCCCCAGAGCAATGGAGGGTTAAGGGGCTTTGCTCTGGTTTCCAAGGGAGAGGTCAGGCCACGGTCCTCGGGATTTGAAACAGCAGCGTTCCGATCACAGGCACGGCGACCCAACCCCCCCCCCCCGGGGAGCCCCAGGTCAGCTCGCGTGCCAAGTGCAAACCGAGGCAGACCCAAGAACATAAGCTTCCCCCGTGGGGCCACACAAACCGAGGTACAGGCAGACCCCGTGTCCCGCTCTGACCCAATAAGCCGCAGTGCCGCCGCCCCAAGGCCAAGGGCACGCTGGCCGTTTGTCAGTTTATGAGTATAATTTCTTTGCCCGGCCAGACAGAGATACATCATGCATAATTTATCGTAAGTGGTCTCACCCGCGAGACGGAATACCGAAAAAGATCAGATGAATTGGATATGAACCTTTCTCGGCAAACAGCATCAAAGCTACATTTACTACCAAAATCGAATATATTAGAAAATAAACAAGAAAAGATGGATTACGCAGACTTCCCGTGGAAAAATGACTGTACGGCTTAATAATTATATCTGGAACAAATGCTTTTCCATGTGCTTGACTTCCGCGAGGTGTTGGTACATTTAAATTGCCTGCTAGTTTGCGGGTATAATGTATGCGGCAGATCGTGTGCCCATCGCTCTTTCCCGGGGTAATTCCGCAGCGCGGCAGACTGGACAAAGAGCTGCTCATCTTTATTAATCGGCGTTGTACCTACGGCTCGACCAAGTAAAGCAGGCCTCTCAATGCTGTGGGTAGGCGAATGTGTCAGCAGTGAAAGCATTGATACTGCCCCATGTCTGCGCGGTGAGGCCTGCCTGCCATCAGGTGGCGCTGTCTGTTACGCTACGGAACAAGATTCGGCGTTATTTCACCCCTTTCGCTCGCAGTTTTTTATTACGCGAATATTCGACGCGCATACTTTTCTAAACCTTGAACTAGTAGCCACGTATTAGAATAAAGACAAAGATATTAAGACTGAAAAACAAATATCACATTTAAAATCTGGAAACGATTAAATATTAACTGACGGCTTTAAACCTCTGAGTATTTGCTGATGGGCCGGACATGTTAGTGCTTCCCTGCTCTCTCTTTACAAAGGGGAAAGAGGGTTCTGATATAAAGCGCAGGGTCACCAGTAGCTCCTCCCGCTATGGTGAGTCACCCTGAACAGGACGACAGAGGATGAGGGTTACGGAAAGTGCGCGTGTGGAGCAGAAAGGCGGCGAGCAGGGGACCGCGCTCCCAGCCACAGCGGGAGCCGGCGTCTAGGGAGAGTTACGGTCCCATAAAGCGTTTGCTGGGGGACATTCCTCATGATGGCAAGAGGGAATGGAGGGCCTGGCACGGGGCCACACACAGGGAGCAGGACAGCAGGCCTCAAAGCCAGCCGGCCTTCCTCCTGCATTACCTGTCACTGGGGGAGGGGGCGGCCCATCAGATCGTGCACTGCACCCCCTTTTGGGACAGATGACATCAGAGCGGATTTAAAGTCGGAGAGTAGTAGATGCACAGATATGCACACACACACAGATGTGCACACACACACACACTCACACACACACACAAACACACAGACACAGACATAAACAGACATGCACACAGACACAGATGTGCACACACATACACAGACGCACACACACGCACACAAACACTCACACACACACAAACACAGACACAGACATAAACAGACATGCACACAAACTACATAAGATAAATTAAAAACAACATCTATGCAACCAAGCTCATTTCCTCACCCAGAATAACTCCTGTAAGCCAAAGCCCGGGCAGACAGGTGAATCTGGGGTGCAGTGGGACCCCGCCGCCTGTCCCCCTGGGTAGGACAGCAGCTGAATCGCATAGAAACCGCTGTGGTACAAAAACAGCCATGCGCATCTGGTCCGGAGCCACGGGAAGAGCTGTGCCAATCAGCAGGGGTGCGAGAGCAGGATGGGGGCATTACTGTGCCCGTCGCCACGCCGACATCACCCTTCCTGCTTGTAAATGCCACACAGCCCCCAAAGTCCCACTGGCAGGGATATTAACCTTACACACAATCTGTTGTGTTCCGCAAACCAGAAAATATAACAGGAACAGTCGTAGTGCTTATAACTCTGCAGACCGGTTTTGCTGCCAGGGGTGGAGGGAGGGGCTAGTGCCCACAGGAAAAACCACCTGTGCCCCCCCCATATTGCATGGGTATAGGTGCTGTGCCTTTTGCTGATGATCCTTTATTTGCCATCCGCACAGGTATGTGTACGGTAGACTGGGATGGTTTGTTTAGCATATTCCATTCTGATCTGATCACTGGGTCAGTCTGGGAGTTCCCCTTGGCCCCCAGCTCATAAGAACAATACAATGCCCCAAACACTCCTCCCTCCTCGCCCCCGCCCCCGCCCCCACCCCCGGCCTGCTAGCCAGACGGTCAGGCAGCCGGCCAGTGGAGTAAATAGTGACATTTGCCTTCTCCGACGTGCTGTGGTCCACACGCGCTAATCCACACCTTCACGCCCAAAGCTCTGGCATAGCATGGCGAGGCACGGTCTGTGGATGCATGGCTCGGTCCAAGGCCGCCAAGCCTCCAGGCTTCCCAGGCGTCCAGCTGCCAAACGGATCTCAGGGAGCGGTCTGACAGCCGCCGCCAGGCCTTTGCACTCACCAGGGTCTCTTGGAACAATTCCAGGGCCAAACGGCTTCTGAATTAAGCGCCGGGTGACAGGTTTTGTTTCGGAGCACCTCAATGACACCCCAGTCACCCTCATCTTACTTCTTCAGGTCTTTTGACGGAGGCTTGGCACTGATTGGTCGCCTGGGCTCAGCGGCCTGTGTCCCCATGGCTGCCATCGGATATCGGCTTGGAATGTGTAATATCGGCCACGACCATATGCCGTCCAGATATGCCGGGCGTGCTGCGTTGCCATGGTTTCACATCGCCGGTGTTGTCATGTTGCACACAGATCAACGTGGAAAGCGCAAATTCGTCAGCTTGATTTCACAATGCTATTAATCACAAGCGCGACGACACCCGTAAAACAGGGTCTCCCGCGACGCAGGGATGTCCGAGCTTCCCTCTGACGTTTGAGACACCCTTTAACTACAGCCGTGCGACGTGCCTTTTCAGAACGATGATAACTGGGGACTGAAACAAAGCAAGAGGCCGTCCAGACTCCGGATCGAACCGCCCTGCATCCCCATGGCATTCAAACCCCCCAAGCATACATACATCCCCCTTCTGTTTGTGCTTCTAATCACCCTTTTGCCTTTACGGTGAGGCTTTAGATGAAAGACGGTTCAAATCCCATGAATGGCTGCTTAACCTTAATGCGAGGTCGTCATCTGGAAGACAGGAAGTCATAGAAATATTAAATTGTAAAGTGCGTATGCTGCGGCAGATTAATGTGCCGGAGAGCTTCTGAATAATGAGAGTAATCATCATCATAATAATATCCCGCACACAATGAACACGACCCCAAGGACTGCCCAGGGACTGCTCGGCTGTGAGAAGCTCTCCCTGCCCGCCTTCCTGGGCATAAAAGGCCACCTCCCATTTGACAGGGCCTGTAGGACACCGTGACCTCGAATGCGGTCGGAGCTGATGAATCCTAGCTTGCTGGCTTTATGGCACTCTGGGGAGATAGAGGAAGGAAGGGAAACATGGAGATCATGTATCTCTGGTGCTCTCTGGTGAAAGAGGACACGGTTCAAACCCCTGACTCTCAGGCATGGCAGAGTACTGGTGGGTGTACTCAGCCAACAAAGGCCAACCTTTAGCAGATACGCCAGGCAGATAAGCCAGGAGGATGGGCTCTTTGAGGTTGGGATGGGAAAATCCTCCACTATGCAGCCCAATCGATAACATTTCAAAGACATACGCTTGCTGCTGCCTTTATGGAGGCTAACGGTATCCATTGCTCCTATCTGTCAACTATACACCTGCTTCAGAGTACCAACCATGGATCACTCTATAAGTGGCAGAGAGGCGTATCCAACTCTACAACCAATTGTTTTGCAGGGTTGGTAAAGGGGGCGTGTCTTTCTCTAGAATCAGGTCATTAACCATATAACCATGTAGCTAAAGGGCTTTCTTTTTGCTGAACCAGGCTAATCACCACATAAAGTTATCAATTGGGTGGGGGGGGGTATAGTCACCCAGAAAAAAGGCCATCCATGCTACCCAATCATGAAGATTTATATAATTAAAATATAATATAAATCATTAAATATCTCATCTCCTGCTTCTGGTATTTATCAATATGACGGGAATTGTCTCTGTGCGTGAACCCATTTGACGGGAGAGGCCAGATGAAGCTGCCAGCTTGGGAGCAGGGCATACGATGACCACATCGGGGGCCCCGGAGAAGCCCCCCCCCCCCCCCCCCAAGACTCCTCGAGTCACATTTGAACACAGACCTCTTCCGTGGCATGGGGCAGAGCAAAAATAGGCAGGCAGTTCGACAGTGCCGGCTGTGCGGTGATTACTGCACTGGGGAGATCAGGCTGGGCGTCGTCCACAGGCGTGACCCCCCCCCGGAAGCACTTCGTAAGGACAGGAAGAATGTCATCTGCTTCTGACCACTCGGCGCACCACAACACCAGCGGAGGCTGAAATGCTGTCAGGAATAATGCGGTCAGCTTGATTATCAACCGCGATCACGGCCCACTGTCAGGTACCCTGAGTACAGGGGTGACCGACTGACATATCAGCACATTTAGATAAACATTAAGTGGTGTAAATGGGACAGCTCCACAAAAGCAAGTCGCGGTAACCACGCCAACACAGAAACGGAGGGAAAGGGGCTTCAGAGCCTCACCTGGATGTGTCGTAGGTCGGTAAATGATATTGTGCTTATTCAAGACCGCACACAGGTGAAATAAGATAAGCCCTAATTTCGGTCTTAACTCGATATTGATGAAATATGCACTTCTGGTGTTTTGCCTTCGCAGAGCGGCGTAGAGGAACGAGCGAGTCGTACACCGGTCGCGGTTTCCAGGACGCGCATTGGGCCCTTTAAAGGAGGCGGGGGTGGGGGGGTGGGTTGGATGGTCAGAGCTGCAGACAGCCGCCACAGACGGGGAGCCACTGGCGGCGGTGGCCATCTGTGCCCTTTGCGGGAGTCCTTGTTCTGCCAAGAAGGCCGGCCACCCATCCCTAGGACAGCCTGCCCCGGCAGTAGCCCATCGCATGGCCCACGGCGGTCAGGTGACCTGCAGTGAGACAGTTTGGGACCACCACGCCTTTATGGTATGTGCCCTCCCCCCATACATAGAAGAAGACATCAGAGCCATGAGCAGCGCTAAGGGCAGAGCTATGGGCAGAGCTAAGGGCAGAGCTATGGGCAGAGCTAAGGGCAGAGCTATGGGCAGAGCTATGGGCAGAGCCAGGCGAGGGGAGGGGATGCGCCCACTTTGCACGCCAGACGGCCTGGAACTCGGTCTTGATTCCGGTAATTCATCCCCAGGATCAATCTATCCATCCCTCGCTGTCACGTCTGCTTCACAGCCCCCGTCTTCAAGCCCCAACAGCCCAATTACATGCCAAATAAAACCATCGCCCCCAGCCAGAGAAGCTGCAGCCTACATGTTACGGGAAAGCGACAAAGTCCGAACATAACACGTCAACTTCGTGCTGCCCCCACCCACACTGCCACAGCCCCGCAAATGCAGGCCGTCGCCAGAGAGACGGAGTCCCTACAGAACCCCGGATGGGCAAGCTTCTCAGAGCCACGCTCAGCCCCCGTGGCCGCCGGCTGATTGGCCGCGCTCAGCCCCTGTGGCCGCCGGCTGCTTGGCTGTCGAGCCGCCGGCGTTCCGCCTGTCAGGGTGCACCGCGCCTCTTCGGAATCGACATTCCGCCGCGTTTCCACGGAGACTCGCCCACCGGGGGCCACGAGGCTCTAACAGTGCAGCGGGGAAGACGGAGGAAGGGCTTGGAAGGACTTGAAAGCACCCGACACCCCTGACCCCCCCCATCTGACTCTCCAAGAGGCCCAGGGTGCCATCCTCCGCCCGCCTACACAGCTGGCACTCGACAGAGGCGCGGCCAGCACCGTCCAGGCGGACCGGCACCCCCGAGCGGCCCGGGGGACCAAACTGGCTGACGCTGGCCTCGGCTGTTTGATTCCTCCTGGGATGATCCTCCACAACTCAGAGACACAAACGGTCTGGAGCGTGCCTCAAACACCGAGCTGCCTGATCCGATTACAGAAAGCACGCTGACGGCAGCACAATTATCCAGCATCAGTCGCTCTGCAGCTAGACCCGGGGGACTTTCATTTGAATGCTGTTTGTATATGAGTCGAAGGATCCAGTCAAAATCATAACAAGGGCTCACAGCCCCCATTACAGGCCTCTGAAGACTCCGGGTTTGCCAGATCAGCCGATACCGCCGTGCGAGCACAGTGCAGGTACGACTCAGCTATCAGCTGCAAACTTCAGCTAAACAGCTTTCAGGCTGTTTAGTGAGCTGGAGCCGAACAGCAGGTGGAGGAAACTCAGAGGAAAACATGCAAACTCAACTCAGAGGGCTGGAAAGGCAATAACAATGTGCTGAGCCGGGGTAGCAGTCAGCGCAGGCCGCCCGCCACGCGAAAGCGAGAGACGATCAGGCCCCTTCCCAAAAGCACTGGTGACAGGGGGAGATTACCGCCACACCCATCCCTGCCTCTTCTGAGGCTAACGCCACCTACAGGGCATGATGTAGCACTGCAACTGGTGCAAATGCGAGCAGCGTGGAAAATCCAAACAAATGCACCGTCATTCTTTTATTTCCCCTGGGCCGCGGTCGTGTTCCAGCCATGGCGCGGGTTGCTGCTCCTGCGGAGTTGTTTTTTTTTTTTTTTTGAGAAAAACCCCAACGTGCTGGTTTTTGTTTTCGTGACCAGGGCGACCCCTTGGATGCCACTGTGTCAAAAGTCTGACCCCACCTCCATCACATGAACATTTTCCAGACCAGCTGTATCACTCCAAATTTTCAGGAGACGTGGGTTGGTGGTTTGACTGTGGATGATCTTCTCCAGAAGGACTGAAACATCACCAAAGAAGAGGATGGACTTTCTGTAGCTATTGAGCTTATGACAAGAACAATAACAATAAAATACCCAGCAGATGGTAGTGTGACCGAGTGGTCTAAGGCGCTGGATTAAGGCTCCAGTCTCCTTGGAGGTGTGGGTTCGAATCCCACCACTGCCAGGGGTCCTGCATTTATGCATATATCCATTGGAAAGAGTCTGACTCCAGCTTCAGCAAGTAGAATGATGCAGAGTGTGGCCATTAGACTGCTGACACCATTTAGGAATCAGGCTGTCAAGCTCATGAGAAAAATGTTTAAGACCTGCTGACAAGATGCCGTCAAGCCTGTCTTTGTGGGTGGTGCGGCCAAGCGGTCTGAGGTGCTGGACTAAGGCTGGAGTCTCCTTGGAGGCGTGAGCGCGGGGTGCCACCGCTGCCAGAGGTCCATATGGCCAAAGGCACCGGCCTGCATTCAGCCTGGCCAGATAGCTCAGCATGGAAGTCAGGCTCCAAATGGTTTGGAGGCCGGAGGATTTAGACAGGATGGGTCTTTCTGGTAAATATTTCACAAATAGTCTGGAAAAACTGAAAGTGAAAAGTCTGCAGGTTTCAAACTCAAAACAAATCTAAAACACTGCAAGCTTCACTATATTTCAGCTGATGCTTGTTTGCCTGTGCCCGTCCTAGACGTGGACCGCAGAGAGCTTCTTATGCGTCCCATCGGAGCACACTGCCCGGGACACAAACCTCTGACCTTCCGGCCTCAGCCCCTGACCCACAGAGACCCCGGGGGAGGAGCCATTTTGCTCTCCAGGTCCAAACTTGACAAGCCGAAGTGGGGGCGAGGCATGAGGACAGTGATAGGGGTCCCCAGCATGGATGACAACATCAAAATCCACCTGGGGAGCAAAGCCACAGAAGACCAGGCACCCCCCCCCCCCCCCCCGGGCTGGTACAAGACAGACTGGGGCTCACTGCTAAGACTGAGAAATTACCCAGAACCCACCACCTGTGTGAGGTTCCCCTCGCTATTCTAAAAGTTAGCCCCCATCAAACCCTCTTTACATATGAACCCCTCACCCCAACACGGTGCAGGAAGACCCCCAGCCCAGAAGGTTCTGATATATGTGTGATGCCTGGCAAGCATTTAGGGGGGAGGGGACTGACCGTTTGCCTCCTGTGTTCACAGTGGGAAATAAAAGGAAAAGGTATCTAACAGGAGGGGATTTCCAGCCCCCGTCACCTTAAGACCTGAGATTAGCTCAGTTTATTGCTTCACGTCCCAGAGTAAGCCCAGGCCCCCCACCATCCATCCCATCACTTAATAAAAAACATCAAAAGATAGGTGTCCGTGTATGTATGAGAGGAGGGGGGCCAATGGGACACTGCAAAGGGCAGATATGGGGGGGTGCAGGTAAATATGTAGAAGAGGTTCCTGTATTTAAGACTGGGCTCAAAGGCCCAGGGATGTGCTGCAAGAGAAGGCAGCACTTGAGTCATACTTCTGTCTTTCCAATTGACCAATCAGACGAGTCCCCCTTAGCCACGCCCACTATTAAAGGGTCAAGCCTTAGCCACTCCCCATTCTTAAAGAGCCAAGCCATTAGTTAACTGTGCCTCAGTGAGGAATCGATTGATCGCAGCCTGTGTGTTTCTGCAGTGGAGCGTAAGGAGGCAGGATCTGCTAGTCCGTTCACAGACAGGGACGAGCTCTCCAGAAAGACCTCTAATTGCTGCTCTCACAGTAAGTGGCCGTACTGTCCGTTAGCCTTTTATAGTAATAACGCATCACTGCTCTCTAACCTGCTTCACAAGTGTGTTGCTTTCTGCCCTTAATTAGCAGTCACTTCCGTTCAGGGAGAATAAGTGCTTAATTATACCCTAGCTGAATGTGAAGAATTGAGCACCCGCACTGCATTATGGGATCCAGGACAGAGCCGAGTTTATGGGGGAGCGAGCGTCCTGCCTCCTTGCGGTAGAACAGCTCCGCCCGCGTTTCCATTTCCACAAAAACAATATGGCACCCAGACTGCAGTGGCATTTCCCCAGGATACACGTGAGTCTGGGTTTGTCCACAGACCTGCTGCGGTCTTCATCCAGAGAGCTACTGTGGTCCTCATTCACAGACCGACTGCAGTTCCTGCCTACAGACCACCTGTGGTTCTCCCTGTAGCTCCTGTGGTACGTGGAGAAGATGGTGACTCAGTGAGAAGAGACCTTGGCCTATTCCTTAGGGCCACCGGGACAATGTGAGGTTTGTGAATAAAAGCAGGAACAGAGAGAATGTTCCCTGTCCACCTCCACACCAGAACCTACGAACCGGCTTTGTAACAGTGCAGAAATTCCTTTGCGTCAGTGATGTGAACTTTGTCAGCCTAAATCTGAGCAATTTTTTTTCCATTTGATAATAATTCTGCTTCTTCACACAAGGCATATGACGCTGTGTATTTGAAACCCATTTAAAATTAGGCTAAGAAAACAGACAGACCTAGTGTCTGCCCAGCACGTAAACACAGCTTTTAATAAAGCACTACTCAGAAGAAGCTGGTCCCAGCCCACAGAAAGCTCTGGTAACACCGTCTTAGAGAAAGTCAGGCGTGAAAAACACTTGTTTCTGCTTTTATGAAACCTTTCACGGAAAGACAAAAAACGAGACACTACAATTAACGATCAGAGCAAG
This sequence comes from Petrocephalus schoutedeni, assembly GCA_026780765.1. Taxonomy (NCBI): domain Eukaryota; kingdom Metazoa; phylum Chordata; class Actinopteri; order Osteoglossiformes; family Mormyridae; genus Petrocephalus; species Petrocephalus schoutedeni. The sequence continues at coordinate 453,020 of JAODKL010000015.1, forward strand.
TCACTCATGCACCCTGCTGATGGCCACTTATGGACTTCATTTGCATTTGCTTGTAGTTTTTAATTTCTGAAAGGCAAAATAACACTCGTAAGCTCTGGTGATTGGAAAGAGCACTTCAGATGAACTAAGTGGAGAAAACGTAATTAGTTAAGTGAATCCCTTTACCCACGGCGGAGAGCCGTGAAAAGCAGACTCCAGGCAGAGGATGGCAGATACCATGGAGCTGTTTTTTTTCTCCTTTTACTGTGTTTACTGCATTCCTTGCACAATATTCACGCAATCTAAAATTCGGAAAGAGATGCACGCGATTCTCCTGACATCCTTTTTCACGATCGAACCCGCGTCATGTCAGGTGGCCGACATCCCATCACTTCTTCCGGGAGCCAATCAGATTCGGCCCCGCCGGCTCTGTTCCCCACCCGCCATTCCCAGAACTTATCGATCACAAGTAAATAGCACTCTGGGGTCGATACCACTCGCTGTCACATAAGGAGGACCCTTTTCGCCATAGACACCCACCTTGCTGCAGGTCGGCGTGTGTAAGTGCCACTACAGGCCTGCGCTTTAATTGCTTTTACTGCAACCATAAACTGTGACCACCCAAGTTTGTTGTGCCATAATCACGCCATTCATACCATGACTGTCCAGGGCCTTCAACATCACTTCCTCCATATAAGGGCATGAGGGTGTGCAGGTAAAAGGATACAAATCATGTACAGTAAGCACCTTGGCACCATGCAGATTTTTACACGGGCCGAGGACCTGCTGTATACTACTTAACATTAGCAATCAGTAGTGGAGAAGGATACAGTTTTATATGCCTTTAATGGCATTTTATTTGCACTTTTTGTTCTATGGAGTGCAAAATAAAAAGTATCTGTAAATACCACAGGTTTTATTAAGTATGCTGAGGACATAAATGCAGTCTGGGTTAGCCTGATTAATATGCATTTTACAGAGTTTCAGCTGAAGGTGGGAACTCCACACCACTGGCACTGTCACTCCTGTTAATGAGCAGAGGAGGCGAGGTCGTGTGAATCAGGCCGCCGCACAACGCTCCAATTAGCACTCCTGGCACAGATGAGCATTTTCTCCATCCGGCCTCTAGAGGGCGATTGAACTGCCGCCAATGCAAAGACGTGGCGGCTAGCGGGCTTAATGAACCGCCAGGCAAATGGCGGCAGTAAACTTCACGGGGAGTAGAGACAATGAAGACAAGACCCTAATTTCAGCGAGCTATCTTCATTATGCTCGACATAATGAGCCGCCAGGTGCGACGCGTAAGAATGGCAGCGAGGGCAGCCAGGACAGAACGACTGTCAGAACAGGCCCGACGAGAGCGACGGTGCAGGGGGGCCCAGAACCTAGAGCGAGTGGGCTAACGGTGGCTAGCTCATTAGCGGGTGCCACCAGGACCTTCAGCGGGAACCTTGGGGAGATTAGAAGAAGTGTTTGTGTTTAAACAGCTGGAAGACTAATGGAAAATCAACAAAGGCCCATATGGCGGTAGGGTTCAATTAAATATTGATCAGTGTGTAAAGACAAAAGCCTATGCCTTTGGAAATCAAAGCTAGAGAGTCTCCCTGTGATGTGGCTGGCCGACCTGCGGGCATTCCGAGCAGGGATGTAGGCGAGACCCTGCCTACACGACAGCCGACATCAGGAGAGAGCAGCGATAAAACTCACGCCTTGGCAGGACACTCCAAGGAGGGGGGGGGGGGGGGTCACCACCTTCCAGAGGTGCTCTGTGCCACATGACCTGTCACATGGCCCCTGCTATGCCACACAAACACCTCTGGACATCAACATAGGGTTCCCAGAAGCCCAGAAGGAAGCGGGTTTGTCAGGAACGTCGTCTATCAGACAATGGGGATAATGAAAATGACACCATCATAATTCCTAAACACTTATGAGCGGCATATCGATTCCCTTCCCTTTTCCAGCCCGATTCTGGCTGGTTCATTACCCATGGGAGGTTCACTTGGGGGGGGGGGGGCTTCGCTCGAGGGAGAAAACTGTGCGAGCTGCAGAAATCGCCAAATCGTGACAAGCTGCCCCGGGCATATCGGCTCTTGGGGATGTTAAAATATTCATTAAAAGGACATTACACAAGTATTCTTAGGTTAACGTGACACGCCGCGAGAAGGGAATCACATTAACCGTCGCCAAAGGTTTCAGCGGCGCGGCCCGGAATCCAGGAGCTGATTATTAAGTGAGCTAAACGCTCCGACTCAGCACAGCCTGACTTCGGCCCACGATGCGATCGCGGCGATCTACTTCACCATCACAGAATTCCGTCTCGCGAGCGCTTAAGCTCTCCAGCAAAGGAAGTCTGGAAAACACTCTTCTCGGGCCGGTTAAACCCTTCATAATCCCTGCACTGTGAAACACAAGGTCCCAGTTAAGCCTAATCTTTAAGTTGTGAAGAGAGGAATTCCTTGACGATGCTCGCAAGCGACGGACGAGCAGCTGCCAGGGCGAGGAACGTTCAGGTCGAGCAGGATGCCCCTGTGGGTGAGAGCAGCGACCCAGACAGGCCCAGAACGTGAGCTTTCTCCTCCGATTTCTGTTCATGGATCCATAACAAGACAGACAATAAGCAAATGCCGATTCCACAAGCCCATATTCTTCATGATCCATCATGTTGGTGCCCAAAACAGGAACAGCAGCATCCTTTTTGGCTATCTGTCATCTGTGACAGGTTCCAGACCCACTGTGATGTGGTTTCGCACCAGCTGCCTTCCAGACCGTTCCAGTTAACCCCAATGCATTGATCACCATGATGGATGATGTCATATCCTGCCCCGGGTGCTCAACCCCCCACCCCCATCATGGACAAAGTAATGATTAAAGATCTCTGTTGCATTCACATGTGGATCTCATCGAAATGGAGGTCTGCCCCCGCCCCCCCCCCCCAGCAGCTCAGCCACCTCCAGTGCCATGATGTTGTCATGCTCAGCCATAACCCCAAGGACCCAAGGAATCAGAATGATCTGAACATTTGCCAGTGTGATAAAGCAGTGAAAACGTCAAGTCAGAATAAACAAATGTGGAGCAAAACGACTCAGAGTCGATCTCCCACAAGTCTGATTAGGGGGCTTGTGTGTGGTTATTCATTCCCGGATCGGCATTAGTTTGGGACTTTGATCATCTTAAGGACCATAATACATCAGTGGCAGACATGAGCACACAGCTCAACAGAAGAAACCTTCAGGTCGAATTCACCGAGCCACGCTGTGGAGACCGTACCCTTTCGGCTGTACTTCCAGGGTGGGGTGAACTGATGCACACTCACCGCACCCCGGCTGGGGGAGCGAGGGCCATCACAGGGTGAATATGGGGCACCCCTGATACCGGGCTGACGTTGGTGCCGCCTTCCCAGAACGCTCTCCTGAAAGTAAGCAGATGTTCTGAGAAGCCACGCTGTCCGGGGTGACGTCGGATGGCAAGTCCTCATTTCAGAATAATTCATTTCAACCTCTAATATAAGAGCTCGCTCGCTTATCCCCCCCTAGGCCCACCCCCGGCCGCCTTTTCGTCAAACTCAATACAGCTGGCGCCACACAGTCGCGATTAATCTAATTGTCCTCCACTTCCCGAAGCCATGGAGTGGAGATGAGGACTGATGGATCCTTTCCCGGGTGAGGAAGCGAGAGAAACATAACACATGCAGATAAGGAGCGGCTTGGGAGCCCGGCAGGACGGAGGGGGATCCGGCTTCCCTCGGCCCAGACGACCACTGCGAGGCACCGGCGTCAGGGGATGGGAGGAGCCGCCCCTCAGCCCCAGGCATGAAGGGCCCCCGAGGGCCCCTCAGTCCCCCCCCCCCAGGCCCCCCAATGCCGGCCTCCCTGGGTCTGCTTTCTGAAGGTCTGTAACCGATTTCTTATGTTTCCAAGTAGCGTGTGAAGAAGCTGGAATTTGACCTTTCGGGGACCCCAGGAGTGATCAGCGTGTGGGGGGCGGGGTGACTGCGGGATTAAAGCGAAGGCCGTCAGAGCGGGAGAGCGTGATGGCATCCGCCCTATTTTTGGGGTTTGAAATCCACCGAAATTCATCTACTGCAAGAAAACACTTCACTGCGTAACAATGGGATGGATGTGTGACCTCTGATAACCCCAAACACAGACAGCAGCGATTCAGAGGAATTTCCAAACAGCACCATTGTTTATCTTGTTATTGCCTGGCTTTCCCGCATGCAAAGATTAAAGACTGATAAATACAGACAATACAGACATGGAAATACAGTGACCTGCTGCGTCTCAGTTTTACAGGCTATCATGCTTAAAGCTCAGCAAATTCCCCTTGATTTCCTTAAGTGAATCTGTAAAAGAACGGGTATGAAATCTTTCCTATATACATACACATGAACAGACTGTACACAGAGCAGTCTTTCCCAATCTGGTCCTAGGGGACCCACAGACAGTCCACGTTTTTTGTTCCGTCCCAGCTCGGAGGGAGCAAAAACATAGACTGCCCGGGAGGAAGCTCGGAGGGCGCAAAAATGTGGCCCAGCTGTGGGTCTCCGAGGGCTGGATTGGGAAGGGCTGCTTTAGAAAAAGGGCGGCCTGTGCTGCATTCTGATAAGCCCCGTGCAGAGCGGGTGCCGCTGTGACATTTCACACTCCGGGAGTCATGTGACCAGCGCGGCACCGCAGAGGCGGCGTGTCTGAAAAGACGCCGCATGCATGGCGAGCAAATTAGCAGAAGCCTCATCGGTCATGCAGACACCCAGCTGAACATTTATACACGACTGCAGATCTTATGTATGAATACGGCCGCGACTCCGTGTGTTCATGCACGTGTGTGTGTGTGTGTGTGTGTGTGTGGGGGGGGGGGGGGCTTTCCCCCCGCCCNNNGGGGGGGGGGGGGGGGGGGGGGGCTTTCCCCCCGCTCCTATTCATCACCGGCCAAGAAGCCATGCTTGCCCACCCGAAATGGCCCGAAAGGTGCTGATTCCAAAGGAATTGTTTGGGGCTAACGGACGCCGATTAATCTCACCTCCTCGCCTGTCAAGTAGTACGCCGAGAGCAGGCCGCCGACATAGCGGATGTTCACCTCGAAGAGGGATGCTTCTCCATTCTGGGGAGGGGGGAAGAAATGTGCATAAAATCCATCAGAAATGAATCTGTTTTTTGTAGAAACTCACAGACACCTCACCTCCTGCGTGTGACCACGAGAGTCCGACCATTGAACGCACACACGCCACGTACATCTGTCATTGCCGGCACTTCCGTTTAAATCCCATTTAAATGTAATTAACAATCCCTAATTCACTTTAAAACAGACAACAAGGGGAAAAAGGTATTTGTCAGCATCTGTGTTTGCAGTAGTCGCACGTGCACCCGGCCTTCCGCACCCTGTCTTTGTGAAGATCCCGGATTGTAAATCGAGCAATTTTTCCCCATTATTTGTTCACTTTATTTCCATTCACATTTTCACTTTATACTGGGGACAAACTAAGGGAATGAATTTAAGTGCGACAAAAACACCCTCAGTTACTTTTGGCCCAGTTTCTGACAACGAGTCCATGGCCATCCAGTCTTCCTGCAAAAATGTAATTACACAAAAACAAAAGTTTAAAAACATCGCTCCAGGAAGCACGAAGCCGTGGAGGCTCAGGATTCAAGTTGCTATTAGGGAAGGCCTAAGTTTAGGGTTGGCATTTCAGTTAAGGCTATGTTTAGGGTTAGGTTTGGCATCTTAGTTACGTCTGGGCTATGTTTAGGGTTAGGTCTAACTTTAGGTTAGAGAGAAACTGTTTTCCACAAATCTCTCCTCCAGAAAAAGGTGCAGCCCCCCAAGCAGTCCTCCCTGCTTATCTCAGCAGAGGTTCTGTTGCCCTTGCTGGGGTTTGGGTTGCCATTAGGATTAGGGCTAGAGTTAAGTTTAGGGTTCAGGATTGGATTAGAATGCAGATGCTAGTTTCTGGCTATATTAAACTATAGTTGGCACGTCTCTGCTATTTAAAAAAAAATACTACCAATCAAATAAGAATAGGTCTAAGGTTAGTGTGGGCATTAGGGCCATGGTGACATTTTGTGTTAGGGTCACCGTGATAGTGAGACAAGTACATTTTCAGTACCAAAGGCATGGCAGAAGGGGCCATGTGACAGCCGTGTCATTCCGTCAGTTTGGGGGGGGGGCTTATTTCATTCTACTAACTATGCTGAGATAACTGCATTTTTTTCAGCCATCAGCTTTTATCCATCCGTACCAGCAGTCTGCAGCCAGGATCTGATCAATATCCCCCATCTGAGTGTCAAAACAGATTTCCTTTAACAAGGGGTGTTACTTCTGACGGCACCGAATCTGCCGTTTTAAAGCAGGAGGTGACTTTATCTGATTATCGGCACTTTCTGCTGGATCCTCGAGCGGTCAGGCAAATTGTGGCGACAATGGCAGCCTGATTGTAGGCGGGGGACGTCTGAGGCTGATAATGACTTTGTCAAGACTGCCTTGTTGACGTAGACTTTACCCAGATAAAAAAAAAACAAAGTGTGCGGCCGCCCGGTAATCGGCGCAGTGCCCGGTAAATACCACATGCCAATTTCCAGGCGTGCCTACATCGCATGCAAGGGACTGGAAGTGCACAGTACCAGTGATGGTGATGGAGATGGGGGGTTTTTTCGGAAGAGACTGGCAGGGTCTCGGTTTGTCGGGGCAATGCTGGCCCACGGCAGGCGAACTGCGTGACCCTCTGAAATAATGCAACGGAAATGCTAGCAATTACCACGGCCCCCAGCTGCGGGCCCCCCCACCCTTGCCTGCCCCATCACCGCTGGCAGTTCTGTATGCTGTCGACTAGAGTGGTGCGCCTCAGTTAAAAAGCACACGGATTAGCACAAATCAGAAGCAGGCGCAGAAAAAAAGACAAGCAAGGAAAGGAAATAGAACCAGATCAGTGATACTTTATGAGCCCCAGGGGTGATTTTTCTTTTCTCCCGCCCCATTAGGCTCTCCGAGAGACACAGACAAATATAGGTGACAGCAGGCTTGGGGGTTAAGGGCCCGACTTGGGGGCCGAACGGTAGCATCAGTCTACCAGACCCAGGATTCGAACCGGCAACCTCCCATTCACGGGCAGAAAGGGGCAACCCGCTGGCACACTACCCCCCACTTTTGGTCACTGGGGCTGATCCGTCGGCATGAGAGACTGCAAATTAGACGATGGCCCCCGCTGCGGGGTAGTTACGGCACCGTCTGGGATGGACGCCTGTCTCCTAGCAGAATCTCAGGACTGGCACCACTCGTAGTCACACTGACACTTTGACAGGCATCTCAACAGCTAAAGGTACCTATAGGAGCCAAATCAGAGCTCCCACCCCCACCATGTGTCACTGGATTTAGCACAAAGTAGCCTAGGGACAGTGGGCCATCACCAAACCCGAGCAATTCATTCTCTGGCCATGCAGTGATGCATACACACAGTAAACGCAATACGACGCCCCCTAACGTCAAACTCCAAAATAAAAACCTTACTTTTATGGAACTGGAAAAGTGTAACAGCGCAGAATACTCTGCTCAAAGCCCAAGGGATCAATGTCATACTTAAAAAGTAAATTTAGGAAGCGGTATCACTGCCTTATTAAGGACATAACTTCCCCAACGGGAAAAAACCACCTTTGATCCATGGAGGGTCTATGACATACTTCAGGTACTTAAAGTATAGTCTTAGCATCTTCAACAAATCACTATAAGCCGTATTATACGTAGAAGAGGAGGCTTGAAAATGTTTCAGGTCGCCAAGGCGATTCTGAGAGGAGCAGGGAGGGGATGCGCAGAGAATGCAAAGCAGTATTCACTCCAGCTGAGGGCAAGTATGAAAACAAGCGAAAGGATGCCTTATTAAGCACATGCATGCAGGAATCGGGGACTGAGGGCCTTACTCAAGGCCCCAACAATGGCATCAGTTTCCCAGGTCTGGGATTCAAAGCAGCAACCTTCCAGTCACTGATGAGCCACACTGGGAGTCATGGTACACCATCCCCCTAACAAGCAACCAAGGAACCAGAAGCATTCTCCGCAAGGCTGCTCCCAGAACCATCAGCGACTGACGGAATAAACAGCAGCAGTTACTCCACATGTAAGCACATTTCAAAGCAAAGCAGTATAGAAACTCAATATATCACTCCTTCCAATGCAAAAGCTACTCCAGCCCCCCAACACTTTGCTTCACGGAAAACCCGCAATAATTAAATCAGAGCACCACATGTAACCTCCTGCCTAAACAAGCTATTTCGATCCAGCCATGTCTCGAAGGAAAATTTAAGTCTACCTGCCCCCTTTGTTTTGAGACTAGAATATAATGGCACCAGATGTCTCAGGGATTCCTGGACCGTAATTAACGTGCAGAGATATCAGGTTACATCTCTGAGCTCTGGCTCAGCGAGTGGCTCTTATTGTATGACGATCAGCTGCCTGGTTTCCATCGGGAAGCAATGGCCCCCATTGTGACGGGGAGGCCCCTGCATTGAGAGATGTGGCCCCCTTGCTCTGTGCGTGCAGCAAATGCTAATGGCAGGGAATTAACATTTAAAGTGCGCGGCCTTGCGGCACGGAGCTGCTATTCCAAGCCCCTCGCCAAGGGCGTAGCAGGGCCCGGATACCCAGGCTGATTTGGGAGGGCCTAGATTCCATCAGTGTTTGAAGTAGGCTGGTAGTCATCAGTACGCAATACCAGCACCTCTCCATTTTTCTGTTCGGTGTACTGGCACCTCTCAAAATATGCTGGTACTGAATAACAAGGGGAGTACCGGCACCCGGCACTGAATAACAAGGGGAGTGCAGCACCCAGCACTGAATAACAAGGGGAGTACCGGCACCCGGCACTGAGTAACAAGGGGAGTACCGGCACCCGGCACTGAATAACAAGGGGAGTGCAGCACCCGGCACTGAGTAACAAGGGGTGTACCGGCACCCGGCACTGAATAACAAGGGGGATACCGGCACCCGGCACTGAATAACAAGGGGAGTACCGGCACCCG
>JAODKL010000016.1:9554-23834 GCA_026780765.1 Petrocephalus schoutedeni
TATTGTTCATTGAAGGGTCTCAGCTCATAACGGAGGTACTGAGGATCACTGCGGGCAGCTTGTGGAGAATGAAGGTATACTGTGCCCATTATCAGAATGCTCTCCTGTTCCCCAGGATGTCTGACTGATGTTAATATAGTGAATACTGACTTTCTGAGACTTATGGGAATCAGTTCTTTCCCTATGCTTTGACAAAATTTTTATTATTTATTTCTGAAATAACCAGGATGGTCCCATTATATAACCAGTTCAGTCCAGTGGTGACAGTGTTTACTGAAAATAAAAATACAGTTTCCTCCATTTCTTTGTTCTCAGGATGGTGGACAATATTACAGGAATCACCAACAGCAGCAAATCGTCAGACGCCAGCTTACTCAGGCCTTACGCCGCCAACATGATCATCATAGAGGTGCTGGTGGGCATCTTTTTATACATAAACGGCCTCATGATCCTTACCTTCTTCATGAAGGAGGCCTTTCGCACCGATACCCGCTATATCCTTTTTGCCCACATGCTCTTTGTGGATTCCTCCCTGATGTTGGCGACCAGCCTGACCGTGCTGCTGAACTACTATAGAGTGGAGATCGCTTATGAGGCCTGTTTGGTGCTCAACCTGGTCATGATGTGGCTGGAATTTTCCACGCCTCTGACCTTGGTGGCCATGTGCCTGGAGCGCTATGTGGCTGTGTGTAAGCCCCTGAGGCACGCTGCCATCTCCACGCCGAGGATCAGAGTGGCGGGCCTGCTCCTCATTTGGGGGCTGGGCTGTTTACCAGCCCTCGCCATCCTCCTATCCTTTGCAGCCCTGGTCTCAGCTGAGAAGTTCACCATGAGAGTCATGTGCACTTTGGAAGTATTGATAGTGATCGAATGGCAGAGATACCTCCAAATTGCTGTATTCAAATTCTATTTTTTGGTCATGTCCATGGTCATCGCCTTCACCTACATCAAGGTGGCTGCAGCTGCCCGGTCTGCCTCTGGTGACAACAGGACGTCGAGCACCAAAGGCACGAGGACAGTGGCTCTCCATGCCATCCAGCTCCTCCTTTGCCTCATACAACTACTTACGCCCTTCTTGGAGATGGCTCTGCTAAAGCTTAGCGTGGTGATCTACATCTATATCCGTTTTGTCAATTTCATAATGTTCGTGATAGCTCCACGGTGCCTGAGCCCACTGATCTATGGTCTGAGGGACCAGAAGTTCTTCCAGGCATTGAAACACTACGCTGTTTGTGGCCTGGATAATAAGATTCAACCATCTGCCTCTCATTCCAGGAACCTGGAACTGAGGCATTAATGTGAAGGAGGCCCTGGGAGACACACTGTGTGGACTGGGAAAGACCGGATATACTAGTCATTTAATGTTTACATGTATTCATAATTATTACTATTATTATTACTGTTGTTCTTCTTGTTATTATGGCCCCTCTATTATGCTTGTTATGTCCAGCCCTCATTTTGTATATCATAAATAAATAAATAACGCTTTTTAATGGATCTCAGTATGTGGATGTGGTTTAACTTCAGATTCTCTCTAATGTGTATCATAATATAATCAGCTGAAATTCTATAAGCCTACCCATCTTTTTACTCCTTATCCAATACAGTGTTACAGGGAATTTTCAGTGCATAAACTAAACAGACCTGCAGAAACAAACCGATGCCTTCAAAATAATACTGTGTTATACCTCAGACAGCTGATGATTTGAATGACCAAAGCACACCTGCTAATATAACCTGCAGTTTGTTTGCAGTCTAGAGAATCTGTACTGTTACCTGTGCAGATATCATTCAAGCAGGATATCACACTGATCACACGTTAAGCTCCGAAAGGCCATGCAGCACATGGTAACTTCCCTACTCTGATTTCTTGGACATGCACAAATCTGACCATTTTTCATTTAGTAGTTGCAATTCAAGTTAGCTTCCCAGAAATATAAGTATTGGAACATCTGGCCATTACACCTACAGGAGCTTTTATGAGACCCCATTCTAAATCCACAGGCATCAATATGGAGCTGGTCCCCCTTTGCGGCTATAACAGCTGCCACTCTTCTGGGAAGGCTTTCCACAAGAGTTTGGAGTTTGGAATTTTTGCCCATTTATACAGAAGAGCATTTGTGAGGTCAGGCACCGGTGATGTATGTGAAGGCCTGGCTCGCAATCTCCATTCTAGTTTTGGATGGGGTTGAGGTCGGGGCTCTCTGTGAGCCAGTCCAAACTCACCCAACCAATAAACTCATCCAATAAAGTGCATTGGGACATAGTCATGCTGGAACAGAAAAGGGCCTTCCCCACAAAGTTGGAAGCATAGAACTCTCCAAAATGTCTTGGTATGCTGAAGCATTAAAAGTTCTGTCCACTGCCTAAACCAAACCCCGAAAAACGACCCCATACCATTATCCCCCCTCCGCCAAACTTTACAGTTGGCACAATGCAGTCGGGCAGGTAACATTCTCCTGGCATCTGCCAAATCTAGGCTCGTCCATCAGACTGTCAGACAAAGAAGCATGATTTGTCCTTCCACAGAACACATTTCCACTGCTCCAGAGTCCAGTGGCAGCGAGCTTTACACCACTCCATCCAATGCTTGTCATTGCACTTGGCGATATAAGGCTTGCATGCAGCCACTAAGCCATGGGAGCACATTCCATGAAGCATAGGTCTTGTTATTGCATTGTAATGTATTCAGTCAACAGAGTGCTGATGACTTTTATGCACCATGCGCCTTAGCACTTGGCAACCCCACTCTGTTACTTTACTTACACAACTGTGGCAATGGGTCTGAACGAAACATCTGAATTCAATAATTAAAGGGGAGTTCCAGTACTTTTGTCCACATAGTGTATTTCCACAAAATAAGAATCACTTAGATGCAACTTAAAGCATCTTTACAGGTGTTGGTCCTCAGCATTCACATTGTATGTGCAGGCGCCAGGGTGTATGCTATGGCCTGTTGTTCAGAAGGCCTCAGCCCTGACTAGGCCCAGGTTGAGAGCTGCGGGGTTCTGCACTGTCACAAGGCAGCTCACCTCCACAGGGATGCCCTGTTTGTTTAGCACCAGGACAAACAAGCTGTCAGCCAGAGGGTTAAGGTTAATAATTGATGAGCACTAATGACAGAACATGGGAGATTGTGTAACAAGGGAACAGGTCCTGGGCCAGGCACCCAGATCTCTTTTAGAAAATGACATCAAGAGTTGCCTGCTCTTTTTGCAGATTGGAGAGGCCTTGGTTTTTTCACCTCACATATGGATCCTTATGACTGCTTCAGAAAAATGGGAGGCCCTCTGCACAATATGTACACAGGCCTGAAGCCCAGCGGTCAGGCCAGCAGCATGGTTATGCAATGACCAATGGGTGGGGCTAATTCATGGCTGTTTATGTATTGAATACCAAACAACCTTTGACCCTATATTGACCCATTTGATGGCTCGACGAGTCCTTTGTAGCCCAACATTTCTCAAAATTCATTGCGCAAACCTTCAAATGACGCAGTCTACGAAGGCCATGGAGACTGTGTCCTTCGAAGGATGCAGCCCCTGAATTTAGACACAGCCACAGAAAGCTCAAACCTGGAAACACAGTGACACTGGCAGAGTTGCTGGATGTTGTGTAGGAGCTCACACATAATATCACATATCCATGCATACATGCGTATAAATCCACCTTGAAATATAAGGAAAAGATTTAATTAGTATTGTGCAACGGTAGTCAGTAAGGTTATTAAAGAACAGCGATCTGTATAGTTTTGGAGAGTACTGTGGTAATAGAATAATTTGTAGTATATTGGTTATGTGTTGCTGCAGTTTATCCTGCAGAAGTGAACATCTGTACAGTGTATCAGGTGTTATAGTGTCTTCATGTTGATGATATGTGGACCGCATGACTTACATATACTATACCCAAATTCAACTCTTATTCCAAAAACTGAAAGTTGTCAGAAAATGCTTTACACGGCGCATTTATCTGTTTTTAGACTAAATTCAGAAGATGGAAATAAACTGATCTCAGGATTCAGACCTGGGGACCTAATCCAAGCCCTTCTTGGCAGAACAGGATTTCCCTGCTGAACTGTTGAGTGCTCGATGATTAGACAAACTGAACCTGGCCCCTGCTCCAGGGACGGGTGTCCATCATGTGGGTGTGTGAACTCATTCTGCCTTTACATAGCTCTTTTGCGGTCTTATTAATAGTCATCAATTATTAACGACAAGCCTCTGATTGAAAGCTTGTTTGTTCTAGTGCTGAGCAAACATGCCTTCCCTGGGGAGATGAGCTGCCTCGCGACATTGCTGAATCCCGCAGCTCTCAGCCTAGACCACATCCGTTCTGAGGCCTTCTGAACAAAAGGCCCGATTTTAGCCTTAAGCCTCAACGTGGCCTAATGAAAATATCTGTTGCCTGCACATGCAAGGCTAAAGCCTCCAAGCCAGTACAAACTATGTACAGAGATGCTAACACCGACTAGCTTGCAATGATTCGTTTGACATAAGGTTGAATTTCCATTAACAGGGCAGCATTAATGTTGTTTCATAAATGAACTGCATAACTGGCACGTCATAAAGTTTGAGCAGAGTAAATAGACACAGTTGATATATTTATTGCGGGATCCTTTTTTTTGCAGGTGAAACAGGGGGGAGAGGGATGCAAGAGAAAAAAAGGTAAAATCACTCTTTTGGCAAGGAAGACATGGCATGGACGTTCAGATTATAATGGAGCTGTGATCCATTACTGTAAAAACAAACGCAGCAGGAATTAAAATATTAAGGCACTGAGAATGAGGAGCAGATGAAATGAGTAACGCAACGCGATGACCACAGTCTTATGTTTTCTGAGAGTCGGCCAACATCTCAAAGATAGTGGAGGCTGCTTTTCTCTTTTTGATTACAGAACAGCACGCAGGTGCCAGAGGGGGGATCAGGGCACCGCGGACCCTGACCTATTTAAAGCTACTGAATGCGCCTTTTTAACCTGGCAAGGGCAAGGTGGGAAACTGCCCAGAGCGACATCTCCTGGGGGGCACTGATTTAGCAAACTGTCATCAACCCTCCCTCCCCCCCGACTCCACCCCTCCCAGTTTGACAACTATTATCGCGACCCCACTCGATAACCTTTTCTGTTGCCAACACCCCCCCCTTTCCCCAGACAGATTTTATCAGTCACCATCCACCCCAAGTCAGTTGGCATATATGCATCTGACATAAAATGAGATCGGATGGTAAAGTTTGCCTGTTGGGGGGGCAGTAGTGAAGCTTGCCTGGGGGGGGCACATGGGTCTTGTCTGACACTGCCTGTGGCCACCGGCCCCTCAAAAAGCCTCTGTGTGGCCCTGTTCATTATCTTTTTTCTTTATGAAGCGAATATATAGATAAAATAAACAGACATGTGTAAGAAAATGTAATAAACACAAGGCAACTGCATTTGGAATGAATGTAAATGTGTTAATTCCCTACCAATTGGTATTTGTGACCGAGCGTGAAGTGAAAAGACGTCCCACCCCTCTGCGAAGTGACAGTACCACCATCTAGTGGCCGAATTGGGGCATGACTTCCGTAAGGCAACAACTAAACTTCTCATTATAGAAAACAAAACAACAAAAACAAAAAAAAAACTCACCAACCATTATTCATTGGACTATTTCGTATGAGGGAATTTAGCCTGGGTAATTTTTCAACGTCAGTAAATTCAGCAAGCAGACCATCTTTGTTCGATTGTTTTTGAAGAACTTGACCTTTTGCCACCACGTCACCTGCGACGAGTGAGAGTTCCATAAGATAAAAAAGGACTTTGAACAGATGTCTTGATGAAGGAGGGTGTTGTTCTGTCTGTTTTTTTTTTTTACCTCTACCCTCCTTCAGCCAAAGACGAAAGATGTTATTACAGAATCTTTCTATTTTATCCTATATCAGGCGTCATTAGACACACCACCACATGCTTCTGAGGTCATTGGATAATTTTGTTATGTCATTGACTTCTTTTCTGTACAGACATTGCATGCAATACATTGGGTTTAATTTGTAATATGTGTAAATATTAATGACGTTCTCTTCACAGTAATTGGTAATAAGATTTCACTTCTGATCTGGGTTGTGCAATTACCCTGCTGAATGGAAGCTATAGTATAATTATTATTATTATACATGTAAGAATATTTTGCACGATTGCAAAATATGCATGATGAACACTAATGCTGTCTCTGTTTTCCGGGTATTTATATGTAGTATGTTTAAATATATGTATCATTAGTTATATTATTGCAATTATTATTTTTTTTTTTAATTTACGTATATTTTTAAGTGTAAAGTGGCTAACCATACACCAGAACAAAATTTTCGAATAAATGATTCTGATTTTTACTCCTCGCTTACGCAAAGCCTGGTTAGCGTTCTGACTAGTGTTACGGGCCAGACCCGCACAATCAATAACGGGGTTGCTTAAGTTCAGCTCGGTGCATAAATACACGCTGGAAATTCAGTGCCCAGGGTTGCAAACACCCAGATATTATGCTACATTAATAATATTTAATTAACAATATTTAACATAAAGTAATATAAATGCTCTTCTTTTTTTGTTTTCGTTAAATTGCCGGAAAAAAAAAAACTTGCATTAGGTAGTCTTCTATAAGTTACACTAGTATGAATATCAGTTTTAATTTCTCATGAAACATTTATAATACTTAATTAGATTTTGCGGGGAGGCTTGTTTTGAATTGTGGCAGAATAATACAAGCGGCTACAAGTCCTGATCCGAAAGATCTGCCGCGATTCTTAGGGAAGAGCGGGCGGTCCCCACGCCGGGGCAGCACAATGCAGGCGCTGGGGTGTCTCCGGACCCGGAGCCTTTTACAAGGCAGCGCCTGTTTCCTGCTGCAGCCCAGCGACATGGCGGCGTACAGGCGCAGCTTGGCCGTGCTCAGCTTCCTCAGGTTACACACGCATTTTATACCGACTCTTCCTTTGTTATATATGCGCTCTGTGTTTTTGCTTTGCGCGATCGGTGTTTATTATAGTGGTATATGAGTCTTATAGGGAGTTGTTCCAATCTGCTATAAAATGCGCGAAATACACGAGCGCGTAAGGTGCATGTAGTTTCATTTGGCCTAATGGCAAATGCATGGAATGAAGTGAAGCTGGCAGTGCAAGGGAATTGTGTAAAGTTTAAAGAGTGTGCAATGCGGCTTGGAGTGAGAAAAGTGTAAAGCGGCAGAGTTTTGATACGATAGAGTCTGAAATGTAATAAATACAGGCAGACTGCGAAGGTTGCCGCGCCGGCCCCGCTCGTTCGCCTAGCTTAGCAGTGTCGCCGTGCCTGTCGCTCCAGGTGCAGCGTCGGGGTCGCGGTCGGCAGCAGCTCGTCGGCCCGGCGCCTGGCGAAGCTGCCGGCGGCGGTGCGTAGGACCTGTGTCTCCCTTTGCGCGGCCGGCGGGCTCTGCGCCATACCCTTTTCGCAGGTAAGATTAGGACACCTGACGTTTTGTTTACAAGGCCGTTCCATTACTAGCCGGGTTCTGAACAGCCGAGGTGGTCTGTATTTACCCACCAGCAGGGTTGCCAGCTCTTACGTATAATGGGGTGACACTCACGCAAAGAATATTATAACAAATCTATATTATTACATTATAAGTCTAAAATTTGTGACATGAAAAGCGTTGGGGGTAGTTTGCAAGCTACAGACTATTTACAAGGTAGTAAAACTGTTACATGCATGTAAATGTGTGTGCAGATTTATCTCGAATTGAAAATCTCTTGTCAGTTAGCTGACCAAATTTGGCAACCCACCACCAGGACTTGTCCGGTACAGGTACTAGTAGGGTACAGCGAGTCGTAGGCGATTTTACCGAGAGTGAAATTGCAGCCCCTACTGGTCAGATATAAATGCTAAATTATAAAATTATACTGTAAATATTGCAAAGTCATATTGTAAAATATGGGCACTCTTAAGTCATATCAACGTGCAATAATTATTGAATCTAAATATACTTTTTTTTTTTTTTTTACAATTTTTTTATATGGATAAATGACTGGGTGGGTTGTTACCTTGAACCCCCTGGGACAAAAGCAGAGGGTCACCTATGACTGTGGCTTAATGTAGTATTGGGTGTTGCTTTGCAGTTGGCACCTCCTCCTGTGTAACCCACCTGTCTAAGTTAATAAACTGGTTTGGACCAGCTATGGGCTACTTAGGAGTCAGGACCTATGCCAATTCTCTGATTTCAGCACTGTTGACTCTTGAATTCACTTTGTGACACTGCTGCTGTGAGATGGTGTCGAGGTGCAGAAGTCTTCTGTTGACTTATCTGTTGGATTTCTGATTGCTGTCCCTATTACAAGGAAACTCTTAATAAAAGACATTTTTGGTCTCTTGCATCAGCGAGGTTTGGTTGTACTTACTGATGGCCAAGTAAAGCCTTATGAAGCATTTGTTTTACTGTTAGACCCCACCATATGGTGCTCTTGACTTACTGTGGGGCATGCTTTGAGCACTTTGTTTAAAAAAAAAAAACAGCACCATCTAGTGGGGTCAGAAAATACAGCAAGTGGTTCATGAAGTTTCATTTGACCATTACTAGTTATAGTGGTTTTGGTGGGACTAACCCCACCCTCCCCTCCAACCCAGAAAGAGACTGCAATGCTCTCCCACGAGGCCCTGATCCGCAGGGCCGTGTCACTGATGACGGACGGTGCCAACACCTACCTGTCCCAGACCACCCTGGCCCTAGTGGAGTCCCTTACACACTATGTTAAGGTGAGACCCCCATACAGTCACAGGCATCCTGTAGCTCAGCAGTTATAGCGTTGCACTAAAGTTGAGGATTTAAATTGTAGGGAGGGCACACTTCAAATAATTAATTTCATGATGTTTACATTTTATATAATCAATAAATTCTACCTATCATACCAATTATCCAGTTCAGGATCATGGTTATCCTATAGCCTGTGTTCAGAACACACTTTGGATGTGACGCCAGTCCATTACAGCATACACACACTTACAGGATGAACAAATAAGTCATGTTGATTCACTGCGTGCTTTTGGAGGGAACCTGGAACCCGAGTCTCCACTCACAGAGTCAGAGATGGGACTCAAACCTTTCGACCCTGGAGGTTTAAGGCTAAAGTGCTAATCACTGAGCCACAGTCATTTATTGCCTAGATTATTATGTAATTAACAGTTTAACACAGGGGTGCCGAACTCCAGTCCTGGAGGGCCAGAATCCAACACAGTTTGCAGATTTCCCTGCTCAAACATACTTATTAAACCTGGTAATTAGCTGAATAAGATGTGCTTGAGCAGGGGGAGCTGCAAACTGTGTTGGATTCTGGCCCTCCGGGACTGGAGTTGGGCACCCCTGGTTTAACCAATGTGCCAGGTTGACATGAAAATTAAGTCCTGTGTCCTGTCTGTTGGGATATTATTCCCCCCAAGCTGCAGTGAGAGACATTTTCCTGCCAGTAACATTTACAAACACACATATATACAAACATAAGCAAAATGCTTCCAGACAGCTGACTTCTCAGATTAGATTAGCTGTTTTGCTCTCTTGTTGTTTTGACCCATCGAGCGGAAAGGTCCGGTTCAGTGCTGGTCCTACTTACCACTCCGACTGGCCTTATCTGACAAGGCCAAGGTAGATAACCTGTGGGTTCAGGTTGGGGAGGGACAGTGGTGGAGTTATGCGAGGTCTCTGTTGACCATCGAGCCTGACCTTGTATATCGCCCTTGCCCGCCTCCCCAATCAGGCGATGGACACACTTTTGGCTCTGCAGCAGCGATATGTGAACTCTGTCAGGAAACTGAACCCCACAGAGGAGGACACCGTGTGGCGAGTGATTATTCGCCAGCGCCAGGAGGTGGGACGTCGTCCTGCCGTCAGGGTGGCTTCAGGGGGTCTTGCTCGGGCCCACATGTTGGGATTTCAACTTATCGGCAATTGTGGTCATATATGTCAGTGGGCCTCAAACTTTTTGTCTTCGATATGGGGCAAGTCTCCAAGGTGAATTCTGCCAAACTGATCGGTAACCATATCTCAGGGGGGCAGGGTGCCAAAAAAAATGTAAACATGAATTACCTTGTAAACATATTGTTTAGCATATTCAGAAAATCATCTTGTCATAAAATGTTTTGGTTGCAGTCCACAGTTTGAGAACCACTGGTATATATTGCTTGTTTTGGCATAAATGATCTCCAACTGTCTGGCAACACTTTTTTTTTATATTACCATTTGTACAGCATAAAAGGTGATAAACTGTGTAAAATGGGTGATATATATGAGTAAGTAAGAGGTTGTAGTGGGCAACAGACTGCATGAGTTTGAAATGAATAGATAATGCAGGGTGGTGATGTTCTAGGCCTGATAGCAGTCATATGGCTGGTGTGTAATTTGTAATAAAATGTGAATTTCTGCATCAGGAACTTGATCTGAGGAATGATCTCAGTTCTGTTCTCTAGGTGATGGAGAGACGGGACGAGTGCAAGAGGTTCGAGACCAGTTGGATTAACGCGATCAATCTGTCGGAGCTGGCGGCTGAGGCAGCCTACAATGCAGGTGTGTTTGCCCCCCCCCCTCCCCCCAGCCCCTGTGAAGGTGCGGGGAAAGGCAGCATTTAATTTACACACATCAAACTGTCCTTTCTATAACTGACACTTTTGGGCCACCCTGATAGGAACCTTGCTGGAAAGGTTGTGGTCACCTCTTTTTAGTTGTTTGTGCATGGCCCTCTGCTGGATTACTTTGGTTCTGTGACGTCTTTGCCTACCCATGATGAAATGGGATTGGGCCCACAGACAAATGTTCGGCCAGCTTCACAGTAGAACTGCTGGTTCTTCGTGACTAGGGGAATTATGGTAGCACAAAGACAATGCAGACAGATCATCTTGTCTGTCTCCTATTAGATCAAATCTGGATTTGAATCCAGGTAGCTTGATGCCATGTTTCCGTGAAGTTTCTTGCTGATTTCTGTTACTCTTTGAGAAGTGTCTTCTGTTGATATCCCAGCTGATTTTTTTTTTTTTTTGGCAGCAGCTTTTTTAAAATCACCATCTTGTTTATTTCTTCAGGGATTCTTTATTTTAAAAAAAGGTGAACACAGGGCCTGTGAATACACGTCTGGTTCCGTTTCGCGTTTAAGTATGAAAAGCTGTTCTGTGTCCTGTGCTGCCCGACAGTCTGTGGGTATGTTCATCCAGGGGCAGACCAGGCGTCGGTCACGGCGCGGACGAACCTGCAGGTGTCGCAGGAGCACGTGGAGCAGGTGCGGCAGCTCTCACTGGATGCCGAGCAGAAGCTGGCGGACGCCAAGGCAGAGAGCATGGAAAGGATGTCTGCTGGCAGGATTGAGGAGGAAGAAGATATCCCTGATGCGTACCTGCGGGAAGACTAGGCGTGTGTAATTGCAATCAGATGCACCACAACACCTGCAATAATGGATTCCCTATCCTACCAAACAATCTTATTCAGGGGCTGGGGTCCTCAATTGACCTTTGACCTATACGTGTCCTTCAAGTTGCCTGTTGTAAAAATATGAAGTTCCTTGTAGTGTGAAGGCCAGGGGAAATTGGAAGGAGTCACCAGACCTGCTCTTATCACTAATGCTCTTCCAGGTACTTCTTGTTGGACGTTTAGTGTATATATATAAATATATAATATGCGTGTGTGTGTAATATATCTTAAAGTTCCTACTTCACTGTCTGATCCAGAAGCCGCACCTCCCTCACCACCACTATTTGGACACATGGTTAACTTGTATAATGGGAGGAGGAGCCATTTTTCACAGTGGAGTCATGAGGCATTATGGGAGCAAATTGGTTACTATGGATACTATGCAATGACAGCCTTGTGTTACAGCCCCAAACAAAATGTAAGCTGGAGTTGTAGCACTTAGCTTACAGGTACTTTGTGTTTTAAATTTTTTTCTTTTTTTGCTGTAATTTAGGTACTTCTGATCTTTCTGAGGAAGATAAGTTGTGCAATGTTGTTGTTATTATTATTATTATTATTATTAATAATAATAATAATAATAATTAATTCAATCTGTTAGCCTTTTTTATGCTGAAATGTTGGGTTTTCTGTTGTTTAAAAACTTTTGTTTTGGGTGTGATTTCTGAATTGTATTTTTTCCTTAATACTGAATACATTGAATAAAAATTATTTAAACTTGTGTGAAATTAGTGGATGAAGCAAGTCATGCAAATGCTTTAAATAGGGATATCAAGAGATTTATGGGATATTCTTTGGTTTAATTTAATGGGACATTAAACTACCTTTCTCATTGATCGAATATAAATGCATTATGCTTTGCTTTCGTCGCGGGCGCAAGTTTCAAATCCTATCGTCACTTTTTCCGAAGCCGTGAAATTTTCATGCTACAACTGTAGGGACGGGCATCGTTGGACAGGACAGACAGTGGCGCAATGCAAGGCAAGACTGCAGGCGAAACGGCGCAATATAATGAGTAAACGATAAGTAATAAAGTTTTTCCCATGCACGTCCATGCGGTGGAATCGCATGCCTCTGCATCCTTATTGTCTGGCCTGCTGTTGTGAGCCCTACGCACTGTGCCCTGGATATCTTATGTTCTTTTTTTATTATTATTATGAGCGTTTTTCCCACATAAGCCCTCGCGGATCGCCTCCGTTGGCCCGGCGCCCGTCCCCTCTCCGCGCTCTGCCGTCACCCGTGCGATTCTCACCGCTGCCTCTGCGAGGTCTTCGTCATCACCAGGCTCGCTGTCCCGCCAGCGTGCACGGAATCGGAGAGGTTCATTTTCAATGATTTTGTCCATCTGTTTTGGAGTAAGGATTAAATATTTTACAGTGCCAACTGTATCTTTATAGCTGCACACTAACAAGGTTTATTACTTTTTTTTATTTGTCTGATGTTTATCCATTTGTTTCTTTGAGGAAGCAGCTTTTATTCTGTTTCAAACAGACATATAACTGTGTTACAACTGTTGTGCAGTTTATAATTTAATGCTAACAAGTGGTGTATACCCAGGGGTGGGGCTTAAGAATTTTTGTTACTAGCCAAATGGAATAGATCAGTATAAAATGTCGTCTAGCATGCAGTTTTTTAACAATGGGCTGGCGTCCAGTCTTTTGTACTCAGTCTTCGCCTAAATGACATGCCTCAGGCGAGTGGCTAAGCTTAGTGTCCAGCTCTGGGAATCCCTCGTTTCAAAATGGATTTAAAATGCATCTAGACTGGGTGGAATTGCAAATGCTCCTCGAAAATGGTCGTTAATGGAGGCAGCCTGGCCAGCAGTCCGACCGTGTCTCCCAGGACAGGTGAATGGGGTGCAGACAGGCGCACCCCATCCCATGGGTGGGGGGGTCATGAGGTCGTGGGTGTGTTGAAAGCACATTCTTAGTCACGGATCGTTAACGTGGAAAGGTCGGACAAACTGACCTGACACCTGAGAACCGGTTTTGGATGGTGGATAGGCTGAGGAGTGACAGGCGCCTCAGATCAGAAAAGCCTCATTAACCTAGAGCAGGGGTGGCAACGGGCCAATGTTTATGCGGGTTTCTGGAATAACCTTTAGGTCAGCTGTTCGATCCCTGGTATGACGACTCTTCAGCCAATCAGTCCTCTGATAATGTCCTCTAAGATTACTAATCTTTTTTATGGAGTTGCAGTGAAAACCCGCACACACAATGGGCCTTTCTGGATATGATTGGCCATCCCCGTCGTAGAGCGTTCGAAATAGAAAATGCGCTGCTACATATCATTCCAGCCAGCAGATGGCGCACTCTGCTCATACTAAAAAAAAAAAGAATCTCACAGACAAGGAATTAAAGAATAGGGAAAATAATTGGTTCGGTTGGGCCATTGAAAACGTGCCTCACACACACACAAGTGATACAGCATGCAGCCTCCAGATAAAAGAAATATATTTCAAGGTTATTTCCATAAATTAATAGTTAATCATGTTAAGTTTACAGATTACTGGAGAGTAAACACTGTGCACAGAGCTGTATTTGAACGAGTGTGTTTACAAACGCATGTCCTCCTGATCACCCCCTTAAGGCCTGTGCATCCTCTCTTATGTATGATGTCGGCAGTGAGACAGCACATCGCCCGCCACAAGGAGAGAATGGGCTCAATGTGCCACCATTGATGCAATCTCAACATTAGGGAAGTGTATAAATGTTACTGTGGTTACACAAGCACACAAACACTACATTTAAAAGGCTCCGCTGGCTGCAGACCAAAAAATGCCCAGAGATGCACAAAAAGATTGTGAGAATAAGGTAGAGGTCTTCTCCTGCTGAGAGACA
>JAODKL010000016.1:51201-69534 GCA_026780765.1 Petrocephalus schoutedeni
AATTCCAGTGGTGTCCTGCCTGGAACCAGTTAAGGGTTCTTGTGTGTGTGTGTGTGTGTGTGTGTGTGTGTGAGGCAGACATGGAAACGAAAAAATGAATAACAGCACTATGGGGGGGGGCTGGGACTTTCCCGCGAGAAAGTGGCCCTTTTCCCGCTGCGGGGCGTGCAAGCTGAGTGGTGGCGCGGCCATACGTGCGTGTGTGGATGTTTGGATAGACATAGTCTTAGTGAGCCAGTTTGGGGGGGGTGGGGGGTGTTCTCTTTCATCGCAATTGCATTGCCGCCCCCCCCCCCCGATTCTTTCTTTGCACTTTCCCTTGCCACCCTTATCTCCTCTGGCCCGCTTGGGTGCCTCCTGCTAATTGCCTGTGTGTGTGTGTGTGTGTGTGTGTATGTATATATTACATGGCAGGGACCAGATTTGCCCACAGTGTTGATAAAAAAAAAACCTGTCGCTTTTTACCAGGGCACTGTTTTCGGGCCACATCAGGATAACAACCTAATTTTTATGAACATCTGTGAATGTAATCAAATAACAAAAAATGCTAAGAAAAAAAAATTGGTCTGGTTTCCTAAGGTTAGGGCTTCGTGATTGGGATTAGGGTTTTTCCTACATGAATGAATGCACGGTCCTCACTAAGGTTCGGATACAAATGTGTGTGTGTGTGTGTGTGTGTGTGTGCGCGTATGGGCGGTGTTACCTCTGATGCCATTAAAAGCTAGACTGACCACTAGAGTCGTCAAAGCTGCCAGCCTAGGACATGACTTAAGGCTGCTGGTGGCTCTGCCCCCTGCGTCTCCGTCCACTTGGCGGTCTGTCACCTTCAGTGTCCCCTGTCATTTTTGGGCCGCGCGCAGGACCCCCTCTTCGCGCCAGGGGTCCCCAGTGCATTGGATTTCCACACCTTATGCTGCGTCGGCCGTTTGCCATCAGAAGGTGTTCAGATTCCCTGGACGGGCTTGATTCTGGGCCGGATCCGCCCACGAATGTTCTGTGCGTGAGGAGGCAAACTACTGAATTGCACTTTAAGGAGATGTGATGTAATCTTTTAGTTACTGCACTAACTTTTTAACCTGGGGGGGGGGGGGGTATAATCTTTCACAGAATCCCCTCTGAGCTCTCCGGTGTGGGCCTGTGGGTGAAGAAACCAGGGCCAGTCTGCAGGCCTGAGGTGGGACTTGTGGGATTATGTAAACGCTCCCTCCTCCTTTCCGCTACTTGTTGGTGGCGAGGCATGCTGCATATTAGTCTGATTTTTGGGGGAGGGGGGTTTGGACCTTGTTGACCTATGGTGCAGCCATCATGGAGTCCTCAGTCTTACTGGGGCGGTGATTTTCGTGAGGAAGTTTGCAGATTTGCATAGCTATGGATAAGGATCGAGTCTCCATGAAACTGGCAAGGATTAGTGGTAGGGAGATTGGGCGGACGGGTGAAAGTGGGAGGTAGTGGCAGTAAATTGTCAGCTGATTATGAGGATGGAATAAATTTGGTGCATTCTGGGAACATGCCCCTCCCCCCACAGACACAGATGACCCACCCCTTGAGTTCACAGCCTAGTTTAATTTTAGAGAGAGGGTCTGGTTTTGTTCTTGGCCATCCATGCATTTCATCAGTATAGCCCCTGCTTAGCTGACCTTGGTGGGGGGTCTTGTAGACCCAGGTGTTATGAAGCCTGGATCTGAGCTGTGTAACTGCGTTAACGGGGAGTGTCAGGCCTGTGTAAGACACAGTCTGTGGTTAGCCTGACCATGGTCCTTCTCCCTTTCTTCTTTCTCTCTTTGCTGGCTTTATTTTTGCCTTACTGTGGCTTAGGTGTCGAATCGCAGCCATCAGGGAGTCCTCAGTCTTGCTCCCTTCATTCTGGGGACGCACTTGCGGCCTTTGCCTGGGGTTGTAAAATGGGCCGTTATCCTGTCTCTGGAGCCACTCAGGGCCGCGGGGGGTGGAAGGCAGTGGGGAGTGGGTTTTGTTGGCAGGGTGACCAACCAGCTGAAATGTTTGGGCTCGGTTGCCAGGCGACGCGGAGGGTTCTGATTTACGATGACGTCCTGCTCGTGGCAGCTTGATGCAATTAGCTATTAGTTTTGGGGGGTGGGGATCAACGGGATTTATGTAGGCAGGACTCATGAAGCCCCTTGACATGTCTGTGCAACAGTACTGTCATGTCATTGTCACTATGGGGTGTGTGTGTGTGTGAGTGAGAGAGAGGGGGGGTATGGGTGGGTAAAGTCACACGATGAGCTGTAGGGTGGGTAAATTTACTGTAAAATTCTCTGATGTGAGTGATGGTCTGTTTTCCATTAAAAAGAGAGACACGCACAGTCTATTTACTGGAAAGTGTGTGTACAGGTTTTGCTATATTTGTGTGGACCAAAGGACCACACAAAGTTTAAAAAAAAAAAAAAAGAAAGGAAAAATGCCAAAAGTCTTGCATTTTGTTTGCTTCTTTAAGGTTAAGGTTTGGGCTGGGTAGGGGTTAAGGGTGTATAAGGGTGTATCTTTGATTGTTTTAGGCACAGCGCCACGTGCCCAGTGCTTGGATTGGGACAGCGGTGTCATGGCAGATCTGACCACTGGGGGGCAGTGGAGCTGCTGACGGGGCAGTTGTCCATCTGGGCCACCGGGCAGAGGTGGGACCCCGCGCCAGGCTGGTCGCGTGCCTCCAAGCAGCAGAGCGCACACACAGGAAATGACCCCAATCTTTACGCACATTTCAGCCATTAAGAAAGCAGCCCCTGTCACGCATGGCGAGAGGGTGATTTTGTGCTCGCATCGATTCCTCTGGCTGACCTATAAATCCCGATGTTGGCTTTTCTCCTCGGCACTCCGTGTCCTGTAGCTAAATGGTGCCCTCTGTACCCTGCCCTCTGTGTGTTACTCACACTTTGACTTTCCAGGCTAGTATCTGAGGTCAGTCGGACGTCGACCAGCGTCTTTTGACTTTATCCCCCTTCATATGTTCCGTCCCTTGACCTCTGCGGCCATGCTGATGGGTGCAACAGGAGGAAAAGGGTTGATTGCAACGGCTCCATGTGTTCAGCTTGTCCACCTTGCTGGGACCAGGAAGAGGGCGGGGCTTAGGAAGTGTCTGACTAAGAACAAGAAGTATTGAGGGCGCGACATTGTGCCACAGTCTTAATCAAATGGTTATCGTGACTGTAATGGGCTATAGGACTTAGTGCCCCGCCCCTCCAGGACTTGCTGGCTCGCTGCTTGTTGGCCCGTTTGAAATGCTCGTCCAGGCTCCTTGCTCTCAGTTCCCCCGTGGATGGAGGTAATGGGGTTGGGTCAGCCTCAGCCTCTCGGGAGACTGGGGATGATGGTTTTTGAAGTGCTGACTTTTGAGTGTGGAAGATGGAAATCAGAGAAATGTGGCCCCGAGCGATCCACTTGGACGCCAGTGTGTTGGAGAAGAGCCAAAGGCCAGGATGGGTCCTGTCCGTACGGAACGTGCACCGCGGTTTGCTTGTCCTCTTGGCCAGTTGGCCCAGCACAAGAATCTGTCATTGTTGTCTCCTTCTCCAACATTCCATTCCTGTGGTTAAAGCGTCTTCCCTGGCCCTCCCCAGCGGGGATGGGGGCTGTCTGACTACCGGGCTCACGCGCGGATCGAAGAGTCTCTTAATTGCTTCCGTTATCTCATTCGGTTCCAGAGCCTTGCCTTGTCTTCCCTGCTCATGTATGGAGTGGAGTTTTGACCGCAAGGAGTAGCACTCAAGAGGACTATGGAGTGACATTCTCTAGTCTGCTCAGATGTTCGCTGAGTGTTTGGTTGTCTGGGCTGGTCAGGTTGGGCCTCGGGGGAGGGGCTGGGGGGGCCGAGTGTGAATTGTCAGTGCCTGCTAAAAGGCATGGCCATAACCTTATACTGGCCCCACTACTGCGCCATGTCATAGTACCCTGTGTAAAAATGGGGGTGGAACCACAGGGACACTGCCCTGAGCTGAAAGCTGATTGGTCCCTAGAGTGCCCCCTCCCCTGTCACTCATAGATTCAGAACGATATTATTGGCTAAATATAAAATTGCCCCCTCTTATGTCCCGCCCCTTAATAAAGTCCTAGAATCACCCTGCTCCTTCAGGTGACTGTCACTTCCTCCTCAGAAACCCCAAACAGTCAAGTAATTTACTCTTAATACCGAAACCTACTGTATGGTAAATGGCTTGTGGGCAACGGCGTAGGAGAGCTTGAAATTTTGGTGGGTACAACTTGATCATTTAAAACCCAAAGGTAAACTTTATTGGGGAAGATGAATGGATCTAAATGAAATATTGTCTGCATGCCCTGCCCAGTTCCTAGGCCCCTGCTTGGGGGAACGCTAATCTGTTCGTTTATGTGGGGCTGTCACATTTATCTCTGCAGATGCCCTTTGACCCCTGAGTCGTGTCTCTGAGCATGTCTGCTTTGATGTTGCCGCTGGTGACCCCATGCAGACGTCTTCCCGCCTGGCCGCGTGTGGCTTTCGGAGAGGCCTGCTCGGCCCCATCCCCACCCCTCTGAAGGTGTTTTCTTTTTCCTCCGCTCCGGGCTTTTATTTATCTGCCGGCCTACTCGTCCTCTGGGGCTACTTCTGAAAGTAGTCCCCATGGCGCTCTCATTATTTCCAGGAAACTCCCGGTAATTCACTGCCAGTACCCTTGCCCTGTAATGGGCATATTCAATTATGAAATTTTAATTGTGCAGGAAGGTCTTCTGGCTCGGCTTTGGGAGGCTCATCCTGCCAAGTGTAAAAATAATAGTGACGTCGGGCTACTGGAGCGTATGCCAGCTGGCTCCCTAACCCCTGTAAGCCGCTCTTGGCGAGGCAGGGGGTTCTGCGGGCATGCTCCCTGTGCTTGGGGCCTGCGAGTCATGCCGCTGTCAGTGGCTGACCTGTAGGAGGCGCTGTGCTTGTTGTGTGATGTGCAGGCCTGTCTAGGAAGTACCATTATGTGCTAGGGGGAGTTACCAGAGAAGAATCCTGGTTGGTGAGGACTTGGGAGTGTGCAGGAATAACGCAGATATGGGAAGGTGGCAGTAAGGGTGGTGATGGTAGAATAATAAGACGCAAGTAATAAGGGAGCCAACAAGTCGGACAGTTTGCTTTGACCGGGGCTACCCACTAACTTTCAGAGCATAATTACGAGTCCAGCGCCGAACAATCAAGAAAAAAATTTTTACTTGCAAATAATTTTAATGCAAGTCGAAAAAAACTTGAAAGCCTGAATTGTCATGTTTTTCTTTTGCTTTTAAATTTAAAAGTTGTATCTGAATTTTCAAAAGCAGTGAGTAACGGACATGACTGTCCCCCACCCCCCAACCACTGAAATGCGTTCGACAGCTTGGGGGCCGTAATACATGTAAGAAGCTAGTTTAAACCACGACAGTCTCTCCACCCCCCCCTCCATAGCTATAAATACATATTCCCAAAACTGGCATAATCACAGTGCCAGCAGCACTAATAGTGATTAATAGGCCCTCTCTCGTTATTGAGCCCTCCCCGCCCGTTTGTGATGAGGTGGCACCTTCCCTAACTGGTCCCGTCTCTCCGCAGCGGCATGGGCCAGCCGGGTCCGTGTCCCAGAGAGAGTCAGCGCCGTGCTGGGGAAGAACGTGACCCTGGGCTGCCGGGTGGAGGTGAGCTCCAACCTGAGTCTCACCCAGAGCTCCTGGGAGCGCCGGCTACCCTCGGGCTCCGTCACGCTGGCCGTCTTCAACCCGCAGTTCGGCACCTCCGTCTCCCCCGATTACGCCAAGCGCCTGGCCTTCCACTCGCCGTCGGTGTATGACGCCACCATAACGCTGGCGGACGTGGGCTTCGCTGATGTCGGCACCTACACCTGCAAGGTGGCCACCTTCCCCCTGGGTAACACCCAGGCCTCCACACACATCAGCGTCATGGGTAAGCTGCATCTGCCCTGTGCCTTCTCACATGGGCGTTTTATTCTGCCGGTCACCTGGAATTCTGGGGTCTGTAGTTTTTATCCAAGACTCCGCCCCCAAATTCTCCAATCACTTTACTATAACTAGGAAATACAATGTTTTTCCTGCCTACCTGCCCTCTTAAAATATGTTCTTCATTTGCTTCAGCTTGAGGAGAGCCTTGCTAATTATTGAGGTGATTGATGGTCCACAAGCTTGTTTGACAGTAGTGCTACCCAGCCTTAACCTTAACCATAAGTAACCGAACAAAATATGAGGCTTTTTTTTAATTGCAGACAGATTTTTATATAATTGAGGTTATCCTTGTGGGGACTGTAAAATGTCCCCACAAGGTAAAAAGTAGCAGGTTTTTAATCATATTGTGGGGACATTGGGTCCCCATAACTGTAATAATTACAAAGCCACACACACACACACATCAGCTTCTGGTGTATTTTACCAGGCGAGTGCTATGCTACATACTCCTTGGTTACCAAGAGCCTTGTTTCCAGCAAATGCACCTCAGTCTTTTTTCCGGCCAAGTACGCATAGCACAGCGTGGAGGAATGCTTTACATCCCACATCAAAAAAACTTCAGGAAATCCTTTTTGTTTCCTCTGAGTTTAAAATGAGGATTGGGCTGGGAGAGGGAAGTCTGTGTGTCTGGTGTTGATGCATATAAGCTCCGGTGTGTGTTTGTTATTATTGGTCTGTGAGAGGCATGCATGCATTTCCTTATACTGTACGTTTTTGGGTTTTCGCTCTGGGAGTGGGAAGGGGGACATTTACAGAGAGGTACCATGTGAGAGGGGGGGTCGTACACACGTCTGTGTTGCACCCCGGAAGCGAAGACGCATTGTGACATGCTGTGATGCGTTTTCCCATTCTCGTGGTGATAGTGGGCAGATTGCAGCATAATCGTCCGTCCCCCCCCATGGTAAGGGTCAGCACATAGGAGCCGGTTGAAGTAACTCTTGGTCTCTGTGGTCCAGAGGGCGTCCGATGGAGAGGTGGTGGTCTCCCCCCTTAGCATTGATTCTTTTTTTTTTTTTTTTTTTTCTTTCTTTAAAGTTGCTTTGCTGACAAGTCTTTCCCACAAGATGTTTCAGACCCTTAAGGGTTCCCTCCTGGGACCCGAGACGGCAGCTTTCAGCTTCCTCAGCGTATGAATAAATTACATGATAAGAGAGAACTGCGTTTTTTTAAATGTTTAATCATGCCACTTCACTCTCTTCTCTATTCTTGTCTCCTTTCCTGTTCTTATGTCTCCACCCCTCTGTCTGACTCCTCCCAGTCGAGCCGAAGGTGTACGTGTCAGCAGGCTCCGCCCCTCTGCTGGACGGCGGAAACGAGACGGTGGTGGCCACATGCACGGCGGAGCGGGCCCTACCCCAGGCGGAAGTCTCCTGGGAGTCCAATCTTTTTGGCCGCGCGCAGGTACACCTGCAGGCGGAGGCTAACGGCACCACCACCACGCAGGTGCGCTACGCCTGGCACCCGACCCGCCACGCCCAGGGGCAGAGCCTCACCTGCGTGGTGCGCCACCCGGCACTGCAGACTGAGTTCCGGATTCCCTACCAAGTCAACGTGCAGTGTAAGTGTGGGCGGGGCTTCTCTCTCCAATCTGATTGGCTGGGTGGGAAGGAGGGGGGGGGACACATTGGAGAGGACTAGCAACAATCACTGAGATTGACAGCGAAACAGGCCAATGAAATGGAATGTTAGTGCAAGCCAGAGAACTGGCGGCCAGCCAGTTTATCTCTCCAGGACAGTGGCTGTAGAAACAAAATTTGAAGGGTTAGTAGAGGCTGGTGTCCTGGCAAAGCCCCCCCCCTAAATAGCTTCCTCCCCCACCTCAGTTCTCCCTCTACAGGTCTTTTTAGTGCTGTAATTATTAATGCATGTTTCCCCAGAGCACCGAAGTCACGGCGCATACCCGTCGTCGGCCGGCCTCGTTTGTATTAAAAATTGGTCGCTAGATGCGAAATGAGAAAGATGGAGGGATGAATGCAGAGGAGTGGAGGGATGGAGGTCGTGTGAGGTTGAGGTTGTGAGGAGAGATGTGGGAAAGTGGAGAGCGTGGCCTTCGGCCTCGGCTGCGTCGGCTAGGTGTAGCGGCAGCTGTTCCAGGAACCTGCAGAAGATATGGGTCAAATAGGACTTAAGCAGCTTCGTCCTGCCCGCGCTCTCTCGGGTTTGTTGGCAGTGAGTCCGGGGAGAATTTTTCCGGTCTTTCTCCTCCGGCGTTTCATCCCTTCAGTGTCTGTTCCCATCTGCCTACCCCCATCTACCTTGTTTATCCTCGGAAAACCTCGAAATATCTCCTGGCCTGGCGCAGAGTGTGCATTTGCGCCTCAGAGCGCAGCCGGGGGCTCCTTGGATGCTCACTGAAGAGGAGATTGTAGCGAAGCCGCGTGTTTCCCGCGGCGTCGGCCTACACGTCTGACCCCACGTCCGCTCCTCTGCAGTCGCCCCAGATGTGACGGTACTGGGCTATGACGGGGACTGGCTCATCGGGCAGGAGAATGCCCAGCTCCAGTGCCGGGCCAACGCCAACCCTCCAGTGCATTCCTACACGTGGACCAGGTGGGTCGGAACACGACAGCCTGCCTGGCTCAGCTGGCTCCCTTCAGCGCTGTACTAGGACCTTCTGTAGGGCCGTAGCAGAGTAATCTAGCGATAATGTCATGCACATGGTATACATCTGAGCCATATACACACTGCACAGCTGCGTCTGAGATCATCACTAAAATGTGCCAGATACTGATTGCAGACATTCTTTTTTTTTTTTTTTGTCTTTATTTCAGTGTCATACTTCAGTCTTTAATTGAACTGGTTCAGTTATTAAAGTTCAAATCACACATCATCCTTACTTTGACCTATTCAAGCAACAGACTACCTGGACCAGTGTTTCCCAGTCAGGGGCCCACAGACGGTCCACGTTTTTGCCTCACCCTCCCAGCTCCCAGTGGATAAAACTTGGACTGTCTGCGGTCCTCGAGGATCGGATTGGGAAACGCCGGTCGAGACCATAAGTTTTATAGAGACTTTTCACCTCTCCTTATTTGAATCAGTTGGCTTTGTGTATAATCTTTGTTGCATGGAAGGTGAGCAGATTACAGATATTCTGGGGGTCACATCCTGCTCATATTGCTGTCTGTGATCCATTATCTTCACTCTATAGACGTTTCATACATTGGAACCGTTGTCATATATTTAGCCTCTTGATTCTTCATTTTGGGGTTGAGATCATGTCTGAGATCATTTGCTGGAATCTCTTCTGGTTCTGGACGTAAGTCATGGTGGCCGGACGAGCCCGACCTTGTCAGGAGGGCCGGGAAGCCAATTGTGAGGAAAGGCTGACCGTTTGCACAGCGCTGGCAGGCTTTCCGTTTGTTTTTTTTTTTTCTCTTCTTCACTCCCCCCGAGAGAGTGTCCTTGGCCTTCACCACATATCCCCCACCCCCCAGGCTGGATGAGGAGCTTCCTGGGGACGTCTATGTGGTCAACAACACCCTGGTCTTCAGCCGCCCGCTGCGGAGCAATGACTCGGGAGTGTACAGGTGTGAGGCGAGAAATGGCATCGGCAGCCGCAGCAGGGACACGCGGATCCGGGTCCAAGGTTAGGAAAGCCGACCCTCCCTTCTTCATAAACCACTGTGAAAATCAGGGTTTGTCCTGCTGCTTGCAGAGAGTAATCATTCTGGATTATATTGCTGGGTTTTAATTGTTGCTAAAGTGAAAATCTCTGCATCTTTTATTTTACATTTAGACTTTTCTAAATACTAGAACTCGTGGCCATAAGTGGAAATTAGCAGGAGAACATTTTAAAACAAATTTGAGGTGTAGTTAGGGTATGGAATAGTCTTCCTGCTAGTGTAGCGGAAGCTAAAAACCTGGCTTCCTTTAAATCAGAGCTAGATAAGATTTTAACAACTCTGAGCTATTAGTTAAGTTCTCCCCAAACGAGCTTGATGGGCCGAATGGCCTTCTCTCGTTTGTAAATTTCTTATGTTCTTATGTTTTTAGATTTCATTAGTCCTCCAGTAGTTAGGGGGGCTGTTGTATAAAGTGAGAAATGCATAAGAGTCTTTCAGAGCTACTGATGGAACTGTGGGCACCGGTTCATCAGACAGGATCGCTACTATCTGTAATTGCTTTTCACACCTCACCTCAGATATGCCCTCGCTTTCCACTGCTGTTCTGCTGCGGTTATTAGCTTAGACTTCCGCCAGCCCCCACGGTCTTTTGGGAGGTTGTTCATTTCTTAATGGGATAACAGTGGTCCTTTTGTGAAGCTCATTGACTAACTCCGCCTCCCACCTGAGCTTTGTTGTGCTTCCTACCTACTTATGGCACTTCCTGTGCATGTTCCTGGTACTCAGGTCTGCCGCTTGCCCCAGATGGAATAAGGTGAATGGTATCATCTCGGCGGTGATTGTTACTCCTTTATTCCTGCTCCACACATCCTCTGCTTCTTCGAGCTCTGTCCCTGAAACTCTGGGCTGGCAGTCCATTGGCAGCAGTCCATTCCTTATGTGCATGTTAGCTGGGCCGGGTGACCGGTGTGCCCTGATGCCTATCCGCGTGCATCAGTCTGTGCTGATGATAATCACAGCCATCACTTTTACACCGATACTAGGTATGCAGGCTTTTTGGTGTGTGGGCATCCTGTAGCTAGTAGGGTTATGAGAATGAGGTGGTCTGTCCCTCGAGCATAAAAACACCCCCCCCCCCCACATGCAGACATGTAGTGCACATTTACAGTCCATGTTATCGCTTCTTAACATGGTGTTTTTTGGACTCACCTAGACTCTGCATGCACACCGGACATTGGAGATTATTCACTTTTAGCTGATAGTTTGGATGTTGGCTTCAGGGTTGCGATGAATCTTTTTACTATGATCACCAGCGTGGCGGTAGAAGGGCCGCCCCTCCCTCAGTGAGAAACCCCGCCCCTCCCCCTCATCTCACCACAGTAGCTTCTCCCCATCGTGACCATCTCGGCTTCCTGTCTTCCCTCCCGTCTTCCACCGTCGTCTTCCACCTGAGTCATCGTCATGGTCCTGCAGCCCAGCACACACAGTTCCCGGCTTCGCTGAGGCCAAGACATTATTGGAACGAAATTTTAAATTTATTTATTTATTTTTCCCGGGAACATTGTGTCTTGGGCTGACTTGACCGCTTCCCGGTCCCCTCCTTTGACTCCCCGACACTGAGATACTTCACCTAACCATCTCCTCCGCCACCCCCCCGGTGTGTAAACAGTGTGACAATCTCAGGTTCCCAGTCTCAACTGCGATTAGCCTAAAAACCAGCCTGGGTATTGCTCTGTCCGATGTCTGAGTGGGTGACAGATATATTACAGATCTATATTGCTGTGTTTCGACGTGCCGAGACGGCCCTGTACCTGGACACGCCCTCATAGCACTTATATAGTCCATAGACCCAATATAGTCCTGGGTCAGTAGTGTTGGTCGTCAGTGACGCTCAGTCTGTCTGATCTGTGTCCATTCACATCAGCCCTTTATAACACTGTAGATGTCATTGACACTCTGCTTTTCTCTGTCTGTACATCTCTTCCTCCCCCCCCCCCCCCTATTCCTTTCCTCCATTAGAGCCTCCTCCTACCACCATTCTCCCTGCCACCCTCCTTCCCGCCCTAAATGATGGGGGCCAGGCCACCGCCCCCCTCAGTAAGGGCCGTGCCCCGTTCACCTCTCCGACGCTGGCCTCCTTGCCTGAAGGCAGCCTGGGCGCCATTGTGGGCGGGGCTGTGGGCGGGGCCCTCTTCCTGGTGCTGTTGCTGGTGTTGGGGGGGACCTGTTACCGAAGGCAGCAGCGCACTTTCCGGGGTGATTACTACACCAAGCAGTACCTGGGGCCGGCCGACATGCAGAAGGAGCCGCAGGAGCTGCAGGAGGTGTATGGCGGCGGGGATGCGGGGAAGGGGGGCCACCACGCCCCCAAGGCATCCGCCGTCCAATCCGACAAGGACAGGGAGGAGTGGGGAGACGGGGTTGTCAACGGACGCAGCCGCGCCCTGCGGGAGGCAGCCCGCTACCCCGAATTGCATAATCACAACCACCACGGCACCCCCCTGAGGGGGGCGCCGCCACCGTGTGCGCGCACCTCCGCCGTAAACCACAGTGCCACCTACCTGCCGGAGGACTGCTATGACAACAGTCTGGACGGTGACTACGTGTCCCATGTAGATGGGTCGGTGATTTCCCGCAGGGAGTGGTATGTCTGAGGAACGGGGCGGAGATGCCCACCGGCGATGGACTAAGGACCAGACGAAGGCAGAAGAGGAGATCAGAGCGAAGATGATGTGACGCTTTAGATGGGAGATTTAAAAAGGAAAAAAGGCGTCCGCTGTCTTGTTTATGGAACATTTTTTTTATTATATATATATATAAATATATATAATAGAATTCATCACGGCGTTCAGAAAATGAGTAGACAAAGTGTGTGCCTGGAAATTCACTGGGATACTGGAGCAGTATCTCCATGTGACATTTGTGTATTCAGCCAAAAGTCTGTAGGACGGATTGGGCAGACCCTGTGCCACAAACCTCTCACTCAGAAACCCCTGGGCACCTGGTCACGCATGCCGTCCTGTCTGTTTTCTTAAAAAAAAAATAAATACACTTTATTTGGTGATGCATTAAGAATATTTTCTGTTTGTCACAGTGGACAGGACATTTTAAACATTAGATAAACTGCCAGGCCTAATTGGTGAAAGCGCAATACGAAATGTAATTGCTCATGTTGACGGGAATGCGGTTACCATGGAGATGGCTCTTGCAAACGCATCACACTAAAATGCACCAATGGAGGTTGCTTATCTTTTTGGGGTGGATTGGGGGGGGGGGGGCTCTGTGTCATATCAGCCATATGGTTATATCTCTCATCACCCAATTCATGCAGCAAACTCACCCCCTCCACCACCTTGTCAGATGATGATGGTCTGAGGTCGGGAAGGTGGAAGGGTGGCCCCGGACAGCTGGGCGTGCCGCCTTCCGACAGTTTGTCATCCTGGGGATAGGGTTACTGCTGAACTCGTTGCTTAAGAGAATTCAGGGTTTATCCCCTTCTGTTCTAGTTCATTTCTTGGGGTTGTCACAGATTGTTACCCCCATCCTAAATCCCATATAGTCATACGGGGTGCCTTGGCCAAAGCATTTCGGCCTTCCTCTCTCTGTCATTTTCTTTAATCAGAGAATCTCACACTTTACAATTTTATTAACTATATTTATTGGGCTTTGCTGACAGTGCTGGTAACTATAGTGGGGTAGCTGAGGTTTGATTGCCTAAGTATTCAGACCCCTGAACTAAATATTTGGTATGAACACATTTCGGTGCGGGTTTTATAGCCACAGCGTGTCTTGGCGTGGCGGTTTGGTGCCACTGTCTCCGTTCATGATGCAAAATCTGTGCCGAAATTTTGGCTACGGTTTAGCCTGTTTGAAAAGGTACAACGTTTAATTCTGCATTTGGTAAGGTTATAATGATATGGCGTTCCTTTTGATAGTATGGAAATAAAGTGCACACTTAATTTTTTATCTCCTAAAACTGTATTTGAGTTTGAGACGTTTCTGACAGAGTTTAAGCGAAAGTTGAAGAGTAGCAAAAATATAATGGAATTTGTGGAATTGGCCGGTTTCGCATGTTTATATAATTATCTGCGCCTTGGGTTAATTTGGGGAAAAATGTTTTTGGTGTGTTTGTCATGCGAGCAGACGGTACTGAGCTGGAGCCGCTAACGAGGTTGTACAGCCTATATGCCTAAAGAGGCCCATCCGCATGCTGACACGTCCCATTAAGTTGGCTTGTGGTAATATTTAAGTCACTTTTGCATGTGATGTTCATTATCTCATTAGTAAACTGCATGCATGGCCCTTTGTCATGTTAAAATTTAATTACATTTATTGTAAAAGACGGTAGGCATATGAATCCATATTTTGTCCTACAGGAAGGCAGACAAGGTTTTTTTTGAGGGGGGGGGGAGGCAGGTTCGATTGCCCCAACACTTTAATTGCATATTAAGGCAAATTAAACAGGTAGACGGCTATGAGGATAGTGACCTGTACCATAACTGTGTAGCACCCTGAGTGTTTAAACAATAATTCTTAATGCTATTTTTACTGATCTCATTAATTTTTATTCCTTGGGCACAGTGAGATTCTGTATTGCAGGCAGGCAAATGCTGGAAAAAATAATTATAAGGGTTTGTTTTCCTCTCCCATGAGTGCCTTTTCTGTTCTCATCGTACCCATTTTTACAGGTGTTGCAGAACATCACATGTCTGTGGCTTTTCTGTCCCCCCCCCCCCGTCAGGTTTAGCTTCTGGATACTTAAGTCACTGCACATCCGTTATCGACAATATCAGCCACGCACTGGGCATAAACTCTGTAGAACCATTTGGGGGAGGGCTGAATTCTTTTATTTTTCCTTTCCAAAAGTACAGACTCGTGGGTGACTCCTGCCTGCAGCGTTTATATCAAATATTGAGCCGAGTGGTCTGAATACATAACGTGGTTAACGCACTAGCCCATTGCTGTCGTGACGTAGCGAATGTCAGCGAAAAGTGTAAAATGTCATTAGTCTGAGCGTTCATGTTTTGAATGAAATCTCCGGCCCGGCTGAATTCTGGCAGATGTCGGCCATGAGGGCACAGCAAAGTTCCAGAAAAAATGCCTAAGAGACCGCATGAAATGGAGAGTAAGGTACTGGAAGAATCTAGCGAGCCCCAGAGCACTAATTGCGAGCCACCCCCCATGAGCACCTCAGCAGGAGCATGCCTCATAATCCCCACCCCACATCCAACCGATTGACCCTGTTTAAGCCCAGAAGCAATTAGTCCAGATGTGTTTCATTATCTGAGGCGTCTGTGGCCACAGGTCTGATGATCAGTTGGCACGCGAATAAGTGATAAGCCGAATTTTAATCTCATTGTGCTGCACCACAGCCGGCTAATAATTTTGCGTTTTTAAAATACGAAATCACTCTTTCGTCTCGTAAAATGGGACACGAGAGGATTCCGCGAGACACTGGTTTGGGCATTCTCGTTTGCCCTCGGACGCGCTGTAAAACTTCATCGTGGCCGGCGGGGTTAGTGCGAGGGATTCCTCGGCCCGTCCTCGGACGGCGTTACCATCGAGAGGCGATGCTGGAGCCGCGAATAGGAGGAGAAAAAGCGATTCCTATATATATTCGCCTTTTGATTCTGGTGTAAGAAATAGGGATTCATCATCTGTGAATTAGGGTGTGTGGGGGTTAAACCTGACATCCAGGCAACCCTTTCAGACTGCCGAACCAGAGGAATCAGACTTTAGTGTGTGGCAGGTCCCAGAAGGGGCTGGTTTGGGGTGGGAAGGCCTCTTTGTTGTGGACGGAAGAATCTATCCGCCTTTTAAGTTCTGTGTATATCTCCCACTTCCTGATCTTCCCCCTCCCTCCTGCCTGCCAGGAAGTCTGCGCTTTTCGCTCGCCCGCCAGAGTGTTTAGGAGTCCAGGGCATTCGCACGGGGATGCAGGCCGCATGTGCGCCATGCGGACGCTGGCAGCTCTCAGGATGTTGCAGATTTTAATTAACCCCCGCTTGAATCCTGGGTGGCTGTATGTACCGCACAGCTGCCACATCACCACGCCTGCCAACAGACTGATACGCTCCTGGTTTTATATGCCTGTGGTTCCCCATAAGTCTCT
Organism: Petrocephalus schoutedeni; assembly: GCA_026780765.1. Lineage (NCBI taxonomy): Eukaryota > Metazoa > Chordata > Actinopteri > Osteoglossiformes > Mormyridae > Petrocephalus > Petrocephalus schoutedeni. Next base: position 66,817 of record JAODKL010000016.1, read on the forward strand.
CTCTCACTCACTCACTCTCTCTCTCTCACACACACACACACACACACACACACACACACACACACACACACGCATACACTGCCTCTTGGGGCAGTCTTCAAACCTGCCTGTTTCTATGGAGACATCCTGACCTTTCACCTTAAGGGCCACGCCCCTTTAACAGTCTCGCCTGCTGGGCCGTAGGCAGATGCTGGCGTTGGCCCTGAGCACCTCTGTCTCAGGATGTACCTTGCCTTGGCCAATCTGTCCATCTGTCCCACTCAAACCTGTCCCGCACTTTCGGTACATTTATGATGATGGTGAATATAGTACAGAAAGATTGACTTGAATGGTGCCTTTTTTTTTTTTCTTCCTTCTTAATTTATTCCTTTGTACCCAGCATGTTACCATAACATCACGGCATTGCCGTGGATACTGGATAATTCAGGCTGCTCAAATTAGACCCACATCTTCAACCTTTACGGCAAAGAATCTATGATTTTTGTATCGTGGGCGAAGCCTCTTTCCTTAGTCTCAAGGCCAGAAAACTGCAGCGACACTCGTTCCGAGCCGCCGCTGTAATTAACTGCAGTCAAATCTGAAAATGTCCAAAACTCCACTGACGAGTGAATTTTCATCGCCACCCAAGTGTGGTTCCGTGCCGTTAGAAGCACATGGTTGTGTCTATATACATATGTGTACATACATGTGTATGTTTGTGTCTCTTGCATTTTTTACGTTGCCGTAAAAACGTTAGGGCACGGGAATGTCAGAGCTAGCCGACATCAGCCGCGGTGTAGCTGACCAGATCACCATTAATGTTAGCCATGGTAGCCTTGCCGGTAGTGCGGTAATATTATCGCTATTGTGATTGTTCAGTAGAAACGGATTAATGGTCGAGAAAAGCTTCTCTGTGCAGTTTTCTCTGGAGAGTTACATCTGTTCCTCTCCCTTTCTCTGCTAATGCCTTTTCTTACCCGTCACATAATGCCCTGGTTTCCGTTTTGCTTCCCTGAACCCTGTAGTACTGACAAAGAGAAAGGTGACGTCATCTTTTCCTCGCGGAATGACACTTGCTTTTTTTTTTTTTCCCCCTTCTTCTCGCAAGCAACCCAAAAAAAGTGGCATTTGTGCCGGTAAATGAGCTCCCCGGGACTGCTGTTGGTTGGTGCAAGCTGAAGAAACCTGTTTGTTTGTATTCTGGCTTATTTTAACTTTTGTATGTTTTTTTTCTTTTTGTATAATAAAACGGACAGAGGAGCACATTGAAGCAGCACCACAACCTCACTGATTATACTGAAGAAAGGTGTGTGTTTTATTTTTATTTTTTTTGTTCCTTGCTATTGTGTTTTCCATCCAGAGTATTTAACCGTATGTTCATGTTATTTTGTACATAAGAGCCACTGTAATGTCAGAGAGGTTTACAGCACATGAAGGCTGGACACTGTATGGGGAAAAAGAAAGGCTTTCTTTTTGAGATGCGTTTAATTTTAAATAAAGCACCTTTTTCTGCAAATGAATCCTCTTGTTACCATTGCCTGATGGTATGGCCTTCTGCCTCAGTTATGTTCAATCTGCTGCAGCTCTTCCGTAATATCCAGGAGAGGTGGTATACTTAAGGAATTACTCTGCCATTATTAATGCATGTCAGTTGGACTTCCCTGGAATTAAAGACTGCGCCGTTATGAAACAGAATCCTGAGTGCTGAAGGGTTGGGCATAAAGTAGGCTCTCTCCAATCCTCCAGCACCGCTCGACTGGTCCCACCATCTCTCAAGGTGCAAAGATCCATCCAGGATGCATCCGGGCTCTTCTCTGCTGTGGTAGAATGAAGTCCCCCGAGACGTCTGAACAGCTGGGTCACTGGGCATCTTCAGACAATGTTTAAAGACCTACCTCTTTCAGAAGTACTTGGATTAGCACTTCCAGTATTATGCTAATTTTAAAAATACTATATTTGCCAATAGAGTTTGTAGATGGGTGGTATTCTTACCTATGGCACCAGTATCAGAATGTATTCACCAGACTTCTGAGTACCTAAATACCCAGTCTGGCTAAGGGTGTCTGCCAAATGCCTTAAATGTAAATGTGAAGTAGGCCAGACTCCACCCTCCATTGTCCTCTACGCCAATGAGATCTGACTTCTGATTAATTCCAGAAGTGGGCAGCATCAGGGATTTGTCGATGACTCGCACATTGGGGGGAAAAAACAAACAGCATAAGGGGAAATAATGCTGACATTTTAACTTGTGTGCTTTGTTTGGGTGGGGAGATGTCAGCTTTGTCCTGCCGGGGGAACTGAAAGGTGCTCTTTACATCCTGTTTGGAGGCATTTGGCTTGAACCAGGAAGGCGTACCTTGGCCCAGGTGCTCACTCACTTCGGGGAGGAGGGTCACATCTGCACACATGCACACTTTTATTTGATGTCCCTGCAAGGTGAGCGAGGAATACTTTCTGTTACTTTGGCCTCTCGTCTCCTTTGACCGCCCCGTCCCCCCGCCCCCACAGTGTCCTGGTTTGTTTTCCTGCTCTGTGCGAGCCGCTGGGGATCGGGGACAGTCAGCGGCAGCGCAGTGGGCCCTTCAGCTGTTCTCCACTCCGCCCATTATCTCAGTGTCTGTCCTCTGCGTCCGAGGACAACCCTCCCCCCCGCTTTATGGAACACGGCCAGTGCCAGCGAAGTGCCTTTGCGCTCAGCCTGAGAAGCTTCCGCCCCCCCCCCCCCCCCCCCCCCCCGCC
>JAODKL010000016.1:78957-103177 GCA_026780765.1 Petrocephalus schoutedeni
CCCCCCCCCCCCCCCCCCCCCCCCCCAGGACTCCTCCTGGCAGACCAGGAACATGTCGGGCCTCACCGCCCACCCACCTGCCTCGCTATGAGGCGTACTAAAATATGCATCATCAAGTTTCATTAGGAGCCAGATCAATAATGCATATTGACTGCAGGCTGTGGAGGAGTCGGGGTGGGGGTCCTTGTGGTATGAAAAAACACAACGTCACCGTGTGCGTGTTTCCGAACGGGCTCAGCTATTTCAGTCATGTCGACCTGGGGGTGGCCACTCTGAGTCAAGGATCCATTAAGGACCTTCTTGACACAGCTTCAGTTGGCCATCCGCCCTCCTGCCCACATCTCCCAAGGCTTATCGGCAATGTGGCTGCAGCCTTGACCTGGCAAATGGGGGAAGGCACTGGTGCCAACACTGCTCCATGTTACCTCCAGGTGGCAGTAGAGAGTCACTGCTCCACGTTACCTCCAGGCGGCAGTAGAGAGTCGCTGCTCCACATCACCTCCAGGTGGCAGTAGAGAGTCGCAGAATTCAAGGACGCCGCCATTCTTCTCAAAGTGAAATGGCAAACTGCTTTCTCTCTCCCGTAAATTGGAATCGATCGGGTCTGCCGGAGTTGATGACCTCGAGTTCGTCTCACATCTTAAAAGTTCCCCCCCCCCACGCAATCTTGCTCTCTTTTACTCTTTCACTTCATGTTTTTTTTTTACTACACTCGTTCGTCATAAGCAGAATCATTCTGAACTGAAACAAAAACGGTGCTACTTACGATACAGAGCGGAGTAACTCGGCTGAGACGGAAAGGTCATTCACGAACAAATAGCCTTTTTCTCCCCCTCTTTGAGCTTCTAGCTAACACAGGGATGCTGATAGATGTTCCTGGTGATCATGGTGGAGCCGGTGCTGTAATGGTTTAGAACACGTATTTGTAGCTGATGATATATACACCCCTGAGTGACGTATTTCCCTGGAATCACATCCAGGGGATCCATTCCCCTGCCCCGCTTTCGGGATTCACGCACGCATGCTTTTCTCGCTTATTTCATCTCCGTTCACAGGCTGAATTGCATGATAGAGATTATTCTAGCTGGTGGCGGGGTGCTGGTGCAGTGCCAGGTCTGCTAGGTAGCGAGGCTATCCTACACACCCGAGTCAAGGAGACCTCATCGGGTTAATTATTCCATTCCAAGCTCATTTTCACTTCTAATTAATCTGATGGGCCAGCTTTAGAGGAGAAGGTTGACGTGAATTACAACGAGGCTGAGCGCGGCCGCCGCGTCCTCTGCTCTCCCTGGGCAGGGTCAGTCCGCTCACACTCGGTCCCTGGTATGTGGACGCTAGGGGATCTCTGCTGTGCACGTGGGGTTAACTTCCACAGCTGCTCCAGTCCCGGGAAGGGGGGCGCATTCCTGCGAAGCGTCTCAAGGGGGACGTGGCGACGTCCAGGCAGGAGACGGGACAAAGTGAGAGTCTGAGAGTCTCTTCTTCTGCTCTTTCACAGGATTGACCTCCCACCCACCCACAAACCCCCCCCACCCTACTCTGCAAGGCCACCTCTCACCCAGGCGGCATCCAACCCCGCCCAGGTGAGCGCCCTGCCCTTTCCCCTCCAGGTGAGCCGCCTGACAGGTAACGCGCCCCCCCGATCACGCACACACTCTCTCACGGGTGTTATCTGAAGTGTGGCTGCCGCGCTAAGCGCGCCTTTGCGGGGTACAGACAGGCCTCCTGAATAGGGAGCCTCACTGATTCTGCTCTGCCTGCTTTTAGTTGCACAGAGTGAAGCGGGAGCCCAGGATGACGGATGAGGCCACGTCTGTGAGGGGAGCCGTCCAAGAAGCTATGCCTTCTAGGAGAGCCCAGAGGCAGGCCGCCTCTGCGCGGGGAGTCCTCCAGGAGGCCATGTTTGTAAGGGGAGTCCAGAGGCAGGCCGCCTCTGCGCGGGGAGTCCTCCAGGAGGCCATGTTTGTAAGGGGAGCCCAAAGGCAGGCCGCATCTGTGAGGGGAGGCCTACTGGAGGCCATGTCTGGACCAGGAGCCCAAAGGCAGGTCACCTCTGCAAGGGGCGCCCTCCAAGAAGCCATGTCTGTACGGGGCCCCGTCTGTGAGCCGCTATCCTATCAGGAGTGGATGTGTCACCATGATGAGGCCGACCGCGTCTACATCAACCACCGCGAGCACTACGTGTGATTTCCTCCGTCTCCTCAATAGAACACCCCCCCGTTTCCCTTCCTCCCTCACTCCTTTCTCATTGACTCACCTTGGTGCCAGCTGTGCAGTGGTCCAGACGTTCATGATGCCTTAGTGAACCCAAAAGGTCCTACCTGCCCTCACCCACCAGCACCAACCTAAAAAGCACTAGACTAATTAGCCCAAACCTGGTGGACTTTAGTCCCCATAATAACATATCTACACCTCCCCATGCCTCCAGTGTTATGGAATGTGGTCCAGATTGTACAGGAGAACCCAGCATAAGCTTGCTTGTCAGTCCAAGTTTCATTTTAGTCTACTTACTGAAGCAGCTAACAGGTCAGAGCACACATATACAGTAATCTACACAAACTCAGGGTGAAATGAAGAGAAAAGCCATTTTTTTAATTACATAAAACTGAATGGCTGATATGTTCCTTGTGCTGATGGACCATGTGACCATCAGGACACCTCTGGACACCCCACACACACATTCATCAGTAATGATTGTATTACAGTGTACTACTGGGCCCAAGAGTAGATTTCGTCTGCAAAGCGGCCAGGAATGCGACCAACTTCACCTGTTCCTGGTGGATTACGTCCAACCGTGGATTGCCGATCCTTAAGACAACTGGCATGCTGTAATCTAGCTGCTGTGATTGACATTCTCAAGTTTCAGGGAGATGCTACTGAACACACAAGTGACACCTGGGTAACATTCCTGCACTGAAAGCCTCTTGAATAAGCAGCTATCATAACAGTAAGGCTTTAACAGAGCTAATCCTCAAGGAACAGGTGATTTAGAAGAGGGGAGAGCTCTGTGTGTATAGTACACTTATGTGTTTCAGCTAATCCCTTAATTACTGAAGTTTGACTGGGCTCTTACAAAATAATCATTTAGATGTAGTAATTGCTACGTCTGGTTCTACAATATTTTAATATTCATATTATATCATTTAGATTGCTTTGTGGAATTCCCAGGGAATTGGGAGAGAGCGAAAATGTGGACTGTCTGGGGTCCCCGAGGACTGGTTCATGTGCAGCTTTCCCTAATGTGAAAAGGAATAATAATTTTGTGATTTACATGTGTTATAGCATTAACTGTGAAAAGAAAAATTACTTTTGTTATATTAGTGACGTAATGTGAGCTCAACAGGCTGCACCAGCAGCATTAGGTTAGGGTTAGGGGGGGTTCCGGGCGACAGAACCGCGATATAAATATTCACAATCTCGTACCGCGGTTTTGGTCTCAGATTCATAGCCATCGCACCCATAATTATTACCCTGTATTTCCCAGAGAACTACTGCTGGTGGCTGACAGGGTACCGGTGTGACAGGGCTGCCGCAAGTAACTATTCCAGTGCTTTCTTAAATTAATTGTCATGAGGCGTGAATTTCCTGCTTTGTTTTACAGTAAGGTGCCGAATATGCGCAAACTCAAAGAATAGACCTTTTCAGATATATACTCAAAAAAAAAAAACATAACCAGCATCCGTGACACATAATATTCATCATCAAGTCAGTTCTACCTTTCATACAGGCTCAGTGGCTATAAAAACACCTACATTTAGCTAATAGAAATTAATTTAATCCTTAAGAACAAGCTAGCCTGATTTATCTGTGATCAGTCAGTGAAGCCTTATATGACAAACCACGAGATGACAAATGCCTGAGCATGCCTGTTGAAATTAACTACAATACCATTAGCAAACAAACAAGTTAATTCACAGGTTCTAGAGCACAGCACTGCTGTTTCCTATTTGCTCTCTTTTTCTGTCCTATAATGACATTCAATGAGCAATACCCAATAGTAAATCTTACTACAAACTTTACATTAAAGCAATTTGCACTGAGCACCAAAGCAGCTTCTTTCCCTGGATTACTGGTCATGGGCAAACTAATTTCACAATGAGCAAGCTGGGCCCAACAGGATGTGTCATGTGATTTATTTTTTTATTATTATTTTATTTATCTAGCCAAAGACAGTGATAGGCTATATCTAAAAGTCTGCACGCCTGGTGATGAAGGTTCTTAAAATTTCCGAAAACAAATAAATAAAAATATTTTATCTATTTTAAATACAAAAATACAATCTTTCAAAGTATTTTGTTACAAATTACATCTTTCATTATGTCATTTTTTACATCAAGTTACATTACATTTTTTTCCCATCCATGAATTTAAAAGTAATTAAATACGTATTTCAAATACATTTACTTAAAATATTGCCCATTTCTGTAGGGGTCACATACAACATGGATGAGCTGGGTGGAAATATTATCCATTTTCTTCATCACAAAATGCCTGGTATCAGATTACAAAATGTAAACTACACTGAACAATGCAGCTGTCACTCAACCCTGAGGTAATGTGAATGAGACAGGAAGTTCCTATAAGTCGGGATGATGTCACTTCCTGTTATATACAACTCAGAGTATTTCATTGCTCTAGTTTACTTCATACGGTAAGTAGTAGTTCACTTTGCTGCATTATAGTGATATGCCTGCTTCTGGTTTTAGCCAAATTTCTTTTAGTGAAAAGCTGTATATATATATTACTTTCTGTTTATATCTTTGTAGTATATTTTATTATTCTTTTTATGTGCCATGTAAATATATTTCCTGATAATTGCTTTATTTTTTATTTAGATTTTAGTTTTTATACTTTTAGGAATTTCATGATTTCTGTATTCTTATGCAAAAGGTTAGTGTGGATTTTTAGGCAAGAAAAATCCCATAACCAAAGCGTATTTTTATCGCATAATATTAATAATAAAAACATTGAATTGCTCTGTATCAGTGTGGCTTTAACTCCATGCATAATGTGCGAGGAATGCATAGCAGTGGCATACAGAGTAGCAGTCACACTAATCCCAGGCAGGACAGGAAGGTGGCCTGTCAAGTGGGCGGAGCCGAGGTGCCGTTTATGGTCAGATGTGACGGAACTTGACACGGCTGCCCCTGAGAGCCGCTGACTTGCCTGCGGAATGAAGAGGCTTGTCAGCCTGGTAGGTCACGGGACGTGCCAAGCGATTGGGTGAAGGGCACCGTCAACCTGGCTGCCTCCCACGTCTGAGCGATACGAACTGGCGGCATCGTGCTGCAGGCAGTGCGGCCAGTGAGAGGATACGATCGGTGTGAAGCGATTTCGAGGCGCAGTCAGGCTGATCAGTATGGTCAATGCGGGTTAACAATCAGGGTGATCGGCGTGGACAGTGTGCAGCGGCGGTCAATGTGATTTAGATTAAATATGATAAGCGTTACATGCAGAGGTAATCTACATTGTCCTACACAAGGTGAGCCATTTAAAAGCTAAATAAAGCAACACAATAGCAAGGCTGTCTCTCGGGAATAACGCGGTCCCAGCCGGGCCACCGGGTCTGTGCAGGCTTTATAGCCAAACAAAAAAGATATTCACGCGGGTTGCTGTTACGATCCTTTATGAATAGGTACCTTGGAATTTATTTACCATAGAAATAATAAAAGATTGATGATGGCCCGTGGTGTATTTCCTGTTTCTCTTCCCACGAAGCCATAAATTTGCCACCATTGACTGGGATCAGAAACCGCTGGGAAGCTTTCCCAGCACAGCGGGGGTCTATGAAGCGGAGTGAGAGTTGGGTCGCGTCCCACACTTTCTCTCCCCTCAGCCCCTCCCCAAGCAGCTCTGATTCTTGACCAGTAGGATTTCGATTGTTTTCAGGACGGAATTCCCTAAATGTGGCATCCGGGATTCATTCTTTCTTTCCTCTGCAATTAATCGGCATGGACTTACCCTTAATCTGGTCAAGACATATATCTGCAACAAGTCCACTGAGTCAGGGCTACATTCCTAAAGATGTCTCCTGGACAGGGGACAGGATTAAAAGCCTTTCCCTCTTGCCTTTAGAGACCCTTAAACTGGTTATGTTAATGGAACAGAGTTGTACCAGGACCAAAACCAGCATTCCTGACTGGTCTCAGGGCCAGGCCTGGCGGGGAGAGGTGACGGTTCACTTGTGGTATGGGCCCAGTTCTGTGGGTGAGTCATAGTTTTTCTGTGAGTCCTGATAGATTTGAAAAGGAAACAGAAATATCATCATGCTTTGCAGGCGCGTGCACACACACACACACACACACACACAGAAAATGTCCCAGTCCCCCAACATCTTCCATCATTGTCGTCATTGTAGGCGAGCTTGGGTCGCCTAGCAACCGCCAGCGGCCTTTGGGATTTTTTTTTTCTCCCCCTTTCATTTTCACGCTAAATGGTGTCACCGCGAAAATGGCGAGGATCATGATCTGGCTGGCTCTGTGCCGGGAAGTGTGCCTGCGGCCTCCAAAGGTGCTCCGGAAGATTCCGCGCTGACGCATTCTTCACGGCAGCCTGACCCAAGCCCTGGGTGGCATGATGTCAGATGCCCGAGGCGCCTGACTCTGCAGAAATGCCCGGTGTCTCTTGAGCCTCATAAATTATATCCGCTCTGGGCAGCTCCGCTCTCTTTGGCCCAGATGCTCTGGTCATGGTGGCCATCATTGGACACCCGCCATTACCATTTTTTCCAAACATGTACTGAAACCCTATGTTGTTCCATAAACATTACGGCCACTGAATTAACAAGGATCAACCACCCAATCCCCTAACCAATGATGGATCACCCCATTGGCTCCCCATCGGCTGACTGGCGACTGGCCCATAATCCCATGTAGATCACTGGTCCTGATGCTGCATTTCAATTGGCCGTGAAGGATCTGGAGGAAAAGGAAATGTCTGTCTCATAGCTGTGAGAATAAAAGCCAACAGAATTTGGTGTGTGTGGTGAGAGCCACATTAACTTTCACCATCGCCATTATTTGCAATTTTATCAATGAAATGCTTGCCAAAGGCATTTCCAGACAGCCATTTGCACCATAGCCAAGCACACAGCTGTGCTTTGGTGAAGCAGTTGGATTAAATACTACATTAAGAGATACTATGGCTTTTCTTTTGGAGGAGAAATAGGGAGTAGTGAGTGACGGAGATGAGCAGTAAGAGAAGATTTTCATGATAAAAAGGGCTGTACTTTTTCCATCAGTAAATTGCATGAATTAGTTTATGGAACACTGAAATTAGACAATATCAATAAAATGGGAGTATGTCACATCTCATGGAAGGCGATGTGCCTATTTATGATGCTCAGAGTTACACCTTGTCCAGTGTCGCCAGATGGGAACCATAAAATTGTCTAACTAGGGCTGCGAGCTAGTGGCTTGTTCCAGGAATCTGGTCGCGCGTGTCAGTGTTACCTGCCACAAAGCAGCAGCAGAACACAAGCTGTTCTGGGTTCAGTGCTAGGCGGGTTCTTATCGGCTTGTTTCTTCCTTTTGTTTGCTTCCTGTGCTTCTGGCTCTTTGTTTCCAATGGCCCTGCAGCTTAGTTGGTTAAAGTGCCTGGCTAGTAAACAGGAGATCGTGGGTTTGAATCCTAGCAGTGCCTGTGGTTTTTTAGGGTGTGGGTCAGGGCTCTGTGCCCCTGATCAGAAGGTTCTCTACAGAGCAATCATGTGTGTTTTGGGCCCATGACCGATAAATGGCTGACCCTACACTTGGACCCCAAGCTCCGCTCTCAGCGGTGACCATTGCTGTATGAGGCATCTTCCCATTTCTATGGTTGCTTGACCATATCCATGTGTGCTTACCTGAGGTCTGTTCGCTTGTGACTCCAACGTCCTCTGCCTTACTTTCTCAAACCTAGAGGGTCTAAATGTTCCCCAAGAGCCATCAGGAAGCCTCCCTAAGTGGGAACCCCATGTTGCCGCCAAAAAAAAAAAATCACACCTCATAAGAATTTATGAGCTACTCTCAGCTGAATGTAGGTCCACTTTCCTGCCCAGCAAGGAAAATTTCATGGGAGTTCTAAAATTGGCCATGCTATTCCTCTGTACCGGATGTCTAGACGTCATTCTTTTGGAGCCTTAAAGAGAGGTTGAAAAAGTTGTGGTATTTTTCTGTCCGTTAAATGTTTGTTTTGGCTTTATCTCAGCTAAAAATTTTAAGAATGTGAGGGTCTTTGCTCTTCCTGTATCGCCATAGTTCTAAGGTGACGTGATGATTCTCCACCACTTTTCACATCTTTACCATTAGGGAAGAGGTACAGAATTACTCAGTAGTACAGTACTGCGTTTCATAACCAATTCCCTGACCCATGGCCCAAGGCTCTAGCATCAATTTCAAGATGATCGCAGAAGACTAGGGGAGGTAGTAAGTCACCACCGGATGTAGATAAAATGTCACCTGGGTTCTGTTTGTTTTTCTTTTTGCCTTTCTGGTGTAGAAAAATATTTCAGATATTTTCATGTGTCATACGCAATGTTGGCACGAGTACCTCAGCCTTGGTTATTTCGGTTATATATTTTGGTTATTGTCATAAGAGGTATAGGTTATACCACCCTTCAAAGTGGGATGTAAAAGTAGTTTCAGTGCTTTAACAGACGCTGGGAAGGACTGGTCATTTACTTACGGGGGAGTGTTACTTTAAGGATGCGTTCCGAAATGAGGTCTGATTTTTGGAGCACGCTCAGTTGTGCTGTGAGCCAATGTATCCCATCATCCCTCGGTGCTACGGGGGAAATCCCCGATCCTTCAAGGACGTGGTGGCTTACTGAGAAGCAGAACGGAGTCACAGTCACCAGAGGAGGTATGACAGCCACTGAGATGGGGCAAGCCCGTGATGGTAAGGGCAAGAGGGGTAATGGCACCAGATAAACCACTAACACGTAATTCAATACCTGGCAGATACTGCTCATCAAGGAGACCTTCAACAAAAGTTCCATTCACCGCCTATTCAAATAACCATTTTCAGAAAGCTCAAGGTCACGGGAGCTGCGGCACATCTCTCTGTACCGAAGTCCTGTAGTTTAATAAACTGCAGTTATCTGATGTGATCGCCCCCCCCCCCCACCACCCCCCTTGCAGTGCCGGTTTGCTGTCCTTGTTCTGGGCGAGGGGGGGGGGGGGGGGGGGGGGGGGTGTCAGCTGAATGTGCAAAACGTGAAATGTGAGCGTTGTCCTACGCGTCAACGTTTGTCCCGCCGTCCTCTTGCAAATTCCCAGCTTTAATGTGAGCTGCTAGGGCAGCATGGCCAGTCAGGTGTGAGTGGGGTTTTTTTTTCAGCACGTTTGGCCTTTTTTTCTTCGGCTCTTGCTTTTACACAAGGCTTTACTGCCCTCTAGTGGAAGCACTGGTCACTGCTGATATTGCGTCTTTTATACTCCATTGAAATCAGTTTATCCTTTTTATTTTAGTATTTGAGCAGAGAGTTTGTATCCCAGCTATACTACATGGGTGTGCTTGTTCTTCCCCTGTGTGCCGAACTCCTTCAGCTACTCTGCCCTCCTCCTGTGGTCCGCAGTCTTTGTGCATACAAGCGCATGCCTCCTCATGTCCAGTCACACGCTGGTCTGACTCCTTTCCTCCTTACACCTCTCTGCAGCTGTAGGACACCATGCAGGCTTAATAGGCACATCCAGCTTCCTCGGTTCCTGGAGATTTGCAGTCGGGGGCCACACTGATGGGACCTAACAGAGTAATTAGCCTCATTCTCCCAAGCCGCAGTGCAGGTACACAGAGGATCCCCCAAAGCTCTCCCAGAGCTGTGGTCAGGTCCCTCATGGCCAATGATTCAGGATCCCAGTGGTGCCCACTAGTCAGAAGCAACTGGCTGCTGCTAGGATTGTGCTGCCCTGGTGAGCTCTGATTGGCTATCGCTGGCACCTGTAACTTGAACTACTTATGGGTTTTTTAATGACCGCCCAGATAAATTGTTTGAGTCGTTTGCGTTGGTTGTAGGTTTTTAAGGGGGGGGGGGATGGATGTAATAAAGCCCATTTTCACGTCCCCGTCGTCGACATGCCAAAAGGTTAAATTAAACAGTTTGTGAAAAAAGAACTGGCAGAAAGGTATGTTATCTCTAAGTGAGATGGCGGGACCCATTGCTGTATCTGCCCCACAGGGCTCGGGTCTGGTGGCTCCATCTTGTGCCGACATAACTTTTGACCAACAGATGATCGGGCTTGATTGCTGGTTTTGGTTCGTAATTGCTTTGTTTGTGTCGGATCGGAGATTTTTCCTAAGGGTCTCAAATTACCGGCCCGAGACCTGTTTTTATTTTAAGCTCTCCAGCATCAACCAAAGGTAGCGCGTCTCCGAGACACATGTGCGCATGCGCAGTAGGTAACGTGGATTTGTTTTTGCCAGTAAGAGGGGGCTGGAGCTGTGACCGCGCTTCGGAGCCCCTTCCAGCCTTCCAAGAGGGCCGAGTCTGGTGTCATCGTAATTCGGTTTTTATTCTTCGTGACCAAAACCCGCTGGTTTATAGCGAATGGCAGGTAAGTTCACTTTTAGCTTAGTGCGTGATGTTAGAACCTCGGGATCGGGGGAAAATCCCGTTATCAATAATCAGTATTATGTATATAATGTATCAGTGATGTAAACTGGAACTTTCGGTGTTCCCTCGTCTTGTAAGGACACTACACGTTATCAGTGATGTAGTGCAGACGGCACCTTTTTGCTACCTGAATATCCTTTTGCTATGAATGGATTTTGTTTACATTTGTGTTTATATATCCTTGAAACTGAAGAGTTTAGACCAGGTTACGGATTTTTGTATTTGTCCGAAGTAAATGGTTGAACTCTTACAAGATTTTTGTTTTCATATATTTACATATTTGTATTGCTTATGTTATATTTGTTTAAATGAACCAGCAAGGTGTCAAAAAAAAGAACCCCTTCCGACCGGCCCCCACCCAGTGCACACGGAAATCCAGGCATTACTGCGCAATTTCCGAGGAAGCCACCCTCTTCCTTCCTAGGGCTGGCCAAACAGTTCAAGAAGGTATCGAGTCTGTTTGGAAGCACATATGTGAACTTCAATAAATCAAAATGCAGATGCAGACTGTCTAATGGCCCTGTCCAGACCATTCTCGGCGTGCCCACTGTCAGATCCCTGCAACTCCGTGCAAATGTTCCTCATCTCACTCAGCAAGAGCAGTTACTGGTAGTAAGCAATAAATAAACATTGACAAGGCCACCAGAATGTCCTGAATATAGTTAAAGACCGTATAAATTAAAAATGTAAAGTTCAAAAAGATGGGACACTTTGTGTGTGTGTCTCATGTGGCCCCCTTGGGGGAACACCGCATAGGTAATTTGCTAATTTGCATGTGTGACCCCCTGGTTTATATGACCATAAAGGAAGTGGTTTTTAAAGCGTATGAACAAACCCCCGAAGCATGCAGACAGTGTTGCAGGGTTGCGAGAGAGAGCTTTCCAACCATTTCACTTGCTGCTAAATCAGCATAAGGTAAAAAAACGCCACTGAATGTGCGTTAACTCACAAAGGGGTAGTGAAAGAAGAGTCTCAGTTTTGGATCACGTGCCGTTCTGTCGGCCCGTGACGAAAAGCAGATTTTAAATCCACTTGTAACTATTGTCTCGAGTTGGGCCATTGGAGAAAGGAATGTGCGCTGTTACCATCAAAAAGGTCTTTCACTGTCAACACTGTCTGAACGGGCACTGAGGAACTTCACTGCAATGGCAGCAAGCACAGGAAAGCAAGCGTGGTCCCACAGTGTTGGACGGGGCTGTCACTAGGAAGGATCGTTAGTTCTTTTAAGTAAGTCTGCGTTTGGGTCTAGGCACTCTTGGTTCTTCCAGATCCAGGCTCGTCGCTCTCCTCCGCACTGTCATCATACACACTTGTCAAGCTGCTCTGGATGGATCCGCTGCTCCCACGTGATGCACCTCTTCTGCTGACTGTTGCCACTGATGCTGATTCCTTGGTTGGAGCCCTGGGCAGGGTTTCCTCCATCTTTTCCATCTCCCGTGACCGGGCAGCCTTGGAGGCCCCTGTGAAGTATCTGACGGGCTGAGTACCAGACATTCCGGCACCAGTCAATTTGTGTTAAAATTAATTAACATGTTAACACAATTAATTAGCAGAAATGGATAAAAAAAAAAATTATAAATCCAATACAAATCCAAATTGTAAATCCAATCTCTCAGAAATTTTGATAAGTCCTTGATATGAATATAGTTCTCCATCTTCTGTATACTAAATAGCAATTCAAATGCTATTGCAATAAAACAATGCACACTAATGAAATATTAAATATGAATAATGATGGATAAGTGCTACCATTAGATGGCCAGAGGCCAAGGACACACACACTTCTCCAAATTGTCTCCAAATCTCCACTTTTGGGCTAGAAATAAGCATGTAGCTTTGGTTTTGCAAAGTTTCATATTTCCCATTTAAAATGCAGCCAGCATCAAGGCATTATTAAGTCATTTTTATTTTATTAATAAAAAATCTCTCACCTATCCGGGTGTCGAGGGTCTAGTAAAGTGGCGGCTGAATAGAGGGTGTCACTTCCGATGCTGCAGAATCGTCTGTCAGCAGCTTTGCATTGTTTTGATGCAACTGCCTGCACTATTCTCCTTTATAGTGGATGTTGCTGAGCTGATGTTTTGGGTGGAGTCCTCAAAGGCCTGCAGCACTGTCACGGCTTTTTCCAATGACGCCCACTCGTTGGCCCACAGTGTCACAGGCAGGCTGTGATCAGCAGCGTAGGCAAAGAGGGCTCACTTCTGTATACATGGGCTGTAAATCATTTAGAACTGTTCCACATTGTCTGAACGTCTTGACGTACGCGATTTGTGGGCACATTTGTGGGTTGGCCCTGTCCATCCCATAAGTGAATGATGTCAATATCTGACTCGATACCCATATAGGATCTTATTGGGCCAATCTCTAGTTTTCTGGCCTCTATTCATTTGTGCATCCGGTGTCTGAACAGAATTATCTGGTTGAAATGCCAGAGCATAAATATACTACTGAGCTTTGTTGAAACCTTATTATACGGCTTCAGTAGGGACTGAGAGCAATGAAGGGGTGAAATCTGTCAGGCTGGCTACAGTCAATTACAGTCATCGAGGTGGGGCCTTTATCTCTGACGTCAGCCGAGGAAGACGTGCATATACCAGGCTGTATGTTTTTGCTAAGGCTTAAAAATTAGGAGAGGCTGAGAGAATTGGGTAGTTTACTTGGCCATCGATCAGAGGAACCTCGCAGACAGCTGAAAGCTCTAATTGTGAGTTTTCCCTTTTTGTTTTCAGACGTCCCAACCTGTGCCAGCTGCATCGAATATGATATAGGTGTGGGAGACGCGGTGTCCGTCTGTTAGCAGATTTACCGTATCACCCAAAAAACCTCCCCATGTCGTCGTGGGGTTTCCTCCGGGAACTCCGGTTCCCCCCCCCACACTCCAAAAACCGGTGAGCATGGTGACGAAGCTGGATTCTTTCTTTCTTCCTTGGATGATTGATTATGTGGATTGTGTAAGGATGGCTGATTTTGTTAGCAAGTCTGACTTGTTATAAGGGTACCATCAGGTCCCTCTAACAGCACGTGCTCAGGAAGTATCCGTGTCTATTACCCCTTCTGGCTTACACTCGTACGCAATCATCAGTTCTGGGTTGCGGAATGCTCCGTCCACCTTTCGACGTTTTAATGACGCGTGTCATTTCGGACATTTCGACTATGTCTCTCGGCTGGCCTGGGAACGCCTCGGGATCCCCCCAGAAGAGCTGGACGAAGTGGCCGGGGAGAGGGAAGTCTGGGCTTCCCTGCTTAGGCTGCTGCCCCCGCGACCCAACCTCGGATAAGCGGTGGAAGATGGATGGATGGATGGATGTCATTTCGGGGTTGAATGGGCGTGCTGTGTACTATGATGACGTTGCAGTATGCAGTGATATTTGGGGTGTACATCTCCAGCGTGTCGCGGCCTTATTCACGCGATTGCAGAACCCACGACTGACCAAGAGCGAAAGGCTTTAAATGAACTAAAACTGGGGATTTAGGAAATGCCCGAAAATGTGCCATTTCTCACACACGTGTGGCCCGCATCCGCTGCGTTACGCAGGTTCCCTCCCACAGACTGAAGACATGCATTTCAGGTGACTGGCACCTCTAAATTGCCTGGCATCACATTCCAGGAATACACCTACCTTACCCAATGCCACCTGGGACAGGTCACCAGTGACCCTGTGTGGTATAAGTGCTTGGGAGATGGATAGCGCTGGCTGAGTTTCTGAAAACATGAATTTTGAAGTCATACACACTCAGACAGAAAGACGAAAGAGGAATTTAGCTTCACAGAACTTTGGGCGGGTGACCTTTGGGCTCATCATAGTTGGCCAATGTATTTTTCTCTCTCTGCAAGGCGTTTTTAGCTCTGATGACACATACGGCAAGCTCTACACCCAGCAAGTGCAGAGGGTTTCTCATATTCTAGACAAATATCCACGAAGACTGCACACTATCTCTGGCTTTTAGGACCCCAAACACAAGTTATTCTGGTAAGCACATCTACATAGTTGGTTACTAACTTAACTGACCTGTTACATGCTTCTTAAGGATGTTTATAATACGGGAAATGATAGGTGGCACTATTCTGTAGTCGGTTAGGTTCTTTTTAATAATCAGCATATTAGGCATTATTAATATTCAGTGCTATGTAATATAGGGAACTGAACAACAGAACATTGTTTTCTTAATTAGAAGGAAGTAATCATTACACATTGGTGAATACCTTAATGAAGTTCCTCATTCGTTTAAGTCCTTACTAGCGTACAGAGCAATTTCCTCCAGGATAATAATAACATTATGATTTTGAAGGAAAGGTAAGGTAGGCATTATGGAGTGCCAGTTAAAAACATAAACCTTATGAAACTAGAAGAACAGGGGGTGTCATTGTCATAAAAATGAATCTCATATTTTCCTCACTCACAAAATTTAGTCTATTATGTTGTATTTCTGTTCATAATAACACTGAGGAAAATGTCGCAAATTTCAGTGAACTGAATTAGAGAATTAGGTTCAAAATACTTTTCAGCTAAAGTTTGAAATGCACTCTGCCTGGTTTGGCGTTAAGTGGAGTCTGCTGTGTTTGTAAGTTGTAAGATTGTGTGTCTGAGAACGTTTGTGGGTTTATGAGTGCATGTGTGCACAACAAATTCGGCTTGTCTGTGGAAAACCTGGCTTAGAGGTAGGATTCCCTGTCTAAATAAGCCTACCAGTCTGGCCCTCATACTATATGATAGATGCACAGCGAGAAGCTCTAATTTGCCCTTAGTGTGTGTGAGGTTGTGCCCAAGGTCCTAAGCTTACAGTGCCACTGCACTCAGTCCGTGTTACGGAAGATAGTTGTACTGCTTTGAATCCTCTTTTGTTGTGATCTGTGACTCGGTGCATGGATCAAATTGTCTGTTCATTGCAATGGATCAAATTGTCTGTTAAACAAATTTAAAATAACCTCCGCTTTGAGTGTGTGTCTTAGCCTGCTTTATTTAATTCCTGCAGCTTGCGCTGCATGACAGAGAAGGATGTGGGTTTCTTTGTGCTTTAGTGTCTCTGTGCCTAGGTGGGGCCTGTCACGAGCGCTCTATCAGCTCAGCAGCCCCGAATCAGAGTGAAGCAGAGACCTTGCAGAATGCGGCTGGTGGTGTTTGCTGTCCTGGCCGTCATGGCCGACCCCCAAGGTGAGTGTGAGAATTCACCTTGTCCTCACTGAGCAGAGCGCAGGGGCGGGGGAGGTGGATTTGTCTGAATGCGGGATGCCGGCGTGCGCGCCCTGTTATCACTTCACCTCTTGCCGCTGGGCTCAGCTTGAAAGGTAATTTCACACGTTTCGCAAATGAACCGCTGCTGGAATCTTTAAAATCTGAGCCTGAGGTAGGAGAAATGGAAGTATGTTTGTGCGTGAGATTGTATTATCATTTTCAAGTTTAAATCAAAGTTTAAACCAAACATTGTGGCAGTACAGCTTGTCCTCAGGGCTTTTCAGTGGGCTGGAAATCCAGCTTTTCTGGCATGTCCACCATTTGTACTATAATTTATATATAATCTGTTTTGGGTAATGCAAACTTTTATGATTCTACTATTGTATTTTAGTCTCACGGGAAACCAAAGGCTTGAAATGTGACTGGAGTTATTTAAAATATATTGCAGAGAGAGTCAGGAAATGGCGAGTGACGTTGTGTGCGTGAATTAGTCCTGGTGCTCGAAAATGAGTGTGGCGTTTGCACAAATGTTATTATTCGTCAGCACGTGTCCGTGGCAGGATTAGGCAGGGCAGGCTGCTTTCTGACTGCATGATGATTGGTCATCTCTCTCTCGCAGGAGCCAAAGAACTACGCATGACCGCAGCATTGGGAGGGACAGCGATACTCCCACTGAATTTCCCAGACTTTCGGGCGGATTTCGAACTGATATGGAGACGGAATAGTAGCACAATTTTAAAGAGGAAGAAGCAAATCTTCGCTGTGGGTCAGGAGAGCAGCATGATGCCAGATGGGTCACTGAAACTCACTGGCCTACAGTTACACGACTCGGGGCAGTATCAGGCGGAAGTCTATAACACAGACGGAAATCTACTTAAGGAATCATCTGTGACCCTGGGTGTCATGGGTAAGTAAGTCAGAGCACTTCCTGTAGAATGACTACAGTAGCACGAGGCCTATCGGTTCACAAGCTGGAAGTGCGATTTCAACAGCTTTGAAATCTGGGAGGGATGAGCACTGTGGTACCAGGGCTGTTTAAGTACCGATTCGGCGATGTATCTTTAATAACTCTTGACCAATATAAATATCGATTCAAGGGTTGCTATATCAATACAGCCAATCGGATGTCAGCACATGATTAATACAGCGTAGGGTATAATACCGGAAGTTCTAATCCAGGTATTTCTGAAAGAGGTAGGTCTTTAGTTGTTGTTTGAAGACATGCAGTGACTCAGGTGTTCGGACATCTAGGGGGAGTTCATTCCACCAATTAGGTGCCAGAACAGAGGAGAGCCTAGATGCATGTCTCCCTTGTGCCTTGAGAGGTGGAGGGACCGGTCGAGTAGTGCTGGAGGATCGGAGAGATCGTGGTGCGGTGTGATGAGACCTTTTAGGCAGGAGGGTGCTGGGCAATTTTTGGCTTTGTATGCAAACATCGGTGTTTTGAATCTGATGCGGGCAGCTACAGGAAGCCAGTGGAGGGAGTGTATCAAAGGAGTGGTCTGGGAGAACTCCACCATCAAAGCTCAGCAGCTACGTGGGAGAATTTTGGGTTTTTTTTTTCGAATACCAGGTAGCTCAGAGTTATATATAGCCAATGGTATGTGTAAAGAATCCAGAAGTATTGTGGCGATATCACAAACCTACGTGTTCACATTTCACAACATCATCTGGAGCAACAGAAAGCATCAGATAGTCAGCAGCACGTCTTCTCACAACCGACCATGACGGGTGCTTTCCAATCTAGTTATCCCCAAAATTCACAACGGGAGCAGAAGATCACACAGGCACACCTGTGCTTTATATGTAAAGACTTACAACCCTATTGCATGGCTGTAAATAACGAATTCCAAAAGCCACATGAGTGCCATCCACACTATGCTATACCCACATGGCCACTCATCAGAGAAACTGCCAGTCCCCAGCTCTGTGCTGATGTAAAGCGAACGGCGACAGAACATAGCATCTGCAAACGGGGGGGCAAGTGTGCGATTGCTGGACCTCACGCGCGTCTCACCCGGATGTCGGGGTAACCTGCCACCATATTTCTGCAGACTGAGAAATCGTTTCACACGTCTTGCAAACGAGAGCAAACTTTGAAAGTCATACAGAAGCGTGCGTTTCTCCTGGAGATAATTGAAGCGTGAAACGTATAAACTTAGTGCAGGTACAGTGCGTGGCACATAGCTCGAATTTAGCTGCATGGTGTCTCGTTCTTCTGGGTAGAATTCGCTCCAGTGTCTCTATCTTCAGAAAACCCTCGATTGGATGAAGAACTGAGGCTGCTGAATCTGCCAGAACATAAACTTACGTCTGATGTCGCTGTCCTGCGGAACAGCGCATGCAATATGTGCTGCTTCACGCCCTGCTGATGTGGGAAAAGTGAGCTGTGGACACTGACTGAAGCTGAGATATCCTGTGCTGAACCGATACCAGGCGAGAAGAGGCCCACTGTATCAGCCACTGCATCACTGTAAGCACAGCTGATGCGCGGTGCTCAGATCCAGGCGACCTCATGCAGTAACGCGAGACAAAAATACTGCGATCGAGGACTTGGAGCAATAAACACTGTCTCTGTGGCCTCTGCATCGAACCCTTGGTTTTAGACACTGCCCTTGTTAGATGAGGAAGAAAAAAAGAGAGCCAATCTGCATTTCCGTTGTTATCCAGTCTAAAACACTCTCTGCATCCCAGAAATGAGTGTTTTCTACTGCAGGTGGTATTGAAACAGCTCAGAGGAGTGCTCTGAAGCCTGAGCACGCTGACTGACTTTTGTTTCTGAGTGAGAATTTGAGAGCAGATTAGACAGTGTACGCACTGCAAGTCTGACTGGGGTTTCCGTGTGAACTGACAATGTGCAATGTCGTTTGCACTAATGAACATTAAAATGAAAATAGAATTCAATAAATGTTTTTGACCACACAGTTTGAAGTCAGTGTTATTAATATTTCTCATAGGCTCTGTAAATGTATAATAAATGCAAATCTATAACTAAGAGTGTAATGTCATATTTCGAGATATTGAATTGCGATTCACATCGAATTGTGATATTATTGGCAATACCCAGCTCTATGTAGTACCCTTACAATATGTTTAATTTCATTACTTTTAAACTGTTTATGTAATGAGCACTAAGACGGCTCAGTGAGCCTAATGTGCTCCATCTTCAGCTGCAGTCCAAAACCCTCCAGCAGATTAACTGACATTTCTAATTGTCGTGTATTTATTGTGTCGCAGCCAGTGATAGGTTGTGTTGCAGTTAAACAGTCCAAATGGCGGTCGTTTACAGTGTAGCTAACTTTAGGTTGTCTTGCAGTTAATTTTAGAAGGTGTGTGTTTTCAAAGCTGCTTGGCCTGTAAATACAATTGCTTTGCTGGGTATGTGCACCTTCTGTTCTTAACGCTGTCCTTTTTGGTGTTTTGCCTCCTAGAGATGGTGTCACAGCCCACGGTGACCTACAGCTGTGGGAAACCGGTGGTTCTTACCTGCAACTTAGAGAAGAGGCCAGGCAATGTGACATTTGACTGGACTCTCAACAACGTCACAATGAAGGGGGAACACAAGGAGCAGCTCGCAGTGGACGGGAAGCTGGCATCCGGGGATGCGTTCCTCTGCACAGCAAGGAACGAGGTCAGCCTAAGGGGAAGCCCAAGTGTTACTCTCACATGCGGTGGCCCTGGTCCCACTAACCCTTCCTTGACTCAGAAGTCCATCCCGGCTGCTCCATCTGGCCACGACCTTCCTACCCTTAGGCTAAAACCACTCCTTCTCTCAGCTGTCTTCTGCTTTCTCGTAACAACATATTCCTCAATCTGATAAAAATAATAAAGAATTGCCCGGGCTATAACACATTGGCGGTAATAATGCAAAGTATTACTGTTTTTCCAGCTAATTCTACCGCTGTCAGATCTGTGCTTGTATCTGTCAGCTGATCACACCCTTAATTTCACTTTACCTTATTTACAGCAGTATAAAATTAGCTTCTGCTTTCTCTTGTGTGCTCCTGTGCGTAGGTGTTCCCACGGCCCTAGTCCTCTCTTCCGCTATGCTAATGGCAAAAAGCCGTACTATAATTTGACTCCCACATTTCTGTTAAACCTGCCCAACACTCCCCTTCCCCTGCCACGTGATTCTGTTCGCCCTCCTGTAAAGAGTCTTATAGTCTGTATCCATCCATGTTTACCACAAATTAAAAAGCTACACAGGGCCGGCCCTAGGCTGTCGTGGGTAGGAGGCCCACTAAGTGGGGCCACCTGAAGTACTTTATGGAGCCGAAACCGAAACGAGAGGAACGTCAGTAATGTGCTGATCAAAGCGGTAAGGTGCTAGCAGTAAAGCGTACTGATCTGGGGGGGGGGGTCAGAGTGGGGCTGTGTGTAAGATTGGGGAGGGACTGGCTGCAGATCCATGGCAGGCTGATAGTGACAGGCCTGAAGCCCACTGTAGTGCCAGTAGTGCTTTTTTTTTTTTTTTGTTAACTCAGTATGGTGTATTTTTTTTTTGCTACCTGCTACATTTCAATCGATAATGTGCACTATTTAAAAAGTTTTTGTTATTGTCTATTATGTTGGATATATTGAAAATGACACCCTCTGCCTCCATTTGGGGGGGGGGGCTGAGATATAACACACCGGAAGAGAGCCTACAGTGCATGGACTGGAGCCCATATTATGACACAAATACTCGCGATCCAAACACACTTCTCCTGCTTGAATACATTTCCTCGACAGATGCGTAATGTAGAAGTTTATGTTCACTTGCTGAAAACTTGGTTTTGTGTGATGTGCATTTTTGTCAAACGGCAGGCACTACTGTCCAAAGCAGTGTACAAGTGAAGCAAATCGCACTATTTAGCACAATAAGTTTGAATAGTTCCCTGCATATCTTGGATTCCTCAAAATAACCAACACTTGTCTTGGTAACAGTTTCACAAGATTAAAAAATTGTGGCAGGAAGTCAACTGGCACATCCTTTTAGTTATTCTGCCCTAGATAGTTACCAGAGGTGTAGCGTGCCTCTGGATTGCTGTGAGACTTCTGGCCAGTTTGTCTCATACAAGTTCTATGGAAATGAGATCTGGACAGGCCAGATCATTAGTTATCCTTTCATTTCCATCCTTTTTCGTTTCCTTCTTAGATTCCTGAACCCAATTTTGGTTCTTGTTTTGCTGAAGAATGAACACGTATCCAATTAGCGGTGATCGTGTTGGAATGGCATGTCTTTGAAGTATGCCGCCACACTCAGGCAAAACACTGTAACTGCATAATTTATCAAAATTTTAGTTATGACCGAAATCAGGTCTCTTGGACTCTTGTTTTATCTGGTGACAAGATATATTAGTTCACCTGTGCTTGGTTTTGAAGAAAATGCTATAATTTACAATATGCATGCAGATGGGCAGTCAAAAAGCTTTGAAGCTCTTTTATTCTATTATTATTTAGTCTTTAGTGTCCTCATAGCGACTGTGTTTTGCTTTTGTACAGCAGTATGCTATGACAGCCATCATGGGTGAGGCTGACTTGGATTTGATAAAAATCACCAGCTCTCTCATAAGTAACCCCAGACCATCACACTGGCTCTTCCATGCCCGACTGTGGGCACTACGTGCACAGGATTAATGGGTTTACCGTCTTTGTGTCATGCAAATCTATATTATTCCATTATTAACCATTATAATCATATATATGCCATTTCAAAATTTGATTCAATAATTGAAGATACCAAATTTCACTCCTGTTAATGGACACATTTATACAATTTAAAGCTTTCAGGGCCATTAAGGAGACCACACCCATCTCCATCATTAAGGTCTGCATTTCATCTTGCCTTCTTTGTTCAGCTATCCAGTGCCACTATGGAATATTATTTAGCAGTGTATAACATTTAGTACTGTATCACATTTAGCAATGTATAACATTTAAAGAATGTAATCATTTGGATATTATCAAAACGCATACCAGTTATTGTCTCATGATGTAATCATCACAAGTAATCGATTACAAATGTATCTGCAGACTTATGTTAGTCTCAAAGTATCCGTTGGCCATTTTATTTTAGCCCTGGATGTATGAATATCCACATAATGAGTTCTGTAGCTTATCACTATGTTGAAGGCCAAAAGTATTATCAAACACTGCAGCTAAGTAACAGGTAGCTGGCTGAAGCTGCCAGGTTTTGCTACCAGGGAGGAGGGAATCACCCGAGTTCACCCGGAATTCACTGATGGATATTTTATAAAACGTACAAGAGATGGTCACACCGCAATGTTTCACCAAGGGGCCAAACAGTAAAAAAAAAAATCATTGAAACTTATCACATAGGGGTGTGGATCAGAGGCAGTTAGGGGAAGGGTGATGCTTAAGTGACGAGCCATTGTTAAAAGGGAAGAAAATGTGTAAAAATCAGTGTAAGCCAGTGTAGGGTGCACTCACGCAGTGTCTAGCTTCGGTTGTAACTTTTGTACATACAATAAAGACTGACTTTGGAATTCTGCACAAACGGCTCCTGACTACTGATTTGGCGGGAAAAGAAATCACTGCGACACCACCTGGAGACAATTAGTTAATTACTTAGTTTTTATATATTGTGTGAATGAATTACAGTAGTCCCCATATGCGCAGTTTGTTATCCACAGTTTACCTCGGCCCGAAAAAAAGGTTACATGTTCCTTCGTCCTTTGATGGGTATGAAAGCTGTTATCCAATGATACATGATGTTTTTCATTGCACGACCGTCTCTTCAGAATTAAGCTAGTCAGAATCAGAATCCCCTTCATTCACGAGAGAGAGGGCACAGTACTGTATAATAATGCACAATTTACTTTATTATTACTGCTTTTTATAATGTTTGTGTAATTTAATGTGTAATGTAATGGCATGACCGGGGTTGTGTAGTTATCTGAAACTTGAACGTGAAAGAAGGCAGGACCCCCCACCCGGCCCAAGACTTATCTTATTTAAGATTTGGAGAAGTTGTGTAATACCCTCATCTCATGTTTGGTGAGGAAGACTGATTTAGGAACTGCTGAAATTACTTTATTTCTTAAATCAGGTCCTAACCCTAGTTTCCATGAGTACCAAACAGCTAAGATCTGCAAGTAATTAAGTTTGTGGATTACAGCCCCAATATGGAGCAGATGCAATCATGAGAATTCAGTCGAGTTCAGTCGAATGTAACCAGCCTCAGTTTTAGTGGTTCCTAGTATCATTTAGATCAGGGGTGGGCAGTCTTATCCACAAAGGGCCGGTGTGTATGTGGGTTTTTTCTGCAACTCCCTAATTAGATCACCAATTAGAGGACTGATTGGCTGAAGAATTCTCACACTGGGGTTTGAACAGCTGACCTAAAGGTTATCCCAAAAACCTGCATACACACCGGCCCTTTGCGGATACGCTTGCCCTCCCCTGATTTAGATTATAAAGCGAAGGCGAACACGGGCTCTGGAGGCGCTGCAGGGGAGAAGACGGGCTCTTGACTCTGAAGTCCTCCAGGGCTAGGCTCTGATGGCTTGGTAGTAAGGGGTGCATCCCTTCCTGGGCCGGACTTTGAAAGTTTGGGCAGTGGAGAGGTGCAATTGCAGCCTCATCTAGGCCACGTGCTGGAGACACAGTAGAAACGTAACATGGGCCAGTGCTGGAAGCAGAACAGTGACCTTTCCTGGCCAGGACTCTGCAGGCAGCAGGTAAGGTGGGGCAACAGCCTCGAGCATCACTAACTCCTTCTGTTTATTCTTCCTGTGACGGGAAACGGCAGAAGGGGCTGCAGGGAGCAAGAGGGCGAATCTGTGGTGAGTCACAGGGAACTAGCAGGCGCACCTGCAGCAGTGGTTTTAAACCGTTTATATTATTCTGAACCTAGATAGCTATAACAATCATACGTATTTCTGTGGATTAGACCTCTGCGCTTGTATTTAGATGGTGTTGATGATGTTCAAAACCCAGGGTTGGCATAGTCGCATCAGAGCTAGGCCCTTGAGTAAAACCCACAACCCTGAAAAATGTTCCAGATGTACCAGAAAAATGGCAAATCAATCCTGCTCTATGATGCCAAACCTCGTTCTAACCTATATATTTGTGTGTCTCAAAGAAGTGCAAGATGGGAAACACCAAAGCGAAATAATTTCTATGTGTTTATAGAAACAGCATATAAAGTATAATTATTGTATCAGCTGAAGAAATTCTGGTCTAACTGAAGCAGTTCATCTACTGACCTCTAGTGGTGACCACAGAAAAGAGTTTGAAGCTAGTAGGCTGTTTCAGCAACAGCATCCCATGATCAATCTGTCGCTGTTCATGCTGGGTGTATTTGCTGACATCTAGAGGAGAAATTTAAAAATAAATCAATTCTTTTTGCTCTTGTTGAGACTGTTTTCATTTTTCAATCTCCTACCTCACATATACTTTCCAGTGATTTTTGCTATAGATAGAAAAGTTATAAAACTTTGTATTTTTCCCT
>JAODKL010000016.1:104558-131656 GCA_026780765.1 Petrocephalus schoutedeni
ATTCTCACACTGGGGTTTGAACAGCTGACCTAAAGGTTATCCCAAAAACCTGCATACACACCGGCCCTTTGCGGATAAGCTTGCCCTCCCCTGATTTAGATTATAAAGCGAAGGTGAACACGGGCTCTGGAGGCGCGGCAGGGGAGAAGACGGGCTCTTGACTCTGAAGTCCTCCAGGGCTAGGCTCTGATGGCTTGGTAGTAAGGGGTGCAGCCCTTCCTGGGCCGGACTGAGGTGCAACTGCGGCCTCATCTAGGCCACGTGCTGGAGACACAGTGGAAACGTAACATGGGCCAGTGCTGGAAGCAAAACAGTGACCTTTCCTGGCCAGGACTCTGCAGGCAGCAGGTAAGGTGGGGCAACAGCCTCGAGCGTCACTAACTTCTTCTGTTTATTCTTCCTGTGATGGGAAACGGCAGAAGGGGCTGCAGGCAGCAAGAGGACGAATCTGTGGTGAGTCACAGGGAACTAGCAGGTGCACCTGCAGCAGGCTGCAGGGAGCTAGTGTCTGGAGCCGAGGCAAGGTGCGGGGAGCCAGCGGACAAAGCCGAGGTGAGTTGTGGGAAGTCTGGGAGCAGGACAACCTCATCTGATGACGGTCAGACCGCAGGACCAAAAGTCTCAGGCGGAATTAGCTCTGGCATAGCTTTCTCTAACTCTAGGTGAGCACTCTTCACTGAAGCTGAGGAGCTTGTTTGGGTCACAGATCCACGAGACTGGAATGGGCCCCTGGACCTCTGGCCTCTTTCCTCGGTGCCATAATCAGTACGGGGTTGGCACTGGCAGGGCAATCTGCGCAGCAAGAGGCTTGTCAAGTTCGGCGAGACCATCAGCATGTTGTCCTCAAATTGGAGTGGACTGGAGGCTTTGGCTGAGGTAGGTGGCTAGATGCAGGGGAAAGCATGCAAGCTCAGACGAGGAGCATAAGAGGCTCCCAGGAATAGCTGGTGGACAAGTTGTGGTTTGAGGTCAATGACTGGGCTGAGGAACACAGGACTAGGAAGTATATATGAGATTAATGATGGAGCTAACAAGATGCAGCTTGGAGCGATTAACACGAGGCCCTACCATTGGCCATTGTACTGCCCCCCAATTTTAATTGCACAATAGTCATCCTACAACATTAGGGCCTGGGGGGCGGTTGGCACGAGGGGATCCACTGTCTACCAGCAGTGGGGGGCCGGTGCCCTGACCGAATTAACTGACGAGTGGTTTTAAACCCTGTTTATATTATTCTGAACCTAGGTAGCTATAAGAATCATGCATGTTTCTGTGGAATAGACCTCTGCGCTTGTATTTAGATGGTCACCAGTTCCAAACCCAGGGTTGGCATAGTCGCATCAGAGCTAGGCCCTTGAGTAAAACCCACAACCCTGAAAAATGTTCCAGATGTACCAGAAAAATGGCAAATCCTGCTGTCTGATGCCAAACCTCATTCTAACCTGTATATTTGTGTGTCTCAAATAAGTGCAAGATGGGAAACACCAAAGCGAAATAATTTCTATGTGCTTGTAGAAACAGCATATAAAGTATGATTATTGTATCAGCTGGAGAAATTCTGGTCTAACTGAAGCAGTTCATCTACTGACCTCTAGTGGTGAACACAGAAAAGAGTTTGAAGCTAGTAGGCTGTTTCAGCAACAGCATCCCATGATCAATCTGTCTCTATTCATGCTGGGTGTATTTGCTGACATCTAGAGGAGAAATTTAAAAATATATCAATTCTTTTTGCTCTTGTTGAGACTGTTTTCATTTTTCAATCTCCTACCTCACATATACTTTCCAGTAATTTTTCGCTATAGATTGAAAAGTTATAAAACCTTGTATTTTTCCCTCTTTTTCCACAAGCCCCCAGCTGGCATGAAGCAGGCGAAACCTATGTAACAGAAGGTGAAACTGACCCCCCCCAGAGCAGCACCAGCTCCACAGTGCCCAGCTCCTTTGTGCCCAGCTCCACATCCCCCCAGCGGGGGACAGCCCCCAGTGCTAGGACGCTGCAGCCTGTTCTCCTGAACGCAACAAGAACCTACAGCTCCAGCATCAACACGACACAGCTGGCCAACAAGACCACTCCATGGTCGGACGTCAATGCCACGGAGACTGTGGGGTTCAGCCTACTGTCCACCACATCACCATGGCTTGATGGGAACTCCACGCATCTGGGGACATCAGTCAATGTTAACGTCACGCATAGCCAGCACGCCAACTCAGGTACTGTTTCGAGCCCAGAAAACTACAACCTGCCAGCAATTCTCTAACACCACTCACTCCTCTTTTATGGTTTCCTACATGATCTTCCACTTGTCCCCTTGCTGTTTGCACTATGAAGAGACCAGGAGGTCTTTGTTAGCGACCCTGTTCTCCTTCCTTGTCCTGGCAGCTGTCATGACTGTTCTGTACTGGCGGTACAGGATCCAGAGAAGGTAAGCCATCCCGGGCCTCTCTCTGCCCTTCACAGGATATTACCCTATCACACTGACTGACTTACAGCTTTAACGCTTTACATTTACTGATTTAACACCTTCTGAATACCTCGCATAGTGTATAGAACTAGAATGAAGTAAGTCAGTCCTGCCACAACTCGTTACACCGCAAATCTGTACTAGATTCATATGTTACTACTCAAGTCCAATACAATGCGGAATCACATTTGTGTTTGCGTGATTTTCGGAAAGAAAAGCCCTACGCAATCTATGATGTGATATGGTCTTAGCAAGAAACACTACTTTCACGCAAAAACATCTATCCCAGTGAATTACAGTGATGTCTGATTCATGAATGAATCCTTCTTTTGAACCTGGACTTTTCAGTAACTGGACAAACTGCTTTTCAGATCTGAGAATCTAACTTTTTGTTCATCCACACACTACACAGGTCAAAGTCGTAGATTCTAAAAAGCTAAAAATATTTGACAAATTATAGTATAAAAACAGCAACATTTTTAAATGAATCTACATTTGCTTTTTGTAGACTCTCTGTAGCCATGGTGCCTTCATGCCCCTCCGCATACCATAATTCGTTGTATTTGTCCTGGGTACATGTCCGGCAGCATGGTGGCTGTGGCTCACTACTCCCAAGTAATGATGGCTTCATGAACTATCTGCTGTATTTTCTGACCCCACAAGATGATGCACTCTGTTCAAAAAAAGGACTCAAGCACCCCCAAGTAAATCAAGAGCACCATCTAGTGGGGTCAGAAAATACAGCCAATTAATCTTTGTTTTGGCCATCGCTACTCCAGACACTTGCCAATGAACAAGCTTTGAGTTTGGCGGGTTCCGATGAAGAGGTCGTCTGTCTAGGCAATTCTCGTGAGAGTCATAAAACCCATAGGAGATGTTTATGGTACAGTTTATTAATGTATTATTATTATTATTTCTTATTTAAAATTCAAAAGATTACAGTTTTGGAGTTGTGTTCCGCGAACCCTATTTTCCCCATTTGATATGTGTAGTTTACTATGCGTTTCTAGTGAATGTGAGGTTTTTCATGAATGCATTAGCTGTGTTGCGGCAAGACTGACTGTACATTTTTCTGTACGCAGTAGCCCTGGAAGTAGCGGTGTTGAGCATGCTTCAGCACCCCCACTGGTTATTGGTGGTAATGCAGCGTCAGAATACTGTAGGGTGGCGTGCACATGGCTAAAGTTTAAAACCAAAAAAGCCAGCCTATGTTTTCATGCTTGTTATCCTGTTGTTAGCTGTTGATGAATATCTTCAGTAAAGTTTGCTGGTCGTTCCAACTTTCAGCACCCTGTGCTCCAAACGTCTTCCTGCACCTTTCAGTAGATAAATGTTTCTGCATGTTCATCTTCTCTAGATTGGACTTGCCCCCGCCTTTCAAGCCACCCCCTCCCCCCGTGAAGTACACCTCAATGAGGGACCAGCTGACCCCACTTACAGTCAGCCCCATGATAGATATCCGGATGATTTAAAGCAGGACTCAGAAAACCTGTAAAATCATAACCTTGTACTGAAGAAATGCTCTCTACTGCGAGAACGTCTGTTGGGGGGCGACAGGGAGCAATGCTGAGGCTTCTAGGAGCAGCAGAGGCTCTCTCCCAGTCCACTCCTCTGTCTGTGATGTCATATGAATGCCACGTGTCACAAAGAGAAAAGGATTCATTTATATTTTCTGTACATATAATTACATCTTTACATTCATAATAAAAGGAAGATGTTTTGTTTTTCAAAACTTTGTCATTCTAAAGTGTATATATTATATATATATATATATATATATATATATATATGCACACACAATACTTAATCATACATCCCTCTGTTAAATGTCTTAAATGCTTATCCTATTCAGGGCTGTAGGGGGCCTGGAGCCTATCCCAGAGGCTGCAGGTGCAAGGCAGGGAACAACCCAGGATGGGACGCCCAACCCATTAAAGAGCACACTCACTCTGGTAACTCTGATTAACCTCAGCATGTTTTCTGACTGTGGGGAGAAACCAGAGGAAACCTGATGCCAACATGGGGAGAACATGCAAACTCCATACACACAGAGCCATGGCGGGGACCGGGACACTGCTCCCAGAGGTGTGAGGCAACACTGATAGCCACTGCACCACCCTGCCACCCCTCTTGTTTAGTTTCTGAATGTTAAATCAAAAATAATAATAGTATGTTTTGAACGGTTCCTAGATCTAAGTTCTTTGCTTAAAACACAAGCACTGCTGGCAGCGGTTAGCAGTAACCACATGAAAGGACGCCATGGCCTGCTTATAGCCATATCGTCAGTGTTGGACACGAGACCAGCAGCCGGTTTTCTTTCTGGGATTTTACGGTCCTCTCCAGTGCCATGCTTGACTCTTAACATGAGCGCGTCCCACAAACAGCCTGCCACAGTGGCACACCCTGGTGGCGGTGGCTTTACAAATCTGTGGGTTTGCAGAGGTCCAGCCGCATCAAAGGTTATTCAAATTCCAGCTTGGACTGGCTGGAAGGCCTTAGCCCAGGTAGAGGTAGAACTGCTAAGCTTTTAAGGCCAAGCCAGGTCGAGCGACCAGCGAGCCGGGTCAGCCTTCAAACCTTCGTTCCCCCACAACATCGAACTCTCTGGTGCCAAGCTTGCACAGCCACTGGGCCAGTGCAGTGACATTCTGTATAAAAAGCTGGCAAAGAAGCAAACTGCAAAAGAAGAGGGCTGAACACACAGACACGTGTGCACAGGGTTTGCCCATATGACTGAGCACCACACTTCCTGACTATGGTGGCAGGCATTGTTATATTCCCCCTGCGCTGGCCTGAAACATCTACTGCGGCTTGCTTCAAATTTAGTACGCAGCAGGCCCTAACCATGCTTTAGTATTCTTGGTCAAAATAGATTGTCATTTCCCATTGTAAAAATATTACACCCAAAACTATACATGTAAACTCTATATGTAAAAGACCATTGTTTAAGCCACCCCATGTAAAATGGACAATTCAAAGATATATTGCAGTGATACGGCTTCATTGTATTTCCGATTCCCACAGATCATGATTTTTATTACCATTTTGTTGCTCTTTTTAATGCCATTTTGCTGCTTTGGCATTATATACCGCGCTGTGTGACTTTTTTGTGTGCTGTTGTGCTGCTTGTGTGTCTGGAGAACTTCTGAAGAAGTTACATGTGTATGTCACTGGTTTCTCCTGCCAGGGAACTTTACATACTGTGATGCAATGCTGACACCGGTGTCTTCTGGCATGAATGAGAATCGGTTTGCTACAGAAAAATGATCGGCCATTGACTGAGACAGTGGGTACCGACAGTCATACAGAACTGCGGAGCTCAGGTGCATACTTACACGGACATACTGACAATATATCTAAGACTACTAACTCTCTGGGTTACAACAACGCTGATTGTAATTTTCATTTTAGTGGCACAGATTGATTAATCGGTGGAAATATTTGCTTTTGAGATGCGAGTTAATCGTTTCAGGGTGAGTTACAGCATTTTACAGCTTAACCGTAATGAATTTATTTAGTGAAATGCTCTTATAGTCATAAGAACATTGACTGTGTTTCATAAAATGTTGCAAACTGTAATACAAGACAAGGTCACATAGATTAGATAGACTGAGAGATAGTTAGACAGACACACATACACAATGCAAAGAGATGCCATATAGTGGGAGCAATGCAGCGTGACCGTGGAGGGCCAGGTGGTCACAATCGCCCTGGCCTCTCTGCTGCTTTGACATCACTTCCTGCTCACGGTTTTACGCAGTGAGACTCGCTGCAGAGTGGAGATGATAAGCGAGCGACGTAAGACTGCCACCCCCAAGGGCGTCCTGCAGAGAAGATCCTGTGCGTACATCTGCCAGCGATCTGATAAAGCTGCGCAGCGCCACAGGCCGTCCTCCGCCTTTCCTTCCTGTTTGATGGTGAAAAATTATATAAAGGACACATTTTTTTTTTTTTAAAGAAAACATGAAGATGAGACTTTTTTTTCACATCTAAGGTGGTGGGGGTGGGGGGGTGGGGTAAGTTGGGTCAGCGCTGCTGACTCACACCCCCAGGATCGAGGGTGCTGCCTC
Source organism: Petrocephalus schoutedeni (assembly GCA_026780765.1). Taxonomy (NCBI): domain Eukaryota; kingdom Metazoa; phylum Chordata; class Actinopteri; order Osteoglossiformes; family Mormyridae; genus Petrocephalus; species Petrocephalus schoutedeni. The sequence goes on from JAODKL010000016.1 coordinate 111,091, forward strand.
ATTTGCTTGTTCTCCCAGGGTTATGAGGCTCTCCCAGAGACAAGCACATATGTGCACTAACAATATACAAATGTGTGATGCTTTGATAACTGAAGTTTGTGTATGTGTGGATCACATCTGAGGCCCAAAATGTCCCCAAAGTGTGGTAAAACCTGAAATTTCCCTACTTGTGGACTTTTTTTCAGGTCCCCATTTGGATAACTTAAATTTTCTAAAAACTAAAAAGTAAAAATGCCAAAAGTCTTGTATTTGGGTTGGTTACTTATGCTTAAGGTTACGGCCGGGTTGGGCTTACAGGTGTTGTTATTGGGATTAGGCTTTTTCCCATAGAAATGATTGGAAAGTCCCCATTTATATAGGTACACAAGACTGTGTGTGTGTGTTTGCATATATATATTTGGGGCGTCATAAAGGGGGATATTTATGACAATTCCGAAGCCCTCAAGAATTTGGAGCATAATATAATTGGTCTGGCTTGGGGGCCCGATAAGACATGCTTTCATGGGGCCCAAAATCTCTAGCACCAACCCTGTATATAATTAATAATTCCGTCAACTCAATTCAATTTAGTTGCACCAAAGCACTTGACAACACATGAACAGCAACATTATAGAATTCTTACCATGTTTAGTTAAATTGTAAGTCTAAATATCCCAGGCATTTAAACATTCCTTCCATATTTCTTATAAAGTATAATATATTCGTTGCTGCCGTCAAACATCCACTCCAAATGGAACCAAACCACATCAGCTTTCTCTTCTCAAATCTTTTTTTTTTGAACGCAGAGAGTGAAAGTAATGAAATGAAATCTGAATAGACATCCTCCAGTCCCTGTGTGTTCGTTTTAAACTTATTAGCTCCTTGCTCTAGGCTGCAGTGTACAACCACAGGATGGAAGGGCTCAGCCTGCAAAGAAGGTAGCCTCAGTTGCTGCACTTCGCTGCTCCTGCATTTATATTGAGCAGGGGACCTTTAAATGACATGCGTGTGGCCTCGATATATAGCAAATAAGAAAGTTTACACCCAAGTCATTCAGCTTCACCTCTCAAAGTCACAAGGTACAATAAATGAGGTCACCCGCCACACTTCCTGTTTGCAACCGAAAAAAAAAGTTAGAGCTGGTAAAAATAGATTCTGCCTCCGCCACGACGGGTGAAAAGGGTGAAGCTGCTCGGCAATCTGGACCTCAGCAGTGCTCCCTGTCCCGAGGGAGGTCACAGGCCCCATCTGCAGCAGAGACGACCTAGACACCATGTCTGACGGTAAGGCCCCTCAAGACTCTCAGGCATGAAAGGCTTCTGCTTTCACTGGGCTTTCATCTCGGGTGGCTGCAAGCATGGAAGGCGAAATATTGAAAAGACGGGCAGAAAATGCTTTTCATTTCAGAAAGAATCTGAATTTAGTCCTAAAACATCGAGTGTAAAATATCCAGCCGTATAACATTAATTAAAATCAACTCGCCTAAAATAAGAGCTAGGAAAGTCGAAATAACTAAAATAAAGAATGTCGAGTTGGATTTTTAAAGCTGCATTGGCTTGGAAAGATGGGTGTAAATGCTGGCTAAATTTTGATTCAGGCCTTTGTAACTTATTTCTGAGAAATTTGACTGCACAGCGTGAATCCTGTGCGTAACGGGAAACTTTGCGAGAAGGTCACGAACATCCACCAATTTTGTTTTTATGAATGCAAGACACACGCAATCTATCTTAAATCAGAGTGAAGCATTTTAGTGGTGTTTGGGTTATATAAAAATTAATTTGTGTGCCTTCGCAGTCTTACGATCGAATAGCAATTCTAAACACAAGTGATCTTTATTCTAGCCTTTACTTATTTTTGTATTCTGTGTTGATCTTAAAACCTTCACAATTAACATCTTCCATATAATCAGTCCATATAATATTTATGTTTACTTGCGCAATTTTGTCTCATTAGCACCTTGGACCTTCATTGTGAGGCTCCGTAAAGATCAGGGGTCAACAATGGCACTAGACAGAGCAGATAGCGGAAAAGAACGACACACAAAAAACACAAAGCCAATCAACAAATAAATATGTTTCATTTGATGCACAATACTAACTATTCATTAGCGACCTTTATTTTTCTTAAGACTTTCCAAAGGCCCCATATTTAAAAATTTCAATGTGTAATTCTACGATATCTCTCTTCTTGACTATATCATGCAAATGGACATCGAATCAGACAAACATATGGATTAAATGTGTTAATAAACCCATCTGGAGAAATATAAAAACCAAGCTAGGAAACACTGTGTGGCATTGCATTGGCTGCAAGAGCTATCGGAATGTTGGTTAATGGGTGATCTAGTCATAACCTATTAGAATCCATACCCGTTTGTCACTAATCAGTCAGCAGGGTAGAGCAGCTGAATGCTCTAGAACAGACTGAAACACATTACGATAGATATGGGCGTTAGTGACTTTCGTTATAGATTGCGTTATTAGGGTGTTAATATTGCAGGAAGTCTTGGTGCTATTTGCTCCAGGTATGTTTGCACCTTAATTATATTGCTTCGCGCTGTTAACTTCTCATGTAGAGGGAGTTGGTTTTAGTTTGGGAAACAATTTAATGAATGCAAGTCTGCATATACTGAAGTCTGGATTAGAGTAGTTTTATCCGGCCCACCTTATATAGCTTACAAATGGGTGTAGTGCTTGTACACAGCGACACATGTAAATCTTCGACTTTCGAGATCTCCTGATTAGGCGCCATGTTGCCCTGGCCGGTCATCCTCGCTTGCATTTCCAGGATGCTCTGCAGGTGTCTACGTGGGCCTGACGCTGACCTCATTGGCCCTCGTCATCTCCATATCCCTGAACGCCATTTTTTACTGGCAGCGATATCGAGACAGGCAGGACACAGGTATGTGCCCTTTTCCTTGTGAATATCAACCTTGTGGAATACACTTATACTAGTAACATCCCTAGTGCCCTAAGCAGCAAATGTCTGTAACATTAATGCAATTCTTTAAAAGTAAAACAAAGAAATAATGAGGTAATTTTAGCATAAATAACTACAGAAACTGAGTTTGAGATGCCTTTTACGCAAAGCTTAAATCATAATAGTTAGACCTAGGACAAGTTCCATGAGCACAGTTTGGTTAACTGTTGGTTATTGCTCATTATTATTGCTGGTAACTGCTCATTTAGTCAGGGTTCCTGTAAAACCAAATGAAGTCACCTTTTTGTACGTTATTTTATTATTATACATCATCACAGATTTCTGGCCTTTTACCAATTAGGACTCATACACCAACCGTTCTTAAGAAAAATTTTGTTTGTATAACCCTCCTTACTTATTCTGACATTCACCAATGTTTTCTTATTTGGAATTTGTTTAGGTAAGAATAGATTCTACGCTCCCTCAAGAGCACACTTACATTTGAGTGCTGACAAGTTTATGCAGAATAATTGCTTATTGTGTTTTCTTCGGTTCTGCAGTTGAATAATATTATGGGATCTAAATTATAATAATATTTTTATCTTTATAATATTGTTAAATAACTGAATAAATAACTAAATAGTAATTTTAACAATTAAATAATTGGTGGGGTGTTTACCAGCGCTAAAACTGGCACGTGCTTTCAATTTTACGAAGACAATAGGATTCATCATTATAAGAACAATTACGATTTTGAATCTAGAAGACTTTTCTTGGAACCTTCTTAGAACCTTTCTCAAGAACAAATTTAAGAAAAAACTTAAGATGATATTGGTGAACAAAGCGCATCGTTCATACAATGCTGTGCAACTGTTCACTAATATGGCATGATCATTCTTATTTAAAGCACTTTTACTGCTAATTGTAATTTTATATATGCGATGTGTGTGTCGCGGATTTTTCGGTTCTTGAGCTGCACGTTAAAGGCGGCCCACGCGCGGACTTGGCGAGCACTGATCTATTGTCTTTGTTTCAAAACCTTCTTATGAGAACTTTCTCTGCGTGTAGTTTTTGCATACGTATCTCACGAAGAATAGCCTGTTGCTAAATAGGGATACGCTTCACCCCATACCGGTGAGTGAATGTCACTCTTCTGGGGCTCCTTTATAGCCCACAGTAAACTGCCTATTATTGTCTCTTCTGCAGACATTTACAAAACGTACCATAATTTCCACACCTTCAGCAGCTACTTCTCTCATATTCTTGCACCATCAAAGGACTCTTGACATTTTCCATGTCCGTTTCTGCTGCACGCCGTGTCTGATGAGGAACATGGGCCTCTTTTCATCAACGTGAAACAAACCCCTTTCCCCCCATTTATGTATATCCTAATACAATTTTTAATCTTTTTTTAATGGTTATTACCACGACCTGACTGCACAAAATGGGAGTGTAATCAGACATCTTATGCCTGTCCGACCCTCCGTATGTAATTGCTTTAGAACAGAGGTATACAAGTGAACAAAGATTTTTAAATAGCGACAATGAACCAAATATGCCACCAAATAAGCTTTTTTTTCCCATACATGCCAGAAAAGAGCTATTTCATAACACTTACAGTGTTGCAGCTCGCTGGTCCCATGTAGCCTCGACATTAGACCTATATGATTAAGTAAAAACATATTTTTGGCCTACAGATATGTAACAAAATAAGGAGAATTTTATTTAAGGTACATTGTTCATTTTTATAGGTCAAGGGGAGCGCATCATTCCATACAGCACTGAAATCTTCAGGTTTGTTAAGTCAACACCCTTTACTTTGCCTTAAATTTTGTCACTGTATGGCTGGCTTGAGCTAGACCCATAATCTTACACATACATCAATAGTCTTTATTAACAAGTGCTTAACAAATAAAATTGTACGATATTTCTTAGGCTGAGTGTGTATGTCAGCGGGTGTGAGTGTTTGTTGTGCTTTTGACTGTTAGCCTCCCTGTGTGATTTTGTTTTGTTTGTTCTGATAGTGTTGACGAAGAACGGCTTCACGACAATCCCATTTACGGTAATATCCACACAGATAGGCCAGGTGAGATACACTCTCATATTTTCATATTTTAAATGATATTTTTCATGCTTTTCAAATTATTCATTTCCTTTGGCCTCCTTAATCAACAAATGGGCCTGCGTTAAAGTGTCCAAATGCTCAGTATAACAGCCTCCTATTATATCAGCACATTTTCTGTTTATCTATTTATCGTAAAACAATAACCAATGTTTCCTGCCATTTCACGTTTAAACTGGTTACTTTTCCTCTTAATTTCACAAAAAAAAAAAACGCAAAAAGGAAACTCAAACCAAAAATAATTATACTGTGATGCGGTCAGGACAGATATCAGATGAAGTTAAGTCGTTATTACACAACAGACCAATTAAAAATCCAGTAGCTAAATATACCTTTATTTAGAAATCAACGCAAATCCCCAATGTGTTGTCAGGTTGCTGAACAGTGATACGCATTGATTTTTGCAGGTGGAAATCAGGCCGACGTGTTTTATGAACATATGAAAACACACGTGTCAAGGGAAAATAAGGTAATGTGCTATTACCCCCATGTTTACATCTGCCAGTAGGCCTAATCTCAGTCTGTCAAGACAATACACACTCTCTGAAGGCAAACTGCTTAACAGTCATTATTGCTTTTTTATATAAAAGATGCTTTAGCCCAGACAGAAGAAATATCAAAACGATTTTTAGAAATTTTGTCTTGCGTGCAAATGCAAGCTGCCTACGCATTTCGCTTCACACGCTGTCTCTGTCGCTGATGGCAGTCTTTGCAAAGCCGAAGCGGTCAACAAACAAAACCACAACGTGTACATTTATAGACAAAGGACAATCAGGGGTCTGTATAGGGTATGATTCAACACACCTGCAATTTGCCTTTGTGGAATCCACTTTGCACTTTGTAATTGTTACCTAGTTACCTAAATGTCACATAGATGTTTCATCAATCCACAACTATTTGAAGAATACAAACGTGCTTGGATTGGAAATGTGAAACATTTAGGTGCACAATTATTATAAGTAATAAAGTATCGTTGTTTAACGATTGTATATATTTTTTGCTTTGCCCTTAACCCTCAGCCGGACCTGTGCTTTAAACTTTACTTCAGTTCAGTTTGATTTCATATAGGCCTAATTAGATCAAAGCCGGGAATAACAGTGTGAGACTCAGAACTGAAGTCTCTAAGAAGTTTTATTGGCAAGGGGATTACGTATAGATAGATATTAATGCATTTAATGATGTACTGCTAAAAATAGTAAGTGCTGGAAAAATCCAAAAGATAAGATGGGTGAGTAGGGTTAGACTGGTGTTAAAAATCAGCTCTGAATTTTGGGGTCCAGTCCCCTAAATATGTATACTAATTGTGTATTAAACTTTTTTGTTTATGTGAGTCGCATCAGCTGGTGAAAAGCAAACTTAAAGAGACAAAAAATTAATCAAGATGGCAGGAGCCCGACAATCTAAACAAGAAATCAGAGTGACTTACATATTTGTAAAAACTGTAAAATGTTACTGCAAAGCACTGCATAAATAACTAATAGGTTTTCAAAAGTGGCTTTTGCATCTTAATGCTAGTAATCTAGTAACACTTGGATAACAGAAGAACAGGCCCCAGACTGACATCTAGCCCGGCTCCCTGGACCTAAATACAGTAGATACAAATGTCTTCTTTACCTAACCCTTTTTAACCCCGTGCTTTACAGCCGGAGTTGCCTCCAAGCGCAGACGTGTCCTATGCCTCTTTGGACCTGATGGGAGGCAACAAGAACAGGAGGAAACGGAAGGGGAAGCAAGCCCATACTCAGCCGAAACGCCTGGTCCATGCGCAGTCCCAGCAGGAATTCCTGGAGCTGGAGATGGAGAGCGGCCTGCCGCCCCGGCATTGCAGCCCCATGGCGTCACGTAACAGCATCTATCTCAACAGCCACCAGATGGCGCTGGAAAGTCGGGAACAAGCGTGGGAGACGAAGCAGGAGAGAGAGAGGGAGACGGAGACGGATATCGAGTCGATCCACGACGATCCTGGCCGTTATTTATACAGAGCTAATCAAAGCCAAGCCTTCCAGGCTGACAGTTAGTGTCTGTACACTGTTAGTTCAGCGGCTTTGTAAATCCCTTTCACTTCACTCTTTACTGCATGTATCATTCATATATTAGTGCAATCATTCTGTCACCCGGCTCTTATGAACATCTGTTTGTAAAAAGGCAGTATCATAACACGACGATGAAAATGCCAGTGATCTGAGAGCCCGTCGATTCCCGCAGAATGTTTCGTCGTCTTTCCCTGAGAAGTCGCTGCTGCAGTCCCGCGTTGCAGATACCTGCATACTCGGACTGAATTAAGAGGATCTAATATAGCTCGATTTCGTTGTGCAACTAGATTCGTTAAAAAGAGGCATTTCCAGGTAACGTGCCTAGTGAAAATGTTATTTTATTCTCACTTAAATGTACTTGTTCACAGGCAATCTGCCGACGCTGCCGCCGCTTTCGAAAATCCTTTTCGAAAGTCTTTAATGACCGCCTTTGTGGACCGACCTTGCTGTTGTCGTCTTTGTGTAACTCATTGTAATCGGCCATCCATTCATTCTAATGGACGAGCCTGATTTTCAGTGCAAGTGTCAGAGTCCGCACTTCAATAGACGCCACTAGCGATATGGAAAATGCTTGTTTTAATAACACGTGATAAACATTTCAAAAGACCGAATATGGGCTGTTTCCATTTTTTATTTGTATTTTTATTCGTGTATCGCAGCATAAATATTATAGATGTGTATAATTCACATGAACTACACGAATATCTTAGGCATTTACTGTAACACATGGAATAAATTAAGTTGCCTTTGTGTGGAGGGACTTTAAAGTCACATGCACTTTAATCCCACCGGCAACAATTGTTGCTAACATAACCAACATGAAATGGGGAAAAAAAACATGCATATTATGTGTTAGGGAGGTCTAAGGAGTGAAATGCATGCACTTATTTTGCGGGGGAAATTTGGGATTAAACAGGTTAAGCCACCCTTCCTTTGCAGGTTTGCCAGCGGGAGGTCAGTGTGGGAACCTGCTCAAAAAGTAGCTTACAATTTAATGGGGCAAGTGTTGGGATCACTGGTGACTTTTAAATTAACTCATTTGACAGTTCTGCACCTTGAAGAAACTGAAAAAAATAAAATGTTGAAATATTCTTGTTGTTTCTACACATTTCATGAAAGAAAATAATTCTGACTTTATTACTGAGCAATTTAAACCAACGGCGGGCGGAAACAGTCGCCATTGTAAATGACAAATAATTTCAAACAATTTTAATATCGCAGAAGTCCAGTTGGGAATTTTATAATGGTTAATTGTGCCAAATACGTTGCAGATTAAAGAAAAAAAAGAAACCTTTATATTTGAAGGATTTGTTTGCTTATAACTTCGATTATTATTGTTAAAAGACGCTATTGTGCTGGTCTCAAATATTTTTATTTATTTGTGGGATGTTCAATAAATGTGTTTGATTCGCATGTATCTTTAATGTAACTGAATGTAAAACGTGTAGATATTTTTCTTCTTCAATAAACGTTCGTTTCTCCCACCTCCGGTCTCTCACAGGAAAAACTTACACAAGTGCCGAAGCACCACGAGGCGTTTCACTATGGTTTATGCGTCAGGCGGGGTCTGACTCCCAGCCAATAAGAAGGCAGATAACTATTACGTCACGTGTTACGATCACGAGCAGAGGCGTGGCCGATTGTTAAAAAAAAATTAAACATGGCTGCGTCTATGTGAAAGTCATGTTACTCGTTTGCCATTTGGACATCTTTTAATCTCGGTCATTACATATAAAGCGTGAACAGTTTTCGTTGCTTATTTTATTCCGTTTGGAATCAGTCATTAAGACCAGCGGCCAGTTAAGCGCTGCGAGACCCACAGCGGTACTGTCTGATCATGGACCACGACCAGCAACTAAGAAATGTGAGTTATGCCGCTGTGCCGTGACATATAAACGTGGGTTTTTGATTTTGCAATGCGTTGACATTTCTTTGGATTGCAGCTGCGGGATTTTCTGCTAGTTTACAATCGGATGACGGAGATCTGTTTCCTGAGGTGCACCAGCAACCTGAACTTCAGGAATCTCACAATGGATGAGGTGAATGAATCGATCTTTGCTGATCATCTTCAGCAAATGGCATAAGGTTTACACGTTGCTACATCAGTAGCTCGGCCCGACTGTATACTACTCTAGCTTTAGTGGTGTGACGGCAAAGAGCGGTATTCTCTCAGAATTTCACAGTGTCATTAGATCAGTACCGCTGGTTCTGTCGCATATCCACCGCAGTGCCCAAAAGGGATGGGACCCGAGCCACCGACAGACGAGAAATCCGTAATATCCGGACTGGCTGCAGTAATTGACACCAGAGACTGTACTTTACTCTCTGGTTCCTGGCTGCTCTCTGTATACTTTTCCTCTTACCCTTTTTCTGATTTTTTTCCAAGGTTGTCATTGAGTATCAAATTGATTAACTGGTTGTCTGGCAAACACCCATGTATATGAATTTAGCTATTTTCAGGGCTTGTTTGTACGTACATCCCTCAAGCAGAATAGCTCTCACTCTGGGACTTGGGGCCTACAACTTTATTGACACAAATTGCATAGGCTTGATGGCAGTGCCACCTGCTGATGTCTCTGTCCACACAGGAGCGCTGCGTGGACAACTGTGCGGGCAAACTGATCCGCTCCAACCATCGGCTGATGGGGACCTACGTGCAGCTGATGCCCCGCATCGTGCAGAAGCGACTGGACGAGATGGAGAGTAAGGCAGCGGAGGCGTCCCGGGCCGGCACAGCTCTGGAGCCCCCGCCGGCTGCAGTGCCTGGAGGAGCATCCACAGAGGGCGCGCTGCCTGGGGCATCGCTGGCCGCTTCACCCACATTGGCTGCGGCTCAGCCCTCCGCCACCGTGGCTGGAGCGGCCTCGGGGGGAAGCGGAACCCCACTGGCCGTGGTCCCGGACCCAACAACTGCATCAATGTCAAGCGTAACAGAAGGGGTCCTGCCGGGTGTGGTCAGTGCAGCGAAGCATCAGCCGCTTCCTTCCAGTGCTCCCAGTAGTAGTCATGGTGGTGGTAGTACTTCTTCATCAAGCCTGGGACCTTCTGACCAGACTGGACAACAGCTTCTAGCTCCACCTTTATTAAAATGAAAGAAAATGGCACTATGTGTACTTAAATGTTTTTTGTTATACACACACACACACACATTCCTAGTGTTGTTCCCAAAATCATTCCTGTAGCCAGAAATTTTGTTGGGGGCCCGGCTACCCCATCAATAGGTGTAGATTTCCAGGGGGGGTCCAAACCCGATATTGTACTGCCTGCCCCTTACATTAGCATGGTTCCTGAGGAGTCGTTTCCCTGTTTCAGTGAAGCAGGGGGGTCCAAACCCGTTATTGTACTGCCTGCCCCTTACATTAGCATAGTTCCTGAGGAGTTATTTCCCTGTTTCAGTGTAGCAGGGGGGGTCCAAACCCGTTATTTTACTGCCTGCCCCTTACATTAGCATGGTTCCTGAGGAGTTCTTTCCCTGTTTCAGTGAAGCAGGGGGGTCCAAACCCGTTATTGTACTGCCTGCCCCTTACACTAGCATAGTTACTGAGGAGTCATCTCCCTGTTTCAGTGAAGCAGACCACCTGACCCGCAGATCCATAATGGATACCTACATGCAACTGCAGGTCTGGTGGTCATTGTAAAATGTAAGCTTTCATTTAAATTGGAGATTTTCTGGCACTTTCTGCTCGTGGCTAAATGAGTAGCAAGGATAAGTTCATGTGTAAAAAGTTGCTCTGAATGAAGCGGCCAACGAATAAAGTCAGCCATGTGTCCGAAAAAGGGAAATCGGTCTGTACCTTCGCTTATCACCGGGGCTGTACCCTCAAGGGTCTGCCAGTTGTACCCTTACTGTAGGTAATTGTACCTTTTATGGTATAAAAATGGACTATAGGGAACATTTCTGTGCCATTGGGGGTACATTAATGTTGTTTGTACTTTGGGGATGTTCCTCAGCGTCTATTTTCTGAGACTAATAATTGGACAGACATTATTGGTGCCCAGTCTTGGGTTTTTTCCCGCCTCGAGTCCATCGATTCCAGCATAGGAAGGGGAGCAGGAGGCCCCAAGACCCTGCATTGGAAAAGCAGGTGTAGAAAATGCGTGGGTGCATTATTACCAGTGTTACCTTTCTCTGCACATTGTCCATCGCGTCTGCGCGTCTCGCCGCCAGCGTGAGTTACAGCAGCGACGGCCGCGGTGCACAGTCGTGACAAATATCACAGAAGCACTTTGGTGATAGTTACAGTTTAAAGTGTGCAGGCTTTGAAGGTGCACAGGAATGCAGATTGGAAATATAATACTGAATAGTTACATCTTTATTTCAAATTCATTTCGACAGTTAAGACACTTCTGCTCCTGAGGTGCTGTAACACGTTTTGTCTACCAAAGGTGCCGCTGAACGTTCTTCTCACAAAAAAACTGAGGTAAGAAGGCACTAAAGAGAGACCAGCCCGGGTAATCAAATTTTTGTCTGGAATTAAGTTGGGGAAAACATGTCGCCGAAAATTCTATTAAACCGACTTAAAGCTCAAATGTGACCAATGAAGTTACTGTCGCCTGTTGGTTATTTTGTTTATGGTGGCATGTTTTCACATTTTTTGTGGATTCCGTCTTGGAATATTTTATACTATTAACCTATATATCTTGCAGTGGTGGCCTAAGGGTAGGGTCAATGCACTTGTGATTGAAAGGTTGCTGGTTTGAATCCCTGACTAGCAAGGTACCACTTTCTAGCACTAATTCCTGGGTGCTGAAATAAGTGTTCACCACTGTGTCACATATGGATTAAATACAGAGGACACATTTCATTGTTGTGGTGTCAATTAACCCCAGGTACATAATTTCACAGTGGAGACATTGGTTTGGGAACCCCCCTGAGTCCTGATAGACGAAACCACTTGTAAAAATGTAGCCTCTCACCATCTGAGCCTTTTCAACTTAAGGTTTAGTTGATTCTCCGTCGAGTGGAGAAAATATTTTTATTATAATTATAGGCTAATTTTCAGCTGTGCTCCAAATGTCGAAGTCGGCGCTGTTGACCAGAATATACTGTCCTGTCGTGTTGATGTTTTTTGGCCTTATGGATTTCGTAAACGCTGTGTGTAAAATGTGACCGCAGGCGGGGGGTGATTCCCTCGGCCCGGTTTCAAATTGCATTTGCCTAATTTACGACTCGTGGCGCCGCACGCCGCAGAAAAATGCGCTCCAGACGAAGCTGACGGGTCGCATGGCGTCGCATGGACTCACCGACAGGCGGCGCTGCAGTAGCAGATCTTACAGACGGGCAGAAATACAGCATTCGCCGACCATACGTCAGGAGAATTTCTTTCTTTTTTTTTGAGAGAAGAGGGTGTGGACGTCGGCAACGCTACTGTCCTCTGCCTGAATCCTTTTTTTGTGCGGATTTAAAGAGAAAGGGACGCGATCCTGCAGGTAAATCCACGCGTTTCTGTCGCGCCCCGTCCGGATGAATGGCTGGCCGTCTGCTCACTTTTCTGGCTGCTTTGCTCGTACGTGATGGAGGGATTGAGTGCGGATAGAGCAGAGTAGATGGAGCCCAGTGAGTTCATCTGAGAAGCCCTGGACCTGGACATTACCAGATGTCCTTGCACTCATTGGTATCGGTTTATTAGACTTGGCTTATATGAACGAAACCACGACTTCGGGACTTTAATTTGAATGAAGGTTCTAGTTTTGTGTTTCTTTCTTTTTTAATAAAAAAATCAGTCATTCTCAAAAAATCTGTTATTATGGACCTAAAGTGGAAGTCCCGGGAAGTTGTCGGAGTTTGTTTTCTGCGAGGAAGGAAGTTTTTGCAACTTTTCCCACTTTTCTGTTATCCCTGCCGGATTTCTGTGAGCAGCTTATTTGTTGTGCATCCTGTTGATGTCCTGCTTGCCGTAGGTAATCTGACGTGACTAAATATGGTTTGGATTTGCACGTGTGTTACACTTCCAGAGGGTTCGTGAAGCTGAAAAATCCACCAGTCCCTGCGCTCTAAGCCCACCCTTTACTTACACATTCGTTTCAAAATGTAGTTTTAATTGGGCAATTTAATTTTAAAAACTGCAAAGAATTTCAAGAAACCCCTTTAAGTAGGCCTATGTGTTAGTATAAGTCTGACATAACCGTTTTACAAATTACTTTGTTTTTGTTTATTACCTCACGCTGCAAATGGCCCTGTATGCACTGGTTTGCATAGTATGTGCCATGCATGTAAAATGTATTTCCTCATTTTTCTGACAGATTTAATATCTTGATGCGCACAGTGGTTAGATGTTATCTTTGAATTTGCATGTTATGTGCTGTAACATGGCATCCGCGTTATCTAGAGGACGCGTTTTCTAAAGCTATTCAGTTTAGTAACCGCAAGTGAAGTTTCTGCAGCAGCAGCCACACTGGCGCTCATTATACCTGGTTGTGAGTACTGGGTGTGTGTGAGTGTGAGCTGGTGCTGTGGGCGTGTCCCAGAGCAGGGTGTGAGGAGAGTGGGTGGAGCCAGACACGAGGGAGGGGCGGAGTCATAGCTGGTCCCTCCAGCTCCTGTCATCCTTGGCTACGGTTTTCGAGAAGGCTGCTTGTCAGGGCAGCATTTCCCCTCGGATTCCCTTTCCTTTCTTGGATGTTTCTGCAAGCCTCCGTCAGCCGTGTGTGCTCAGAGCCGCGGAATGTACCGGTGCCTGTTTGTGCCTGCCGTGGGGACGCCGGATCAGGCGCATTTAGGCTACCGTCCCAGGCTCTGAGCAGCCTCTATTCTGTTTACCTGCCAATGATGCTGTTTTAAACAAACATGGGACACATGCACCTGCTGTCGCCCTTTTGTCTGTGTTACAGGAGCGTGAGCCAATGCAGGAAGAGCTCTCCCGCTGAGCCCTGGCCCTGTTCCCTTACCCCTACCTGCCTCGCCTCCCCCTCTCCACCCTTGGGCTACGCCCCTTTTGAGGACAAACGCCCCCTGGAGGCTCAGTGGCTCCCCGCAACGGTCTCCTCCGGCTCCTCGCGCCCGAGTTGTCCAGCCCCCACACACCAGCCACCGGCCGAAAGCCCGCGCGGGGGGCATCGGGGCGCGTCGGGATCGAGGGTGACTAAGAGGGAGGTGCGACCCGGGCGAAGACATGGACGACATCTTCACCCAGTGCCGAGAGGGCAACGCCGTGGCCGTCCGTCTCTGGCTGGACAACACGGAGAACGACCTTAATCAGGGGTGAGTGGGCCTTCGGGTGGGGGTCACATGATCAGGGTGGTGATGGGGGTGGCCAGGAGCAGCGTCATGACTCGTCGTGACACGGGTACCCTCCAGACGGCGTAGGTGTTGTGGTTTAGACGGGTTCTCCCGGTGAACCGTGACTGTGAGCTGAGTCACACGGGGTGGGGGGTGGGTGGAGGATGGGGGTTAGGTAGTGGAGCAGTGTGGGGAGGTGGAACATGATAGCATCTCATAAGGATGAGTCCAGCCTCTGTATCTCATAGCAGCACATCCATAGGGAGTTATCACAGGAGGATTTTTTGACGAATGATTGGAAAGCCACGGAACTGGATGACTCTGTTACGCTTTCTCGGTTTCTGGGGAGCTGACTTGAGTAGAGTCCATGATGCTATTATTGCGTGAGTTATGTCATGTGAATATGAGCTGCTGTGGTGTCATTCTCTGGTGCTAGCTGCAGCTGTGGGGGTGGTGCTGATGGCAGGGGCAGTGGGGAAGCTAAATCATTTCTGACTTGACCTGCGCCAGCAAAGGATGCTGGGTATTTTGAAGTCCGCTGGCCGGAAGGGACGCCGTCCGGTGGTGATCGTGGTGCCGTGTGTGCGTCATGGGTGTGTGCTGGTGTGGGTCCCTCCCCTCCTAGCTGGCAGAGACGCGTGTCACGGGGTGGTGGTTAGGCCTTGTGGCGGGTGTGGAACTGAAACGGGCCGGATTCCGTCGGCGGACGCGATGACCTCATGAGCTGGGCCCCCGTGTTCCTTCAGAGTTTCCGCTGGAGGCTGCCAAGCTGCTAGGTTCTGCAGAACCTCTGGGGCTAATTGGGCCCAGACAGACACCCCCCCCCATCCACCTACCTCTGCTGGCTGCAGTTCCTTTAAAACTGTGTTTATCAACCCAGTCCTGGGGGACCCCCCAGACGGCCCATATTTTTGCTCCCTCCCTGCTCCTAGCCAGTAAGGAACACCGAATTCCTGACGCAGTGCTGGGAGCAAAAACGTGGACCGGCTGGGTGTCCCCAAGGGCTGCGCTGAGAGACGGCGACGTGGAACTCGTCCTTCTCCGGAGGTGGTCCCGAGGGACCGGGAAAAGACGCGGAACGCGGGGCAATGAGCAGGCGAGGGATCCCGGCGTCCTCCTGGAAAGGCTGCGTGTTCCGGGGGTCCAGGTGGTTCTGGATTCGTCTGGTTGCTTGGGCAGGAATGGATTCCAGTATGCTGGTGTGTTTTTTCCAGACTGAAGGGTGTGTGCTGGATTCTCTTCTGGGGGGGGGGTTCTGCTGCTGTAGCGCATTCACCGGTTGGATGGAGTTCACCACAAGTAATGCATACCAGCCTAACCCCCCCCTTTCAGTGTTTTTTGTTCCTTTTGGGCTGAAGTGCCTGGGGGGGGGTAAGGGGGGGAGTTGCCATGCAAGTGAGCATGAGGATCCAGACTACCTATTCACCCCCCTCCCTCCAAACTTTGATGGATCTGTGCATCAGAATGCTAATCACTTCCTTTGTTCATTTGCAGCCGCTCAGGTCGAATCCTTCTGGCTTCTGAAGCCCAGTGCTCGCTGTACTTCAGTGATGCGTTTTCCGCATGTTATGCGTGTCTGACTCTCAGCTTGATTATATGATCCATTACCTCAGTGCTTCCCAATCCGGGATTCGGGGACACACATCTGGTCCACATTTTTGCACCCTCCCAGCTCCGTGTGTGGGAAGGAGCAAAGACATGGACTGTCTGTGGGTCCCCTAGGACCGGATTGGAAAGTACTGCATTATCCAATTGCCTATATCTGTCTTACCATGACTTCTAGCAGCATCACCCAATAGCATGCCCTTATTTATGAGATTAAGGAGTCCTGATTGGCCCTGTTTTTATGGAGAGTAAAAAATGGCTTTTGATTGGCTAGAGTTTCTTAGCCCACCCAACCCCCCAAGAACTTGAAGATGTAATCTTTACAAGCATCCACCCATTACGGGTGATGCCTGTGCATGGAAGGGCTGTTCTGTGTTTTTAATTGTACCTTGAGATTAAGAAGTTCGGTGTAACTCGGCTGAGTGAGATGCCCTTCTGGAGCAATTGAAGCAGTTAGCATCATATACCAATGTAGGAGAGGCAAAGAGAGATTGCTGGCGTTCAGAGTGACTGTGTGTGTGGGGGGGGGGGATCTTCCCTTGGCCGCTGCTCCCAAGGCATGCGTCAGAGGCTCTTGCTCCTGTTTGTCCTGCTGCCAGAGATGGGCCGGCCGATTAGCTGCCTGACTGGATGGAGTACTGGAGGCTCGCGGCCCGGTGGGTCAGGCCCAGAATCCGCCCTCTGGGAAACTCAGAAGTCAGTTCAGAAGTGATGGGAATCTCAGAGGGCCGCGTCTCTGAAAGCTGGAATAGATACGTGCATTTTTTCCCATCTCCTCTGGGAAACTGAAGTTTCCACGGCAGTTTCCTCCAGCAGAAGTCTATGGTGGCCTGTTTACTTCCTTCAAACTGTCATGAAATATGTGTAGAGCCGAGTCATCGAGGCCAGCCAACAGGGGCTGTTCCCAGACCTCTTATTGTGGGGTGCTTGTGTGTGTGTGTCTGTGTGTGGGTGGGTGGGTGTGTGCACACACATCTTTGTGTGTGGTCCCAGGCGGTCAATGCCCTGCAGTTCTGCTGGGTTGCCTGGGTGCGTGAAATCTTATCCTTAACATGTGCTGTTGAAGAGGTCCACACTGTAGGCTCTGACTTTGTGGATCTGCAGTTCTTCAGCTGGGTGGCTGGGAGAACGGTGGCAGTTTTCAAGGGAAGACTGACAGCGGTAGAAGAAAGATGGTTCTAGGAGAGGACTGAGGCTAATGGTAATATGGCAGAATGACATTGTTACATACATTCCATCAGCATTAGCTGCGAGGGCATCGGGCCTTGTTAGCCGCATTGCCCCCTTGGGGCCGT
The DNA here is from genome assembly GCA_026780765.1 of Petrocephalus schoutedeni. Taxonomy (NCBI): domain Eukaryota; kingdom Metazoa; phylum Chordata; class Actinopteri; order Osteoglossiformes; family Mormyridae; genus Petrocephalus; species Petrocephalus schoutedeni. The sequence continues at coordinate 128,263 of JAODKL010000016.1, forward strand.
ACACGTTAGCCGCCGCAGCAGAGCGGAAGTGGTGGAGCAGTGGAATCGCAGCAATGAGTGTAAATACCGTGTGGCGGGAGAGCGAGGGGGTCACACAGGGGCCACCCAGGACGCCCAGGCCTTCCTTGTTTGGTGAGATGAGCTTGCTGTTTATATTTAACCTCCGTGGAGGACAGCCCTCATCCCATCCCCCCCCCGCAAACACCAGGCCTACAAGGAGAGAGGGATCCTCACTCTGGGGTACAAAAGCAAATCATACCCTCATCTCTGCATGCACACACACAGAGGATGTAATGATAGAAATACAGAATGGAACAGAGGGACTGAAGGGGAGAGAAAGAGAGGGAGAGATGGGGAGAGAGAGAGAGAGTCCTTCCTTCCAGAACCCTACAAGTGTGTGAAAGACTGCAGGCCGCTCACAGAGCTGTCCTCTATCCGCCTGCCCCCCAGCAGGGCTGTCCGGGTCACCCCCCCTCCCATCCCAGCACCAGCCCCCCTCCCACACTTGGTTGTGATCTGAAAAGCCCAGATCAAACAGCCTCTTGTTCTCGGAGTCGTCCAGACAAGACGGCGAGAATAAGAGGCCACAGTCCAGAGCTGTGCATCGAGGCCGAGTGCCGTAACACCGGCAGGAAGCCGGGGAAGGATCGGACTTCATAACAAAAGGGGGTCATTGAGTGCTGGGACACGAGCTCTCCCCCACCCATGCGCACATACACACACACGCACACGCGCAGTGCCTGCTTGTGGAGTTATAACCTATATCACAGGGATGCTAGAGTGATTCTCTTGGGGTGTGTTAGTGAGCCTTTTGGGGGAGTGGGGATTTAGGTCAATTTCACAGAAACTTCTGGAAGCGTGGACAGGCAGATGAATGGGAGAGAGTGCCTTCACTCTTGCTTGCATACCCTTGAAAAGACTGCATAATTACCATGGACCGTTTTAATTGTTTCGCGCATGAGATGGGCCTTCCGGCGTCCACAAAGCGTCTTAAATAGATGGAGGGGAAGCGAGAGGCAGCGAGGGATGGTGGAGGAACCAGATGAGATTAACAGCTGTGCAACTGAATAGTAGGCGGCAGAATCATCCAGGAAGTGTGTCCAGGCCTTATAAGGTCTGCTTCCAACACCAGGCTGGCCGGCCACACCGCCCCCCTCCCCAAGAGCAATGGTTAGAAAGCCGACGCCTTCGTGATCAAACCCAGCAGCAGAGGGGGGCAGGTCCTGACTGTAAACGCAATTAGGCTTTAATGTTATTTTAATATAACCCCCCCCCACCAGGGATGACCATGGCTTCAGCCCCCTGCACTGGGCGTGCCGCGAGGGCCGCACCGGCCTGGTGGACATGCTCATTATGCGCGGGGCCCGGATCAACGTCATGAACCGCGGCGACGACACGCCCCTGCACCTGGCCGCCAGCCACGGGCACCGCGACATCCTGGCCAAGGTGGGCGCGTCACGCACATGCCGCAGCGTCACGCGCGCGCGTGTGCACGCACATACTGGTCATTAGAGACCTCCTGAAGGACTCTGTGTGGGCAGGGCTGGATTTTAAAATCGGCCCAGGACTTTGGGCTCCCCCTCGGCCCTGTGGTAAATGTTGTCAGACGGCGTGGGTGTGATTCACTGGGGCATCAGTGGACGCCTCTGTCCAGAAGTGGACAATTCAGGTCCAGAAGGTAAAAATCCAGACCAAGATTTCGTTTCAGCCGACCAGCTGAGTACTTTGTCTGTGAATCTCTATACTGACATGAACTATCCGCCTCTGCTTCTAAGTCACACTCGAAGCATTTACGGGGCTGTGCCGTCTCTCATGTGCCTCTCCATTTCCCTCAGCTTATCCAGTGCAAGGCGGACACCAACGCGGCCAACGAGCATGGGAACACGCCGCTGCACTACGCCTGCTTCTGGGGCCAGGACGAGGTGGCTGAGGTCAGTGCGCCCTCTGCTGGTGGCTGTATCTCACGGCACTTATGCCCAGACTCAGCCTTGCACAGGCGTCTTTGAGGGGGTGGTGATGCTTTCTAATCTCAAAGATGTATATGGGACCTGTAATTTAAAGGTTGCATCGATATTTTCCAGTGTTATCCAGTGTTATATCAAAAATTGTATTTGGCAGCTGAATGCTCCAGAGTTAAGGTGTGTTTCTTGTGCCTGTATCTCATCAGGACCTGGTAACTAATGGTGCCCAGGTGAGCATTTGCAACAAGTATGGCGAGACCCCTCTGGACAAGGCCAAACCACACCTGCAGGACATCCTGAAAGGTGTGTATGTGTGTGTGTGTGTGCGTGCGTGGGTGGGTGGGTGGTTGTGTGTGCATGGGTGCATGTAAACCAGCACACTGGGTGTGGTCTCATTGCACTATCCCTTTAATGTAAACCAGCACACTGGGTGTGGTCTCATTGCACTATCCCTTTAATGTAAACCAGTACACTGGGTGTGGCCTCATTGTACTATCCCTTTAATGTAAACCAGCACACTGGGTGTGGCCTCCTTGCACTATGCCTTTAATGTAAACCAGCACACTGGGTGTGGTCTCATTGCACTGTCCCTTTAATATTAATTAGTACTCTGTCTCCTTCTGTGCCATCACCCCTTGGACTGGGTCCCCATCAGAGCGGGCTGAAAAGCTGGGACAGAGCCTCACCAAGGTCCCGTTCAAGGACTCCTTCTGGAAGGGCACTACCCGAACCCGACCCCGTGAGTAGGTCGCTTCCTCCCCCTCCACCCACACACATCTAAATTTTTTTTGCGCTGGTCGAGTGACACACATTCAGGAAATGTCTGTCCTGGGCTGGGACCTCGCTGATTGTCAGGTTTCCTCTGTAGTCTAGCAGAGACACTGACCACGGAGGTCAAACCTATGTCCTAGTAGCCAGGAAGAATCTTTGCTTCAGACTGTCATACACTCTTGGCATTTAATCATTTTGTGTATGTCTGTGTGTGTGTGTGTGTGTGCACGTGTGTGTGTGTGTGCGCAGGTAACGGGACTCTGAACAAACATGCCGGCATTGATTTCAAGCAGTTGTCCCTTTTGGCCAAAATAAACAAAAATCACTCTGGAGAGGTAAGTCAAGCCGGCGTGTCGCTCTCCTCACCCGACCCCCCCCCCCAGCTCTCTCAGCTGTGCTGACTCACTCTCTCATAAACAGCTGTGGCAGGGCCGCTGGCAGGGCACGGAGATCGTGGTGAAAGTGCTGCACATTCGGGACTGGACCACTAGGAAGAGCCGTGACTTTAACGAGGAATACCCCAAGCTCAGGTGGGAATCGCAGACTGGTGCCCAGATGCTCGGAGCCCTTTCCTGGGAGCCTCTTACATTCATTCAGCACCTTTCTGTCAAGTGCCAAGGAGTTAAGTCATTATACAACCCCCCCCCCCCCCCCCCCCCCCC
>JAODKL010000016.1:131756-144269 GCA_026780765.1 Petrocephalus schoutedeni
CACCCCCCCCCCCCCCCCCCGACCCCCCGTTCAGGATCTTCTCCCACCCCAACGTGCTGCCCGTGCTGGGGGCCTGTCAGTCACCCCCTTCCACGCACCCCATCATCATCACGCACTTGATGCCCTACGGATCGCTCTACAACGTGCTCCACGAGGGCACCAGTACGTACTCCTCGCACACTTCATCTCTGCGATTACCGTAATCAGTACCCATCATGGTTAATATCATTTGCATTACTAACGACAGGGACGCTCACAGATTAACTATAAACCGTGCTGTGGAGAATGATTTCGACTTTGGGAGGAAAGCGCTCTTGTCAAAGGTACTTTGTCTGTATACAGTAGATCTAAAAAGTCTACACGCCCATTATAATTGCAGGTTTTTGTGATGCGTAAGTCCTGTCTTTTCTAAGCTTTGATGTGATATCGCAACCAATAAAATTCCAGTGAAATACAAATGGATCCTTTTTGGGAAAGATAAAAAAAAAAATAATAAAGACTTACAATAACCAGGTTGCGTACTGTAAGTGTGCACACATTTACGACGGGCTATGTACAGAATTAACGTTCGAATCACGTTCGAACTCTGCTGACTGACTCGGACCTGCCCCCTTCCTTAAGGGTCACTCTCTTCAGTGGCTCTGCCTGCTGCTCTAAAGGAAGTGAGTGTGTAGTGTTATAGGAGCACACTTTGGGGGGGGGGGGGGGGGGGCGAAGGGTCAGCTTCTAACATACAGTATGGAGAGCAGGGGAGCTCTTTCCTGTGCCGGCCCGGCAGACGTCTCAGAGCTGCATTGCACGTGCCGGAAACGAGCCTTTGTTTCTTGGCGAAAAACATCTGCAAAGCCTTTGAACCTGCCGTGTGATAGTGCACTGTCTCACATGACTAGTGCAGTCACCCGCTTTGATCAAATGTGACTTCGGAATGAGCGGATGTTAAGCGTAACTGTTATTGTCCCCCCCCCAAGATTTTGTAGTTGACCAGATGCAGGCGGTGAAGTTCGCCCTGGACATTGCGAGCGGCATGGCCTTTCTGCACACGCTCGAACCCATGATCCCTCGCCACTATCTCAACAGCAGGAGTGTCATGGTGAGTTAAACGACATACTCGTGCTCTGCGTCTTCTGGGATTGTGTCACCTCTGAAACACCAATGCGCCGCTTTGATCGCACTTTTAAACACTAACAAGAAAAGAAAGGAAACAATTAGCTCACATGTGCAGAGGGTAAACAGAAATGTGCAAATGTGCTGTAATGAACTGCCCCCCCCCCAGTGGCCCTGAGCTGTAATTACAGCTCCCAGTGAGCTACACACATATTGTCGATGACATGAGGTGACCGTTTCACAAAGCATGACTCACTGATCATGTTTCTAAATCTTGTAAAATGAAGCTTGAACTTTGAGAGCCTGCCAAACAGGTGGTGTTGTTGGAGATTAACAGCTATGCCTTTCTGTTGACTCAGGTGGAGCATCTCTGTGTTTAAACCCAGTTTGGGGGGGTTGAGGGTCTATGGCCTTTCAGACATTCACTGACAGCCCTGTCTTATGCTTTCCTCATCTCTGCCTGGGGTTTCATCTGTTCAATTTGCCTTTCCCACAAACAAACACGTTCACCCTGTGCTTTCCAGTCTGGTCTCACCAGGTTTCTCTACCTTCTTGAATGTGTGGGTCGTATCTCACAGCACTGTGAGTGTATGCTTTTGACAGTCACCGGTCAAGGCTGGTGGGGCTTTTTTGTCACACCGTATTTCGTATACAGCAGATGGTGACGCCGAAAGCGTTCTCCGCGACCGTGGTGCTACATATATACTTAGAGTGCCGAGACAGAAAGGACAAGTGGGGAGAGAGAGAGAGAGAGAGAGAGAGAGAGAGAGAGCTCAAAGTATGACAACAGTGACACACAATGCTAATGTAAACAGTGCTGGCCTGTTTGGAATGGGCAGATCCCTGAATAATGATAAGTAATGAGTGTGATAATGGGTATTGGTAACAATGACAATAACTGCAAATGGCAGTAAGTGACGGTGCTGGTGGGCGGGGTTACTGTAAAGTGCCAGTCTGTGGAGAGAGCCAGCAAGGAGCTCCGAGTCGCGATGCCCATGGGGAAGCTGTTCTTACTTACAGATCGACGAGGACATGACGGCCAGGATCAGCATGGCAGATGTGAAGTTCTCCTTCCAGTGTCCCGGCAGGATCTACGCCCCTGCTTGGGTGGCGCCTGAAGGTAATCTCCCCGAAATAAAGCATTCCTCTTCGTCATGCGACTAACCAGTTTACACATGCCACCAGTGTTTGGATCAATACTGCCCATTTACTGTGACAGTGATTCCCAATCCGGTCCTCGGGGACCCGCAGACGGTTCATGTTTTTGCTTCCTCCCTGCTCCCTGCCTGTGGGCTGTCTGCCAGGGAGCTGGGAGGGAGCAAAAACATGAACCGACTGTGGGCCCCCGAGGACCGGATTGGGAATCACTTCTATATAATTCTGTTCTCTCTCTCCCCACCTGTCCTTCCTTTCTTCCCCCCAGCTCTGCAGAAGAAGCCTGAGGACATAAACAGGCGGTCGGCAGACATGTGGAGCTTTGCCGTGCTCCTGTGGGAGCTGGTCACCCGGGAAGTGCCATTTGCCGACCTCTCCAACATGGAGATCGGCATGAAGGTGGGTCAGGGCTGGTCGGGTATGGGCCGGCGAGCCCGGGGCCAGTACATGCTCATGCTGCACTCGCACATGCAAGCAGCCCTTGGTAAGCTGGCTGTAAGTGTTCACAGACATAAGCTTGTTTGGCTAGAAAGAGTAGTGTCATGGGAACTCGCTTGCAGTCAATAGTCTGAGAGAGGGGCGTGATTGTTGGGCTGCCCATAAGAGGCAGCTGACATTTAGCTTTTAGCCACCAGAGGGCTCTCGTTTGGTTTCTTGCGTATCTGGTTTGTGCAGTGTTCTACCTCTCTGGCTCAGTCTAACACAGGGGTGGGCAGTCTTATCCGCAAAGGGCCGGTGTGTGTGCGGGTTTTCCGGATAACCTTTAGGTCAGGTGCGAGGACTTTTCGGCCAGCCAGTCCTCTAATTAGTAACTTAATTAGGGGGTTGCCAGGAAACCCCGCCCACGACGCCCCTCTCCCCTGCAGGTCGCCCTCGAGGGCCTTCGCCCTACCATCCCGCCCGGCATTTCACCCCAGATCTGCAAGCTGATGAGGATCTGCATGAACGAAGACGCGGCCAAGAGGCCCAAGTTCGACATGATCGTGCCCATCCTGGAGAAAATGCAGGACAAGTGACGTCCCGTTGCAGCTTAACCTTAAAGCACGCCTCACCGCTGCCTTGGACTCCACCCCCAACCTCCTGGCTCTCCTTTGAAAGTGCCTCTTCTTACTGCCTTTATTAACGTTAACATCGACTGAAGTTTGTTACAGATGTTTCCCTTTTGTTTACTGAAATCCGTCCTCTGTTACTTGTTGATCATGATGTTTTTGTATGCTTTGTGTCTGCCCTGCTATGCAGAATGTTCTGGGTTTTAATCCAGTGGCTGGGATCCCTTCCATCTCATTCCCGCCGCAGTATGAGAAGTCATAATTAGACATTATGTTACAACGTGCCAATATAACATATTTAGTGAGTGATCAGTTGTCATTGTTGACGCACCACAGTGCACAACAACAAAATGTGTCCTCTGCCATTTAACCCACATCACATTGTGGCACAGCAGTGAGCAGCTCATTCAGAACCCAGGGAGCAGTGCTTGGGGACAGTACCTTGCTCAGGGTACTTGGGGGTCGGGGACTCAAACCAGCAACCTTTCAGTTGCCCAGTCACTTCCCTAACCATTATACAACTACTGGCCCTAATCTGCACTCCTATCCTTTTTATGTCCATTATTAATTTATCTGGCTGATGCCCACCTGCAGTTTTTTCAGCCTAACTTTGGGGACGTGTCTGTGTTTAACTATACCGCCATCCAGAGGTATGCTGGAATATTTGCAGGTTAGCTCATTTGCTCTGCTCCCACCTAGTGGAGAAATGGCACGTCGATTGTACTTATCGCCAGTAATGCTGGCGTCAGTCATTTGCGTAATTATTATCATTCATTCTTTTCCCTTTGTGCCTTGAGCAGAAAACAGGCTCTGATAACGCGCACCTCCGTCTGACCTTGATGAGCTGACCAGCTGAGGACCGTTTCATTAATCCGGTTTAAGGACCGTGCATACTGCGTGAAAATTATCCATGTTACCACCCTTTTTAAATCTTTACCCTCCCCCCATAATTTGTGCATAAATGTCCATATAAACATGTCATTTTCACATGCATCACTGAAAGGCAGGTGCTCTTTGAAGATTTCTACTAATTTTTTTCCCCCTTCGTTATCTAGATTGTACATGACGGAAGGGTGATTGTGTCGGCAGGATGATTTCACCGCTGGCCCTTTAAGCAAATGCCTCTTGGCCTGGCAAATTTCAGCCGCTCCCTGACACCTGCGAATGATGCACAATGTTGCGGAAAGCTGTCATTCAGCCTTACAGCATGGTAAAATTAGCAGGCAACTGTGGGGCTAAATCAGGGCCAATAGCTTTGTTAATTTGGAAAAAAAAAGAACGGAAAGTTCAGGTTTTGATGTTGAACTTTTTCGGATTTTGTTAAATAAATGCTTTATTTTCATTTTTTACTTTCACATATGATTTGATATTTGAGGTCTTATTTTTTTCCGATGCAATTAATTTTTTTGTTTTGTTTTCAGAACCAGATCTTTTTACAATTTATTGAATACATTTGAATACATAGTTTTAATACATTGTTTTGTTTTTTAAAGTTCAACATAAAAACCTGAACTTTCAGTTTCAATTAAATCAAATCCTAGACATCCTAAGGTGGGATGTCTGTGTTTCCTTTCAGCCTTCCACAGCTTAATTCACTACATTGTTTATAGCTACCTGCTGAATATTTCTTCAGACAAAACAAAGCATGCCACATGTTGTAATTTATAAATATGTATATTAAAATGCTTTCAGAAAAGCTGTTTTTTTTATCAAAGAATATGTTGAAGTAGAAAACTAAGAGCTGATCCAAAACTCAGTTCCAGCAGCGTTTTGGACTGGAGGTGATGGCGGTTTTTGCTACGCCCAGGGGCTCAGAGGGGCATGGAGACCCTGGCGGACTAAGAAGGCCTCCCTGAGTCCATATTGTTGTTCCTTTAACAGAGATAGTTTGTTGCAAGTCATAAAAGGCCATAAACCTATAGTCATTAGTCACTTATCAGTTTGTTTTCATCTGAACTGTTTTCATGCTTATTTGTCGATGTTTAGCGAAGTCAGTGGTTATTTATTTATCTTTGTCTCTTCCCTTTTTCGCAACAGTGGCGAAATGCACAAGTCAGCGAGTTGGGTCACCTATGCACCCGCAGAACGACAAACATCTCGGAAAAACACAGATTAAAATTCCCCTTTGTTAACAAAAAAGGTTAAACGAGCTACATCCAAGACCATGACGCGTCAGCAAATATAATACCGTTATTATAAGCGCCATGCATGATATTTTAGTTGTCCAAGGCCGTTTAACGCACACCAGCAAGATCAGTTGGAAAGACGCGATCTGTGAAACACGTGACACGGGGGGGGGGGGGGGGGGGTTGGCGCCGATCACGTGAGCGGTCATATGATCTGTCCGTGAGCGTGTTGCAGTTCTGGGTGTCATGGATTGTTTTCGGAGCCAAAGCCGAGCATTAGCAGCGCGTTTGCGGTCTCCCTGAAGCGCTGTCTCTCTAGCCGCGGCTGCGACCCGTGTCAGGGTGTCGGAAGCTAGACGTGGGCGGGCGGAGAAGCTGCCTGCCATCTGCTTTCGTTTCCGCGTCCTGCTTTCTCTTCCTCGGGGAAGCGCGATCAGAGGTTATTCCAGGCGGCCCGCCGCGGAGCCATCGGACCTTCTGCGGACGTGTATGCGCCGCCATGAAGCGAGCGGGGCTGCGGACGCTCTGCTTCTCGCTGCTCGCCTGCGTTTGCCTGCACGCCCGGCCGGCGACCGCGCATCCGCTCGGAGATGAGCACCGAAGAGCTGACCTGAAGTTTGTGGACGCGGTCTCCAAGTTTCAGCTTGGGGTCACCTGGCAGAACGTCAGCTGCTGGCTGTGTGAAGCGGTGTTCGCCGTCGTAGATGTGGCTCTGATGGTGAGGAGTCCTTGTCACTAATCTGATGAAATACCGATGCACTTAAGTATTATACGCAAAAAAGTCTGCGCCTTTGCCCGGTATTCACCTTGATCTAGACCTCTGAATTAGTACATATTATTTAAAACGGTATAACTCGCGGAAAGCATTTAAAAAGTTGAATATCAAAGACCCAAATCAGCATGTGGTTTAGTTAACTTTATAGTCGTTTCAGGGAAGCTAAATTAGTTGATGGCACCAGTTTTAAAGCTGAGTATTCTAACATAAAATGATATGAAGTAGTATACTGGATGTAATAAAACCCGGTGAAGTGGGCTTCTCCACTTAGGCCTCCCCTTGATATTTTTCTGCTGTTTGTTTTCGGGTTTTTCTCTCGCCAAGAATCACTGACTGGCCAAACAAGGTGCCCAAGAACTGCATTATATGGGAGACCAAAGGTTGTGTTTTACTAGAGGTTTAGCGCTGGGGCCAGATGACACTTGTGATCTGTAGTAGGAGAAAGGTGAATTGTACTTTTGGATGATCCTTTACCTCTGTGCTGTATGGTGGGTTATATGTCACAAGATGGGTCTGTGATTTCCGGCTTCTGGGGGAGCCAGCTTCAGGTATTTGGCCTACGCCATCAGAATGTTCTTTCTTCTCATGTGGAGACCCAGCTTGGTAATGTGTAAAGGTACCGTGATGCGTGGCATTTCAGCCTATGCACCCCAGTTCTGCTAGCTTGGTCGCCGTTACCAGCATCCCACTCGCGTGCAATTAGGAGACCTTTTCCACGACATGGCAGTTTTGCAGTGACATCTGCAGAAAATATTTTATGGGTGTGGACAGGGGTAAAATCTTGTGCTCGGGTGGGTATCGCTGCTGGCAGGCCCCTCAGCAGATCCACCCCTGCCGTTTCAGTGCACTGACTGTCAGTGCTTCCATTGGTCAGAATGAAAGTGCAGCATTTCAGCGTGAAGAGAGGGAAGAGAGACGCGATCGGAAACTTCGAGTGGCTTCAGTGGGCTGTGGTCCCTCAACGCCGCCTTTATTTTGGTTTTGGCAAACTGACACCTCAGGCCCTTCGTGTGGGTTCCGAGAAACTTCTGATCTGCCACTGACGTTTTCATACCATCGGTTGGTTTGGACGTAACGCCAAGGGGTGGCTCACTTCCTTAACTGCACCTGCTCTATTATACACGGTCAGCACAGCCGCAGGGCTGGTAAAAGCCCTGCAGATGGCGTAGTGGTAAAGGACATGGCCCCTTGTAAGCAGTTGTGGCATAAGTGGGTTGCATAAGCAAAATGTACAATTGCATAAATGTAACTGGAATATCTCTCTCTGCAATGAAAAGTTTAATAGAGCAGGTATTTGATAGTGAAAAGTCACAGGCATTTGTAAAAATCGATACTAAATCAGAAATTTGTCCTTTCCTTCTTTCCAGTTCCCTTGAGTAACTTTAATAGTGCCTCCTGCCCTTGAGCAGTTCCTTAGTCTGGCTGCTTTTCTCGATAGCAGTACAACTGGCGGACAAAAGTCTCTTCCTCAATCAGAAGCGCGTGTGGAGGAGGAGGTGGGGGGCGGGGGGTGTTTGCGGCAAGTGCGTCAGCCTAACGCCAAACGGCGTAGAAGTGACAAGTTCGGTCCTCTGGTCTCCAGCCCGTTCTGGCGCTCGCGGCTAACCGCTGCTCTCCCGGCTCGTCCTTGCAGAGCGAGGCCAACGCGGAGCGCGTGGCGCAGGCGGCGGGCGAGGCCTGCGTGCGCCTCCACCTGGCCGAGGAGCGCGTGTGCCGGCAGATCGCGGAGCTCTTCCGCGACGACGTCATCCGCGCGCTGCAGCAGTCGCTGCTGTCGCCGTCCGAGGCCTGCGCCGTGCTGGTGGGACGCGCCTGCGGCCATTTCGACATCTACGCGCCCTGGAACGTCACCCTGCCGCCCACGCCCAAGCCCCCCGTGGTGCCCCCCTCCCCGCCCCGGCCGGGCTCCCCCCACAGCCGGGTGCTTTTCCTCACGGACGTGCACTGGGACCAGGAATACGCGGCGGGGAGCCCGGCCGACTGCAAGGAGCCTCTGTGCTGCCGGAATGACTCTGCAGAGTCTCGGTGGCCCCTCCGTCGCTCCGCCGGCTTCTGGGGCACCTACAGCAAATGCGACCTCCCGCTGCGCACTGTGGAGAGCCTGCTAGAGAACACGGCCCGGGACGGACCCTGGGACTGGGTCTACTGGACCGGGGACATCCCGGCCCACAACGTGTGGGCCCAGACACGGGCCCAGCAGCTGCACGAGCTCACCGTCGTGTCCCGGCTCATCCGCAAGTACCTCGGCCCCCAGGTGACGGTGTTCCCGGCCGTGGGGAACCACGAGAGCACTCCTGTCAACAGCTTCCCACCGCCATTCATCTACGGGAACCAGTCCTCCAGCTGGCTCTATGACACCATGGCTGAGGAGTGGGCCCCCTGGCTGCCACCGGAGGCACTGCACACTCTCCGGTAGGGCTGGGCTGATCGTATGACCAGCTGATTATAACAAATATCTCTGCTTACTTTAAGGCTGAAATAACATTTTGACACTGTCAGGAAATTAGGCAGAAGTATAAATACTTCTAAAGTTTAGTTTGCCAAGTTTGACTGTTCGAAAATATCATTACGAGAATTATCACTGCAGAACATGCTGGTTTGTGGACTTTGCCCCTGGGCGGTTGGTAACACCGTGTGTCACTTGGCCACACTTCCCCCACTGGTGTTCAGGCGGGCTGGATTCTACACTGCCCAGGTCCAGCCGGGCCTGAGGGTCGTCTCCCTCAACATGAACTACTGTGCCAAGGAGAACTTCTGGTTGCTGATAAACTCCACCGACCCGGCCAACCAGCTCCAGTGGCTCGTCGGCATCCTGCAGCAGGCAGAAGACAAGGGGGAGAAGGTGGGAATTGGGCAGAGGCGGGGCTGGCGGGGCTGCCTGCAGGTCCATTCCAAATCCATAGCCATCAGTTTGATGGAGGTGGTCCCCCCATTTGCAGCTGTCCTCTCGTTTTTGGAGCGTGCCTGCGGGAAATTTTGCCCATTCATCCAGAAGAGCATTTATGTGGTCAGGCACTGATCTCGGAGATGAAGACGGCTCCGTCTGAAACTGAAGGAGCTGAAAGGCTTTCAGCTCTGCTCAGTCATGCCAAGCGTAGCCTCAGCAGAAGGTGTCATTGGGCAGGCTTGTGCCCTTGACTGTCCTTGTGTTCTCCTGTCTTCCATGGCCGGAGAGCAGTTCCAATACTAAGAACAAAAGTACAGAGGATGGTGAGAATCCCCAGATGTTGTTCTTGCTCCACCCCAAATATGAAGGATACATCGGTTGTATTCTCGCCCAATGAAACCAATCCCATGATCCACTGCGGCCCAAGTTTGTTCTTGGGAAGAATTTGACTGGCTAGCATGGAGCCTCAACCCCATTGAACCCCGTCAACCCCATCGAGCACCTCCGGAATGGCCTCAAGCGGAGATTGCAAAACAGGTCTTTGTGTCCAACATCGGTGCCCGACCTCAAAAATTCTCTTCTGGATGAATGGGCAGAAATCCCCCACAGACACACCCCATAATCTTGTGGAAAACCTTCCCGGAAGAGTGGCAGCTGTTATAACTGGGGGGACCGACTCTGTATTGATGCCTAAGGGTTTAGAATGTGGTGTCATAAAAGTTCCTATAGGGACACAGTTTGTAGGAATTAATGTGCTTTATATGGAAACATGAAGGACCTGTACCAACGGGCTTTTTTCCCTTTTTTTTTTGTTCCATGTCTTTGCTATCAGGTTGCTATGGTTACATGCTCTGACCTGGCTTTGGTTTCTTTGTTCTGGCCCTAGGTGCACATTATCGGTCATATCCCACCCGGACTGTGTCTCAAGAGTTGGAGCTGGAACTACTACCACATTGTCAACAGGTTGGGTGAATAGGGATGCTCCTTACCTGAATTCTTATAGTAGTGGAGTTATCCTAGCTAACTGAGAAGTCCTGCTTCCCCCCCCGTGCTGTTGGTATTCTCTTTACACGTGGCTGAAATAGTGGTATTTTTGTAGTATTTGTCATCTTGCATTCTTGTTAAGCCATTTTCCGTGAATGCTTCTGCCCAGGTATGAAGGCACCATCGCAGGGCAGTTTTTTGGCCACACCCACACGGACGAGTTCCAGATGTTTTACGATGAGGAGACCCTGACACGCCCACTGGGTGTGGCCTTCGTTGCTCCCAGTGCCACTACCTACATCAACCTGAACCCAGGTAACTCTGCCCCCTAAGTAAATGGCAGTCTCTCAATTTCCCACCCGTCCCATTTCAGATTACACTTATGGTGTCTGTTGGAATGAGGAATGTAATGTTGAATAATAGATAATCAGGTTTTGGTCATATGAACACGTGGATATTGCTGTTAAATTTGTGTTCTTACTATAGTGTTGAAATGTGACTGCTAATTTCCTGGTAACCAGGTTACCGCGTGTACTACATGGATGGGCATTATCCTGGAAGTTCCCGGTTTGTTCTGGATCATGAGACATTCATCCTCAACCTGACAGAGGTGAACAACCATTATTCCCACGGCCCGGTTCCCAGTCCCAAATGGACCCTGCTCTACCGGGCCTCTGAGGCATACAGCCTGGGCACCCTCTTCCCGGCAGACTTTGACAAGCTAATCAAAAGATTCCTTGCTGAAGACCAACTCTTCCAGAAATTTTGGTTCCTGTTCCACAAGGGCCATGTGTCTGAGCCATGCGTGAATGCCTGCAAGACCGCTCAGGTGTGCTCCCTGCTCAGTGGGAGGTCTGATGACCCAAGCCAGTGCCAGCATTTGGGCCTAGACCTCAGGGCGATGGGGAAGTTCACCAGGAAGACACTTTGCTGAGTTGTATGGGCGGAGCCGAGGCAATTCGCAGGGTGCGAGGACACCCAGTTGAGGAAATCGTCTAATAATACCCTTCTTAGTGCTTTTGTTTGGGTGGTGGGGGGACTAATGGAAGTTGTAAAAAATGTCTTCACCTGACTCCCCGAAATGCTGTACAAAATTAGATGTGTTTATTTTCTCCATATATATTTAATGGATGCGGACGCCTGAGTCCATGAAGGGAATTATTCTGAGGTGCCCCCGACCCCTGTTAGTCACCAGGAGATGACACCGTGATGGGTCTCCAAGTCTAGCCTTCGCACTTCAAGCCCACAGGTGTAGACCCAGGGGCCGTAGCATGATCTGCATTCATCTGCTTGTCTGAACCTGCTGTGTTGCAGCGGAGCCAAAGCTGATCCATCACTGCAGTGCGCTGCGTGTGGATATAGTGTTTTCAGCATTTACCAAAAAAAAAAGCAATCAGTAGCAATTGCATTGAAAAGTAGCTGTTGTGTGCCGTGGCATGGCTGAAACTTTCAAATGAATATGTAACTTGAAAGCTACAATGCTACCAATATGTATGAGGAATGTAAGGGGTGGTGTTTAGTTTTTCTCTTTGAATTTTTGTAGCACTTTAAAATGCCTCCCCGAAGCATTTAATTGAATAACTCTCATAGGAAAAATGACTTAATTATCCATGTACACTATATCGACAAAAGTGTTGGGACGTACCTCACAGTTATTGTATTCAAGCATTTCGTTGAAACGCACTGCCGCAGGGTTATAAAATAAAGCAGCTAGCCATGCAGTCAGGTTTATGCTTGTGAAAGAATGGGTCATTTTGAAGAGCTCAGTGAATTCCAGCGTGGCTGAGTTCCTGCGGTGTGCACATGACAAAAGTCCCTGGTTCTGGTTCCAGAAAAAAAGTTCCAGCAGTGTCCAAAGTGCATATAGTGGTGAAAGAAGCAGCCTCCAACCTTTCTTACGCCACAGACCGGTTTCAGACAATTTTCCCCTGGCTGCCATGCGCACATAATAAAGCATAATGAAGTGTGTAATAAATGTACCTCACCTTAATGGGGATGAATGGTGCAGCTAGCACATTGAGTAACACCATGATTTAGGCTAGTTAGCATATATAACCTCATGAGCACAAGCACATTCCAGCTGATGGTCTTGTATAAAGTCAACTATACAGCGAATGAGGTCACTTAAGTAAATCACACTTACCCCTCATCACGTAGAGCTTTTATCATTTATTCATAATGTTATGTTTTCGTTAAGTAGCCATCAGCATGAGAGCGTTAGGTCATTTTCAAGATAGTCTGAAATGATAGTTCATGTTTGCTAACAAATAGTTAGTTGTGGAACATTATCCCTGTGTTTCATGCACCCAAATGCTGCTCAGGCCTGTGGCGTTTTTCCAAGTGGTCTACAATATGACAACTGTGCAGATTCACATTTATGGCATTTCGCTGACATTTAGCCCTTATCCAGAGTGACTTACATTACCCCCCATT
>JAODKL010000016.1:152395-164293 GCA_026780765.1 Petrocephalus schoutedeni
AGCCAATCGTCAGCATCCGGGTCTGGGGCGTCGGCCGGGACAATGGCAGGTCAGCAGCTGATACCAAAGATAGGACCTGAATTCTCACTGACCTCATGGCCAGAAGCGCCTTCTGGCTTTGGGAGTGTTCACCCCGAGTAGAATCATTCCCCGTATGTTTGGTGTGGAACTAGGCTTACCCCTTACTTGTGCTAGAAGTGTCCGATGTTTGAAGATGAGTTGGTTCCTTTAGTGTGTTTGTTCGAGGTTGATAATGCCGTAGCGATGCAGTGTGGAAACCTGGTGAAGTACGTCCTTATGGGTGTTGTAGTTTTTCTTCCATGCCTCTGTTAGGGCAGCAGTTCTTCTTTGCAGTTGCAGGGTTCTGCGGTCAAGTCACACCCACAGCAGCTGTACTGAGGAATCCTCTGCCTATTTTTAGATCCAAGCTGGCCAATCTGAGTCACCATGACTCATCCCAGGATATGCATTCTTCAGAAACCCCATCTGGCAGACTTGGGCTCTGTAGAGCTGTGCTACCCCCTAGTGGATATGCCGCACCACTGCACTTCAGCTTAATCAACCCTTAAAAAAGACATTCCTTTAAATGTGTTGCCTCTCTAAAATCTGAATTCTTGCTTTCTGTTTATGTTGCAGAGCAGTGGTAAATGTTTATTTCTGAATGAGTGTCGCTTATCTCGAAATAGCTTCCTTCCCCCAGCTGGACTTCCTGCTGAGTTGTGGTTTAATTCGCTGTTTTCTTTCCGACCCGCTGCCTTGTGGAGCACAGGGAGAGGTAGTGTGCCTGTTACTGCTCTCTGCCACCTTTTTCCGCCATGGTGGTTGTTGTCGTCGTCATAGTAACGCCATAGGCTGACGGGCGTGCCCCCCCCAACCCCCTCCCTTTTCATATTGGAATGTGTCATGTGTCATACTTTCCATGGTTGATGGTTTTAAGCGTCCCATAGCCTGTAGAAATTACATTCCATCAGGGCCAAATGGAATGGTTCATTTCCTGTCTGTCTCCTCCGATGCAATCTCCAGTACATGTATGCCATTTAAGAGCTATGATTGTCCATTTCTCTAGCATGTACAGTTGACATTTCCCCTCTGGAAAGTGTCAGTCAATATTTCCTGAGATGGCCTGCCCATGTAGGCCGATCTACTGCTATGAGCAGCTCAGTCACTCCCTGACCATCACTGTCACCATAATAGCGGCCATGTGTTGGTGTGGATCCCAGTTGAATGTATCTCTCATTGGCAGGGACTTTGCCTATGTGGCCCGGGACAAGCTGACGCAAGTGCTGAAGTGCCACGTGTTTAGGTGTGACACGCCGGCCAAGAACATTGCCACCAGTATGCACGACATCTGCTCCAAGGTGAGACCGCAGCGCCCTTGGAGTAACTTACACTATATGTCGAGGCTGGTGTATTAGCTCTGCTGACGTTAATGTTCTTTCGCCAAAAGATCATGGCCGAGAGGAAGTCGTCCAAGTCATGTGTGAGCAGAATGAGCATCGATCCTTCTAAACTGGTAGACATTCCTTTCCAGGGTAAGCCCCCCCCCCCAACTAAAATATCTAACTTTGTGGCTCCCTCTAGTGGTCATTGTTTGCCCCTGACACCAAGTGATTTGTCATTGGCTTGTGCCTGCGTCACTACAAAGTAGACTCCCTAATGCTCAGCACGTTAAGTTATTAGAACCACTGTTTATTTTGTCTCTCGCATTTGTCCAGAATTCCCCGCACCTAAGAATGAGCTGGTCCAGCGCTTTCAGGTTCGTTACCTTGGTAATGTTCCAGTGGCCAGACCTGTAGGTAAGGAACATTTTGCTAATGGTTACTTTTACTTGCTACCTGTATTAAATGTGTGCATTTTCTGCCTCCAGTTTTTTTTTTCTTCTTGTTTTAATGGCTGACCTTTGACCTCTGAGCTGTGACCGTTGTGATTGGCAGATGTATACGGTAAAGTTGTGTCTGATCTTCCGCCTTTGCGTGAAATTCTTGCGTCACAGGTATGGAAATGGTCAACGTCGCCCTGGAGACGGTGCTGAACACCACGGAGAAGCACGAGTGGAAGTGTGTGACCGTGAACGTGGCTTCGGCCACCCTGACTATCCTCAGTACAGAGGTGAAGCCCCCCCCACCCCCGTCTCCTCAACACGAATCCTCACTGGCTGCCTGGTGGTGGGGAGGCAGTAAGGCTGTGTTTGGGCACTTGCACTGACATTATTGATCAGTCACACAAAACAACCGTCCCCCCACAGACAGAAGAAGTGCTGTCAGAGTGCAGGGTGCGCTTCCTGAGCTTCATGGGTGTGGGGAAGGACGTGCACACCTTTGCCTTCATCATGGCCCAGGGTCCCGGAGACTTCATCTGCCACATGTTCTGGTGTGAGCCCAACGCCGCCAGCCTGTCCGAGGCAGTGCAGGCCGCCTGCATGGTGAGTGCGCCCATTTGCTTTAGGCCTCCGTAAGAACTGAACGCAGAGTAAAGCGAGTAGATTCTAGCACCCCTCTAAAGTGGCCCTCTGCCATCTGTGGCTAGCGTTTCGACAAATGGTCTTTGCTGGTGACTAATGAATAAGTCGTGTCTCGTCCCTCCTTAAAAGCTGCGCTACCAGAAGTGTCTGGATGCCCGTCCCCCCAGTACGAGCTCCTGCCTGCCGGGCCCCCCTGCGGATTCCGTGGCCCGCCGCGTTGGCTCCAGCGTCAAAAAGGGAGTGCAGACCCTGCTGGGCTCCTTCAAGCGGGCCGGGGCTCAGACGCCCTAAGGGAAGTGAGACGTGTCATGCTCCGACAAACCCCGCTCCTACGTGGCTACTGGCCACGCCCCCTTACCTCCGCACCCCCCCCCCCATCTGCACCCTCCATGCAGGCAGTATTGTGGATGTGATTTTATTTTTTATTATTTATTGCTGCCTTTGCTGGGGTGAATGTGGCAGTTCGCACCTGTACATGTGGCGCTCTGTGTTCTGCCAAATGCAACATCTGCTGTAAATTTCTTGGCTTGTATCAGGTGGTTTTTCCTGGCTAAACCGATGTGGCACATGGGGTAAAACAAACCTTATCAGTCTAGACATTGGGGTTGGGTGACTAACTACTGAGAGTGTCTGTATATGGATCCCAGGAAGTCCACTGAACCCAGCCCCCGTCAGTGTCCTGTCACATTTCCCTATTCTCAGATCCCAGCAGACGGTGACAGTGCGTCGTGATTCAGACACCTTGCCAACTTAACTCTTTATTCTCTTGAGCATAAGCCACGGATTAGCCTTATCATTATCTCCTTTCTAAACCTTACGGTGAAATACTGCCACCTGCTGGGCCAGTGTGTAAATATTTTTAAAAACGATGGAATAGGCATTAAGTACCGGTGTCCGATCTGAGTGGCTCATTTGCCAGCCTCTAGCTGCGGACCAACAGATGACTTCAGTAAGATTTATTGGTGCACTGTGGCTTTATATATAAATAATAGTTTTATTTCATTTTTTGTTTTTGTGAATAGCAGAAATCCGTATAATGTAGTCTTCCAAATGATGTGTGACTTCACCCCGTGCATGGATTTAAAGTGCACTGTGCCGGTCATTCTTGTGAAGCTGGCATCGATTATTTCGAGTCGAGTTCCATGCATGCAATAAATAGACGCAAGTATGTGTGCGTTGAGAGAGACGAGGGGGGATTGGGAGAGTTTAGGAGAACAGCCAGTGTTCTGCACTGTGCAAGTCCTGCCAAGTTAAGGGTCCAATTCATTTGAACTTGGTGCTTCAGGAGCACTGAGGAGACGCCTGCAGAAGGGAGCCGGCAGTGAGTGTGCTAAAAGGGTGTATGTCACAGTCTGCTGCGTCACGGCATCTGCTGCGTGTTGCCCTGCCATTACCTTCCCATCACGGCGTTTTCCCCTTCTGCATATGGGGAGGTCGTCTTGTCCTGGTACTGCTGCCATATTGCTCCGTCATATGCATGCTCCATTTCGCCGCACCCGTTGCTCTGCGACTCCCTCTAGTGGTCATGTCGCAGCTGCACACTGTGCGTGGATAAACACCCGGCGGATGCAGGGCGCCTTTCCTCCGCTTTCACCCCTCCGCCCCTCGTGCCATCTTTTTGACTGATGGCGAGCCTTGAAACAGCCCGCACATCGCCTGGCCCTTGCGCTCATAGCTGTGGAGAATTCCACTCTGCAAGGTGCCCCGAAGAACTGGAACATTAACTGGCAGTGACCACAAGTAGCTTGAATCTATTTTAGTAACTTATAGCGTTCACTATTTGGTAAGTGAAAAATGTAACTGAAATCAAATAAGACCTTATAACACTAGTGTAATACATAAACATGTAGCTCACTAGGGTCACTATTGTAAATTTTGACATTAGTAACTTGACGTTTTGACGGGTCTGAGGTCTCTGGTCAGAGTCTGTTACGCAGCTCTGTAAAAGGAGGATAGTCTTCAGGTTGGGCAACACTGGAGGAGGTGCTTCCGTGTCATTTTCCGTTGCACATTCTCTTCTCACACTTAATACTAACGATACATGTGCGTGTTAATGATATTAATGTCTTTCAGAGGTAATGTTTAGAAACTGGATTTTTAAAGTAATACTTTAAGGTCGTAGAAATCTCTAGATCAACGTGATGCTTGAAGTGAGTTTAATATTTTTTTTTCATGTTTCAGTAAGTCCTGTAGTCAATTTTAAAACTTTTAAATTAATATAAATTCTGAGCTCAGAGCTGTAATGCAAGAAAGCTTTTGATTTATAAAGGATTGTTTTTATTTTTAAACTGTACATCAGGTGTAATGTATATACATGTATATTAATGTGTCATTGTACAAAATTAAACACGTAAATGCTATTATCGCATCTTCTTTCTTTGCATGTTTATGGAAGCAGTAGCGTGTTTAATCAGCAAGCTAGCAGATATTGTACCTATGGTTACTGTCAAGACTTTTCAAAATCAGAAACCTGGGGTAGATGGATCTGTTCGCAAAGCATTGAATACCCGCTTTCCTGCTTAAAACAAAGGGATTAGGACCGGAGATATGACTCAGTACGTCAGCCTCCTATAATTTTAAGGCATGCCATAAATACAGCAAAGAGAAGGCACAAGGACAAAGTGGACGCTCAACTTCACGATCACGACTTGAGATGCTTGTGGCAGGGACTGCGAATAATCTCAGACTACAGAGGCAGAACTCACACATCAGGTAGTGTAGATCCCTCACTGGTTAATGACTTAAATGACTTCTGTGCTCGCTTTGAAACTATTAGTACTAGAGCGATCCACACATGCAGAAATAGTGCCAGCACTAACATCACTGGCCAGTACGGACTGCCCATTCACAGTCTCCGAGCATGATGTAAAAGCCCTGAATTGGGTGAGCAGCGGGAAGGTCACTGGGCCTAATGGCTTACCAGACTGCATCCTGAAGTCCTGTGCTGACCGAATCGCTCTAGTATTCACTTCTATTGTCAACCAGTCTATTGTTCCCACATGCTTCAGGAGTGCCACGATTGTCCCATTGACCAAGAAAAACAATCCAATTTGCTTAAACAATTACCATCCTGTAGCACTGATCTCACTGGTGATGACGTGTTTCAAAAGATTTGTCAAGGATTTCATTTGCTCTGCTCTGCCTGACTCATTATAACCAGCAGAAGTACAGATGATGCCCTGCAGAGAGTGATAGGTTGTGCTGAACAGATCACCAGGACAACACTGGCAAACCTGCAGGACGTCTACACCCATTGGTACAGAACCAGGGCAAGACTGATAATTGCAGACTCGTCTCACTGTAGCCAGAGACTTCCAACGGCTTTCACCCTCGTCATATATACTGTATTTGCATTAGCCAGGATACGAGGTCTAAATTCTGATAATTACCTCACTTTTACTGCATTTGCACTTCAAATCAATACTGTGGAAGGATTTTGCATTAACTATGCACAATTCGTTTTACACTCTTTTACAATCTTTTATTGCCTTTTCTAACTTTTTTTTTTTAATATTCTTTTTATCTTAACTTATTCCCCTTATATTTTGTATATGTTTATGCACAGTGACATTTCACTGCCTTTGTACTGTACAGTTGTGCATGTGACACATCTTGAACCTTTGCAGCCCTTTTAAATTAATGCAATACGGTCAATAGAACAGTTTCAGAGAAAAAGCAAAGCAGCAAATCTCGTAGGTCCTTAAAACCATGCAGAATGTACATTATGTTGATTTGCTTTGTTTGCAAATTGGAAGGTAAAAGTATTCATGCCTTTCCTTAGCTAAGTCATGAATATTCAGATCGTCATGCACTACTCACTCGCTAGACGGTTACTCTGCCGTGACAGTTGACAGAACATAATTTCCATTTTCTCCCAGTGTGTATTTCTTAGTTACTAATTATCTCTACAATTGTGAGCCTCAAATAATCTCCACACAATCTTGTCTTCCCTTTGTTTTTTTTTTTTGTCATCGCCTATAAACATTTCTGCAAGTGAAACTAGTTCTGTACGTGTGTGACAACAACTTAATTTCCAATTCTAATGTGCTGGTGCTATGCGCATCTCCCCAAATGTCATCCACTTTTTGGAAGCTTTGGCACTCTTGGGGAAAAAGACGTAGCTAATTAGTTTTAATTTGCTAGATTATTGAAACTGCAGAAGCATCACAATATGTTGTGCTAGACGCTGCCGGTGTGTGAGTTCCTGTTTCATGTTGTCAGGAGGGTTATGCATAGATTGTGAATGAAAGTTGATTTGCATATTATGCTTCAGGTCTTCATCTGAAAGCTGCTCTGGTTTTCTTTGCATATATAAGTCTGGCTGCAGGAAGGGCGGGGCTGTGGTTCCCAGTCGGCCAATCAGGCATGCTGAAGTCTCGACCTACCAAGCTGTTGACCACATGGCCAAGGAATGAACTGTTGATAAATGTGAGTCTGGTGGACCAGTAAAATTTGGAGCCAGTGCAGGAATGAGAAAAATGATGCTGTACAGAGGAGCCAAAAAAATCAGACTTCATCTTTTTTTGGGGTGTGGATATAAGGTGTTGATTCATTTCCAGTCATGGTTTACAATTTCACTTGTTCTAATTGTCCTGTTGCTGTTGTTACTTGCCTTTCAATGTTTGTGGATGTATTATGTAGATTGGAAAACGACATGCGTGTCATATAATTTGGCTTGGTGGGCTGATGTAGAAACATACCCATAAAGTGCTGCATTCCCCCAGCATCCATCCATTGCACTGCATATCTTAAAAAAGAAGGTAAACATAAACCTCAGTCCGTGCCAGTGGCACCGCGGCGTGGCGGTGGGTCCTTGGCGTGCGACGGCCTCTTTCCGGATACCTTTCCTGAAGCCGCGCCATATGAATTTGGCAGGGACCAGCTTTTGTTAAAGCTCTTCTACCTGGGATGGGTTAGGCTGTGAATAGCATCAAACAATCCACTGTCTCCAGGCCTCGGGCAGAATTGGCCACAGGTGACCAGTGAAGACACGGAAGCGAGGAATTGGCGCTGTGGAACTTGATTCCTGCCAACCACAGGTCAGTGACCGCCGTCCGGTCAGCTTGTGTCAGCAGCTTAGTTAGTGGTCATCTTAGACCACTTAGGAGGGCGGCGTCGGCAGCTTCTGGGGGAACGCAGTGCAGCACACTGCCACTCTAACCCTCGAAGTGCTGGAGGTCAGTGGCGAGTCCCGAGATACGAGCCAGATGTCGCTGCTCAAGCTGAGACTATTGCTCTAGAACTTCAGGAAGTGTGAGAACCGGTGTCTTCAGGTCAACGAGCATGGTGTAGGACTGGCCTTTCAGCAGAGAGTTGTTGGTGACATGCACATCAGCGACTCGCAGTTGGAGGTCCTGTACTGGCTCTCACGGAGGTGGAATTACTGAAGACGGTAGCTGACCATCAGGCACTAATGGCTAACACAACACAGGCCGAAGCCTCACTTGAGAGCACAACCAACACAGCCAGAAGTGGCTGCCATAGACTTGCTTTCAGCAAATGCCTTGATCATATCCCCATGAGCAGGTGACTTGTCTGCTATTTTAGCTAATTCTCAGAAGTCTTTAATGGGCGTGCTCACTAGAGTAGCACGAATTTGATCCGACATCCGTCGTAAAAGCAGCCTGACGGATACTGAGATATGTCGGCGTGTAATCCAGGGGGCTTCGCATCGCCGAGGCTGGCCGCGGGTCGGGAGCAATTGGCGGCTACGTTCAGATGCAGTCAGTCCAAAACTCTCTAACAAGTAGGTTTCTGCGGCGTATTTATTACCGCCTAGCGGTTTTATTTATTTATAACTCACCAGTCTAGCTTCTGTGCACTTTAACACTTTAGGGTTTTCTACGGAAAAACTCCCAAATCCCCGGTAAATTCAAAGCAACTGCTGAAAAATAATAATAATAGTAAATGCACCTCATGCTAATTTGTTCTCCGCTAAGCAAGTCGCATTTCCCCATATAGTAAAAAAATATTCCGCCCCTAGCCTTTTGTTAAAGCGCATTTGATGGAGTGGCAGCATATTACAGCAGCTGATCTCTTTCGGGCGGCTGAGAAATGGCTTTTTTCGGCAGCTAATGCAGCAGTGCGCGGCTGAGACGCCGGCATCGTGCGCCGCATCTCGGCCGCGTCTCCCCCGGCCGCCCGGCGACTTTCCTGCGGCGTCTCACTAACGCGTCTCGCTTTATCTGCTCCAGCTTTCGCCGTCCCGTGTGTACCGAACAGAACGGTTCAAAGGGCTCATCTTCTGACAGCCCCCTCAATTCCACCCCCCAAAGCTCATTTGAGACCATCTCCTGCTAAACGTCCCATGACAAGCCCCTGTCATTTTACATTTAATGATAAATACGAGGACAAAACGACTGATAAGGTAGGCAAGGAAAAAAAAAAAATCTAATATCAACATTTTCTTGCCATCCTTGCCCGACAGCTTATGGTATGGGATTCTTCTTTAAGGAGTAAATAGTGACATATTTACGTCGTGTTCTCAATCATGGTGAAACGGCACGATGGAATTTGGCAATTTGTGTTGTAATTAAAGCACAATCCATCCTTCACATGAAGAGCACAGACCATTTGGGGCCACGGGTAGACCAGATCGGGAGTACAAATATGTGATTATATATACACACACGCACACACACATCTTCAGGGCCTGTTTTTACTGAGGTGTGTTTGGAGAGTGACTGACTCATTACTGATGAAATACTGCACTAAGATTTCAGCCAATATGCTGGATTTGATGCCCATCTGTTGTTTTCGCTCATTTTAACTGTAAGCAGGCAGGTGCCCTTAGTGTGCACTTGTTTGTGAAGATGACGGCCTATTTGTCTGCTAAAGGCTGCCATTTTTCGGGAATCCGCACCAGTAAGATTTCCAAAGTAATGTCAGCTTTAATTTCACTGCCACGTTACCTGAGCGATCATCCATTGCTAAATAAATCTTAGTACTTAGGTTCAACAGCAGTGCCCCTGAAGGGGTGTGAGCCCAATAGAGCTTCTGTTCCATGACAACAGGGGTAGGAAACCCCATTTGTGGCTTGTGGTTGTTTTAGCGTGAATAGGAATTTGTGTAATATTGCGCATAAATGCAACTATCCTTTTTGGCCTCACAATTCTGAGACTCCCCCTGGTTCCAGAGGGACTACCTTCCTCTTAATTGTGTAGGAATGTGTGGATGTAATAAAAGCAAAAGACTGAACACTAATGATGATTTATTGCCGTAGCTGCGAGGATGCAGCTTGCCAGAGAGCTCTGGGAGAGCATAAAAATTCACATGTGGTCGTGGCAAAATGGCTGGGAAGTGACGGCGGACTGCATCGGACTGCATTTTCTCACTCTGCGGATGCTGCCATCCAGAGCAGCTCGCAGTATTTATTTGCTTACAGGTGCTAACAGCTTGGCCATATTACAGATTCCTCTATTTGTATCATGGAGTTAGTGTGCACTAAAGACATTATGGGTAAGTACCTTAGCCTTAGCTTCAGTGGTCAAGTAGGTTTGTACATATAAGGAGGCTGACATTTACGTCGTACCCGTGCATGTAAAACTTGCTAAAATGAACATTTTTGCTTCGATCCTTTAATCAATTGCCTCGTGCCTTCTTATTCCAAAGTGCTTTGGAATAGTGCAGCTGTTTGCAAACTCTGGAAATTCCAGGCACGCAGTTGCTATTTTGCAGTTATTTGCCTTGGGATGACAGTGCAGATAACTAATGCCTGGATCAGTTAAACCACAGGAATGGCTTTGAAAGCGAGCCCAGCAGAAGCCTGGCCTGCCAAGGCTTGTTTCACTCCTCTTCTGTGTAAGCATCGTTATAACACAAGTCGGTCGTAAAATGCCTCATCGGTGTCCTTTACTGACTATTATGTCATATTGCAGGAAATCTGTGCTTAACCAGTCTAGCCATACTGGCAATAATAAGCAGTGTATTGCATGTTCCCGTAAGGGTCAATCAAGAACAACAGTATTAACAATAGTTTACACAAGGTATTAATAGGCAATTGGTGTCACCATTAGAGAGAAAAAAAAAACAATTAAGTGATTTGTCTTAATTATAAGGCCTGAGGCCTGGCCATTGACCTGGACAGGGGTCAGGCTCTTGGCATGAGCCTGTAGCATTTGATGTGGGGGGAGGGGTCGTACGGGGGTAGGGGGGGACAAAAAAATGAGTGCAATTACAGGCAAACTCACAGCAGAACAAACGACGGGCGCATGAGCGAAATCCCCCATGCGTCACTAAAATAGATCATGCGGCTTCACTGCCCCCGTCTGACGGGCCGGTTTTCGATCAATTTGTCCCGGTGAGCGATAACTCTGCCCAGCTGCAGTGGTGCTGCCACCGCGGCCCAGCTCGCTCGCCTCACTTCTAGGGTCGCAGATTGTTTCTGCACGCTGGGATGGCTCTGGGGGTGATGCATAAAACATTTTGGGGACATATTTGTTCAGTGCAACGCATGTAATTTTGATTCCAGCCATATTGCTAGATAGGTCGTGAAGATTTATGATCGAGGCTCGATTCAGGTTGCCCTTTGGCTGGCTCAAGGTTACAACAGGTAGTTCTGTATGTTTGTCTTCTTCTCTGGACTGGTCAGCAGAGAGATCCTACGCTAGGAGTGTGAGGTTTATGTTATACATACATAAAGGAAAGTGACCGCTCAGGATGGTCATTCAGTGGGGTAAGCCTTGGTGCCTGTGATCAGAAGCTCGCCAGTTCAAATCCCAGCCCCGGCAGAATAGTCACGTCTCTGTTGGGTCCTTGAGGAAGGGTCTTAAAAACCCCCCATACACACACACCCCAAAGAGATGCTTCAGTGACGCCAGATAAATAGCTGATGTGTGTGTGTGTGTGTGTGCTGAAGGAGATAAAGTGGGATGTACAAAAATGCAGTAATTCCAGTGTACTCATGCAAGTGGCAAAAAGTAATACCTGTTCAGTACATAATACAATGAAATACTGCAAAGTGAATGGCTAGTGTTGTGGACATCATGGATATGTAAGAATTGGTTCATTGGGAACGCTGAACAGATCCCTGAGATATGGTGATGAAGATGAGGGTGAGGATGGGGGGTTTCTGGTGGGGCGAGGATGACAACCGGAGGGGAAAACGGACTTCATGGCGAAAGGGAAGACAATTGACATAAGGCTTGAGCTTTGGAGGAAGTGAAAGGGAATGGACTTTGGGATGTGTGGGGCTGCGTGGTTTGGGGGGTGTTAACGGGGAGCGCATCACTGCAACACCAATGAGGGTCACTGGGAGAATGAGCTTTGGGACGAATCCGGCTCTTGTTCTTGCGTACCGCCCCTTACGCTCCGCCTGCCACGGTCAGGTCCCAGCATCTCGGCTCACAGATGGGTTTCACAGTTGTCTGGTTTCCATGACACCCATCCCATTATCTTCTCAATAAACGGCAGCGTGTGGGGTATCGGGGAGGGGGGGG
>JAODKL010000016.1:171172-192484 GCA_026780765.1 Petrocephalus schoutedeni
ACATAGCCAGGACTGCTCTGCTGGGCCAGCTAACCGGCCATCTGGAGGAGAACGTGGGCCAAAGGGATTGTGGGTACTGCAGATGTGTTTAAGTGGGTCAAAAGGTACCCCCCCTCCCCTCTGTGGTGATGGGGAAAGCCTTGAGGTTCGGATGACCTGTAATTTTAGGGCACTGCCTCCAAATATACCTTCGACTACCTTTGCTGTACTTGCGAATGTCATTCCTGGGTGGAAATCTGGGATTAAGTAATTGCGTACATGCCAGGTGAAGTTAGACGCAAATAAGCCAGCGGCCCCTCCTCCCTGGCCGGGACTCCTGTTGAGAATTCCGTGTTGCGCTCAGTCATGGGGCTGAGTTTCAGTCCCGATTTAATAACTGCCACAAACGGCATTAGCTAAGCAGAAGGCTGCTGACACAGCGGGCCCGGCGACTTTCAGCGCGACCTTCAGCACGGATTCACAGGTGTGTGTCCCGTGCATCTCTGCCACGCCACATCTGTGTCTCTCCTGCGATGGCAGGTGGCACGTGCCCGAGGAAGAGGGACCGCGTGTCCGCGGACGAGAGGAATCGTCCCCTCGGTGTGTGTGTGTGTGTGTGTGTGGGAAAGAGCGATAGCAGTGTCTCTGTACTTTCTCTGTGGGATCAAGTTGAGTGTGGATATGAAGGTCAGGCGATGCCGCGGATAACCCCGCGGTCCTGGTGGGGATCGCACAGGGATTTATGAAGAGGCCGCCTGGCTTCTCCCTCCGTTACTCACGCCTGGAGGATTGCAGGGGTTAAGGGAGATTTACTGATCTCCTTTATCTTGTAAATTGAGGGGGAGTCGGTTTGAGTGAGGAAGCACAGAAAGTCCATAAGAGAGGATTTCCTAGGGGCTCTCCTGCTGCCTTTATTGTTCGCCCTAATTGCTCTTTCGTCTGTGTTTTTTTTTTTTTTCCTGTATTTCGGTGAGAGAATTGTTGAGATCATTAAAACTAATTTTTCCACCCCTTCGTAGCCACCTCTTCCCCTCCACGAGTCGAGCTGCTCTTACTGTACTTCACTAAAGCCGCACACTTCTCATCCGGCTCCTCATGCATGAAGGTCAGTGGCCACATTGTGCTTGGGGAACTGACTTTGGAGATGAACAGAATTGCTGGTGGCACAGTTCATAACCTGAACTGCTTTTGTAAAACTAATAGATGTATAAATATCCCTCCACCCGCCTGCCGCCGCTGCTTATTTAGGAAAGGGTCGCGGTAAGTGGTATAAAATGTAAATAGCTAAAAATAGCAGCTTTCTGTAAATATGCCTTTTAAATAACTGCAAGATAAAGATAGTGACAATGGAAAATGGTACATGGCTAAATTTAAATTAATATAGATCAGATGTGGGGTAATACTTTGTGCTAATCTTTACAGTTATTGGTGTAATCCCCTTTACATGCTAGTTCTTTATGTAATACATGTTGATTTTTTCATCTATAAAATCAGACATTTACGGAAGCTGTGTCCATCACTGACCCACTGAAGAGGCCGAGGCTGGGCAGTTGATGGTTTCACAGGTCCGACCGTGGACAGACCTGAACAATTTACTCCTCCTGCTCATCAGAAGCTTTCTGTAATTACTTTTTTTTCCCCGTGACCTGAGACGATCAATAGGATTCGGTCTGGAGAGCATTTAAACTTAAAAGCAACCTTGTGAAAGGGAAGGAGAGAATCACTTCGTGGGGAAGCATTTCTTAGACCAAAGTGCAATGAAGGCTGTGGATATCAGCTTTCTTTTCAAGCGGGGGCTGTTTGCTGGGATTAGGGTCCAGGATGGGCTTGCCTCTGGCTTTTTCTCCTGACAGAAGCATCTCGTACGGTCCGATGGTCAGGGGCTTCTTTCTAGAACTACCTGGAGTGCATTAACAGAGTTTTATGGTGAATCTGCCCCCTGGGGCGACTGACGTCCCGGGAGCTGCGGCCAGATCGTACAACTAGTGTCCCGTGGCCCCTGAAAACAATTTGCTTTCCAGAAGAGCTAAAAGGCCAAATGAAATGAGAAGAGGGAGCCTCAGATAATGTGAGCTGCACCTCTGATAGTGAATGACAGAAACTACTGAGATCGAGGGGTGAGTTTTGTGTGTGTTTTTTTTCTTTTTGTTTTCTTCTGTCTTTCTGTCTCGTCCCTCGCAATGGAAAGAAAACAGCCCAGCTGGTGCCGTGACCCGCGTCTCCGGACCGTCTCCCTCACGGCTCCCTCGCAGCAGTGTGGTCGGGACCTCTCGGGCCGCTCTGTTTTTATACTGCTTTGATATATCAGAAGCTTTCTGAAATGGGGTAGGGGAATCAGCGGGCGGCGGGCGGCTCGGGGGGGCGTTTCTTCCGGCAACTTCTCCTTCCTTTGTCTCTAATCCCTGCCGCTGCCAGGAAAAGCGTGAAGGAATTCCGAAACACTCCGCGTTCCCCTGTTCCGCGATAAATACAACGGCCGCACTTCGCTACTCCATCTCTCGCCCGGGACGCCGGCACACGTGTCAGAGGTGCGAACATGGCGGGCGCCCATATGGAGGCCGTCACATTCCCTCCATCTCTGCACCAAGCCTTTCAGATCTCCTGGCATCCTCAGGGGTCCACTTTTCAAGGGCGAGCAAAGAGTGTCTCTTTCTCTTCTAGCATGTCGGACTGGGACACAACAATAAACGGGAAACCTGGGCCGTGTGTCTGCGTGGGCGGCTGGGTGGGCACACGCTGGCTCTCTGCCTCCTGGGGCCTGTTCTGTTGTGTACTTCATCGAGTCACACCGTAGCTCGGTCTGCTATAAGGCACTATCCGGGCCCACCTGGTAAGAACACCACAGCAAAGCAGCCATGGCAATGCAACAGTAATGGGCTAAGAAGGTGTAATCGCATAGTAACAGGCTAGGACAGTGAAATGCTGTACTAATATCCTCAAAAGGTGTAGTGGTGTAGTAACTGGCTAAGGCGCTGCCATAGCAACAGGCTAGCAAAGTGTAATGCCTTAGTAAGAAGCTAAGAAGACATAATGCCTTGTGGGCTAAGAGGCAATAAGCTAAGAAGGAGTAATGCAGTATTAATGGGCTTAGATGTTGTAATGACGTAGTAACTGGCTAAGAAGGTGTAATTCCGTAGTAACAGGGCGAGATGGTATTATGGCGTAGTAATGGGCTAAGATGGCACGATGCTGTAGTAATTGTCTGAAACGTTGAAATACCATGGTTTCTGGCCGTTAGGACGTATTGCCATAATAACTGGTCATAACTAAGTAGTGCCTCAGTAGCTGAGAGCGCTGGATGGTTTCCCAGAAAGAGAGAGCAGCGTCGTGTCACTTGTTTGGGATAGAAATTGGCACCGGTACCTGTCTGCCACCCCCACTTCCGCAGACTTTAAATAAGCATCCTGATTAACTGTGGGAGGCGGCTTCTCGACCACCACGCGCCCAGAGAGGCCCGGGACGTCACGCTCGTGGGGCACGATCTTGCGGCCGCCATGGCTGGCTGTCCCTGGCTGCTGCCGTCTCTGTTTACGGTTGTGCTTCAGCGGCCTTTACAGATATTATTGTATTTAAACCTTAAAATGTCGCGTATTTCTAATCCACTTCGTTAGCTCTTGTTCTACAGAGAGGAGGAATAATATATAGTGTAATTGCTTAATTTACCGCGTTGATCAGCATTCATTCGTAGCTGTGGCGTTCCATCTCATTCGGATTCCGTCTTGGAGCGCCATGCCCACCCCCCGGTTATTTTTACTCTACAATTAAGTTTTAAGCAAATGTGATTACGGGGGGGGGGAAAAATTGCTTACGTTCCTCTCCAATAAACTGCATCGCATCAATTTACTTCGGGCAACACTCAGAAACTTGGAGAGGGGAAATCAGACAAGGCTAATTTTCAAGGATATGCAGTTTTAATATGGCGCCGATATCCGGCTGCAGCGTCCGCATCCCTGATTAAATTCCTTGAAGGTGCCACGGCCATGAAATCGCTTTATTTGTGCTGGGCTTTGACATTCAGGTTGGCGCGTCCGGCTTTTGTCCGGCGGAAAGCCTTTGTTATGATCCACCGACGCCACAAACCAGCCCGAGGGAGACCCGCGGCGTGGCTCTGCTCATAATGGGGCGCATTCAGAATGAGTCTCCGGCAGGATCCTGCCTGACTGGCAGCCGCAGCCCGACTAGAAGCAATACAATGGCACGGAAAATGATGGGGGATCGAGAGGCACCGGCTCGCCAAACTCTGTGTCCTAAGACTACATGGACTGACCTGTGCGGCCCGGGGAGACTCCTTGCGCACAGACACACACGCGCGCACAGGCTGGGAAGAAACATAACCCTAACCCTGTGTTGCCAAGCGGACCCTTTTATTGCAATTTGCTTTCCCAAATTTGACATCAAACTTACAATTGTTGCCTCCCGTAGGCAATCGAACCAAATAAACGAAGCAGAAAGGAGATCTTAACTGTGCCAATCACAGGAACGAATGAAACAGTCCGTCCACTGCGTCGTAACCGGACATCGCCAGCATCTCCCGCTGGCCTGACGTCGCAGTGCGCGGGGCGTGTGATCAGCTGCTGACTTCCCATCGCTCTCGTTACTTCAGCTTCTCCCATGCAAAGCCATTTCTCTGCCTCGTCGCCTCGCTCTCCGAACTGTAATCAGCTTAAGTGGCTCTTCCCGTGGGGCCACAAAATGCATGTAGGCCATGTTTAGGCTTTATCTGATATTTCCTGAACGGGGGCCCGATGCCATCAGGGGCCGGAGCTGTCACTGGATTCCCTCTCATTTGATCTGTCACTTCATTTTAATTTGCTTTTGTCTTTTTTGGGGTAGGCCAGGGGCATGGACTAGAATACTGTCTTGGGGCATCTATTCTATGGCATTAACCCTTAAGGGACATCTTCCCGTTTCCCTCCAGCTATTTCCGTTGGGGAAAGTTTTATATTCAGAGCTGCCTGCTGAAGAAACTTAATCAAACATTGTTCTCAATTTACATTGGTGCTGTGTTTTCCCTACCCGGTGACTCGTTGAATTTGAACAGTTACACTGTGCGATCTCCAAAAAAAAACGTTGCTGGCTTAATTAATTGCCACCACCGGGGAAGATGTAATTTCCCTGCTCAACAAACTCTGGAATCCTTTTTAATCACAATTTCTTTTTAGTTTCTGCAATCTTGTAGGGGTGTAATTGTTTCACTAATGGCCATCGAGGCCAGTCAGGGGCACCGCAAAGCAGGAGAGAGTTATGGAGGTTCCAAGGGCCCCTGAGTCACCACGGCCCTAAAACATTTGGAACGTAATCCAATTGATTTGGGTCGGGGGCCCAATATAATATGCTTTCATGGGGCCCAGAATCTTTAATTGGGGCCAATAATTCATTTATTCAACCAACGACGACCTCGCCGAACCGCACATTGAAGTACCGAGGATGAAAGGACAATTTCTTCCTCTTCCTCGTATTATTATTATTATTATTATTATTATTGTTATTATTATTTCTTTCACTATTTTTCTCCACAACTTGCAGCTCGTCCAGCCAGCTCTTTTATTAAACAGAAATTCAGCTCAGATGGCTATAATCCGCAGCCAAAGCCCCACTGTACGAGGCGTAGCGCGGAGCGGAAACCCACTGCCGCGCACCAAGGCGCTCTCCCGCTCTGGAGAATGACAATCGCTCCCTCCCTCGCCTGAATCGCACGTGTTCGGCGTGTTGAGGAAAGACAAGGGGAACATTCCGGACTCCAGCTGGCGGCACCGGCACCCCGAGAGGACGGAGCTTCCCGGGGGAGCGTTCAGCCTGCCTGCTAACCGGTGTGTTTAGGAGTGTTCATGTTGAGTACCTCAGTCATGGGCGCTGTAGTGAGGTTATGAGATCATTATATTATGGATTATTATGAGACCGGGGGGGCACATGTTTACGTACCTTCACCATCAGAATCGGAAAGCTCTTTATTTTGTGAGCACATCAAGCATACAGGGAGATTGTCTTGGAGGGTGGCCGTCACTATAACATGTGACATGCAAGATCGTTTCAAGGCGTTTTGCGGTGACAGAAGCAGCATGGTGTGTAATAGAGGGTGAGTCGAATGAATAGTGCATGTGAGTGACCTGGGGTGATGCTAGGGAGAGGTGCAGCATCCCAGCGGGCCGACGTGCCCGGGATCTGCTGTTAGCAGACCAGTTACTGCTGGTGTGGGACACTGCTGGGGGCTGGGGACTGCGCTTGCGGTTCTGATGGCTCTCTGTTAGGAATGACCTCCGTATGAATAACCCACCGTCGGGATGCGGCGGTGGCTCACTCGATGGCGAGATGGGAGCCGAGTGGACTTGGAGATCAGATCTCTAGTTCTCTAGAGTCTGGCAGCAAATGGTGTGGATGCTTGTGTGTCCGCATGGAGGACGGAGACTGCGAAGGACTGGAGTAACAGAGCGATATTTATTACCCCGCTAAATGCTCGGTTTAATCGGCCGCGCGGGCGTGTTTCCCTGGGTCTGGCCCGAGGCCGACCGCTGGCACCGGTGTTCGCTAAACAGAACCTATCCTCCTCCTCCTCCTCCTCCTCCCTACAGCAGCTCACTCGCCCCGTCTCGCATCAGCCGCGCTGTCGCAGCCATCGCGAGCCACGCACAGGGAGCGCCGGTGCAATGCGATGGCGTGTTAAGCAGGTGTGAAAACAGAAAAACCTTTTCATTTGGAGAGCAGACGCTGTCCCACGAGCCGGTTTCCAGCTCCACCCACTGAACACCCGCCGTGATCAGGACAAGGCTTGATCGGCAAGGACGGGGTTTGAAATGAATGGGTTTTGACGGGCGAAATTCATTCATCGATCCATTTTCTGAAACCCTTTGTCCTTTTCAGGGTTGGCGGGGGGGGGGGGTCCAGAGCCTAACCTGGAGGCTACAGGCGCAAGTTAGGGAACAACCCGGGGTGGGGCGCCAAACCGACTCCGAAATTACTTTTTGGAATTTATTTACTGATGCAGAAATGAATCTTTTATACCATTGCCCAACTGTGATACATTGAGCATTTGCCATTTCTCTTGATGTGAAATTCACTAAAGACAGATATTTAAATGTACCTTAAACGAAAGGCCCCTGATGGTGGCCAGCAGGTGGCGTAGTGCTTTAGGGCATAAGCAGAAATGCTCTTTATTCAGAGTCCGGGAAGACAGCTGCCATTCTACCCTTGAAAAAGTTGTCAGAAACGTGAACGTCTGATCTTTTAAGGAGATAAATCTTGCACCCGCACTGGGCATTAGAGACATGTCATATTTTCTGGATTGCACAGAAAAATAAATGTGATCCCCATGTCTGCTTGGAGTGCTGCTGATGTGTCATACATCACTTCCTGGACCTCAGATCCTCCCTGTATAGTGTCCCCCATTCATCCATTTATCTCCGACTTCCTGTCTTCATTTCTGTTCATTACCTGTTGTAGGATCGTGCAAATAAAAATAACCGTTGGTTAAAAATTCACTGTAAACATGCATCATCATGGTGGCTGTCCTTCTTTTCTGTTTTTAATGCTTTACAGGCTGGGTCTGAGGACAGATCCAACACCACCAGCAGCGTTCCAGTCCCTCCAGTACCCGCGTAGTCTGTGTTTTAGGAAGCATCTGTCGGATGTGAAGATCAGGGGCTGAGCTCTCTGTCGTGTTCGGTGATGTTGACCTAGCTGGGGCCGACACTCATAAGAACAGGCCTCGGTGAGGTCGGTGCTTTTAAGGCGAGCCACAACGCCCGCCGAGTGATCGCCGAGAGTCACATCGACGCTGCCGAGATGCAGCACGCTAGCTGGTGGCCACCGCGGTGGCAATCTCCAGCCTCACCTACTGGGGTGGGCCGTCTCCCGGCGACCGCTCGGTTATCGACCAGTCAGCGCTGTCCTCCCATGTTACTTTGGCCTCTCCTCTGAACCCTGAACTTTGAAATGTAACCTCCTGTGGTTTGCTAATCAGAGCAGGTCAGACCTGCTCCCTGCCCCTTTCTGTTGCCCTTTCGGTCAGTGGCTGTCACTCGGAGGTCCTGCTGGAGCATGATGTCTTATTTCCATCGGAAATGCTTGGCGTCTTTGCCATGCGGTCAGCATCTGAAGACACAACATGCGGCGGATCTCAGGCGGCCATTATTTAGTCTTTCACTGATGTAGGAATAAACTGTAAAGTATTTGTTCAAAGTGGTGTGGTTTTTTTGTTCTTACCTGCCTAATGAAGAGAGCACTTAATGAAGCGTTTAATGAAGAGAATACTCCAGCGGCGATTCATGGCCGCTCCCCCATTTCTCGTTTCGTGATGTCACGAGCCTTACATCCGTGGCTTAACAACAAGCCACGAAGCTTCTGCTGTTTATTCCCCTCATGCCCTTCAGACGCCATAGCGCGCAGCTGACAGACTCTTCGGCGCGAGATTTCCGAGGTTATCGCTGTGATATTGAGCCAGGAAATGACTTCGTAATTGTGTCATTTAGCAGGTTAATTACACAGTATCCCAGCCCGGGGCTGCTGTAATGAGGCTGTCGTCCTGTTTGATTGAATAACACAAAAGCAAAATATACAAAAAATGAGGAGTCAATTATTTATACTAAGTCGTTATTAATTTGTTTCCTTCCGTGGGAGGGCATACGCGACCCCTGTTTGCGGAAGACAAAGACACGGCGAACATCAACGCGAGCATGACTTGGCTGACATACTTTGGCGTGGAATTCTGGGTAATTGGACAACAGGAGAACAGAAGCCGCGATCAGTCTCGGGGTGGGAGATGGAGGAAGGCTTGTGGCTTGTTGACGAATGTTGTGTATGCGGTGTGTAAGTGTTTCCCTTTGGAGCAGTGGGAAGGTTATGAAGGCTGTGTGTGGCTGTCAGACTGCAGTCATGGGAATATTATAGCCATCATTCACGGCTAGGAGCAGTCTATCCATTCACACTGACTTCCAGCCACTCTAATTCCCTTTTATCTTGATTCTCTTTTTTTGCATTGTTTATTATATCTTTTTGCCCTTTAGAATTAAATTAAGATGGAAGCACCTAAAGAATTTCCAGCAGTCGTGTTGGTTTTGATTGGTGTAACACTAGAACGAAAACGTCTCTGTAGATTTGAGCATAACATGTAGAAGGCATCTTAAATAGTAACAAAATGGTTTAATTTACATGGTTACATTTTTCATGTCTGACAATAAAAAAAAGTGTGAAAATTCCAAATCTGTCCAACTAAATCGGCCTCTTCTACACAATCCCTTCGGAGGGATTTTAGTATTTCTTGATGAAATTTGTGTTTTCTTAAAACACACACACACACACAAAACCAACACAAATCCACTGGGATCCTCAGTTGGTTCTCTGTCCCTGGTTCCAGTATTTTCTGTTCTACTGCTGCTTTTTAACCACACATATCGGGAGTGCTTTTTTGAAGCAGATTTACAACAAGTAAATGTCCCCTCCTCCATTTTTTTTAAATGTTGCAGTCTCCCCTTGTTTAATGAGCAGTTTCTGGCAGCTCGTGAGAGCTGGATGAGACAGAGAGACACATGTAATTTTGTATTAATTTTCTCTATTAGCACTTAGCATGTGTAGCATGTACATAAACGAAGGTGTGACTTAGCAAGCAGCACAGAGATGGGAAACGGTCGAGCAGACTCTGACAGCTAAAACAATGCTTTAATCTTGTTGATTACAGACATTTTAAAGTAGGAGAAAGCTGATCACTGTATGTTTCAATTACCGTAAATAATGTTGAGTTACAGAGTGAAAGTTTAATTGAAGTGTGTTTCTGGGAAATGGTTGCGTTGAAAGAGGGAGGCTAATCCCGAAAGGTAATGGTATCATGAGATATTTATGTTCACCAGTCAGAAGAAACAAAAATGTGGAAAATTGATTTGTGGTTGTAGAAGTCGATCTTAATGTAATGCGGCTTGTTGCAGGATGTAAATTAGTGTGGTGGCAGTACAAACATTATTCAGAAGCCTTATCAAGGAACAGATAACGGGGCTTGTTTTTCAAAAGGTCAAACAGTAATACATTCATCAAGGAACAGTGTGTTAGGTATGGCCGGTGCGTCTCCACACGCCCTCATTTGTCATCTGACAGTGTTTTTTGTTTTAAAGGACCACACACAGGTTTTTACAACCAATTACTTCATAATTACTCTGATAAGATCGTTGATGTAGACGTTTGATTTTGTGTTTAAGATATGGATTTTGTTTGTTTATATTTGAAAATTGTTCAGTAGTGGAAGACCTCTGAAAAGCCTGCGAGGTTTAAGAATACATTTTTTTTATTCCGTTATTAAACTCTGGGATATACAGAAAAAATTGCAATGGTGATAGAGTAGCTGTAGGTCAAAACCATGTAGAGAAACTCATATATACCTCAAATGAGGTGCCCCAAATGCCATGGGCTTTTGAAATGTAGAGAATAGACGGTGGAGCTTTGCTTAAGCACCTATTTTGGTATGAAGATATAAAATATGAGTTTAGGTGTCTGTTTAGAGAGAAGCCAGCCTCCTGGGTGCGTGCACTTACTTTCGTTTCGCTAGTGTTTTGCTATGGAGAGAAACCTTACAAATGTGCTAAACCGGTCACAAAAATGAGGAGCAGATTGATGCTCTGGGAAAAATATGCTAAGAATGCATTCACATTTTTTTGGAAAATTTAAGCTAGGATGGAAAAATTTCACAAGTTATAATGTCTTATTTTAAAAACATTTAAAAGTCAGTCGTGGCTTCCGTTAAGTAATGTTCTGTAACATTAACTGCACCTTCATAATGCATTCATAGAACGTTCAGTGCACCTTCATAATGCATCCATAATGCATACTTGTTAACGTGTAATAAAGTTGTTAAGGTTTGTTAGGATTTTACGGTATACTTACATGCTGCTTGTGAATGTTCTATGAATGCTTTGTGAAGGTGCACTGAATGTTCTATGAATGCATTATAAAGATATTATGAAGGTGCAGTTAATGTAAAGTGTTACCTAATGCTCTGGCTATGGCCTTGAGCTCAGCCTCACCAGCTCCTACTGTCCTCTGATCTGATGGCCAGCAGTGTTCTGTGACAGACTGCATGGGGCTGGAGATGCGTCTGTAATGCCCCAGCATGCAGCTGAGTGCCTAAGGGAGGGGCCCAGTCTCCTGCTGTATTCCACTGGTCGCGAGCATGAATATTAATGACAGTATGTGACAATTTGCTCACCAGGTCCCACACTGATCACTTACAAATAAGTTTAAAGTTTATATGTCTGCAAGGCTATAAAATATTCATTGCGAGCTGTGCTGGTATTAGATCGTTCCTGTTGTAGAGACGAGTGCTCTCGTGGTGAGGGCACGGTGACCTTATTCTTACTCGGGAATTCACCGAAAACACACACACGGGAGCACAGGAATGGGGACTGACCCTCAGAGGCTCTCAGAGGAGGCTCGTCCCATATTAGGACACGCACAAAACAGTCCAAGGCTTTAGCGAAAGCAATCGAGTGCTTGCTTCCATCCAGACCTATAGTGCTCTCTCATAGCTACACATTCATTGGACCTATTCAGGTTACATTTAGGAGCTCTTGAATGGCAAAACAGTTGGACCACTCTTGGGACTCAAAGCGGTGACATTTCGGGGGCACCCATGATCCTCTGACCATGACTCCACCTGGCTTTTCTGCTCGATGGTGGGGGTGGGGAGGGAGGGAGATACACGAGCCAAATTTGAGTTTGTTTAGCGCGTGTTTGATGTGCAAAGCTGATTTTTTTTGAGGACGTGGCGCTTATGTTTGTTAGGAGGGATGTCAGGAGAAAATGTTGGGTCGTCTTGCATCATAGTCACCTGCCAGTGACTCTCTAGCCCATCCAGACCCACTGGGCTCAGGTGGGGGTGTTAGGCCCGGGACTCCTATCATCTTACATACCTCCGGGTATTACCTGCATGATCCGGACAGCGGCAGCAGCGTTATTAGTGTTTACGTGGCTCTCTGTGTATACGCTGCTTATTATTAGGCTTAATATAGACCTCAAACATAGGCCTTTAAACTCCCAGAAGTACATTTGGGATATGAGGCTTGTAAAGGGCAGGTTGGAGTCCCAGTAGGGTTCCTGTTGTGCTCTGGTACATTAAAAAGCCCAGGGTTACATCTCTTGCTTGGTATCTTAGTATCGATGTCTTGTTGTGATGTCTGTCAATGCTGTGAAGACCATAGGTCCTTCATATTCAACTTTATCCCCCTATAACACCGATAAACCCTTCCATAGGAATACGTTCCTCTCTTCCGCATCCTTGACGGCTCCTTCTATAGTCATCTAAATTAATGTAACAGACGCAGAGGCTGCCGTGTTTGCATCCCGTTCCCCCAACGGCTGGCAAATCTTAGGTAAACTTTAATGGGCCCTTTTATCACCTGAGCTTCCGTACATGGCGCCCCCTGGAGGTCCCCCCCCCCCGGGTTCCCCGACTCGGGCCTACAGGTTGCATTGTGTGTGTGGAGAGCTGCCCTTTGTCCCGCACGAAGCGCCGGCGGACTCGCCGCGCTCTGCATTTCCAGCACTTTCCCTTTGAAGGGCTGAGATAAATAGATTATCGACCCGCGTAAACCCCGACTGGCTTATCTGTTAGGACTCCCGACGGCGTCACACGCGCCCCTCTCCTACCCAGCACACGCACACACACACACACCGACACGCACCCCCAAAGACGCCTGCTGTTACTGCTTTCCCCAGACCGCCAGCTGAATATCAATGACAGGTTTTTCCTTCGCGGGAACTATCGCTGCTTTAACACAGCGGGGTGTGTCCGTTGACGTGGCTGCCGGCGGTTTCGCCATGCTGAGCTTAGCGTGATTCAGTGCCCCCCACCCCCTGACCTCTGACCTGCCCTTTGGAAAGGTCAGCTGATTCCCCATAAAGGCGAGAAGTGGAGGGGCCGCATTGTTTATGCCGCTATCGATCGGAAAGGCATTCGTCCCCGGCTAAAGAGTGGCCGCTACCCAGAATGGCATTCCTTCTCTGAATTAGCCGCTTGCCTTCCCCGCAACCTGGGAAAGCCACTGGCTGGTACGAGCAAGGGCATCGATTTCGGCCTGGGTAACAGGGACAGGTCCCTATTAATATTATGGGAGCACTGTGTGTGTGTTTAGGGTTCGGGGCTGATTTGGAAGCCAAGCCTTTGCCCTTGGGTGTGAGCGCCTGGCACCGGTGTTCAGAGCCTGGTGAGTGATGGGTGTACGGGGAGTTGCACTAGTCTTTTGGAAAGGACATGGGGCAGCCAGAGTTGAGGTTTTAAATGTGGGGAGGGCTAGACCTTGAGTCAGCAGAAACAATAACAAGAGATTATTGGCCGTGAAAGTTAATTGAACGTGTCTGATGGTTTGTGGGAATGAGCCGTGCTGTTGATTTTCTTTCTGTTTTCTCTGAGACTGTGTTTGGAGGGGGGCGGGGGTGGAGGATGGATTTCAGCTAGCGAAGGTCACATCTCTGTTGGTGCGTGTGCTCATGTGACCAGCCAGCAGACACCAGGATACTTGAATTGTGTTGAAAGAGCTAAATTGACTTTGTTGTAAGAAAACATCTCACTTTTATGGTCTCCAGACTCTACGTGAAATGGGACGGGTGTCATACAGCTGTTAACACGTAGGCATTTTATCGTACCTAAAGGGCCTCTTTGCGGGGGGTTAGCTGTCATTATCTAAGCATCTCATGATTTTGATGCTCATAATGGGACGTTTGATGTGGAAGGTGACATTCCACCCGTGAATCTCATCTCATAACTGGGAGTTACGGCGTCAGTTCCGGGGCGGGGGTGAGCGGAAGCCGCAGCGATGCTCGCATGAGCCAAAAGAAGCCGGCTCGCTGTATTTTAAACTGTTGGTTCTCAACTGGGTCCCACATGGCCATTAAGTCACAACCCAAATTTTAAAAATACAGTGGGGATGGGGGTATGCTGGCAGTAATGTTTGCAGAGCAGGGGACAAAATCATTTTTTTAACCACACACTCCGTGGCCTACTGAGATTGGTCCTACAGCCACTTTTGGGTCACTTTTAACTGCTTTACATGTGTTCTTCATTTATTAATGTCTCATTATCCATCCACTGACCCTTCGTTTAAGTTTATTCAAGTCTGATGTGTGTCTAAGAGTCTTTTCCTTGTTTAGGTATCTGGCTATAATCCGTAGGATTTTTTGGTAGAGAATCCAGTGATAGCCTCTATGACATTCTACAGAATGTTTCTCCTCAGGTTTGTCCACTGGGCAACATCTGGGGTGGATTAATGAACAGGCTTGCCTAGGCTGCGGCCTAGGGGCCCAGGGGTAGCAGGGGGGCCCTACTGGGCGTCTGATTTTATTCTTTTTATTACTCTTTCTTTAAAGCGATTGTTTATTGGTTATTTGTTTGCGAGTTGGTGATTTGCTAAAACTGAAAAGGAAGACCGATTTTAAATGTATCTCTTTTTTGGCACTTTGGAAACCGTTGTGTATTTTCTGGCATGCGTATGAGTCTGTTTTCTCCGTGAAGTGGATTTTACGAGCCTGATCAGTAAGTTTTATGCCAAGGGAGCGCA
The DNA here is from genome assembly GCA_026780765.1 of Petrocephalus schoutedeni. Classification (NCBI taxonomy): domain Eukaryota; kingdom Metazoa; phylum Chordata; class Actinopteri; order Osteoglossiformes; family Mormyridae; genus Petrocephalus; species Petrocephalus schoutedeni. The sequence goes on from JAODKL010000016.1 coordinate 185,683, forward strand.
GTGGAAAGCATCCCAGGGTAAGGGCTTGTTTTAAACCCTTTTGGAATTTGCTAGCTATGGTAAATGTGTCTCCAGGGCACATTGCGGGTGCGGTTGACACGCCCTGGACCGGAGTGTGATGTTTTAAGGTTACCGCTATGGAGATGCCTTTATTCGATGAGACCTCTGTTGCACTCTTTCTCGTTGCCGCATATGACTGATGTGAAAGTGTTAGCTTGCTGTTTTCTAATTCTTCTGATGCGGTTGTGATGCTGTATCAAATGATAGCATTCCCTTTGACTCCGTAGAAGTCGGAAGAGTGGTGAATATGTGGCCATGGGGTTCCCGGGCGCGGTATTATGCCAGTGGGTAAGATCAGAGCATTTTGTGGTGCTAATTAGAGAGCTGATTGCTGGGGCGGGTTAAGAGGCTGTAGCTGTGATCAGAAGGTTGCTGGTTCAAGCCCTAAGGTCAGCAATGTGGTTTCAGATCTGGGTCCTTGAGTGAGGCCCTTAATGGCCAGTTGTGCCAGGGTCTGTCTGACCCTGCTTACTCAACTGCACATCGCTTTGGATAAGAGCCTCTGTGATGATGCCACTTTATATCTGTGCCAGAGTGGGGGGGAGGTTAGTATCGCCACCCGGGTGAAGATTCACTTTTAACTTTAACCCGGCGTGGCTCACGGCGAGTAGCTGAGGCAATCAGCACAGGGGCCACAGTCATGCGTAGGCGGTACAGCACCCGCCCCCACACCCCATCCATTTGCCTCATGGCTGCTGAAGCTTTAAAAAGGTCAGGCCGAGTGTATTTAATGGGAGGACAAACACCGGACATCTCTATTACGCCTGGCTTTACGACGCCTCTCAGCCGGCCCCTTTGAAGCGCTTTCGCTAATCTCGGCTCTGGCACGGCGCCGTACGCGCTCCTGCCCTGGCGGGCGACACAGTTCATCGATTCCCACTCATATAAAATCTCCACGCCGCTCCTCTATCTGGGGGCTTAACGAGAGAGGCATGCCTGAAGCACCTGCCTCGCATTCCCTGTCTTCCCAGGGGTGAGAGAGACTGTGGCTTTGGGGTAGTGATAAGGCCCGCGGAACAGTAATGCTCAACGTCGGCACGTCTCCCACGGAATATGCAGCTTTGGATTCTAATCTGACAAGACTTTTGTCCCGTGTTGGAATACATGAGCAGGTTATTTACATTTACATTTTTTAATCCAACGTGATGTACAAGTGAGGCAAATAGTACATCGCGAGCATTTGTGCTGTCAAAGAGCTGATCGGGCATAAGGGCAACTGAACTGAGCTTCCAGTGAACACCCAGGTACCTGTGTAAGCAGTTCTAGAACAGGGGCGAACCAGAAGCTACAAGTCCACACATAAGGTACACAGCAAGTACGTGACAAGGAACCTAGCGATATTACTCAAGGTCCAGAAGAGCAATCGAAGAATGTAAAGCATCAGGTTAGTAGGTGAATTCATGGAAGAGATGAAAGGTTATTCTTTCTAAATACTTGGAAAACGCTTCAAAACAGCTTTTACGACTTGCCCTTAATCAAAGCTTTCTCAGCTGAAGACGTCGGATGATTTGTCTCGTATTGACAAAACAATTCCGAGCGCCAGTTAATTTGAGTAATAAAATCAGAACATTGACCTTTGTTCTTTTCATTGCCCATTAGTTTTTATCAAGCATCGCGGCCGCCAGTGATGAACGAGGACGCGCGAGATGTCAGCCGGACCCCCCCCCCCCCACCCGGGGGAGCAGCGCCAGCTGGCCTGGGAGGTATAAGGAGATGTAGGGGGTGTTAAACAGAGGGCTGGTAAATGCAGGTGACCCAGCGACACCCCAGGGGGCCTAGCGTGTGCATCTGTGCATGTTTGTGTTTATTACCAGTCCCAGTTTGTGCCATTTAGCGTGTGCGGCCTTCAGGCCACGCGGGAGCGTTAATCCTAAATTTAAATGCAGTGCTTGTTTTTAAAATATTTATAGTGTCCAGGGTGGCGGTTTCTGGGCGATTATAGCCACCTGGAGCCGCATTATGGGATAGAGAGGAGTGGCAGGCTGTAAAGCCGCAGGTATTTCGGCCCATGCTTATACTCCCCACTTGACGGGTTCAACTCAAACATCCGTTTAGCTTTTAATTGGTGGACTGGTTCATGACAGCGAGGGTCTGTGTCCTTCATAAAAATCAGTCATGGGGAGGCTCCAGAAAGAGATCTTTGCTGCCTGTTGATGTGGCTGTGCTGGACTCTTTACACAAATGCCCCGGAATGACCGACCCTTGAGAGGCAGAGATACCTGTCTTGTTTACCACTGTGTGTGTGGCTCTAGCCATCTACATATTCATGACTTCTCCTCCTCCTCATACAGGAGTCCCTCTCGCACTGCACACAGGAAATTGCTGCTCGAAGACTGACTGAAGGGAGATGCGTTGTGTCAGAGACAAACGGCTCTCGCTGAAGAACATGAGCGCGGACGAGCGTCTGCGGGGAATGGCTGGGTGCCATCTGCGCACACATCTGTGATGCTGGCAGTTTGTGTCTGTCCTGGACAGCCTGCAGCCCCGGCGGGTGAGCCACCAGATCACACAGCGCCTCAGCGGGCTGCCTAGCTGCGTGAGCCACCAGCTTTTACAGAACTGCAGCGGAAGGGTTAGCTGGGTGAGCCACTAGCTTTTACCACACCGCAGAGGGCTGGTTAGCTGGGTAAACCATCAGCTTTTACAACACAACAGAGAGCTGGTTAGCTGGGTAAACCATCAGTTATTACAACACAACCGAGGGTTGGTTAACTAGGTGAAACATCACGTTTTAAATTCATCACCAAAGAGAGCTGGTTACTCTGGTAAACCACATTCTCATACAATATTTAAGAGGATTAATTAGCCTGGTATGCAACCAGGTCTTACAGAACTAGGAAAGGCTGCCTATTTGGTATTTGTAGTTCATATTTCTAATGGATTATGTCCTTTGTTATGTATTAGAGCAGCAGACGCTTCTGCACGCCCCGGTACCCACAATGCTCAGCTTTTCCCAGTATGCACTGCTCCGTGGTTAGGTTTACAGTGGACGGGCTTGCCGGAGTGGGGGGGGGGGGGGTTGGCCAGTGAAAGGATCTTTTCTCCTCACCAGTGATTCTTGCAGCTGCTCTCTGCTGTTTTTGAACAAAAAAAGCACGTAGGGAGAGAGGCGCAATTAACGCCCGGCACCTCCCACGCGCCCCTGTGTGTCTGCCTCGTACTGCCCCCTGTCTGTCCGCGCATTTGAGGCGTGATGCAATATTAATGAAAGCAGCAGGCACAGCGTAGCCCGCGCCTTCATCACAATGCCACCGAGAAGCCGAACAAACAAAACAAATGGCATCCAGCGGCATTAGCATTTTAACAGCATGGCGGCGGTCCGCGTGACGGAAGGCGGGCCGCGCGACAGTCTCACTCTCGCGCCTCCATTTCTCCACGTGGCACGATTACCGTGCAAGCATGTCTGCCGGAGCACGAGGGTCAGGTTATTACAGGCCCGGCTCTCCACCATCTGCACACAGCTGGACTGGTGAAAACCTCACGCCCCATTTTTCAGCTATTTGTCTCAAATTAATGAAAAGAAGCCGTAGAAAATGGAAGGCTGTTTCTGCTTTAAACTATTTCATGTTGTTTGTTGTTTTTTTTTTTTGGCGGGGGGTGGGGGGTATACGGAGATGGAGTCAAATGAGAAAAAAGCAGAAACGGACCCCTTCCGTCTCCTCCCGAACATCAGGTGGCGTTTAGCAGCGGGTCATGCATGGAGCTATTACCGAATCGGAAACACATCCTCAGTCTGCATAAACGCGTGCACGACGCATGCTTTCTTTCCCAGAAAATCGCGATTGTTATTGTGATTAGTAACAAAAAAATATGATAATATATTTGGATATAAAAATACCCGATCAACACGTGACTCTGGAAAAAAAAACTTTGTGGTCCAGACGCAGTAGTTACACATTGCGGTGTGTGGATCGCGTGCTGACATTGCGATCATACATGAATGCTCGACTAGGCTGCCGAAAGTGGCAATTTCGGTCCGGGGAAGACGAACGGCTGTTGGAAACGAAACAGCAGCAGCCCCACGGATATGGCTGCGGGGGGCGTGATGGGAGTCAGCGGCGTTCACGCGTGGTTAGAACGCGCCTCGGGAGCGGCGTGGCGGGAGCGCGCCGCGGCTGCCGGGCGGGCGGCGTGGGGCACCGGAGGAGGCGCGGGCTGTCTGCTTCCGAAAGGAGCCTTAGCGAGACGATGTCATCCCTGAGAATTACTGTCAGGCGCTAACTGACTGTAATTTGCAGAAGCCGCCGTTTACCGCAACATCCCGCTTTGAAGTAGCATTTTTTTAATTCCGCGATTGAGGAGCGACGTGCTGCCCGCAGCTTTAAAAGAAAAAGAAACACGAATTTGATTTGGAAATTGGCGAGAGTGTGAGAATCGGGAGATGCTTCTTTTTTAATGGAGCGATGTCACATCTCCGTGTTCCGGCAGCGCCTTGTTTTATCCGCGCCTTGATTGTTCGCCTTGTCCCGCGGAATTACGGCACGTTTGACGGCTCCGCCGCCTTGCTGTTCCGCCGACAGCGTTGCTGTCCCCATGTCACGCCCGCAGAACTGAAATAGACCAAATTAAGATGGAGAGAAAGAGAGGGGTTTATTTGAACTTATTCTTCAGTCTAGCAGCGGCTCCGGGCGCAGTCGGGCTGAATGACATGTGTGTGTGTGTGTCCCTCCGGGTCTGCCTGGCCTTTAATAGAGATACGGCCCAATAGGCATGGAACAGAAAACAGCCCCCGAATATGTGTGAGGGCTGCATGTCTCCGCGATGCTGGGTGTGATCTCCCTGTTCAGTCAGCCAGTCTTGCTATCCGCCTCCGTCCTAATCCTCGGCTCTGAAGTAACTGTGTGGGTGTTCCTGTGCCACTTCCAAGCACGCCCGTCTAGAAGGAATCCGGCATCTCCTCTGCCTTTAAACATATTTACTATTTATGTTGTTTTTTTCTTTTTTTTGTCAGATGTGTGCAGTGCAATCCAGGCGTAGCAGAATGAGGGTAACAGGTTTTTAGCAAGCTGACAGTGTCTGCTGTCTGGCCCATACCGGCTCGCCTTGTCTGCCGGCTGGCTGACAGGGCTTTCTCAGCAGCTGGGGCCTGGGATGGGGGTGGCCCCAGTACAGCTGTGCTGAGACGCTCGTAGGCCACACCCTCCACCTGTCGTTTCCTTTTTTTTTGTGTCTCTGGCTGTATTTCACTGTGGTTACCATGGAAACCTCGCCCCCCGCCCCACCCCGGCCCTCTGGTGCCCCTTCAGATGCGAAGGGGCAGACTGGCATGAAGCGTTCCTCCTCGTTTACGGTATCCATGGAAGCGCTGCCCCTGTCTGTCCCTCCCACTCGCTGCCCGACTTCCTCCTTCTCTTTATGTCTGCACATGAGAGGCTGCTGTCTGGCTTTTCTCCCCCCAAATAAAATGCAGGAATAGAACTCTTTGTTGAACATCTATCCATCCATCCATCAAACCATCCATCCATCGTACATATCGCTTATCCGGCACGCGGTCTTTATAATCTTTGTTAAACATTGCGACCAGTATGCATTGCTGTAGGATAACATGAATATGATTATACAAGACTGAGTCAAATAAGAACAACGTGTGTTGTTCACTAATATAAGCGCGCATTTATAATGCACAATGGCACCCAGGCAGAGAAGAGCAGGCTAATATGAATTGCAAAAATATCATTTCAACTGCCTTTCATATATTTCGAAATAAAATATTACAAAATAAATGTTTAAAATGCTTTCGCAGACGATCAGCCCACACAATCGCTGTGGTAGGATTTGTACGTGTTTTCTTTTTGTTCCATTGAGATGTGTGGAGTGGGCATTGATTGCAGCGTAATAAAGGAGTTCGGGGCCGCAGATTGGCCCGCTTAAGACGGTGATCAATACAGATTTTCAGGCTGTTTCAGGAGAGATAGCATCAATTAGCTGTAATGTGGCTGAGGGGCTTACACAGATGATAGCATCTGGCTGATCCATCGTACGTCAGTCTGCTCGTATCCCCTGTCCTCGTGTTCGTCTCTCTGTCAGGTGTGTCTTTATGGATGCCTTTTTTTGCAGGCCCTGTGTCTGTGGGTTGGGGCGTTTGCCATCCATTTGGCCTCCTGTCTTCCTGTCAGTCCGTCCACTCTGTACACTGCTCCTGATCTCTGCTTCTCTCGCTGTGTTTATGAATCAGTGTATCTGTCCTTTTCTTACAGGTCAAGGTGGTTCAGCCAGATAAAAGAGAGAGGGGGGATGCATGGAGGGGGGTGCTGCTGTTCCCCGTGCTGTGCAGAGGGAAAGTGGCTAGCTGGTCGTTTATTTCAACTTCCTGCCAATCGACAGCCCCAAGATGAGCCCACACACCCCCATCCCCCAGTTAAAAATAACTCCCTTCTGTCTTTCAGTCAACTTTCACTTAGGCCACACGGCGGAGCAATGATTTGTAGTGGAGCAATGTGTGTGTCCTTGGACGTTTGATCAGAGGAATCGTGATAGGATCGGGCCAAATCAATCTGTCCCCATATTTCTGAGCTGAGTGCCCGGTGGCTCTCTGATTGGCCCTGACGGCGCGCCTGATGGCCAGGTGGAGTGTGTGGGGTCACCTCCAGGCGTCCTTGGTGGCTTCCACACCGGACCTCGGCCTCAGAGAGGACAGAAATAAAAGTCAGCAGGATTTGGCACGTGTCGTGGCGCTGATCGTGGTCCAAAGAGCAGACAGAGGCCTGTTCTCTCTGGGGAGTCGTGGGTGTGGGCATGAGTG
>JAODKL010000016.1:197973-211422 GCA_026780765.1 Petrocephalus schoutedeni
ACCCACCACCATCCCGAGGCTCATTTAAATTCACAACGTGACTCCGTCACAGGGCGCGCGTCCCAGCCACCTCTTCTCTTTGTTCTGCTTGTCAAAGCCCGAACCCGCTTGGGCGTTGGGGGCCCCGGTCGCCACGGCGGCGCCCGCGGCGGACAGAGCGGGAGGACGGGGGGCGGGGGGAGGGGGCGTCCAGCCTTTCCCCAGCCTTTCCCCGCAACAGGCGGGCGCTTCCTGGCAGTAGAGACGCCCAACACATTGGCTAGCATATCGGTATTGGCAGCACTCAAACTGCCAATCGGAAGGTGCTGGAACGTGAGGAGGGGTAACGAGGCGGGCGCCTCTCCCGGATGGCGTACGAAACACGGTGTGCCGTTATGGGTAACCCTAAACTAATGGGATTACTTGGCAATAGGTCCGTAAATTAAAATGCATACTTTTTTGCACGTGAATACATACATAATGTATATATTCTTATGTTATTGCTTTTGTTTTTTCAACTAGATCTGTGCAAATAGGCACCGGAATGCCAAAGACTGAGAGGGCACGGAACAAGGATCCAGCATAAATGAAGCACTGGGTACTGGTTGATATTCCCTATAGACAAACAGCGGCATTGGTCCGATGTGTTAATCTTGCCTGATATTGTCGGCCTATATTTGAACTTTATCAATATTCAGCAATAGCAGCAGCTGAGATAGGGACAGAATTACTAAAGTAACGGTGGTGATTGCGGTTGGCTCTTTTCTGTGGTGGGGGACGAGGGATTTCGTAGGCTCACTCACCACTTAGATGAGGTATCATCATTGATTCTGGCCCGCAGATTGATCTTTAGTTTTCCGCAGAATAAAAAAGCGATGTAATGTCATTCCACTAATCTGTGTTGGCAAGTTTCACATCCATCCAGCCCCCTTCCCCCCCCCTTCATCAAGTGACTCAGAGGTCAGCCGGCTAGCGGTCAAGATTTCCACATCGGTGCACCCCAGCCTGGCATCACACCCTCTTTCTTCACTCCACCGTTCCATGTCACTGGGTTAGAGGGAAAAGCGCTCACTTTATTCCTAATTAGTATTTTAATGGGTATTGCTAAATACATCGGCAGGCCTTAATTAAACCAACCTGGGCGCATGCATCATTTTAATTGAAATCTGCCTTACACGCCTGTCCTGTCTCACTTTCCTGTTATTCTCTGTGTATTTTCTGCTTTGCTCTGGCCTTGTGGTGTGAGGAATGTGGCATAGTATTGTGCACTGAGGGCGCCCGTTAGCTCATCAAGCAGTGCATTTCAGACAGTGGCACATGAAGCTTAGCGTGTTTTTGCAAGGGGTTACAAAGTACTTTACCGTGACTTGGGGTCACAGGGGGTTGAAAAACAACACGGACTGACATGCTGATACTGGGGGTTGCCAACTGTGATCAGCTGGCTGGAGTGAGAGACAGGTCTGCGCACACATGCACACGCATTTACATTTATGTACAAGTTTCATTACCTTGTAAACAGTCTGTAGGGTTTGCAGCCTACCGCAATGCTTTTGATGTACCTCATCTTGGGTTTATAATGGAATAATGTAGATTTTTCGCGTGAGAGTCTGAAAGCGTGAGTCGCGGCAGATGCGTGGAAGCTCTGGGATGTTTTCCTGACTTCTTCAAAGGAGACAGTGGAGTAGTATTGCTGGAAAGTATTTAGTATTTGGCAGATGCTTTTGTCCAGCTGAGGTTACGTGCCATTCTCAAGGGGGCAGTGGTGAAATCACTCTGCCTACCCTGGGGTTTGAAGCCACGACCTTCTGATCACAGGTATCATGTCCTAACCCAGCGAGCCTCACACCCTGGCGGCATGGAAATATGAGTTGTATTTCTGCTCTGCAGGAAGAGTGATCAGTGGTCAGATGCTCTTAAGGGTAGAGGAATGTGTCACTGGCTTGCATCATGACCAGCTCGACCTGATCATAATGAAAGAGAAGTGCCTTAGCAACCGCTGTCAGCTGCACCAGCGTCAGATGCTACATCGCTGTCAGTGATGAATATCCTCCCCCTCTTATTAACGTCATTACCATAGAAATCCCAGTGTTTAGAGAGAATATGTCCGACGCCTAATCTGTCCATCATCGCCCCCCATCACATCACCCTGGGTGTTTCTCAATACCAAGAATGCAAAGATGGTACTTGTGGTCTTGGCGAGAGCGGTCATGTTAACTTGCCTCCTAAGAGCAGACTTGGGAAGCAATGAATTATGGGACTGGCCCCGTTCGACGAGGATGCGCCCGACGCGTCCTTGATATTCAGAGCTTTTGTACTTCTGTTCTCGACTATTGGAACTGGCCTTCGGGACGGCAAGCGGGTGTGCGGGAACAGGAGCACGGGCAAGTGCGCACATTTAGGGACAGCCCTCCTCTGACGCTGCCTTGTCCGTGCGGGGAAGCTCACCTTACGCGCCTGCCCCCCTGTACTAATAACCTCTCCCCTCTATTCCCTGTCTTGCCGCTCCATATAAGGCCGAAAGGGCAGGGACTGTGTAACTGAAAGTGGGGCTCAGTCACCCTCTCCAGCCTGCGGGCTGGTAACTGACACCGTTACGCTCTTCTAACCAGCAAAGGGGAGACGGAGATAGAACCACGGCTTTATGGGTGTTTCAGTCTCACTAAACCGACTCATTAACTTGTTTATTTAAAAAATAAAATGAGAGAGAGGCACCCTTTCATTAAGGACAGGAATGGCAGACGCTCCCTGCGGTTCGCTCTTCATTAGAGCTCGTTTACTTAACGAGGAATGCAGCTTCCCGTGCTGTAATTATCCGTCCTCTTTCTGACCCTGTAACCCTCCCCTCCGCTAAAGATCCCTTAGCCTCACTACACCTCCATCCCATAATAATTCTGAGGAGGGAGGTTTGTCAGTCTGGCACGCAGCCCGTGGTGGAGCGAGGTTTCGGCTGGATCTTTCGAGGTCCGTGGGGCACCATGGCACCCTCTGCAAGCACCGTTCCTGTGAACACAATGGGCGTCCCGGGTGTGTTCCGTGTGGGGAACACCTGTGCAGGCAGGCAGGAACAATGGCGACCCCAGGTGAGGAGGTCGAGTGGGGGGGGGTGGCAGCAGTACCCGTCGTGGGACTCAGGGGGGGGGGCTCTGAGTGGCTGTGACAAAATAATGCCACTGCAGGAGCCTCCCAGAGCAGCCTGGGTAATTGCTCTGCAGTTGAATTCTGATGAGCGTTGCTTCTCTGCTGGGGGTTCAGGGGGCACTGGGGACCGAACAGCAGCTGCTCATGAGCTCCCCTGTCAAATCAGGGATAGGATGCGGTCTGCGTGTGTGTGAGCGTGACTGTGTGTGACTGCTCCTGCAAACACACAGTACTCTGAGTATGGTGTAGTGTGCTGCATATGCACAGTGCCCTGTGCTTCATTGAGTCTGCTTAGGTAGAGTCTCGTGTGCTGTGCATGTAGTGTTCTAAGTCTGATATAGTATACTTAAGTACAGTGTAGTATAGTATAGTATAGTATACTGTACATATAGTACAGATGGTCCCCAAGTTACGATGGTTCAATCTTACGATGACAATTGTGATAAGACAACACTATAAAAATACTATAAAATACATATATAAAAATATAAAAATACAGCATGAAAACAAAAGCACAAGGTGTAATTTGTATACTTTATGTACAAAATAACCAATAAATCTGCAAAAGTACAAATTGTATGTGGTGGTGTGGTGCGTGGAGGTCATGTCTGAGGGTGTAGTGTCCGATTCAGCCTGGTTACCACGTTTGGGTAAAAACTGTCCGTCAGTCTGGTAGTGTGGGCTCTGACTGCCCTGAACCTCCTGATTGATGGCAGCAGTTCAAACAAATTGTGTCCGTCCAGAGTGTGATGCGTCACTGAGGATGTCTGTGGCTCTGTGGAGACAATGAGACTTATAGAGTTTGGGTTCTCTGCATCGCTGATGATTCTCTGCCGAGCAGTACAGTATACCATACTTATGGTATGGTATGGTATGGTATAGTATGGTACAGTATGGTATGGTATGGTACAGTATGGTATGGTATGGTATAGTATGGTATAGTATGGCATGGTGTGGGATTCCTAGGTGCAGGGGCATGCGAGGGAGGAGCTGGAATGGTTAAAAGTGCTTCTCTTCTGAGTCCTATGTGCTCGGTTGGGAAATTTTACAGACCCCCCAATATCGATCACAGAAGGTCGCACAAAATTTACTTAGGGGGACCCCCCTCCTTGTCGGCAAATGTAACTGGTCATGCACATGCCCATTAAAGGCTCTGTACAGCCCTGCCTAGGCAGAGTATCGGATGCTCCACATGCACAATACTCTAAGGCATAGTATACCCAATTATAGTATAGTTAGGCGCGCGCACAGTAATCTGAGTATGGTATTAGTATACTTAAGCATAGCTTAGTCTGCCACACATGCATAGAACTCTAGGTGTGGTATACTATACTTAGGTATAGTATAGTATGCTATGCATGCACTGAACCCTAGGCACGGTATAGTATGCGTAAGTTTCCGTGCGTGTGTGTGCATGTGTATTTGTGTTTTTGGTTTTCTGTGTGTATTTTACCCGGCTTTTTCCCACCACCAGTGAAATAGGACCAGGTGTCACTGACTCATGAGACTGCAGTCTGCTTAATAAGACACCTGTTGGTTCAATTATAGCAGACTTTGGTAAGTAAGTGTATATGGTGTGTGTCTGCAGGATAAGCACTTCCATGAGTCCTGCAATGACTGTCCCATAATGCATGTGCCGGTAACCCGTCGCTCAGCGCTTCTTAACTTCCTCAACCCCAGTGCTCCCCCCTAACTCTGGGACAATGAGCCTTATTTGCCTCCCATTTTTCCTTCAGCATCAGAAAGTAGGGGGCCAAGTTTCTACGAATTATTGTGAGATTTGGAAGCCACAGAGCTGCCCCCCCATGACTCCATTGTCTGGCCTGGGCCCCTGATTCATTTCTGTGTGTTTTGGTTGAGAGTTCTGAATCGATGGTGTTACCTTGCCTTGTTGTTTCCATTCAGAGGCCCCCCAGGGCTCTGCGAGCCACTCGGATCCCTCTCCGGATGAACAGTGATAACAGCCAGGGGGCCCGGGCGTGTGCCTCTCCAGCAAATAACCAGCGTTCATGCCATCATCCAATCAGACGGCTGAATGTCCAAAGAGCGGCTTAAGCCATGTTGCGCGGCTCCCATCTGCACAAACTCTGCGGCTGCCCTAATGTCTGTTGATTTATTACGGCACTTTTCCACTCAGTCGATTCATTATGCTCTTGACAGCTTATCTGCTCTAAGTAGTGTAATTTCAAGTGATCTTTGTGGCTGACGGTAACCTTTCAAACAATGGGGATAGCAGTCATTCTATAAATTAACATAAATGCAGAGGGCAGGTTATATCCACTCAACTCATAAATGATGAATTCTGAATGTGTGGATACTCGATATGAATAAATAAAGGCTGGGATAAGGTGCGATTGAGCACTGGGGGTTTTCCACTGGTCCTTCCGCCCAGTCCTATTTCTGTGTGAAAGGGAGGGTCAGCTGCCTCATCTGATAGGGCAGACACAATGTATTTGTATCGCCAGGGGGTGATGTGGAATTGAGGAATTGTTGTATTCTTGGTCTAATTGAGTTCCTGGCTGTGTAATTAATTCTATCAATATAGTCTCATTGTCGGGTGGTAGGTACAATGATGTCAGTGAAGAATCAGCCTTGCCCACCTCCCCATTATTAACTCCATTGCTCTAGCGGAGTCGCAGCGTTTAGGGCTTTCGTTCTGAAGCCATTTGCAAGGTCTTTACCCATGCGGTTGTTCTGGTTGATCTGATCTGGAGAAAGGCAACGTGGACGGAGAGACGATTCCTAGCAGCCTTGGAGTATCGCTTGATACATGAGTTCCTTTTTAATACTCCTGACGTGGCCTTCAGTGGACGCTGGTGATGCGATGCTGTACGGGTTATTGAGTTTGGCAGAAGTATTAAGCCTGATTGACGTCCCTCTCTGCCCCTCCCCACCCCCAGGCGTGACCCCATTCCTGCATGGGTCGCCCCAGATCAGAGATGGATATAACCCATGCCTATGGTTGGCCACATCTCACTGAGAGATGCTACCGGAACAGGGGTGAGCCCAGGATGCCTGCGATCACTCATGCGCACATCTGATTGATGAACAGAGCTGCGGGATCTTGTGACATCTCTGCAACGACATAACATCATCGCTGTTCAGCGGGACCTTGATATGTGTATAGGGGGACCGTGGCTGTCAGGAGCCTGCCATGGCTTTGCGTTGACTTTTTGCAGACCTGATTTGTGTGTGTGTGTGTGTATGTGTGCGCGTGTGTGGGCTTCAGAGAAAGACGACGTCTTTCTGTTAATACACACCTGCTGATGGATGATTACTGTTTAAATATTCCACCCATTTAGTTCTTTATCTATTTAACATGTGCTTTTGTGACACAACCTAAAATAGATCTGCACTTCGCTCGCGGAAAATGGTATCATTTAGCTTTGTTTTCGGGCTTAAGTATTTTCCATAACTTTGGGACATTTCCCATGTCCATCCCATCTATTAAAATTAGACCATATTGTAACAATATAAATATCCCAAATTACTATGCAAACTGAGCGGGTACATGTCGCCTTGAGTCAGATGGAATATTCGGTATAATTTATTTGCAGCGCTGGGCGACGCCTCTGAGAGGGGCGCCTTTAGCGGTGGTTTAGGACCCGGGGGGAGAGCCGTCGGCCGCCGCAGGAGCGCAGGCATGGAGCGATTTGTATGCATTACTGTTCGCCGTCCGCATTGCGAGTATCACAGATCGCTCGCTCTGGAATCCCATCTACCAAAGGATTAGCTCTCACCCAGGGACCATCACTGGGCTTGGCCATCCACTCCTTTTTGATTTATGAAACACCTTATTGAATTTCTAGTCCGCTTACAGTCTTTTAGTAATTTCTTTGGGGTTTTTTCCCCTCAATATTTAGTTGGGGGGCTCTTGTATTACTGTGGCTGAAGGGGAAAGTTACTCAGGTATGGAACAAATAGGATTTTAAATAAAACAAGGAACGACCGGCAAATAAACACGAGTCTGCGGGGGACAGGATCTGGAAACAGGGTAAATTGACTTTACTTCTGTTTGATTTTTGTTTGCGCAGCGGCCGGAGCGCGGTTTCCCCTGCATGGGTACAAGGTGTATCCAAGACGCGCATTTTACCACTGTCCGATGCCAAAGTTTAGATTATGACTGCACTCGACTTTTACTGATAAATACCGAGTTTCCTGGAAACGGTCAGTCAATACCAAACTGAAACAATTTAATTCAAAAGCCGAGTTTGCTTAATATGAGTGTTGCACGAAACAAGTCTCTAGTGTTTGAGTACTATAAGCCCGAACAGGACAGGCGGTGTACAAAGCTGAAGAGTATAATAGTAGGGAAGTATCTTTTCAGTGATAGACGTGGATCCTTAGAAATGTAACTGCGGGGTAACTTTGAAATCCTCTTTAGTTCCGAGCGTTTGGAAACGACGCCAGACTGCATGTGGTGCTGATGTATGCCTGCGTTTGGAGTTTGCTTTTCTGGAAACGAATGGCTGGGGTTAGTCTGAAGCCCTGCGTGGGACAGATGATTGTGCATTATTGATGAAGGATAACTCATTAGGGATCAGCCTCCTCCCAGCCCAGCCCGCACCGCCCCGCCGAGCTCCTCTCCTCCGCCGTCCTGCCAAGCCCCGGACTGTACGGCCAGCTCACTACGGCACTTAATATTACATTTTCAGACGTTTCCAGATAAACTTCCGCAAAGTTGTATTATATGTGAGTATTTGTTATTTAATCATTCGTCATGTTATTGAATTATGCGCCGTTTCGGACACAGGACGATTACAGGCGATCGCTCTGCCAGCAACCTGCTTCAGTTCTTTTAAAGCCAATGTACTGCAATTACATTGATACTGAAATGAATTTAGGATTGTGAAGGGTAGTTCGATATTCCTTCACAGCGAATATTTAGCAAGCAGTGCGAAGTGGTCTCGTAGCTTGATACAAAATATGCGTTTGCACGGCGCCGTTGCGTTTTCGCCTGACACCGGGACCAAATCAATTGTCAATTTCAAAGCGATCGCCGCCTCTTTCTGAGAGCCTCGGAGTGAAGTTTTGAGCTGGATTTTAAAATCGTTACAGATTCTGCTGTCGCTTGTCTTATTTGTGCTCTTTTGTGGAATATAAAGAACAATTTAATATTTTAGGTGCACTCTCTGTACTGGGAATTGAAATCGTGGGCTAGTTTCTTTTTCCATATTGATGACATAGATCGCGAAGCGGACCTTAGTCGCCGAAGCCCAAGCGTGTCCGTCCAGCGCAGGGAGCTGTCCAGCCGGGCTGGTGCTGAAAGTTTTCTACCCCGCTGCGATGTTTTAACGGAAGCCCTTGCATGTACATACATTTATCCATGTCATGAATGTTTATTTTAAATATCTTAGCTAAGACAAGTCTTTGATTACTGCTTGTGTGCATATACACAGGTAGGATCTCGCAAATTCAATACCCAATAACTGTGGCAACCCGCATGAACCATGTTCTCTATCTGTAGAGTGTTCAGCTTTGACTCACTACTAATAAGCGCACACCACTGAGAGGCAGGTGCAAATGAATTGTGAGTAATCAGTGCTGATGGAGACACCTGGTCAGCTGAACAAGCCTGCAGGGCACTTTGGCCTAGGGGCGCAAGTGGTGAAGAGGTCCAGTTGCATGCGGGCCAAGTGGCCGCGAGACGTCTCTGAAGTGCTGCGGAGCGGGTGGCTTCTGGGAGAATCATTGTCCGCCTTTCGCTGCACACCTGTGAGTTTGCAAGCCCATTTCAGTAAGTGTCGCGAGCATTTCAGTAAGTGTCGCGAGCATTTCAATAAGTGCAGCGTGCATTTCAGTAAGTGCCGGGTGCATTTCATTATATGTATGTGTGGGATATGTTTGTTAAGAGTGGCTTCCGGTAGGGCTGCGAATGGGGCTTCCACTGTGGATTTTTCCATTCAGTTGTTCTCTGATAGACGGATTGTTTACACAGCTGTGGATTTATCCTGGCCATCCGTGCCTCATTCTACACAGAGTATTGATCCAAACCCAAGCTTCTGGTCCCTCAGCCCAGCTGTTGTAACACTTAGGTTCTGCAGTAATCCTGGGAGATCTATCATTGCACCTATAGGGTGTGGTCTGCGTTTGATGTCTGCCACCTTTAAGGCCTTCGTAGTGCAGTCCAGCTCACCTGGGCAGAGGTGTAGCTCTGCTTACAGCATAAAAACTCACCCTCTCCACACTTGCCTGGGAGATTAAGGTCTGCCGCCGCACATATGTAGGTTTTTATTTGCGGCGCGGTACCCTGCTGGTCTCGTGGATCCTTCACATGCCGTTGCCTCGTCCCAGGAAAATGCATCGCATCCTCGGTGTGTCGCCGAGCATCTTCGACCTTCGCGGAGGAAGCGCCGGGTGAAGGTGCCGCATTCTGAAAGCGTTACGGTGCGGCCTGCTGAGGCCAGAGGCAGCTCTGCCGATTGCTCATTCACAGACTGCTTCAGAAGCATCCCCATCATCGCTTCCACGGCGCCGTCCCGAAAAGCAGGAAGCTCGCAGGGATGTCCTCGGAAGGGGGCAGGATTTTCCTAGTCTGCATATCGTCGCTGTTCCACGAAAACCGCATATGTCTACTTTATGACGGCCGTGGCTTTTTTTGAATCGATGGAATACGTGCATTTTCATCTGTCTACCGATAGCGTCTGACATCTAAGCGAACAACGAAGGGATGTTTTATGAGGGCATTTGTTTAACTGGCATGTTTGTTTGTACTAGCTAACATTTGTATGCATGATCAGTTCATATATATTACTTTATATTGCTAATTTTTACTAACTGACATCATTCTTAACTGAGAATATAAAGAGAGGTCAGTTTGTAGTTTGACACTGACATATTCACCTCACTTACAACATCCCGCGTAAGTCCATCGATAGCAGTGAGAGGCTCAGTGCTTTTGTACCACCCCAGTGATCTTAACCTAAAAGATGACCCCCCCACCCCCCCCTTCCTATTGGAACCTTTGCTCCAAAGAACCTGCTATAATCTCCACCCAAATGACAGGGAATTCCATTGAATTTCAATAAAACGTGACTATGCATTATTGATGGGGGAACATGGTGCAAGTGGCCAACCGCAGACCCGGCCGTGATGTGTTCATTCAATTACAGTATTGACTGACATGCTCTGCGGTTCTTTAAAAATCTATGTGGGTATATTGCAGCAGCAGAATAGGTCAGTATGTGTTATTTTGCTGCTCCTGCAATACAGATGTGTGGCAATCATAGCGCCAGGTTAGTGTTCATATGTGATATTAATATTTATGAAGTCATTTCTCGGTGAAAATGTATATCGCAAACTCTGCGGAACAATGAGGCAAATGAGGCCAGTGTTTGCGAGGAGGAATCGGCCTTCTTCGCCGAGACAAGTGTGCTACCTTCTGGAATTTTCATAAATAGATATGCATAATACAGATGTGTGAAAAAGCACAGGCGTGCTTCCCCACACAGCAGCGGACCCCTGCATTGAGAGTGCCTGCCTATCTGTATTCACAGACGGCACCAAGTCCTACTGTTTGCTGTGCACAGACATAGGTCACCGTCATTATCTGAGTCCGTGCTCTGGCTTTTTAAACAAAGCTCAGGGCCCCGGAGCTGCAGTAAGTTGTTACATCACTATCCTACTTTTGGATCCACTATAAGTGCAAAGATCTTCGCAGTTTCCCACTTCCCCATCATCCTATCTTTATCCATGATTGAATCAGGAGGGACCCACTGTGCACTGCCATATAGGGCAGTGTTTCTGAATCCAGTCCATGGGGACCCCCAGACAGTCTGCATTTTTGCTCCCTCCCAGCTCCCAACCCACCTCTACCTGGCATTCAGTGCTCTTGATTGATTGGTTCATGTATCCTGGGAGCTGGGATGGAGCAAAATGTGGACTGTCTGGGGGGTCCCCATGGACTGGATCCAGAAACACTGCTATAGGGAGAATGATGTCCCCACAGTGCCCCCTTTCTGACATTAAGGGGCATAATGTTTTTGATGCCCCCCTGTTCCCTGGTTATGGTGGAAGGGTGAGCAGCCACCGGACGATTCAAGGACTCGTATGAGTGACCACCGTTTCTTTTCGGGAAACAATGTAGTCTACGCATGAGACGGGGGTGTGGGGTCGAAGGTCAAAGGCCCGCAGCCTCGCGGAGACAGGTCATTCATAAAGCCCCGCCTCTCCACACCCCAGACATCATTGGCTGACAGCTTCTTTCCCTCACTTTCATCCTTATTCCCCGACGTATCGATTCCCACTCTTATCGATTTTTATGATTCACTCCTATAAAAGTGATTCTGTCTCCCGTTGACCTTTGACCCCCATGTGCTGCACTTCAGGGCACATGGACAGGGGCACTGGAGGGGCATTGATACCCAGGCAGATTCAGGGGCCCAGGACTGTCGGGACCCTGGAATGCACCAAACAGGGGATGTGTCCTGTATTTCTTCAGCATGGGTCCGGAGGTGATATTTTGTCAGGGCGCCCCGAATTTCTGGTTACACCTCTGCGCAAGGGATTAGGTGGGTTCTTCACGAGGATGCCTGATGCCTTCCTTGCTTTCCTCAGAAGCCACTCGCCCACCAGTGGCCCCCATGTAAACCAGCGTCTCTCCCGTACCTGATACACCCACATATACATGCACATCTGCGTTCTTAGACCCACATGCTGTGAAAATGCACCAACTGAAGCTTATTTAAAGGCATGGTGTTCTAGATAAAATGCAAGAATATATCACCCAACAGAAGAAGACACTGCACTTTTAATGAAGTCTGTTGTATGTATTGCTTTGTGAAATTGTTTGGGTTGGGAAAATTAATGGTGGTAAAAAGGGCTATGGAGTTTAATTACAGGCTGTAAGTCTGTGTATTTATCAGTTTTTTTTTAATCAAAGAATGAAAAGCCTAATCAATTCTGCCTCTCAGAGGAACCTCTGGCGGTAATTAAGAAATATTGTAAAGTTCCTGCGGAAAAATAACTGTTGAATATGAATCAAAGTTGGCATTGATCTGAGGCAGTTTTTAAACATGTGTGAATTTGTGTAAAAAAGTATTTTAAATGAAGCCGTTTCCTGAGCAGATAGCCGCTCTTTGTACATGTGAATTTCACTGTGTTTTTGAAGCCCGCTTTGGTCTTCACAGGCAGAAATGGTTCCCGCAAACACGCCTGAGGTTTTTTCGCGTAATAAATTGAGAACTTCAAAGACATCTGTGCCTTATTTCACTAAGCTTCACGCGCCTTATTCTCATTTTGTTGAAACAATTAAAATCCAGACATAACTAAGGTAATTTTATTATTACTATTTTTTTTTATGTCTGCTGGACCATTCGGTAAATGGTAAACAACAGGCTGTGCACTTGGATAAGAGCACAGAGTTTTGTACGTCTGTCACATGATCCAGTCGCCATTGTGACATTTAGCTGGGTGTATACTGATATAACAGAAATGCAGGCTTACTCAGGATGAGTGGTACTGGCCATTGCCTGGTGGTAATGGGCCGTATGTGGCTTAGGTCAGGATGTACCTGACTGTTTGTCAGAGCACAGGAGGTAGGAGATTCAGCTGAGAAATACACCTAAATGAAATGTACCACACATTCAGAGACTCAGAATCCCCTGCTCAAAGTTCTCGATGTGGTGATGGACGTACCCTTGTTAGCTACGGTGTAGTGAACCAACTCTGTTTCCATGTGGGGCGTCTGGTCCAGGGTGGTTGTTTAATTACTTCAGATGAGCTTCCGGAACTTTCAGCCGGTAGTTACGTACTGTGTAATGGTAGTATGTAGGATGCTCATCACTTTTATAGTCATGTGTGTGTGAACTAGATTCAGGGCCTTCCCATATATGTGAGGTCATACTCACGGCCAGGGGCGTCGTTAGACATTCTGGCCCCCCAGCTCAGACAAAACATATTATGTTCCAGATTTTTTATGGTCCCTGTCAGCCAGTGCATTATCTTTTTTTCCTGTGGCCTGCCAGTAGTAGTGTGAAGTCAGGTTTTCTCCAAGGTATGAATAATCCCGTTTTGTTTTAGCTCAGCAGCGATTAATCAGGTGCTAATTGGACACTTTGAGAAAGAGGCCTGCTGGACTGGGAGGTTCGTCAGCATGTAGGAAATATCTGGAGAGCGTGCGTGAGCATGTTTGCGCGTGCATGAGTCAGCCCACACTTTAGTCTGCAGGTACGTTCGTGTGTCAGTGATGCATGTCTGACCGTGAGCCGTTTGCATGCGTGAGTGTGCATGGAATCCTCTATGCCTTTGTGCGTTTGTGTCCAGGGCCATAAAATGATACTGTATGTGTTTGTCAGTGCGACAGTGAAAACTGTCTGCAGGTCAGGCTCTTGG
>JAODKL010000016.1:211508-230815 GCA_026780765.1 Petrocephalus schoutedeni
ACCCGCCCCCACCCCACCGGCTCCATGGGACGGTGACTGGGTGAAAAATGCTGCCCGTTTTGCTCAACTGACTGCAGCTGATAGTGGAAAGCCAAGGTCTTAATAATAAGGCAGCTCATCAGACTAGCACGCAGAGGTAGCCTGGGTAATGGGAAAGTGGTGTGCTTCCAGACGCCACGTTAGAAATGATTAACCAGCCTGTTAATGAAAGAATCATTCAACCGCAGTGGCACTGGGCCTCCGTGCTAATGTGAACTCCGGTGCCTGTCTGTGATTTGGGTTTTACGTTTTATTCTGAGTGTATGTGGTAGTGGTGATGGTATCATTTTCAGTACTCGATAATTACCGATCTGCGGCCGCGTGCTACCTGGCCTGTCTGCTTACGGTGTGCTTCCTCAGTGGTTCTGCCGTTCTGCATAGGCACAATTGGTACTGCAGTTCAGCTCATGCAAACCCCCTTAGAATAAGAATGTTACCAGCCTTGTGTTGAGTCATGGAGAATGAAAAATCGACTGTCTCTTAGCTGGCACTCCGTAGACTTTTTCTTATGCAGCACCTTATACTTCTGTTTGAGGGAAACTTGGGCAGGCCAGTGTATCTGGGTACTGCAAACCCTTCTAACCAATTTTCAGTTGCTGGAGAGGATGAGTGCTCACTGCAGGCAAGGCTAATCTGTCTCAGAACACTCAGAGATTCAGATCTCCACTTCTAACTGTCTTCTGGGAAATAACAGTGTGATTAGCTACAGATTGCTTTAAAGGGGCAAGGGACAGGGGTATTAGGGTAACAGCAGGCATTTTCCCTGTTGGTACAAATGGATTTTGCTTTAATATCTCAACTTTCTGATGAATTCAAACCATCCTCTCCCTGCTTTCCCCCACAGCAATCCCGTGGAGGGTGTAGCTAAGCAGATGCTTTAACATTTCATTGGTCAGAAAGAGTCTGGTGGGTCACATTTCTGTCCCGTGATGTCACACTGCAGTGTGATCGAATGGGTGGCGCTAACTGGCTATAAGTCACATGGCATTTGACATTGGAAGCGAGAGAGTTCCTCTAGGGTGAGAAGGACACTGTCTGAGCAGTATGAATGACCGGGTCAACCAGACATCATGCCCAGTGTCCGGTCCAGCCCCAGGGATGGGATGCTTCCAGTGCAACGGATTAACTGCACCATGGAGATAATGAATCACCCAGTGTGGGGTTCATCAAAATGACACACGCATAGGTCAAATAACCCCAACCCCAACCCCAATCCACCACAGCTCAGCAAAGCCTTGGTAAGACGGTTTGGGCCATAAAAAAAGCACGGTGTAACACCGGTCAACACATGTGAGAGGTCGGTGGAGCGGCGTTTCTCCTGCAGAGGAGACCTCCGTCCCACACCGTCACCGTGCAGAGCCAAGCCTGGACTCCTGCGGGAGGATTATCCCTGCAGAGAGCAGAATAGAGGGAACGAGGGAGGAAGTGGGCGAAGAGGGGGGAAGGTTAAAGGGAAGAGGGGAGGAGGGCAGGTGGAAGAGAGAAATGAGAGGCCGCCAGCCACGTTAGGCGTGATCGCTGGGGCGCTGCGGTGGAGCTTTTAAAGAGGCTGCCTGCTTGTGTCTGCTGGGGAGAGGCAGGTCTAAACAAAGGGTAGAGGCCTGAGAAAAGAGCCCCTGGACCGGGAGTCATGGCTGAAATTATGCAGTCTACAGCATTTGAATTAGAAAGGCATCAAAGACCCCCCCAGCGACCACCCCCTTTCTCCTCTCCTGGCTGCCGTCTCTGTGTGCCTCTCCCCAGCTCGCCATCGAATCCCCGCTACTTAATGACTTGGGGAAAAGCGCCATTGTGTGACGACCTTGATAAAGGCAGGATGAAGTTAAAATGGTCTACGGGAGGTAGGTTTGTCTCTGGGAAATGGCAGTTAAATACCTCCGTCCGCAGTGCGCTTGAGAGGGACATGAAAGAGACGGCGGGGTGGTTCTTGGGGGGAATGTGAAGGTCGGCACATGGTGTCCGCGGAAGGTCTGTCCCAGGTGCACGTTTTTGTCTTGTTTAAAGTGGTCCTCCTGTGGTTCAGCCTACCTGGCTGTAGAGAATAGCAAGCAGACCCCAGGTTTCAGGGCGACTAGATGCGCTTTACTACCCCAGTGCCCCCCAGTGCCCCCCAGTGCTGCACTGCAAATTGATGCCGTCATAATCATCATAGTGTGGTGAAAAGAACTGTAATAGGTAACACTGTACATTAAATGTACCTTCATAATGCATTCATGGAAGATTCAAAAGTAGCATGTGTGTAAACCATAACATCCTAACATACCTTAACAGCTTTAATATACATTAATAACAAGCCATATATGAGTATAACATTTATTAATACTGTATATTACTGCTGTTAAGGTCATGTGTTGTTCATTGAAAGAAGGCCGATTAGGAATGCGTGTGTGTGTGTATATATATATATATATATATATATATATATAGATAGAGGGTGGATAATACAGAGTAAGAGTAATACAGAGTAATAGAGAGGGTGGAGGATAATACAGAGTAAGAGTAATACAGAGTAATAGAGTGGGTGGAGGATAATACAGAGTAAGTTGGTAAGTGTGGGAGGAGTTTCTCATAGGTTGGTGTAAGAGTGGGAGGAGTTTCTCATAGGTTGGTGTAAGTGTGGGAGGAGTTTCTCATAGGTTGGTGTAAGAGTGGGAGGGGTTGCTCATAGGTTGGTGTAAGAGTGGGTGGGGTTGCTCATAGGTTGGTGTAAGTGTGGGAGGAGTTTCTCATAGGTTGGTGTAAGAGTGGGAGCGGTTGCTCATAGGTTGGTGTAAGAGTGGGAGGGGTTGCTCATAGGTTGGTGTAAGAGTGGGAGGGGTTGCTCATAGGTTGGTGTAAGTGTGGAAGAAGTTTCTCAGGTTGGTGTAAGAGTGGGATATTCTAATAAGGATATTTTTATTGATACTATGGATGTTACATTTTTTAGGTTAAGTGAACGCACTTATTGTTCTACTATTTAATACTATTTAATCTTAATTTTGTCCGGTCTATTTCAATTTATACTTTTAAAATGTTATTTAGTATGCTTACAATTATGCATGCAAATTTTCATGCCAATGTTCATTTGTTAAAATATACTTTCCACACCTTGGCAATATTTACTCCATGTTTTTCATGCCAGTAAACCACTTTGAATTGAGAAAGCTAGAGGGGGGGTGAATCTGGGCAATAATGAAAATATTTAAATGAGGAGGAACAGGTTGTTTCACAGATGGCCAGTCAGCAAAACCAAGCGGTCATTTCCATACTGCAAACTGCTCCTGCTGGCCCTGTGATGGCTTGTAGTTATGGTGACTTGGCTGTAGTGTTGCGGCATTGTCCCGTGTCCACATGACCCACTGTCCCTCGTCCAAATGACTAACTGTTCTTCAAGCAGGCTACCCACTGTGCCTAATCCAAATGGCTCACTGTGCCTCACGCAAATGACCCAATATCCCTTTTCCAAATTATCCACTGTCCTTCATCCAAATGGTCCACTGTCCCTTGTCCAGACAGCCTGCTGTCCCTCATCCAGACAGCTTGCTGTCCTTCATCCAAATGCCCCACTGTACCTCTCCAAATAACCCACTGTCCTTCATGCAAATGGCTCGCTGTCCCTCGTCCAGACAGGTCGCTGTCCCTCATACAATCGGCTCACTGTCCCTCATCCAAATGGATCTACAGTCTCTCAAGCCAGCAGCCCACTTCCAAGTAGCTCTTTATATGAGCTGGTGCCTGAGACACGTGCATGAGCAGCCAGAAGGTCCTTATTTCACTGCATTTCAGCATGTGGGGTGATATCTGGACTGCCTGTGGCACCACGGCTCACTTACACACACAGGCGTGTCGCCCTGCTATTGCCGTCTGCTCCTCCACGGCTGTCTTTTTGCTCTTTTGCTACATCTAAAATTATTCAGGTAGTCAGTGTATTAGGAGTACAGGTGTGGGAATCCGCCCTAGTCGTCTTTAAGACATCCGTACCTGTCTGGTTAATCAGCATGTCTCTCAGCATCCGGTTGTTCCTTACTGTCAGGTCCGACCCAGCTGTCTGTGAATCTGCCTGTTACTCCGAATTGCGACACAGGAAGTACGGGGATGCTTGTTTAATTCTGTAAAAATGCTGGAAATCTAGTGGTTTCAGAACAAAAATCCACCAGAAAGCAATGTTTAAGGTATCTGCACGTTTTCCACCCAGACATTGTGTGTCATACTTTTTTCAACTCTCTCGTTCAGTTCTATTCTTGCCAGTTTGCTATTAATTGCAATGAGAGATACTAAACACACATTTGCTGTTTTATGTTTGCAAATGTGTTACTCATTAAAAAGCACCCAATGAGACTGGAATAGCTCTTTTAGAACTATATTTTGGGTTTCAATTTATTGCTGTTTGAAATAAATGTTGTTGCTACTGTGATATATATATTTCATAGACAAATGAATAAAGTAATGATTTTGCTATAAGACTGATAAATTTCCAATAGCTTTGCTGAATTAAGCAAGTGTTCCCGGGGGGGCGGAGTTTATATGTGACCCTGGTTATCCATGTGACCTCACTGTAGTGTTGATTTTCTCCCTGGCTGAACCCCCCCCACCCACCTTCAGTGCGAGCCCCCAGGAGCCCGTGGCTGCAGAAACGTCCATTCCCTGCCCAGTCCCCTGTCACATGGTTCCCACAATCTGCCCCTGCGTGTGTGCGTGTGTTCGCACGCGCGCGTCTGACCACACGTGTCCGTCTCTCCGCCCCGTGCAGGTCGCGCGGTCGTCGGGCAGAGTGATGCGAGCACTGTGAGCACCATGCGAGTCACATGGTCTGGCGCCGTGACTTTGGTCGCCGCGGCACTCCTGGGGGCCGTCCAATCACAGCGGCTGGAGGACCCCATCACTATCGGTGAGTACTGGAGTCTCCTGTCTTGCTGCTCGCCTGTGTGGAGTGACAGCGTGTCGGCGTATAAGGGTGTGTGCGTGATGACCCTGAGATGCCTCATTGAAGAAGATGTCTCAGATGGATTGCCATGCGTTCTTGTCAAATGCCTTGGGGCAACTGTTGTTAAAGGTGCTATATTCAAATAAATTGAATTGAATCTCACATAACAGTGGATGTACCCGGTTGTTGTCACCCCAGATCTAAGGGGTGGCCCCTAGTAAATATGTAACCACCCCTGTAACCACCCCACATAATAACAAAAAAAGAAATTAAATTTGGATTATTTTCAATTTATTTCCTTCTTTTCTTAGTGTGACCCTGTGGGGCACCACAATTAAAACATTTTTTTGCAGCCAACACTGCATCCCCCCCCCTCAAAAAAAAAACCGAATGAGAGACAAAATGACATGCCACATTAACGCAGGTAAGGCAGTAATACACGATAATCCCACAATTATCACACAAACACACATGCCTGTTCAGAGACAAATATTAATAAGGCATAGATTATCTGCAGTGGAGCATATTTAAGGAGAAGAAAACATTTAAAAATTAAAAATAACAGAGCCTCTGGGATCACCAGGCTTCTGTGGACTGACATTTCCTGGGTTTTTGAGGGAAATATCACAGGCCCCTCAGCCTGCCTCAGTGGGCTGACTGAGCTGTGATCTGGAACACTGACGGGGGGCGGGGAGAGGGGGGCGTGGCTAAATTCCCTCTTGTCCAATTAGAAATAGCGCTGCAGTAATTAAACCCCTCCCCTCTTAAACAGCCATGCTTCATACAGAAGGTCATTAATACAGATACAGGGGTAGCTAAATATGTCCAACACAAAGGCATATTCATATAGTTGAAAAAGCATGTGAGTTGCATGCGGAGATATCAGCAAAGTGAGACCCTCCCCAGGATAAGAGCTGGTGTCAGAGGCATGGCACTCAGTGGGCCTCCACTGACTTCAAGCCTTATGTCCCCTTTTCTGGGTCATTTGTCTGTGGCCGGAGACACAGGGCCAGCCTGAGGGAAAGGGCCTAACGAACTTAACGACCTGTCAGTTCACCTGACGAGTGTCGGGGCGGGGGGGGGGGGGGGGGCAAGCGAGGGGTTTATTAAGTGAGCCTCATAAATTGAGAGTGAAGCAGTGATTTCTATTATAACAGCCTGTCTGCCCGGATTCCCCATGTTAATTAGGTATTATTGCTATAACGGTTTTAAAACAGAGAATTACAATGAGGCCGCCTGCCGACAGACCCACCTCCCCAGACAATAGCAGGGGGCCATAATGGCTTTCGTGGTGGGGGGGGGGTTATTTCAGGTTTATTTTACCACCCCTCTCTCAGCCTTTCCGGGGTTGGTTTACTGAAGGAGACATCCCCCTCGAAAAACATGTCAGCGTGTGGAGTCCTGGTCCAAGCCTGTGCTGGATGACTACTCAGATGGTGACTTTCTCACCATGGCAACAAAGAATTACTGCGGCGAGCTGCATCACATGCGTCGGAGGCGCGGGCCCTGGACATCATCACAGGCGCGTCACATGAGAGGAGACGGCACAAGGACACTCCTGCTCGCTTGGGCCAACCCGCCGCGAGCCGCCTGGTCTTCAGTGGCGGTCCCCGGGACGATGCCCGGCCGGGAGTATGACAGCACGGCGGCTTCCGACCAATCGGCTCGCGTGGGGTCAGCGTGCGGCGTGGGAGCGTGCGAGTCTGGGCGCGGGATCTGTGTTACGTGCGGGAGGGCAATCTGTTACCTCATTACGCGCTCAGCGGCGATGTGTGTCTGCCAACGTCACCACGCCGCCGCGCCGCCAATATCAGGCCAGGGGTGGGCAATATGGTGAAAAACAAAACCTTTTTCTGGATGTTTTGTGGACGATTCAAGGATTTGATCATTTGTAGAGTATAAACCAATTGAAGAAAGGCCATAATACAAGCATAACAGAAAAAGTCATTAATCAGATTAGACAGACAGACAGACAGGCCGGCTGGCAGACAGACAGATTGATTTGTAATTACTTTAAAAGAGGGCAAGTACTTACTGTTTTAAATATACTGTGACACTGGTTTGGCTAATGTTAGCTGCCCTTAATGTTAGCATGACTTCGGGGTATAGGACAGCAACCGGTATTTTCATCCCACAGTTTGACACATCGCTTCCATGCCAAGTGCTGGAGGAAAATTGTCCTGCTGCCAATTTTAGTTTTTATGGGTTTGGTCAATGTGGGTCCTTTCAAATCCCGACCAATTCGGTATGACTGAAGTGACATCACCACCTTTTTTTGGTACAAGCCCAACTGGATGAGAAATACAGTACTGCCTGTCTTCAATTTGCCTTTTTTACCTGCTTTGTTGTGGATGAGACTGGGGGTGCTGCATAGGTTTGAGGGGGTTATTTATCAAGCCAAGTAGTATATTTTTTTGTTTCATATAACTAGTATTTTACTGGTTTTGATGTAGAGTGTCGATTTTGAGATTTTTAACTTGACGTTTAAAATCATGAATAAAAAAAAATAAATATCCTGGTGAAAATCACCCATTCCTTGACCAAACTGGTCCTCCTTCGTCCCTGTGAGGACCCAGGCCGTCCGTCCTGGTGCCCGTCAGACCGCCTTCCTTTTACATAGGGCCGCTGCAGAGGTCTTCCTTCGTCCCTGTGAGGACCCAGGCCGTCCGTCCTGGTGCCCATCAGACCGCCCTTCTACTACATTGGACCGCACTCCTTCGTCCCTGTGAGGACCCAGGCTGTCCATCCTGGTGCCCGTCAGACCACCCTCCTTTTACATAGGGCCGCTGCAGAGGTCTTCCTGTGTCCCTGTGAGGACCCAGGCCGTCCGTCCTGGTGCCCGTCAGACCGGCCTCCTTCTACACAGGGCCGCCACAGAGGTCCTCCCTCTGTCTGCACTCGATTGCGGGGTACATCCCAGCCCCGAGGCTGGCGGCTATGCTCGCGGTTCGCGCGACAGTCACTTAATTACCGCGAGGGGCAGGGGAGCCCCCACCCGGGCCACCGCCTGCGCCCTTCCCCAGGGCCAGGGATTAATGAGGAGGCTGCCCGGGCCTGTGACTGGATGTGTTATTTATATGTGTATATCTGTCTGTCTCTCCATGAGCGTGTATCAGTATTTCAGCGTCTGTGTCATGGTGTACGCAGTACGTCCGCCCTCCCGTGACTCCCAGACTTTCACATGAACAATGAGTTATATGAGATCAATTAGCCACAATTAGCTACAGCAAAAATTAGCTACAGCAGCCGCGTGCCTCAGAACCTCCTAAGATTTCTCTTCTTGTATATTCACTATGCAAAATGAAAAGAATATTTCCCGTAATAATATATGCAGTACCGGTGTGGAGTAATAGCACGCTGTATTTATTTATATTAGATAATAACATGTAGGTAAGTGCACGCCTTTGAAAGACAGCATCTTAAAACAAATGTGGCACATTTTCTCCCTTCCTCCCCCTATTTCTTCAGCTACACATGCCCACGCCCCCCCCCCCCTTCCACCCCCTCCCCAACTCGTCGTATGAAATATTGATGCTGGCTGTGTGTGTGTGCGTGTGTGTCTGTGTGTGTGTTGGTAGGTAATGAGCATCAGTGGGCCTGGCCCGGCCAGCAGCCCATAATTTCTCAGTGAGCAAGTGAGAGACGGAATGAGAGAGAGTGAGAGTCAACAGAAGAAGTGATGGCTTTTCAGAAAAAAAAGCATCCACCTGTTTCTCGCCTATGTGATTCATTCTGTTCGTTATTATCTTTATTTAGATGAGCACTTTTACTTTCCAGTATACCTTTTCCTCCTGAACTTCCCATGTCTCTCCTGTAGAGCATCTATCACTCCCCATCAGTTTCTGCCTCTCCCCCAGTGTAGGTCTCTCCTGTAGAGTATCTCTCTCTCCCCATCGGTTTCTGCCTCTCCCCCAGTGTAGGTCTCTCCTGTACAGTTTATCTCACTCCCCATCGGTTTCTGCCTCTCCCCCAGTGTAGGTCTCTCCTGTACAGTTTATCTCACTCCCCATCGGTTTCTGCCTCTCCCCCAGTGTAGGTCTCTCCTGTACAGTTTATCTCACTCCCCATTGGTTTCTGCCTCTCCCCCAGTGTAGGTCTCTCCTGTAGAGTATCTCTCTCTCCTCATTAGTTTCTGCCTCTACCCCAATGTAGGTCTTTCCCGTACAGTTTCTTCTTCTCTGAGAATGTGAGACCATATCCCCCCCTCCTCCAACTGTCTTTACCTAGGGATGTCATCCCCGGTCAAAGGATGGGGGTTTGGGTTAAATATGAACACACACTGTTACACAATGTTACACATTCCCACATCCATAAACTGAAACTGAAACACATTAAGCAATGTGCCCCCGCTGTTCTCATTATGTGATAGACTAATGACTCTGACTGACCACTGGGAGGGCCAAAGGCTGGGGGGCTGCCGAAGGCTGGACATCGATTGGCTGACTGACCAGCATTGGCTTGATCTGCCTGGATCAGTGTTGGGTAGCAAGGGACGTGTGTGGCTGACCAGCCCTAACGATCAGACTGACCTCAGCGTGCTGGGTCATCCGTCTCAACCTGTGCTGACGGACGTGACAGGGCAAGCTCTGTCTGCACACACACACACACACACACACACACATTTACACAGACACACAATGCACACATGCAACAGACACAAACAATACATACGTTACACACATACATACAATACACACACACACATACATACAATACACACATACAACAGACATTCAATGCACACATACAATACACATGTACAACACATGATACATGCACAATACACACACACACACACACACCTGCACGTGTACATGCTGTGTCCCAGCAAGGTTCCAGCACAGCGCACTCCACAGCACCTGTCTGCACGCTCTGAGTGACTCCTTCCTCCCCCCGGGGCGGGTGTGACAGCCTCCACATCGATTACCCATCCGTTACTCCGCTTCCCAGTCCCTGCTCTGTGGAGATTAGGGCTTGTCCATGTCTGTGATAAGACGGTGACTTGGGATTTGGGATTCGAGGGTCTCCTCTTCTTCCTGCATGAATCTGTTTTCACGCAACATAGACGCTAAAAAGCCCGGATTAGTGGCTTGGGGGGGTGGGGGGCATGGAGTCGCCTGTCCCAAGCGGCCCCCTGAAGTCTTAAGCAAGCCTTATGTTCCCCAAAGGGTTGCGTCCCGGGCTGAGATAAACCAATCAGCATGCCGCTTGTACCCCAGCCCCCTCTATAACTGCACTTATGGCAGGACAGGCCCCCACTGGGGTGACCAATGACCTCTGACCCTTTACCCTTGAGCCTTAAGGGTTGGAAGTAGGAGGAGATGGAGAAAAGCCAATGAAGGGAGATGATGGCGTGGAAAAGCGAGATGGGCAGTGTTGGGGAATGCGGCCTTTTGTCTATGCGTGCCACTGGAGGTGCCGCTCCTCCCCTTTCCATCCTTCCTTTCTCATTGCTGAATTCAGCCGTTTTCCCGCCCCAGGTTAGGCAGACGGCCCCCGCCGCCATCAGCGCGCCTTTCGTCTGCGAGGGGAGTGGCGGGCGGCTGCGGTGTTTCCCCCTGAGCGCCGCACAGCCTCGCCGTTAGGTGACAGGAAGACCGAAGCCGGTCGGTGTCTGAGCGCGAGTGCAGGGAGCAGCACGGCGCACGGTCGGCTGGATATTACAATGTTAAATGTTAAATCCACAGCTTGGTTTTAATGAGGCAGCGCGCTGATACCCACCCGCTTCATTTTGTCCTGTTTCTCACGCTTTTTTCCCTATTAGTGTAGAATCCAGTGAAAATCAAAATTCAGCAGGCTGGTAGACACCACCACCACCATACACACAGAGCTCCTCCGGGGCTGGGCCCCCCCTCCGCCCCGCCCTTGGCTAATAAGCTAAAGGAATGAGGTGGGGACGGGGGTGGGGGGTAGAGAACAGCGATCACCTATCCCAGGAGCCGGCCTCAAACTAACCAATTAGGCCAGGCGGTGGCATGAGGCCATTCAGCCGTCACGGTGATTTAGTCCTGCGGCGGCCGCCGCCGCTCAGTCAGTCTGATTTAGCGCAGCCCCCGTGCACGCCACCGCGGGTCCGCCGACAGGGGAGCCGCCGCGCGGGTTCACGGCTCGTGAAGTAATGCGGCCTTAACGAGCGGGGACGGCGGTAACGAGCGGGCGCGGGAGCTCCGCGCGGCTCCGACGGGGACCGGGGGCCCCTCGGCGCGGCGTTTTCCCGGAATGGCAGCGCAGTATGCTCCGCAGCTGTGCCCAGAAGGTCGCATCTCTAAATGCGATGGATGCCATACCTGGGTCCCGCCGAATCTGAACACTTATCAGTGATAATGAGCCCAGAACCTGGCAGGATGAGACAAGTATGATGAAAATGATAGCGGGGGGGGGTGGGGTGTCTGATACACACGGGGGGGGCGTCGTATAGCAGTTACGCAGGATTTTAAGCTCACATGGGGCTAGTTACCATCATCTCACCAGACGGGCTTGCACGAGGCAGCTATCTCGCAAGCATGCCTTTTCCATGGCGACCGCGTTTGTGGCTCAGAGCCGGGGTGAAAATGGGCCGGGAAGCATGTGGCTCCCGCGAGGAGCCCATGAAGGGTGTCACATGCGTGTGCCGTGTACGTGTTAATGTGTGGCGTCTTACAGGTGCTCGTTTCCAAGACGTTGGGGACGGGGTCGAGCCGTGAGCATCGGGCCGTCTGCACGCCTCTGCATGTCGCAGTGTGGGTGTGTGTGCAAATGGATGTGCGTGTGTGTGTGTTTTTGTGTGAGTCTGCGTGTGTGTGCTCATGCATATATTACATTCATAATTACATATCACAATTGTGATAAAACCCTGATATTTTTTCGGTGCCCGCGAGGGGAAGCTCCAATTAATAGTAACATGTCACTGCAATCAAAAATGTAAAAATGCCAAAAGTCTTGTTTTTTGTTTGGTTACTTATGGTTCATTTTAGGCCTGGATAGAGGTTAAGGTTGACATTGTTGGGATTAGGATTTTTCCCATAGAAATGAATGGACGGTCTCCATGAATACTAATATGTGTGTGTGATCAGTGTGAAGGGGCGTGTTCCGGTGGTTGGGATCCCCCATCTTCGGCGGGACGGGTTTCAGCTGAGACCGCACCTACTGGAGCGCGAACACAGCTCTGGTTCTCCGCTTCCAGAACCGGCTTCGCGTGCCAGAATGTTGAAGCGGATCGTTAAACTGCGTCAGTGGGATGTATGTGTGTGCCGCACGTGTCTGTGTGTGACAGCGCTGGCGTGAGAGAGTGTGTCCATGGCATCAGGAGAATGCGTGTAGAATGGGAGTGAGTGTGTGTGGGACAGAGTGTGCACTTCTGTTGGGATCGGGCCACTGTGTGTGTGTTTGTTGCATGCTTGATTATAAATGTGCATGTATATAAACATCATGGCTGCCCTGTCCTGTCCCTTCCATTGCCCCCCCCCCCCCCACGTTTTACTCTCAATTTGGTTTCCCCCTGTTCCTCTCCACCCCTCTTTGTTCCTCATCCATCGATTAACCCCAACACCCCGTCAGGTGTGCATGCTGTTGAGGCGTCTTGGGCGAGCGGCTGTGGTGCATTCTGGGAGCGGCTGGGCGGGTCTCGCGGATGTCCGTCAGTCTGTCGGCAGTTAGCCGCTGTGTCCTCCTGCCAGCTCACACACCACCTCCCCAAGCTTACCAGGCAGTAGATCACCTCAGGTTTTTCAGGTGTAACTACAGGTGTATACGCCACAGGGCAGGACACGGGCATAGCATGACTGTGATGACAGACCCTCAATCCTATGGACTCCTACTTCACCAACATTATTAGGACAATGGTGTGTGAAGCCATTCATTTGTTAGAGCTTTGTGAAATAAACTGCGTCACCACCACAAGCCTGCTGGACTCCAGCTAAGCCTGCTCCAGGCGCTTTAGGCATGATGGGTGGGACTTTGAAGCAGTGGCTTTTGATTGACATATAATGTGCTTCCAGCAGCCAATGGAATGTGTACAGGGACCCACCCGCCATCTGTGCTCTTTCAGCCCTCACCCTTGTCTCCCGTTGGCATGACGACACGCCCCCCCACCCCCAATCCTGCCGTCCCTGATGGGACTAATGGTCTGGTGTGTAAATATTCACACACACAGACGCACACACTGCACCCCCACATCTTGCTGTGTCCCTCCAGCAAAGACACACTTTGGAATACACCGCAATTCAATAAGACCCCCTCATTTACATTGCTTTCCACCAGCTGGCTCTATTCCCTTGTTTCTGATTAAAGGGATTAGAAAATTTTAATTTAACGCTGGATTTGCATACAGCTCTAAGGGATGGTGTGGGGGGGGGTCTCCTGGCTTGCCTCAGTCTGCCTCTGTACCTGCACCCCCCCCAACCCTACTCTTTGATCCAATATTTTGCCTAGGCTGATGTTGTTAAATGCACAGTGCCCGATTGGTACAGCTCCATCTGTCACGGTGATTTTCAGCTTCTCCAAACCAGGTATTACCCAGAATGCACCTGGGTCTCACCTGCACAACTGGTTACCAGCTCGGCCTGCTCCCAGGGTATGACCCACATGTGCTTTGGGAGTCCTGCTCATGTGACAGGTGAATGGAGGGGAGGAAGGGCCGTTCCAGCTCGCTGCCTGCTGCCCTGTTCCCCAGTGTGACTCACAGCTGCCTGTTTGACCGCAAAGGGTTTTTTTTTTAGATAAGAAACAGCAGTTAAAGCAAACTAACTAGAGGGGCGGTATGGCTGAGGGGGGCTGCCGGTTTCTAAAAGCGTATTCGCATCACCCAGGGAGTGTTCAAGGAGAACCTGGGGGCCTCTGCAGCTCCATCCTCGCGTCTGGCCGGTATCTGTGAAGGCAGCGCGCTGGACGGGAGCCCCGCGGCTCCTCTGCTCTGCTCAGGCCCCGTGTGGCGGCTCTCGCTGTTTCACACAATTAAGTCGAGTCCGGAGACACTCAGCGGGGGAGGGTGTCGTCGTCAGGATCGTTTAGGAAACAAACTGTGTCAATCATTAGCATTTTGTCTCCGACGAGGGACTCGGTAATTAGTCCCATGGAACCTCTGGCCTCGGACTGGTGCCCAATGTGCTGGGCAGCCTGAGGATGCAGTGCCCCCTTGTGGCAGACAGTAAAACATCGCTTTTAGAGTGGCTGTGAAGTGGGCCATCTCTAATGCCGATTTAAAGCGAACATGCGAGTATGTGTGACACACCGATTCATTCACAAAAGAAAATATAGGTCTTACAATTGTATTTAAGAAAAAGATTAAAAACATTAACTTATTGAACACATACACTCACAGCATTTTCGTTTTCTGTGGGGGAATGACATCACAAAGCTAGGAGAAAACATGCTCACATATTCACTGTTAGAAAGGAGCACAGTGAAAGAAGCTCCCGTCCTTTATTATAGCGGGTTGTCTTGTCATTCCGTGCATGACCACCAGAGGGTGCTATAACTTTCACACTCAAAGCCTTTGTCTTTTGTGTTATAGCTATTAAAACAAAAGAATGTAATCTTTTATTTACCCATAGTGCCTGGTTCTGGTTCTGTTTATTTGTCCTGTAATGGACTGACATCCAGTCCAGCTTGTCCCCTGCCTGGTGCCCTGTCTGCCAGCTCAAACTCACCATGACCACCCACTGGATGAGCAGCTGGAATGTGGATGGATGGATGGCATGCATTTTATGACATACAACAACAAATAATGCTACTATCTATATGTAATATTTTATTATACCTATTTAGTTATATATAGGCTCCAGCCCCCCCTGTGACTCTAGGAGACACAAACAGTTAGAAGATGGATAATATTATGTTTATATTGCATATCTATTTTTATATGCTGCCGGTTCATGCCCTTTTTCCTGTTGCTCAGAGCTGCAGCCATGGAGCCGATGACAGCCTTTCTGGGTGATGCAGAGTTCACCCGGCACTGTCACAGATGCCCGGCGATGCTCGTCGCATCTGTGAGCAAATTGGGCTGAATCTTGAACAAACGCCTGATCCCGCATGAGCCGGCGAGCATTGCCGACGAGAAATCTAATCTCAACACGTCCGTTTTAAGCCTCTCCTCTAGCTGTTCTGGGGGAGTCCTGTACCTAACGAGTCTGGCTTAATGAGCTGTGCGTGTACTGCTGAAATCGGAGGGTACCTTTGGGCAAAGGCTGTCGAGAAGGATTGGATAGGAGCTTAAAAACGATAGACAGGGAGGGCATGGATAGCACTGCAGACAGCCGCTGTTCAGAGGCCATTTAATTAAAGTCTGGGGACTTCTTACTACAATAAACAAAGAGGCTTGCATCAGTAATTAATTGTCTTCTCTGTTTCCTTATAAATCCTGTGCATTACTCCTGTAATGTGTGCTCTGTGGTCTGTTTGGTGTGTTAAATGCAGCCTCTCACATACCCACCCCTTGCATGCTCATACAAATGCATCCCAGCTCCCTGGAGTATGCAAAAGGGGGAGGGGTCTCAGACTGCTGTCTTGACTGACACTAGGCAGAGCCAATGAGAATCATTGTCACATGATTCCCCCAAGTAATGCATACTATGCATGCAGGAAGTGACTGTCATTCATTCTCTGTCTGCTTTGTGTGTGTGTCTGCGAGTGTTCGTGTGTGTGCTGTGCTGAATAGTTACTGGTTAGATACAGATAGCTAACAGTCATGACTGAAAAGGCACTGTTATGACACAGGAGAGTGTGCTCTCTGTACGTTCCTCTCACTGTAACCTAATGGACAGGTCTTCTTCCAGAACATTCTCCTGATTGTTTCCCTTTGTGCTGCAGCCTGTTAGCGGTATCAGTAGCTCTGTTCAGATGGTTGCCCCCTAAAATTTTTGGAACATCATTAAGTTGGTCTGGGTTGGGGGCCTAATTAATATACTTTCATGGGGCCCAGAACCTCCAGTGTTGCCCCTGCTATCTGTCATGCATCCAGAGCGAAGGTATTCCGAGGCTTTCGCGGTGCAGAAACCAGAGCAGGCATTTGCCATATCTTTCTTTTCTGGCATTGTGGAAAAAAATCAGTGCAAGCAAGCGAGGAAGAGGCTGGGCTGATCCCAAAAGGATGGTAAAGAAAGACCATAAGTACAATAAGAGGCCTACACAGGAGCTGTGGACACAGACAGGTCCAGAGGAGAGCTCCTACCCTTTGTCCCGACAAAAGCCATCCTAGTAAATCTTCAGACCTTCTCCAGCTTACAAGTGTGTTTTTTTCTAGAAGCTTCTAATCAAGAAACGGCTGCTTCTTATCTGCTTTTGCAGATATGGAGGTTTTCATTGTTGGATGTGGGTTTGCCAGCTAGCTAATTATCCTGCAGCTGAGGACCGCACAGGTCCCATTCAATCCCACCACCCCTCCACTGCAGACCAGCAGCTTGGGGACTTGGATCAAATAGAAACTGAAAGAAAACTATTTCCATGACAGCTATCCTGAGGAGTAGTCCCATAACTCACTGGGACACGATTCAAGCCTGACATCACAGGGATATGGAAGCTGACCATTGGCACACAGGGAGAAAAAAAATCTGTCTGATTATGCAAACAGGTAAAAGACATCCTTTGGGAATAAATCGGGAAGTGCTGCGTGTGTCCCTGGCAAGCATTTGCAGTCTGTGTTTCGAGTATTTAAATTCCTGCATGTTGCTGAATACCTACCGACCAGGTGCACATTAGCATTGTAAAACAAAGAAAGCAGAAAGCCAGTATTGTTTTCCGGCGTCTGGGGGCTAACAAACGTTTGGAAGCAGCACAAAGCGCCAGCGCTCTTTAGTTTTCAGCGTCTCAGCGAAGCTGGAGAGCTGCTCCCGTGCTTCCCCGTTGCTGTAGGAAGCCGCAGAAGTTGGTGTTTACCTCGGACCCGTTAGCCGACGCGATTCCCTCCACAGTCCCCTCGTCGCCGAGTGCCATCTGCCACGAGATAATGAAGCGCTGTCACTCTGCCGTCGTCCAGTCTGTGTGGCTGCATGCGGGAATGTTGAGATGAAGTTTTTGGGAAGTAGTCCTTCCCCCCCCCCCCCCCCCCCCCCCCCCCCGTAAACCATTATTTTCCCACTCCAAGATGGATATCGATAGGGGTGGGGGGGGGCAGAGTGTGTGTGTGTGTGGGTGTGTGTGTGT
Source organism: Petrocephalus schoutedeni (assembly GCA_026780765.1). Classification (NCBI taxonomy): domain Eukaryota; kingdom Metazoa; phylum Chordata; class Actinopteri; order Osteoglossiformes; family Mormyridae; genus Petrocephalus; species Petrocephalus schoutedeni. The sequence continues at coordinate 228,568 of JAODKL010000016.1, forward strand.
GTGTGTGTACGGGTTTTGCTATACACAGTTATAGCAAATCCTCAAAGGAACGTTACTAGTGAGGTCACTTTCAGTCCTCACTACTTCAGACTTCATTTTATAAAGATCTGTGAATGCAATCACAAAAAAATAAAAATGCCAAAAGTCTTGTGTTTTGTTTGGTTACTTATGGCTAAGGGTAGGGCTGGGTAGGGGTTATGGGTGTCGCGATTGGGATTAGGGTTTCTCCCATATGGACAGTGTGTGTCTATGCGTGTGGGCCTTGGGTACTGAGCTGCTCTGCGCCTGTAGTTGGGCCTTGGGGAATGCCAGGGGTGAGGAGGCGGTATCATTCCCGGGCCTCATCGGCTGCTTTCCGCTGTTGTTTTTTTCTGTCACAGATGCAGACCGACAGGACAGGCCTCGGGGGGAGGACACCACACAAGCCCCCTCGCCAGAACGTGACAACGATGACAACTTGCTGGGCTACACAGGTGTGTGCGTTATTCACGGCGCCTGTCGCGAGAAGCTGTCGCCGGGAGACGACGGGAATGGATGGGCTGTCCGCCGCGTCTCCGCCCACAGGACGGCTGGCCTGCTTTGTTGATGGAAACATCAGCGTACCGTCATGGAGTTACCGCGAGGTGTCCGTAGGCTTCTGGCTGAAGAATGCAGGAGGCAGTGCCGTTGTATTCTTGGAAACGGTTTTATTTGCTCTTCAAGCTAGTTAATATGGCAAAAAGCTGCGTAAATCCATAAAAAGCAGAGATTATCAGTAGCTATGCTTGTAGTAGTAGTATTTCTTTGCTTTTGTTGATGGGAAATGCAATCTGTCACTGTGCGCTGAGGCATCGCTCCTTTGCGGGGGTCCTATAACCTTGTGGTTCTATTCCTTTTGCCTGTGAATGGGAAATTAGTTTAATGTAGCATAGTATCAACCACTGCCAAGAAGAGCTTCACTCTAGAAGGAAACTTCACATCGCAAAAACAAAGCACAGGGGTCAGCTGCCAGTGTGGGATTTTTTTTTAACTCTGCATTGTTCTTCAAATTTATTCTTAAGCATTAGGAAAGAATATATTTTTGTTAAGGGATATTCTCTGTAGCCTCTTTTGGTTTAGTACAAGGTGGGAAGATGAAATTTCATATTCTTAGAAAAAGACAGATCTATGTAGACATTTCTATGTCTACAGGGATCTTATAGTGGGACAAGGCTGCTAACAGAAGGCCATAATGGAAAAGGAGCCTCCCCCCATTTTCTGTCTATTACAGGCTTTATGTCTTATAGAGTCTGAGAAAAATAATAGATCAGCTGCCTCTCTCTGCTAGTGTCCAAGATCGACTATGGGAGATGGTGCATCTTTCAGGCCAATGGGCATCACTCATAATGCAAACGTCCCATCTGTGTTCAGTCTGTCAATTTTCTCAGAAAAAGAGCTGGAAATTAAAGGGACACTTGCGACGGCCGTTTATCTGCGGGGGCACGGAATCCATCTGAATCGCCTGCCACGGTCTATCATCATCTGTGGAGTGTCTGCCTAGCAGTGGAATGGCAGACAGAAGTAGGGCTGTGCCGGTATGCAGGGCAGCGCAGTATCTCAGGCCCGACAGGTGTCTACTGAAGGCTCATCTTGGTTATGGGAGAACAAGAAGGATTTCGGGAAGTCATGTTGTGCGGACATAAGAGCTGTTTTTATGTTCTCATCCTACAGCAGTACTGCCAATTGCAGTTTGCCTGATAAACGAATGGAGTGTGAAATGCAGTGAAGTTCCGCATGGCTGGACAGTGAAGGCCGCTGCAGGACGGCGGGCTAGATGGAGTGCTCGATTAGATGTCCACCAGCGGAAGCCTCATCAGATGGGAAGCCGGTGGCCTTGGGTTCCCCTCAATCTCGCCGTCTGTAACCCCGATTTATTACAGGGAACTTCCATTGCCCAGCCTCGATTTGCTGTATCCCCGTCTGGATCCCACCAAACCCCTTTAGCATTACGTGGCAGGTCAGCAGATGCTCTGATTCATTCTGCCCCCATAGACATCGTCGCTGCTTCACACGAACCCTTAACAGATACCTGCTCCCTGGTGCTCCCCCCCAGCAAACAGCAGAAGATGTAGTCTCACTGCTTTGCTCCACTGCAGCCTTCCATATGTATCAACTTGCTGTCTCCTGCTATGGCCTCCAACAGTCAAAAGTCTACGTCTGTTGTGATTCCGGGAAGTGTGTGTGTGTGTGTGTGTGTTGGGGGGGGGGGGGGGGGGGCGGGAAGATGGTT
>JAODKL010000016.1:239651-251090 GCA_026780765.1 Petrocephalus schoutedeni
TGGGGGTGGGGGGAGGGGGGTAAAGGGAGGGTAGCAGAAGAAAGGAACAGACTTAAATTTCAAGGCTAATTTATGGCTATGAGCGGTGTTTGCCTTCAGAGTGGGGGTGGGGATCTGGGAGCTTTATATTAGAGGATCTTTAATTATATATACCCAACTTAGGCATCTTCAGTCAAAGTAATTTCCATATATTTACCCCCCAGTACCGCAAAAAGCCCCTGATTAGCTGCTCAAGGCCAGACTTGCCTGCAACATTCCATTTTAGAAGATTCTGTGGAATGTGTGTAGCGATGCCATGGCAACCAGGTGGGATGTGTGGAATGTTCAGGTGGCCTGAAGTGACTCGGCAGGTTAATCTAGGTTGCGGGTGAAAGCTGTCATTGGGGCGTGGGGGGAGCATTTCATTCATGCCCTTGATTATTCATTCATGGTCCGCGTTCAGCCGTAAGAAGGTGGTAATTGTCTTATGGCTGCATTTATGCACGAGTGTCAGCGGTGAACGTCTGGGAGGCGGGGAAGCCTCCCGTCGCACGTGCGTCTGGGTCCCGCACTGAGAGCCGCTTGTTTGCTCTCTTTACTGCCTCTTCCTGTCTCGGCAGGTGAGCCGGGGGGGCGGCGCCTCGGGTAAGGAAGCAGGAGCCCTCTAACGAGCACCCGAGGGGGCTGCGGTCAAAGGTCAGCGGTGTGGGCGGAGCCGGCCGCGCTCAGGCCCTCGGCGGTCCTGGCCGTGGGAGTCACATGATTCGGCTTGAGAGCGGGCCCCTCCACGCGGGCGTCGGACCTGACTGCCGTCATGCCGAGGAGCGTAACGGCCAGACTCTGTTTGTTAGCTGGCGGGTAATTGAGCGCAGGGTTTATTTTTCGAAGGCTTCCTGTGTGTGAGTGCTGGCTGTAGCGCTGTGCCACGGGCCGGGGAGAGGGAGCTGGCTCGTGAATACCTTTCAGGCGGATTGTGGGCCCAGCGGCAGGAATCCAGGCTTAGGACCCCCCCCCCCACCACATCAGTCGAAGGCCTGCGTGGGGCCCGTGCGGTACCCTGCCCAGGGGGTGCGGAGCCACACGGCTTAAGAGACGCGGAACAGATTGTAAACCTTAAAAGAAGCGATGAAAACAAAAGCGCTCTGCCCAGCTATCGCAGTGACATCAGCTGGCTTCCACTGGGGAGGATTGCATCAGTGTAATTACAACACGACGAGTGTTTTTAATTGGCCCGTCCGGCTCATTGCCCGCCGCGTATGGTTTGTGGCTGTGTTACTGGATGGGGGGTGGGGGGGGTGTCTGAGCTGAGCTCGGTTCCTTCATTTATCACCCGTAGGCCAGGCCAGGTGTGAGCTGCCCCAAGCCTTCCTGACATATGGATTCATAACCACTGATAATAAATTGTATGCCTCACCATAGCTGCTCCCCCCCCGCCCCATCCACCCTCCCCGAGTCACTCTGACGGGACTCAGCAGCCACGGGAGCCAATTAGCCGCTGCATCCAGAGACGCACTGCGCGCCAAGCAGTGGAATGTGACAGGGCAGAGATTTGTTGTGGATCCATTACTGCCCCCGCCCCCCCAAAAATAAGGTCAGGTAGGGAACATGAAGGTGAGTGGTGAAGGGTCACAGCGGTCCACTCCCTCTTGTGTAAACTCTGTGGCGCCTCCCTGGTGGCTTCGGCCCGGGGGCCGGGGAGGTGATGGATTCCACCTTCTTCAGGAGCCATTAGCTCCCAGGGCGCTGTCCGTGTGGTGACACACACACACACACACAGATTAGGTATCTATGCCTTAGTGGGGCTTCTCCATTCATTTCTACGGGCATAGCCCTAATCCTAACTATGACCCTTATCCCCTACCCAGCCCTAACCTTAAGTAAGCAAACAGAATAAAAAATAAAACAAAATCAAGACTTTGTTGACACAAATTTTTATAAAATTGGGGACCGAAAAAATTTCCCCACCAAGTTAAAATAACAGGTTTTTATCACATTGTGGGGACATTTGGTCCCCACAGTGTAATACATGCATGCCCAGGGTGCCTGCCATCCCCCTGATGTCATGCAGTGATATTCTGCATGCATTTGCATTTATTTATTTAGCAGAAGCTTCTGCCCAGAGCAATATGCCAGAACAGCTCCTAGACACCGAGGAGTCCACAAGCTACAGGTGTACAGATGCAGCGTGTGGAGACGTCATCGTACCCACCGAGAGCGTGCAGGCTTCTCTTTGTGCCAGTCCTTGTGGGCGCAGGAAATGCATCTGGTCGGTTAATCATCACCTAGATTGGAAGCGCGCTCCACTTTGCAGGGCTGAAGCTGGCCATGCGGCTCCCTGCATGCGCATGACGGACGTGTCCGCGCCAGCGTGGCCCGTGTTGCGTATCCGGCCCGGGTAGCGGCGACACTGTCACCCTTTGTGTCGAGGGGGCTAATTAAAGGCTGGGATTTGCAGTGGGGGTGTCCGTCCCGGCGGGACTGACCTCAGCGGGGAGACAGGATCCCCCCCCCCCCCCGCCCCGCCCTCTCTCCTCAGTCATCACTGACAGGCCAGATAAACACTTCAGAGCCGTTTGTTTAAGGGAGAGATAGATTGAGCCACTCTGCTAATGAACCACTACCGCCCCCCCCATCCCCACCCCAATCCCCGGGCCCCCCGGCTCACGAGTGTGCTTGAAGCACGCTTGCACAATGCATTTATCCAAGGGGCGTGGTTTGGCCGTGTGTGAGAGTAGGGTGCTAAGGAAGGGAGAGGTTTTTGGGGGGGCTATAATGGAGGGGCATTGGAATGGGGATTCCAAAGAGGCCCCCCCATGTGCCTCTATGTGCTGAATAAACTGCATCTCCCATCGGGTGAGAATGCGACTTACACTTGCGATAACACTTGCGTCCTGCATAGCATCATTAAGTTAGCAGACCGATGCGTGTCTACACGCGTGTAGTTTATGCTGCTTGCTGTGTGTTGTTCTCTTCGGTTGGCCACAGCACGTGATGGCTGAGCGTGCAGGTGAGAGGCTGGCACACTCCATCCCTCAGCTAATGGACCCACACGCATGTCCCCCCCCCATTGGCCGGGCCGCAGCCTCACCGCCCGCCGCTCGGGACCGGCCGCTGCCGATTGCTTTAAGTACGCTGGTTACCATGGCGATGTTTTTAAACAGACTTGGAAAAGGATGGAAAAATGAAAGATGGGGATCTGAGTAACCATGGTAAGGCAGTTTCCATAGTTACAGGTGAGCTTCGCTCTGCTTGTGTGAATGGGCCCTGCCGGACCTGTCGGTTCGTCCCGCGACAGCCTGGGCTTCGGCGCCGGAGGCATCGCTCCCTGCTGCTGTGTGATAAACAGCAGAAATGCTCTGCGCCTGCCTGCCGTACTGGCTGCCTCTCGCGGTCGGCCAGCCAAGGTGTTTTTAACCTGCTTAATGACGGCTGAGTCTGAAGGCGGGCGAGCTTCTGACAGCTCACAGGGCTAGTCCAGCCCAGCATCTCTGCCAGAATGTGCACCACACTGCTAGGGGCAGGTAGGAGGCTGGGGGTGTGGTACAGATATGGTGAGGATTTGTATGAAATGAAACGGCCACTGTTTGTCTGTGGTATAACCTCTGGCTGCCTGTTGAGGTGATGATTTTACACAATGCATGCACACTGCACACACACTGCATGTACATTGCACACACACTGCACATACATTGCACACATACTGTATGCACATAGCATGTATACTGCACACACACTATACATATACTATACATGCATTGCGCGCACACCGCAAACACGCTGTATGTGCACTGTGCATACACCGCGCATGCACTGTATGTACACTGCACACATACTGCATGCACACCATATGTACACTGCACACTCACTGTAAAAACACTTCACACATACTGTGCACACACTGTACGCACACTGTACATGCACTGCACAGTAGCCATGCATTGTTTTTTTCCCGCTGAAGCTGCAACAGAGAAATATTAGTCCTTCTTTTAGTGGTAGTGTGTGGTTCAGTTGGTTAGGATGCTGTGGTTCTAGCTGCAAGGTTTCTCTTTTGGACCCTTGAGTGAGCCCTCTAACCCCTATTTGTTCCCAGGATTGACTGGCTGACTTTTCTGAAAAATTGAAGTGTGTCATTTTCGTTGGAACAAGAGGCTAATTTAATAAAATGTAAAAGACACTACCCTAGAAGTATCCTCCCCAACAGTCATACCAAAAAAGTTTATGCACGATGAACTCAGTATAATTGAGCTTGCAGTCAGCACTGCGCCTCTTCCTGGTGGAGCCGGAGTAGTACAGCTTGTGGCCAGGGGTGTACCTAGATATTCTGGGACCCTGAAAAATGTCACATTTAGCCTGACTGGTGATTGGTCAGACCGTGTGACACGGTAAGCTCTGAACTGGGTCTCAGTCTCTATTGTGTCTTTGTTTTGTTTTACATGTGAGTGTGATGCCATAAACTCTCCCAGCCATGCCTGGAGAGAATTGTAGGGTCTGACACCGGCATCTAAACCCTGGTTCACATTGTAGAACCTTCCCCTTTGGTGCTTTAGAACCTTCCCACTCTGCGCTTTAGAACCTTCCCCTTTGGTGCTTTAGAACCTTCCCCTTTGGTGCTTAAGAACCTTCCCCTTTGGTGCTTTAGAACCTTCCCGTTTGGTGCTTTAGAACCTTCCCGCTCTGCGCTTTAGAACCTTCCCCTTTGGTGCTTTAGAACCTTCCAGTTTGGTGCTTTAGAACATTCCAGTTTGGTGCTTTAGAACCTTCCCGTTCTGCGCTTTAGTGTTTAGTGTTCCCGCTCTGTGATCTCGTAACTTGGTTACAATGTTATAGATTAAGCTTGCTTTTATTTTCAGCCGTCTCACTTCATGTTCTACCCAGAAAACGTCGTCACCTTGGGGCTCCTTGGTAAATTTTACCATGCAGGGGCAAATAGATTTTGCCAACCTGGGGGAGTCCCGCTCGGTAGATTTCAGCTCCCCAGTGCAGTGCTGGCCTCCCGGTATCTGCCTGGGTATCCCTGCCTCTCCTACGCCTCTGGTCATGGCACAAAGCCAACAGCTTGCTAACGGGGGGCATCCGGGCCCGTGGGGTGCAGCTGTGGAATTGCCCTGTGACCCCCCCCCCTTCCCACTAGGAGGTGGAGGAATGAATGAACAGCTCTGATTCTCAGTGCCGGGGAGGGGCAGTGGGGGGGATTGAACCTTGACCCCGTCATGTTCTTTATAGACTTCCAGGGTTTCGGGTTGTGGCGAGAGCAGGCAGCATGAGACGGTCCATCACACCTGTCTCACTAAAGGAACCCCGCTCACTTACAGCCGTAAGAGAGAGAGACGGGGGTGAGCTGGATGTGGGACGCCGGGCCGGTGATGTGGTGCAGGGCACATGCGCCCAGTCGGAGGTACAATGAGATTTTTCTGGGAACCAGTCAGATTAGATGGAGTCACATTTGACTGCTGGGTCGGGAATGGAATGTGTGTGACACTGGGAATGCCTTTTTTACCAGTCGCCTTCCCGAGCGTCCTCTGCCTGCCTGGGTAGCCTGATCGCTCCCCCAGAGAAATGTGTGGGATCCAGGGTTATACTCAGCATAATGGGCCCAGCTGACCAAAGCGTCTGAGGTCACACAGACCAGCAGGCTGCTGTCGCCCGCTCTCCCCTGGCACGGGACTTTACACTCGTCCCAGACGTCCTCTGCGAGATTCATCTCCGCGACGCCGGGGCCCTAGCTCTGCAGCCCTGGTGTGGGTGTGAGAGGCTGTCGCACAGAAACGGGTCCAAAGCCGAGAGGAAGGTGCCGTCATACGTCAGTTTAAGACTTATTTGAAAATGAACTGTATTTAACAGGATTCACTAAAATATGCAGATAAAACATAGCAATCGTTACATAATATCTTCTGATAAATTCAGTGATGAAAGTCGTGTGATGAATAGTCTTATCAGGTTCTTCCTTTGTTGGGAGACATTGTGTAGCTCCTGCTCCAGTGCTGCTGACACTCGTTCACCGGAAGCTCAGCCCAGCTGCACTTATGCCCAGTCGACTCCTCGACAGGCGTATGTTTGCACTGTGCTATTCGCCTCCCGTGTATGTCGCTTTGGACAAAAGCATCTGCTGCGTATGTAAATGTAAAATGAATGTTGTCATGAGGTGTAGCATGTATCGGGTTTGTCAGTCGCCTGTATTTGCGGGATATTGGATCATTTTGGGGTCATATTGAGCTTGGGAGACTCAGCGTGTTTCTGGCGGGTCTGTGTAGGTTAATAAACCAGCGTGTTGTGTTTAGCGGCTGTTGGGAGGTCACGCCATCTAGTGGCGGCTCTGCGGACGTGGCGGTAATTGCCAGGTCGGCCTTTCTAGCTGCCGAGCGGCCAGCGCTGTCCCGCTGCACGTGCGCCTGGGCGTTTCGCGTGCCCCGCAAGGTGCAGGGATGAGGCACCCACGCACGCACACACACACACGCGCGCGCACACACAAACACGCAGCAGCTCGCACTGCTGAGTGAATCATTGCCGTCAGCTGCTTGCTAATTGTAGTTCATACAGCCTGAGAGGAATCCCAAGAACTGCTGGTCGATCCAGTGGCACTTGAATGATTCACCTCCGTGTAACAGAGCTCCTTCGCGGAAGAGAGGGAAAGCGCCCGTGTCAGTGGCGCGCATCCGCGGGCGTGCCAGCCGTGCCATTAAACGCGGCGTTCCTGCAGGTCGGCGATCCGCGGTGTTGCATTACAAGCGGGCGCGCCGATTCGCAGGAGCCGGCCGGCTCCGAATGCGATGGCGCTGCTGCGCATGGCGGCTCCTTTCACGCGGCTCTGAATTCGCCCGTGTCAGGCCTCGTAAAAAAAAAATTGGCAGATGAGGTAGGAAAACCTTTACGTTGTATTTCTTTTGCAGATGCTTTTATTTAAAAAAATGCATGTTTTTGAGAGGAAGTAGGGTCAGATAGTCTTTGGGGCAGGTTAAGGCCGCGGTCAGAAACCCGACTGTGAAATCATTCTGCAGAGCTGGGGATGTAAACTGGTGACCTTCAAATCACAGGCACAGTGGCCCAACCTACTGTACCACGGGTGAGACTGTTCCTTAGCTTGCATCCCCCACAATGCTGTTTTTCTGAATGGATGCCCTCGCAGTCTGATTGGTCAGACTGTGTGAATTGGCATGCTCTGGGCTCACCTCTACTCTGTGTTTATGTTTTGTTTTGTGTAAGGGTGTGATATTGTAAACTGTCCCAGCCATGCCTGCAGGATTATTGCCCAGACGTCTGCATCTAAACCTTTCTGTGCTTTCTAGAACCTTGCGGCTCTGCATTCCAGTAACTTCATTATAGTATTCTAGAGCCATGTTGTTTCAGTGTCCAACATTCTTATTCTGTGTTCTGGCACCATCTTCAGCCAAGAAAACATTGTTGTCTGCAAAAGACATCGAGTTATTTGTGAGCAGAAATCGCTTCCCGTCTCTCCAGGATCCAGTGAATAGTGAATACCACGTCACTTTTACTGCCTTTTAGCGCTCTGTGTGCGTCCAGCCAGTTTTTACAGCCAGTTCCGTAAACACCCGCAGTGTCCATCTTCCCATGACAACAACAGTCTGACAACAAATCCCACTTTGGCCCCAGGAAGCGGGCAGCATAAGCTCCGTGTCACTTTAGGCTCTCTGGGATTACTTAGTCAGGACTCAAGGGCCGTTTACTCAAGCCTGTGAAGAATTCCTGGAGAAACAGAATGTGTGTGAGCTCATAGTGCAGAGGGTTCTGTGCTGTTAAGAGGTGAAGACTTATGGTTCTGACTTTACACACTTTATAAGCGGGATATGCAGTGCTGTTTGATGTCATGGAAAATGTGCCGTCTCGCACATTTAAGAAAGCAGTCGGCCAGCGTTCTTCCAGTTAGCTGCGAAGAGCCACGCAATTCTGGCTTTGAGGTCAGAAAATCTCCTTAGGTAACAGGAATCGCAGACGCTGGGAAGCGGAGTAAACACTGTTTACTGTTTTATAGGGTTTGATCCGCCCCCAAAGCTATCCAGGAGTTTATTGCTGCAGCGTGTTTCCTTTGTTGCTGGATCAGCTCCTGGGTCGCATTCCTCCATGCCTGTGCATGCGTGCGGCGGTTTGTATCTGAGGCCGCGTGTTTAACGGTACAAAACAAACTCCAGGCATCATCTCGGCCGCCGCTGCGGTTCGAGGTCCCAGCTGATAGCTCAGAGATATGGCTGTGTGTGTGGAGAGGGGGCTTGACAAGGGTGGTGAAAGGGTTAGTTACAGTGTGATGGATGCAGCAGAGTTTTGCTGTAGATCCTGGATGTTGGGCTAGTTCGGCCCTCTCCGCTGGCCCTTTGGGTTTGACTGATTTCTCCCGCTTGGCGGCTTGATTGACAGCTCATCTCAGGAAGCCGGTGTTTGAGTTATCGATCTTCACTGGGTATCGGCTCTTGACTGCTCCTCTGGGTCCGCTCACTGCCTGCAGCTCTCTGTCTCACACACGCACACACCTCTCCCAGTTATCACAGCTATAAATCACCCTAACAAACGTTGCCAGTTACAGATTAGTCCTACAGCAGGTAATGTTTAGGCTGCATGTGTCTTTCATCAGCACGGAGCATCTTTCCCACTTAATCACGCTGACGACTGGATGTAGATTCCTTGGTGACGTTAGTGACGCTAAGCTCGGTTATGCCGAGCTGCTTTATACCTGCAGGATCTCTCAGACATGGCCCACCTTGTGTCAGTGCTTTTGTGCACAGGGGTCGCTGTCCACCCCAGGAGATGCCCAGGTTTCGGCATTTAGGGTGTGGCAAGGTGGGGCGCCGTGCTGCTCCCACCTCCGCCCTCCGTGTTACCGACACTGCGGCTTCGTTACTGACACAAGATGTCACCTTGTTCCCTGCAATGACGAGACAAATGTCAAGAGGAGTAACTGCAGTTCCTACTAAGATGCCTCTTTGGCTACTGGGTGACTATATGGGGAAGGGGGACTGACTCCACCATGGGAATGATATCAACCAAATGATTCCAGCTGACTAATACCAACCAAGTGCTACCAGCCAGAGTACCAGAGTAATAAGTCCGAAGAGTGATACAAACAGAGCAATACCAGCCGAGTGATACTAGCTGAGTGATGTCAGCTGAGTAATACCAACAGAGAGCTATCAGCCAAGTGATATCAACAGACAGCTATCGGCCGAGTGATTTCGACAGAGAGATACTAGCAGAGTGATGCCAACAGTGACATCAGTGGAGTGATACCAGCAGAGTGGTATCAGTTGAGTAATACCAACAAAGAGTGATATTAGCCAAGTAATATTAACAAAGCAGAGTGAAATCAGCTGAAACATGCTATCAGATGTCAGCCGAGTGATACCAACAGATCGATGACAGCAGAGTTATACCAAGAGAGTGATAGTAGCAGATTGAAACCAACAGAGTAATACAAGTAGAGTGATACAGCAAAGTAATATCAACAGAATGCGACCACTAGAATAACACCAGTGGAGCAATGCAGAAAAGTAATGCAACAGAGTAAAGCCAGCACTTCAGTACTAGTAGAATAGACTTAATCACCTTTCATTCGAGCACCAGTTTTACTGGCATTTTCGTTTTTTTATTGAAATGTTCAGCAGATGCTTGCAAAAAGCCTGCAGTTTAGCCATAAACAGTTGCATGTTTCTACTGAAGGCACTCAGGGTCAATCCATTTCTCACGACTACAACAGGATGATCCATTCTGCAACCTGTTAGCCTGCAGTCCACATTTTCAGCCAATCAGAAGTGCTCCCTCGCACGATGGGTGGTGATCATAACCACGGCTGATTAAAAAAGAAAAATGAGCGTCTGTCTGCATACGTGAGTCAGGTTGTTGATGTTGCTTTGATCGATCTTTATTCCCAGCTGCCCATGGGGGGGGGGGTGTAACGGGGAGGAAAAGGTAATCAGAGGAGAATTCTGAGAAGCTATTAAGGAACGGGTTGTGTGTCTCGAGGTTCTTCGGCTCTGAACTTATGTGGAAAAATTGGATACACTCCCGGAATGCCTGATGGGGGCTTGCGTTTCTGTCCCATGATGCACTGGGGCTGAAAAACAAGGCCCACGGCCAGCCGACATTTCCATCTCCTTGCAGATGTTGGGTGCGGTGTGGGGGGATTTGAGGTTCATAGGAGAAGTTTCCATGTTCAAGTCCTACACCTACATGCTAAGGCTTAATTAAAGAGGCTGGACGCTCCACATCACCAACCTGAAACAGCCAGGTTTAACAGCAGTGAAACATCCTTTTATTCTCAGGCAATTAAATAAGGGCCATAACACAAATGGGAGCAATTAGTGGGCAGTCCTCATATTTCCCTGCTGTGGCATCATCTGGTTTCAGTGCGTTTCGTTGTTCATGAATTCCTGAATGAACGTGAACATGGACGCTAACAGTCACACACTCTGAAATCCAGCTAACAGACGGAATTTTGTCAGCTCTTAAAGGTATTAGCGATGTTTACAAACTTCCCATAGTGGCACATCGTAGACTAGGGACTCAGCTGCGACTTGCCAGACTTCCTGTAGCTACGCGTTACAGCAGAGGAGCTCTACCATGAGTTTACAGACTTCCTGTTTTTGTGTGGTGCAGCAAAAGAGCTCTGTTTGGAGTTTACAGACTTCCTGTAGCTGCATGGCACAGTCTAAGTTCTCAGTTATGACTTTTCAGACTTTCCGTTTCAATAGAGGGGTTCAGTCATTAATGTACATACTTATTGTCTGTATTGTACAGTGGAAGGGATTGGCCATTTCTTTTCAGACTTCCTGTAACCATATGGTATAGCATACTTCTCTGACTTCCGGTAACTGTATGGTATAGCATACGTCTGAGAGTTCCTGTAGCTGTATGGTATAACATACATCAGACTTCCTGTAACCGTATGGTATAGCATACTTCTCAGAACTCCGGTAACTGTATGGTATAGCATACTTCTCAGAGCTCTGGTAACCGTATGGTATAGCATACTTCTCAGAGCTCAGGTAACCGTATGGTATAGCATACTTGTCAGAACTCTGGTAACCGTATGGTTTAGCATACTTCCAAGACTTCTTGTAACCGTATGGTATAGCATACTTCTCACAGCTCAGGTAACCGTATGGTATAGCATACTTCTCTGAGCTCCGGTAACCATATGGCATAGCATACTTCTCAGAGCTCTGGTAACCGTATGGTATAGCATACTTCTCAGAGCTCAGGTAACCGTATGGTATAGCATACTTGTCAGAACTCTGGTAACCGTATGGTTTAGCATACTTCCAAGACTTCTTGTAACCGTATGGTATAGCATACTTCTCACAGCTCAGGTAACCGTATGGTATAGCATACTTCTCTGAGCTCCGGTAACCATATGGCATAGCATACTTCTCAGAGCTCTGGTAACCGTATGGTATAGCATACTTCTCAGAGCTCAGGTAACCATATGGTATAGCATACTTCTCAGAGCTCCGGTAA
>JAODKL010000016.1:283761-297774 GCA_026780765.1 Petrocephalus schoutedeni
GGGCACTGGTTGTGGTGCAGATTCTGAGCAGATGTAGAGATGTATTGGGAGGAAAGTTCCTTATGGGGGGGTTTGGGACACTGAGGGAGGAAGTCACTGTGATTCTGCCGTTCTGGCTGCGGGACACATTGACACTGACAGACGGTGGGTTCTGTTGACCGGCGAACACGGCAGCTAAGCCAGCTGCCACAGAATTAGTTCAGAGAGTCTATGAGCGGCGAGGAAATGACAGCAGCTGTCGGAGGGGAAGCTTCAGCAGGAGAGACGGAAATAGCCCAAGTGAGACCGATCACCTGCTAACCTGGACTCCGGCTGTACAAAACGCGGACTTATGGACGGCCAGAAGCGGGGCTGCCAGTTAGCCTTTATTAATGAGCGTTACGCCCTGCGAGGCGCTGTCGAAGCCCTCAGCCCTGTCTGACGCTCTAACGAGGTCGCCCGCCTCACTTTTATGACCTTATTAGTGCTATGTTCTCAATTGTACGAGGAGGAAAACATGTCCCGGCCTGCCACCTTCCGTCAAACTGCCCCCCCCCCGCCGCATGTCACACAGCAGTCGGACTGAGGGGGAGGATTGTGCGGACTCTGCGTCCTGGTTTTGGAGGAATGTGGGTAGGTGTTGCCGCAAGCAACTCCAGGCCTGTCCTCCAGGGGGCGCAAGGTGAGAGAGCCCTACCAGGCAGCAGGCATTTATAGCTTTACAATAAATTATTATTACACATTGATATGACTAACACAAGCCGCATTTTCAAATAGGACTTTACAATATAATTTTATTTTATTGAACTTAATAGGTTCAAATTGTATTTTCATCTGACCAGTAGGGGGTGCAGTTGCCCCCCCCCTCCCCCCGCTAAAATCGCCTATATGTGTTTACCCTGAACGGGCACTAAGGATGGTGGGCAGTGCTTGACAGATTGGGGGGGGGCAACATCCATGTCTTTGTCCCAGCGACAGGTCCAGGCTGTCTGTCCTCTTGACGTCTATGCCCTTTGGGACGATTGAGGTCCGTTGCTTGGCAGCCATTCAGAGTAATTAAAAGGAGAGAGCGTATCCAATCTGTGTGAGGCGTAATTAAATTATAAAATCACCTGACCCTGGGTTCACTGCTCCAGAGAGAAGCTGGAGAGGATCCACTCGCTGTAGCTCAGGGACTCCCAAAGCTGAAAAGCAAATGTTAATGGGTATCGGAGCAAGACCTGCATATAGGCATCCGGGTGGCATGACCCGGGACGGTGTGTGTAGGTGCCTGTGGATTAGCCTGATCTCAACACACATCATCTGAGCTTCTAAACCAGCCTTCATCCCTTGGCCTTTACCCTAGCTCCAAAACAAACAGTAATGCGAGGACACTTCAAAACCTTTCATCTCCACGGGGCAGTGTGTGTGGGGGGGGGGTGGGGGTTGCAAAGCAGGGCTCCCTTTGAAAGCTGGCTGCTCCCGCACCGCTCTGCTCCGTAATGAATTCCGCAGTCGTTATAAAGCTGACGGGAGCGCCTCCGAATCTGTAATGCGGCCCGGTGTCGCCGTGGATTTCTTTTTCCCAGAATGCACCGGGCCCTTGTCCCGGGGGCTTGCCTGACTGGCCGGGGGGGAGGGGTTGTAAAGCTGCCAGGCGTTTGATTGGCTGTGACCGTGGTGAGGGATTCTCACAGCAGTCCCTGGCACAGACTCTGCCCTGCGGTGAGAGGCCACTGATCTCACCTCCTGAGACACACTTCACTGCCTCATGCGTACCTTTATCCGCCTCTAAGGGCTCCTTCCCCATCTCTCTCTCTCTCTTTCTCATTCTCTCTCTTCTTTTTCTCTCTGTATCTCGCTCTCTCTCTCTTGGCCTCATTCTCTCTCCCTCTCTTTTTCTCTTTCTCACCCTTTCTTCTTCTCTCTTGTTAACGCCCTGCTTGGGACCTTGGGATTGTGGAAGGCGCTATATAAACGGAACCTATTATTATTAATCTAAATCAAGTCTATACGGTTCTCTTGCATGTAAAAATTGTGTCTATATTCACATAAAAGCCACTTTATGATGCGTCATCATCCTCATCTTCTTCGTGCTCAATGCTTCTGCGAACCACCCTTGTGAGGACTAGCCCCTCCTTCAGACACACAACCCGGCTCCCTCCTCACACACTCCTGGCCATGTCTCTTATGCCTGCTGGCCTGGGGGATTGTGGGTGTTGCTCATTCGTCCCCATGAACTGGTGTCCTCCTGTTGGTGTCTTCCTACTCGCCAGGACACATGTCCCATTTATCCTGTTGCACAGCGCCCCCAGTGTTGCCTGGGGGTATTGCCTCAGGGCCACCGCTTCTGGCTCAGGTTCATGGAGGCTATCAGAGTGGAAGGTGCTGACGAGTCCTGCAGAACATCTACGAGCAGGATGGGCTAACTGGCAGAAACTGAGATGTCTATCTTCTGATGCTACTCTAGTTTACCGTCCTTTACCACATTTGTCGAGGCTGATTTTTTTTTTTAACTGAAAGGGGGGTGATGGCTGTATATAAATGCTCCCTTTAGCTTTCTGGCGAGAGACTCCCTTGACGTAATTTAACTCGAAGTACAGAGGTGGGACCACAAGGGCACTGGCCCCAGATGAAAGCTGATTGGCCCCCAGATGCATCCTCTCCTGTCACTCACTGATTAAAAAACGTATCATTGGCTAATGAGATAATATAAGGTTGGCCCCTCTGTGTGAAAAACCCAGAGGATCGCCCTCCTGGCGTGAATGTGGGCACATGCTCCCTGGCATCCCACACCCTGCCTCATCCTCCCGCTCCTTCTTATCTTGCAGATCCGAGGTGGCAAGCTGATGATCACCAACGCTAGGAAGAGTGACGCGGGGAAGTATGTGTGCGTGGGCACCAACATGGTGGGCGAGAGGGAGAGCGACGTGGCTGAGCTCACCGTGCTGGGTACGCCATGCAGGCCATCTCGCCGGCACTGTGTCTGTCTGTCTGTGATTGTCTGCATCTCTCTGTCTGTCTGCCTGTCTACATGTCTGTCTACATCTCTCTGTCTGTCTACCTGACTGCCTGCCTGTCTGCATCTCTCTGTCTGTCTGCCTGCCTGCCTGCCTTCCTCTCTGTCTGCCTGCCTGCTTGTCTGTCTGCATCTGTCTGTCTGTCTGCCTGCCTGTCTGTCAGCATCTCTGTCTGTCTGCCTGCCTGCCTGTCTGTCTGTCTGCCTGCCTGCCCATCTGTCAGCATCTCTCTGTCTGTCTGTCTGCCTGCCTGCCCGTCTGCCAGCCCGCCTGTCTGTCTGTCTGCCCGTTTGTCTGCATCTGTCTGTCTGCCTGTCTGTCTGCCTGCCCGTCTGTCAGCATCTCTCTATCTGTCTGCCTGCCTGCCCGTCTGCCTGCCTGTCTGTCTGCCCGTCTGTCTGCATCTGTCTGTATGCCTGCCTGCCCGTCTGTCTGCATCTGTCTGCCTGCCTGTCTGTCTGTCTGTCTGCATCTCTCTGTCTGTCTGCCTGCCTGCCCGTCTGCCTGCCTGCCTGTCTGTCTGCCCGTCTGTCTGCATCTGTCTGTATGCCTGCCTGCCTGTCTGTCTGCATCTGTCTGCCTGCCTGCCTGTCTGTCTGTCTGCATCTCTCTGTCTGTCTGCCTGTCTGCATCTCTCTGTCTTCCTGTCTGTCTGCATCTCTCTGTCTGTCTTCCTTCCTGTCTGTCTGTCTGCATCTCTGGCTCCCTCTGTTTGTCTTTGTATGGCCGTCGTCCAGCTCTGTTTGTGCCCGTCTTTGTGCCTTCTTATCTGTCTGTGTGTTTATAAGGATCTCTGTTGTTTCTTGTAGTCATTCTGTAAGACCTTTACAACTATGTTTCAGTTTCAGTTCAGGAAAAAAAAATCTTTAATGCCAGAGAAAACAAATGTCACTAACCTCTTATCCCAGATCATCCGCCTGATATCTAGTTAGGTAGAAACAAACAAAGGCTGTATTTGAAATGGTTCACTCATTCACTCTCTCATTATTCACTACAATGGGGACCCCGTGTAGATCACTATATAGAGAATTATCCAGTGAAACAAGACAAAGGTTTCAGACACAACATTCCAGGACGCATTATGTCGGTATCCTAGCAACCTTTGACAGCTGAAATTTGTGAATAGCTAAATTCAGCCGCAGTATAAATGGAATAAAGGCGATAAGGTGAATATGGATGCATAGGCCTGTCGTTTATTTTAAATTGCTAAAAATATTTGATACTTGAGAGGGCACAAATCATATAATAGTGTGATCCTCCTTCATGTATTAATTTACCAGAAACTAAGTGCTAGTAACATACAGATACCATGTTCGTTCATCATTAATCAGTCATGACGGTTCAAGCATTTCTTACAGTAACTACATTTCTTCATGATTTGTACTTGAGTAGTAACTGAGTTACTAAGTTGCTTGTGCCCCTTCAAGTAAAGTGTTACCTTATATGTTTTTATTAATATCAAATTATTTGAACCTGAAATGTCAGCTGCAGACTTTGCAGAGATTGATAATATTTTTTTTTATATGTTCTTAAATTTGTATACAAAATTGCACCATGTGGTCAGTTGACAACAGATGTCATCTTTGCATTGCCTTATTTTATGTAGGCGGCATGCTAGTGTACAGTGTCTTTACACTGCAGTTTGCAGTACACTGAGTATTTTATAATGCACTATATAGTATCAGGTTTACCATTCAGACATCCATTTGAAATGGCAGATGCATTATATAGTACACTGTAGGGGGTTGGGGAACGATTTTGAATATGGCCAAACTTTGTCATGCCATTGACTTCCTGTCAGGCCTGACTTCCTGTCACATGATCCACCAGGGTAGATGGCAAAGCTCAAACATTTCTAATGCACAATGAAAACATTTATGGCTAATAGAATAACATCAGTTCTGGAAGAAGCGGGTCAGCAAGCCATGTCCTGGCCCCCTGAGGCTTTGCCAACTGCCTTTCACAGCATGTGAAGTTTTACAACGGGTTTGTTTGGCTGCGGTTTTGCTGTAATTATGGAGCAAGGCTGGACTGCTGCGGGACGTGGAATTTCTCAGTCCCAGGGAGTCGTTGGAAAAACAAGACGCAAGTGGGGTGGTGGAGCAGGGAGACACCGGCAGAGGTCTCTGAAGAGGGACTGGGGGGTCAAATACTCAGATCCCTATCTCCTGACTCGGCAAAGATTATTGTTGAAGGATTTTCTTCGAATTAAGCTTGGAGGTCTTGGTAACAGACCAGACACCCCCCCCCGCCCTGGAAGACATTGTCAGTGGATGTAACGGGTGTGTTGTAAGGCATGGGGGTTCTAGCTTGGGTCAAAATGTTTTTAGTGTGGGGGGGGCAGCTTTTCAGGTGAGAGTCTGTTAGGGTGAGCTCGGTAGTACTTTAGGCAACTTCATTGTATATTGAGGCCGGTTTATGCCCAGTGTGCCCAAGCCCTGTGTGTTACACTGACTCCACCCCTAAACCCGCCCATCCTATCCCAGAGCGGCCCAGCTTCTCCCGCCGGCCCGGGAGCCGCGTGGTTCTGGCCGAGGACAGCGTGGAGTTTCGCTGCGAGGCCCGCGGCGACCCTGTTCCCACGGTGCGTTGGCGTAAGGAGGACGGGGACCTGCCCCGGGGCCGGTAAGGAGCACCTTACTTGGAGCCTCCCTGGTAACAGCTGCTGATTGGTCACTAACCCACTGTGTGTGTGTGTGTGTGTGTGCATGGCTGCAGGTACGAGATTCTGGAGGACCACACCCTGAAGCTGCGCGGCGTGGCACCAGAGGACGTGGGCTCTTACTCCTGCGTCGCGGAGAACATGGTGGGGAAGGCGGAGGCCTCGGCCACCCTCACGGTCCACGGTGAGACCCACGGCTGACCTCTGACCTCTGACACCGCCCCACACACCTAGATTCTGCTATCCTGTCATGGGCGATTCTGCGATTTTTTAAGGTGTGGAACATAGGAGGGGACATAATTTATAAAGAAGGGCCAAGCTTATCATTAGCCAATGATATGTTTTGAAACGGCGAGTGAGCCGACCAATCAGATTTCTGCTGGATCCAGTGACCCCGCCCCTTTGCACACCCCTGCCATACACAGCGCTGTTACAGATGGTGCATCTTCCTGTACCTGCACACACCTGGAGCTCCCTCACACCCACGCTGTTTGACCTACCATACAGACCCTCCATATGTTATGGTTCCAACAAAGAGGACAGCTGCTTTTTCCTGGTTAATCCCCCCCCTGGGGTGGGGGGGGGGACTAGCTGGGGGGATGGCTGACAGCTGGCATCTGAGTCGCTAAGCAGAAACAGGCGAATCCCCGGGCGTGTATTCCCGCGCCGAGCATGAGGTCAGTCTGCAGAAGTAACAAGTGAGCCCATGTGTGGCGGACACAGGAAGTGGCTCCGTGTGGGCAGGAAACAGGAAGTGGATGCCAGGGCAGAAAGTAAGAGATTGGCCCTTTATGATAAAATGGGACTGGGGTGGCTTTGTAGACAGTAGTCACCCTTCCCTTTAGAAGAGCAGCCCCCCAAGAAAGATCCATAGAGGAATACAGGCTAATTAGAGGCAAGCGGGCCTCCGTCACAGGATGGGAAATGACATGGTCCTAATTACAGACTCTAATTCCAGGGCTTAGTGGGGGTGGGGGAGGGGGTTGTGGTGGTAATTTTGGGTCTGAACCCAGACAAGGAATGATGGTTGTGGGGAGGTGAGTCCACATTCCCCTGCCCCCCCCCCCCACACACACACACTCTCTCTCTCTTTCTCCCTGTCTTTCAGTCTCATTTTTTCCTTTCATTTTCCATGCTGGCTTTCTCATGCCAGCTTGCCGACAGCGGGCAGTGTGGCGGGGCGAGGGGGGGGGGCGTGTTGAATAGATGCAGGTTAGATTACCCCCAGAGGAAATCAGACATGACAAAACGCTGTTATCTGATGTGGATGGTACTTGTACAGTAGCTTGAGCTGCTGGAGTACCAGAGTTAAGAGGCAGGAAGCGGAGGCGTGGGGGGGCTGTCTATCAGCGGGGGAGAGCAAACACACAGACACACACACACACACGCATGCAGGCACACACACATGCACAGCACACACACACATGCACAACACACACAGACACACACACACACTCAGACACACATGCATGCACACACACACATACATACATACATACATACAGACACACACAGACACAGATAGTGAGACAGACAGACAGAGACACACACACACACGCGTGTACACACAGACACACACAGACGCACACGCACAGCACAGACACACTCACAGACATACACTCATAGACACACACACAGACACGCACATACACATACACAGATATACACACAGACATACACTCACAGACACGCACACACTGACGCAGACACACACACACACACACCTGCCCTTTATATCATGCTGCAGCTCAGAATGTTTTTACACTCAGCTGGTTTACTGCTGATGTAATAGAAACTTAGAGCTTATTACTTGAAACTTAGAGCTTGCCATTGGCCCAGGATCCCTCTAAGGACCGGGGCCCGTCTGCACTTCGGGCTCTGCTGCTCCCCCTGTTACTGTTTGGCTGTGAGACCAAGGCCCCCCCGGTTGGTGTAGCCATGCTCCTGCCCAGGCCTAACGCTAACGCTAACCACTAGCCTGGCACAGTGTGGACCGGTACTGGGAAGGAGCACCGGGGAGACACCGGCGGCTTTCTTTGGGCCGCCCTGCTGCCTGGTGGGCTTTGTGTTTGGGGGGGGTCTGGCCAGGGTAAGTGAGGCGTGGAGGAGACCAGAGAGCGTGGGGGAGGGGGGTATCAGCGTGCTTTCAGTGGCCGGGGTGTCGACTTTCCAGGAAGGATCCTGCCAGACTCTTTCGTTATGAATGGGGACGGGGGGGGGGGGGGCTCAGCTGGTGGCCGGTGCCGGGGGGGCGTCCCTCAAAGCACTGTAAAGTGATTCTCAAAGACCCCCGACTGCGCAGAGGTTGCTGCGGCTATGGCACCAGGTGGTATGTAGCTGGAAGGAGCCACGCGATTTAATGAGCCTTCCTCTTGGGGTCAGAGGTCAGCTTGGCTCCTAGGTTAACGGCCTTAATCCAGACAGGATCAGTGAAACGTATTTACATAATCAGGAAGTTAGGTGTGTGTGTCTGGGACTTTATTACCCATCTGAGGTGGACTTTATGTACCGTAACGGGTTCAGGCTTTGGATTACAATCAAAAGACCATCAGCAGATGGGTGCAGGCATTTCTGGGGAGGCACAGAGTCTGGGAAATGGGATACAGCAAGTGATTTGCAAGGATGAAGGTACAGGCCACAGGTCACATGAAGGTTGTGGACGAGAAGATGATCTTGCTAGAACTGCTGGCAATACCACACTGAGGTCACCGCAGGACCGACCCAGGCTGTTTGGGTTCATTGGCAAGTTGGAGCTGAGCTAGAAGCTTTGTGTAGAAGCAACCGTATTGTTAAACCACACCTGACTCCGCCCCCGGTTCCGCAATTCCAAACCCGCCTCCAACCCAATTTCCTTGACCCAACCTTTGACCTAACTCTTTGGCTCTGCCTCCATTTCCACTTCCTTGACTCCGCCTCCATACCCGCCTACCTCCACCTCATTTGCATAATTAACGCGTCATTCTTTGTCTTTTCTTTTACTTCCAGTCATGTCGGGTAAGTCGGCCATCAGCCACCTGCCCATCCGCTGCACTGACAGCTGTGAGAAGTAGGCTTCATACATCTCCACCCCCCCCATCACCCCTCTCCATGCACCAATCAGCATTCATGTTTCACTTGTCAGCGGCAACAAAGGCAATGGGTAAAGAAAAAAAATAAAAGAAAAAATGTCTGTTTGAAAGAGAAAGGTAATGGGAGTTTTTATCATATTTCTCTGTTGATGTTCCTGCTTTACATTCACAAGCGCTCATGCCCCTGCTGCTAAGGGTGCTTTCTTTGTCGTGCAGAATGTCGTCATCACACCAGAATAAGGAAAGTTGGTGTTGGCACTTTTATCAAAACGGTGCCGATTTCGCAGGCGGGTGGTCTTGTTGTTATTGGCTCCATTTTGGACAGGCTAGCTGACCGCTTATTTAACTACGACGCTTATTGGCTGGCCACGTCTTGCTGTTTGACCTTGCCTCGTCTTTTGCGACTTTGGCTAACCTGGACCTCCTGTTCCCCCAGTGCCCCCCGTTTTTGGGGTGAGACCACGGAACCAAGTGGTGCAGGTGGGTCGGAGAGTGACCTTCCAGTGTGAGGCACTGGGGAACCCCCAGCCTGCCATCTTCTGGCAGAGAGAGGGTAGTCAGGTGAGTCCCAGACCACTCTTTGGCATGGGGGGGGGCACATAGGTGTCATTATGTGCCAATCCATCTAACCTTGTCTTTGACACATTTACAATTACAATTTATAAATTATAAAAGGCAGTATAAATAGCTGGTATCTGACAGTTTCTCATAACCCTCAGAACGAGTTTTTCTACTTCACCCACAATCCCTTACTCACCCCTGTCACTTTTCCCCTTTGCCAGAACCTGCTGTTCACCTACCAGCCCCCGCAGCCCTCCAGCCGCGTCTCTGTGTCACAGACGGGCGACCTGACCATCACCGACGTGCAGCACTCAGACAGCGGCTTCTACAGCTGCCAGGCCCTCAACGTAGCCGGCAGCGTCATCACCAAGGCCCTGCTGGAGGTCACCGACGGTAAGGAACCCCGCCTCCGCTGGGCACGGCTGGCCGATGACGTCAGGGTGGCACCGCCAGTAGGGGGCGAATCCGGGAGGGATTGTGCGGTTGTTCATTTGAGCTGTGACACTCATAGGTATAAATGGGTGAAAAAATGTCAGTATTTTGCATTAACATGCCATTTAAGCTGCTAAATGGAAATGTGTGTTTCTTTTGCTCACTATACCTACACCGACTAATCCTTTGTGAAATCACTGGAGTATGAAGCGGCGGTAATTGTAAGTCCCTGATCCCTGCCAGCCCCCTCCCCACCATAATGCCTCCCAGTTTGAGTATCAGCTCAGCTCACCAGGGGTGAGGCCTTCTCTGTGAGGTTTGTCCATATGATGGGGAGGGGGGGGGTGGGCTTTGTATTCAGGAGGGGTGTCGGGAAGCTGCAGAGGTGGTAAGGCCACCAATAACAGTTATTAAAACCGGGATCCATCCGCCGAATTCACCTCCCGGGCCCGTGAGGTAATTATAGCGTGGCAGCCCCTCTATCCAGAGCGGCCTGAGCACAAAAGGGGCTGGAATTGCAAACATGTCCTCGCTCTAAAGCCAGAGCCTCTCTCTGGCGCTGGGGGGGCGGAGCCATTCACGTGTAACCGGGCTCTAATGGAGTAGTAATGGAAGATCTGGCTCTCTGATGTGCCTCTAATTACGCCCGATGTAAATAAGGCGTAAAAGCCCGTGCTGGGGGTCACCTTCCGGCCTGGAGGATTCCGCTCCCTATGTTGTGGTGCCTTTGGTAACACCCGCCCAGCCTGGGGGCACGCTCGCGGTGTTTTTATTATTATGATTATTTGATTTCATCCTGAGTTCTCCAGCTCTGGGAGATGGATCCTTGCCACTTGGAGACTTTATTTTAATCACCGGCAGCCAGTAAGGGAGGGGGGGGGAGGGTGGGGGGCTGATCCTCCCACTGAATGATTGGGAAATTGCTTCCAGTTGCGAGCAGTCTGATTCCGCATTTTTCCCATTAGCAGTGCAGACGGACGCTCTGCCAGTTCCCCAGTATGGAGGCACACTCTGCGTCCCCTCCCTTCACCTCCGCTCTCGTTGCTCCCTCCACTCTCTTTCATTCTGTCTCTTCACCGTGTCGATCTCTCCATCTCCTTCACAGGAGCTCCTCTCCTTCTATTCCCCAATTTTTTCTCTTACTGTCTAATAAAAAATTAAAATTTTTATAATTATTATGATCTCAATGGTGGAGCTAGATGCACCACAATAACGACGGCGAATGAGTAATGAGCGGCTCGCTCTCCTGTGACCAGCAGTGTCCGACCGGCTGCCCCCGGTGATCCGGCAGGGCCCTGTGAACCAGACGGTGCCGGTGGACGGGATGGCGCTGCTGGCTTGCGAGGCGTCCGGTTCCCCGGTGCCCAGCATCCTGTGGAGAAAGGACGGACAGCCCGTCTCTGCCTCCGACTCGCGGCTCAAGCAGCTGGACACGGGAGCGCTGCAGATCCGCTATGCCAAGGTACCACTCGTGGCTGTGCCTGAAATCGGAAGGTTGCTGGTTCAAATCCCATCCCAAGGTCGGAAGAGTGTCTTCACCACTGGGCCCTTGAACAAGGCCCTTAACCCCCAATTACTCCAGGAAGTGTCTAACCCAGGTTTCACAATTAGAAATTAATTGTAATTATTACAATCCCCTCCCCCCTCCCCGCACACAGCTGGGGGACACGGGAACATACACCTGCATCGCATCCAACCCCAGTGGGGAAGCCATTTGGAAGGCATTCCTGGAGGTGCAAGGTGAGTCCAACATCACTATACTTGCTGTGTATACTCATTATGTAAACTTGCTGTGTGATACTTACTTTGTATACTTACTGTGTATACTTGCTGCGTGATACTCAATGTGTATACTCGCTATGTATACTCACTGTGTGATACTCACTGTGTATACTCGCTATGTATACTCACTGTGTATACTCACTGTGTATACTTGCTATATATACTCACGGTGTGATACTCACTGTGTATACTCACTGTGTATACTCACTATGTGATACTCACTGTGTATACTCACTATGTATACTCACTGTGTGATACTCACTTAGGCTTAGGCTCTTTCTCTACTTACTAGTACTGTAACTTCCCTCTCCTCCTCCATCTCCTCCTCCTTGGCCACAGAGTTTGGGGTCGCGGTGCACCCCGCCCGGCCCACAGACCCGAATCTGATCCCCAGTGCCCCATCCAAACCTGAGGTGACTGACGTCAGCCGCACCTCCGTCACCCTGGCCTGGAAGCCCAACCCCAATACCGGGGCCACGCCCACCTCCTACATCATCGAGGCCTTCAGGTGAGCAAACAGCAAGTTGCTGACGATTCACAGCCCAGGTCATCGCTGTTAGTTGTTTTTGTTCCACCTGCTGGCCCTGCTGTCCCATTCCTCATGTGACCCTGCCCCCTTCCACATCCAGTCACGCCTCTGGAAGCAGCTGGCTGACCATGGCAGAGCACGTGAAGACGGAGAGCTTCGTCCTGCGGGGCCTGAGGCCTGGAGCCATCTACCTGTTCCTGGTGCGGGCAGCCAATGCCTACGGACTAAGCGACCCCAGCCCCGTCAGCGAGGCCGTCAGGACCCAGGGTGGGCACCCGAGACACACATGCATACACAGGGGCCTTTACTGCATACTTAATTACATGGTGTGTATGGCCTCAGACAGTTAGCGGATGATTGACGGTGATACTGACCAATGATCTTGCTGCACAGAAATCCCGCCCACAGCTGAGGGTGTGGACCACCGGCAGATCCAGAAGGCCCTGGGCGATGTGATGGTGTACTTACACAATCCCACCATCCTCTCCTCCTCCTCCGTCAGGGTGCAGTGGACGGTGAGTGCTGGACACTGCTGATATTCCTAAACCACAGGGAGTCTATGCCCTGGTCCAACTGGGAACCTGATCCTAACCTGGGCCTGCTTACTTCTTTCTCTTCTCCCTCACCTTTCTCCTTCTCTCATTTACTTTACTTCTTTCACTCATCCCTGATCATCCCTTTCAATCATCACTGATTCTTGCCATTTTTTGGCCCTGCCACCAGGTGGAGCAGCAGTCTCAGTACGTACAGGGCTACAAGGTGATGTACCGGCCCTTTACAGAGGTGGGGCAGGCTCGGGGACAGTGGGACGTATTTGAGGTTCGCTCCTCGGCTGAGGACGGAGCTGTGGTGCCCCAGCTCCGGAAGGGGGCCACCTACGAGTTCAAGGTGCGGCCCTTCTTTGACGAGTTCCAGGGACCTGACAGCGAGGTCAAGGTGGCCCGTACACTGGAGGAAGGTGAGGCGGGGCAAGGTTGTACAGGTTGTACCAAGGTTGTACTGGTGCCTGATTGGTTGAGGCATCCTATAGCTGTTGTCTATCAAAGGCAACAGGATTCTGATTGGTTGTTTTCAATGTGACGATAGAGCAATAGTAAGGAAAATACTATAAAAGTCTACAACAAACAAGAGGTTATAAGGCTGCTTTGGTACAAATGTAGGGGAGCGCACACTGTTGTAGGAAGGTGTTCTTGGCCTAAAAGCATGACCAGAAAACCAGAAAACAGCTCCCAGCTCACAGCTCGCCAATTCCCCTGTGGGTGCGGTTGGTTCCATGTGCAGTTCTGGGAATGTGCAGGGATGTGGTTTGGGAAGGACCCAGGGCTGTGCAGCACGAGTGCCTGCATTATGTGTGTGTGTGTGTGTGTGTGTGTGTGTGTGTGTGTGTGTGATAGAGGGGGACAAAGCAACAGGAGGCAACGGAGAGTTGGGCAGGCATGAGAGCTCACTGACCCCATAACAGCCAGCGCTTGCATGCTCGATTATAAGGCATTAAATTTAATCTCCCCAAGCCATTAACGGCAGAGCGCGGCCAGGCCGATTTCCTGTTGTTTATAACAGGCATTTACTGCAAATTAAAGCGACTGCCAGGCCATTCTGTTTGTTAGGGGAGATGGAAGCGTGTCGCCCGCTCGCTTTGTCACCTCTCGTGAGCGGGGCTGCCTTGAGCGTCAGTCGAGCGGTATTTAATATTACACGTTTTCACTAACAGTATGTCCCAGAGTGCTTTAAAATAGGTTTTCCTGGGGGGGATTGAAAAAATCACGCTCCACTGGAAACGATTTCCCGACGCCCTGTTAGAGGAGGAGTAATATCCTCCGAAAAAGGCCGTCTGCGGGGGGACCGATGACGTGTCGGGGAGACAGCGGTGCGGCCGGCACGGGAGCATCTTAATTTCAGCGCTTGCGGTCACGGTTGGGTGGTGCGGTTTCTGCAGGCAGGGCACTGATGGGTGTGTGTATGTGGGGGGGGGGGGGGGGGCAGGTTTCCCCATGGGGCCTG
>JAODKL010000016.1:297876-344746 GCA_026780765.1 Petrocephalus schoutedeni
AGCCCCCAGCGCAGCCCCCCGCGATGTCACTGTAAAAAAGAGCGACGACAATGGAACTGCCATTCTGGTTGCCTGGCAACCGCCTCCCGAAGACGAGCAAAACGGAGTGGTCCAGGAGTACAAGGTAAGAACAATGAGAGGAAGAGGCTAGGCGCGTTTAGAGTATTGGGACCACTGGGGGTTGGGGGGGGGGCACAGAGAGGGGGCCCATTTACACAGAACCTTGTCCAGAGCTGTTCTGAGCTTGGAAGGAAATCCTCGGACCAAACCACCCTGAGGGTCACGGCTGCTAATCCCGTGAAGATGGGCTGCTACAGTCGTATTTAATGAGTGGCCCCGGCGTGACCCAGCCTATGAATGAGTTACATAAAGTTATTAAAAGCGAAGATGCTTGCTGTGAAATGACAGGCTGAGTGGAGGGGGAGTGAGCAGTCTGTGCTTTGTTATATGGCTCCCTCTTCTGGTGGAGTCTTGTCATTACAGTGGAGATGAGTGCACAGTTGGACCATATTCCCTCTAGTGTCAGTGGAAGGACGGAACTCAGAGCTCATTAGTTCTGAACTCTGGACTCTAGGAGTTGGACACTATCAGAGAGTGTCAGATTCCATTCCTAGAAGGGGCTCTCTTACAAGCTGGAACATCTCTGATTGGTTTCCATATCTGTCACCCTGGGTGAGAGCTCATGGTCTGTGGGGATAGTTTTCTCTGTGTGGCCTTTCACGTTAAATCACACCGCTTGCCTGCACATCTCTCCCGACACTGCAGATCTGGTGCCTGGGTAACGAGAGCCGATACCACATAAATCGCACCGTGGACGGGTCCACCTTCTCTGTGGTGATCCCCAGCCTGGCCCCTGGGGTACGCTACAGCGTGGAGGTGGCTGCGAGCACTGGAGCTGGCCCGGGTGTAAAGAGCGACATCACCTTCTTCCAGCTGGGTGAGCATGGTTATGGGGACAGGGGTGTGATCCACACATACAGTGACATACACACTGGCAGTGTCACAGACCAGCACAATCAGCCACACAGTGAAATACACACTGGCAGTGTCACAGACCAGCACAATCAGCACTCACACTGATATACAAACTGGCAGTGTCTCAGACCAGCGCAATCAGCCACATAGTGATATATACACTGCCAGTGTCTCATACTAGCACAATCATCCACACACTGATATACACACTGGCAGTGTCACAGACCTGCACAATCAGCCACACAGTGAAATACACACTGGCAGTGTCACAGACCAGCACAATCAGCGCTCACACTCATATACAAACTGGCAGTGTCACAGACCAGCACAATCAGCCACATAGTGATATATACACTGCCAGTGTCTCATACTAGCACAATCAGCCACACACTGATATACACACTGGCAGTGTCTCAGACCAGCACAATCAGCGTCACACTGATATACACTCTGGCAGTGTCTCAGACCAGTACAATCAGCCACACACTGAAATACACACTGGCAGTGTCACAGACCAGCACAATCAGCCTCACACTGATATACACACTGGCAGTGTCTCAGACCAGCACAATCAGCCTCACACTTATATACACTCTGGCAGTGTCACAGACTAGCACGATCAGCCACACAGTGATATACACACTGGCAGTGTCTCATACCAGTACAATCAGCCACACACTGATATTCACACTGGCAGTGTCTCAGACCAGCACATTCAGTCATATGGTGAAATAGACACTGGCAGTGTCACAGACCAGCACAATCAGCCACACACTGATATACACACTGCCAGTGTCTCACACCAACACAATCAGCCACACAGTGATATACACGCTGCCAGTGTCTCACACCTACACAATCAGCCACACAGTGATATACCCACTGCCAGTGTCTCAGATCAACACAATCAGCCACACAGTGATATACACACTGGCAGTGTCTCAGACCAACACAATCCGCCACACGGTGATATGCACACTGGCAGTGTCTCACACAAACACAGTCAGTCACACACATTGATACACACACTCTCAGGGTCTTATATGAACCCAATCACAGTGACACACAGTGCATACACTGATACACACACTCTCTGGCCCTCACAGAGCAAAGCCCCCCACACGAATGATACCTGCCCGCCTCGTCCTGCCTGCCGCTCCATCTCGCCTGTTAGATGTGTAATCCAGGATAATGACGGTTCAATCACAGCGCTATTATAGTGCATTTTCCCAACATGACAGGCCTTAATGAGAAGGCCTGTGGGAGGAGGCCCCTTCCGCGGTGCAGTCTGTGGCTGTCTGTCACATGGGCGGCGATTGCAAGCCGGACATGCCCATATATACATGCTACATGCACTACCCCTCTCAGAGCCTCTTTGACTAGAGTGGTTCTTTAAACCACGGCGCCCTCTGCTGGCTCAGCCATTATATCAGAATATCTTTCATAATGTGAAATTCTATCACATACTCTCTCTCTCTCACACACACACACACATTTGAACGTATACAATCACATATTCACACACATGCACACACTTGGTGCTTACAGGCGGCAGACACAAACATCCACAGTCATGCATAAAATATTGCGCACACACGCACTAACACACACACATACCCATGAACACACACACGCACACACAGACACAGGCATGGATTTGTATTGTCTTGGGTGTACCCAGCTGTCCTTGCATATGTGCTCAGGATTCCATGACAGAACGCAGTTCTACAGCAAAACGCTGAACGCTGTCGTGCTGAATGGGACCATCTGCTCAAAGTAATAACCATTTCAAAAGTCCGACAACAGACGCAGGTGCACATGTGAAGGTGTGGCGGTGGTGGGGGGGGTAGGGTAATTCAGGGCCGTCGCTTTAAAAGTAGCACTTGGAATTTTTTTGCCTTGGGCCAAATTCTACTCTTTTGAATGATAAAGGGAATACAAACGAAAATGGGAAAAAGCGGAACAGAAGGTGTAGATGAAACAGACTCTGGACCTATCCCTACGGCCTGCAAAAGCTCCTCCCACGCTGCCTCAGCCAATCACATCGCAGTGGCAGAGTGACAGAAGCCCCTCATCTACACCGCTCTCCTGTCACATGTCACGAGTCAGCAGGGCAGTCGAAATAAGTGGGCACCAAATATGTGGCTGATCTGGCACTTACGCACGCCCTTCCCTGCTGGGTACATCTGGAGGAACATTCTTCATCCTCGTCTTCCTCGTTAAAGACTTTTTCCCTGTCCTTCCCCATTTCAGCTGAAGTGTGACGTTTCTGTGATTTGTGCGCTTCACTGCCGCATAATAAAGGCTTTTTAAACTGCTCATTAAATTGTAAAAATAGACTGAGTCTGTTAAAATGTGTGCTGGATTAGTCATCTCGGGGATCTCTAATGAGGACCTATCCGGAGAAGCGAACATTTAGTTTCTGAAAGGATGTCTGCTACCTGTTTATCCTCGGCTCATCCTCAGGGTACGCCGCCGTAATAGACATTTAATAAGTGTTTATTTTAACAGGAGCCCGTAGAGTGTCAGGTTTAAATTGCTTTGTTTTCTCTTTTCCGCTCCCTGTCCTCTGTATAACCTGTACATTCTTGCCTCCCTCCCCCCCCGCGCCGTCTTCCTATCCCTCATCTCTTTCAGACTCGGCCGGCCGCCTCACCGACAGCCTGGAGTACCCGCTGTCACAGCAGATCTCAGACGTGGTCAAGCAGCCGGCCTTCATCGCGGGCATCGGCGCCACCTGCTGGCTGATCCTCATGGTGTTCAGCATCTGGCTGTACCGGCACCGCAAGAAGAGGAGCGGCCTGAGCACCAGCTACGCCGGCATCCGCAAGGGTGAGTCCTCGACCCGAGCGGGTCAGCGCCTTACCGGTTTGGTTACCGAGAGACCCACCGGTACCCAATAGAGAGGAGAAAGACAACAATCGATGTTTGTGCGTGCAAATTGGGGGGCGGTGGCTCAGCAGCTTGGGATACTGTGCTTGTGACCTGATGGTCATTAGTTCAAATCCCAGGCTCAGCAGCAGAGGAAACTGTGCTTGTGACCTGAAAGTCATTAGTTCCAATCCCAGGCTCAGCAGACTGATTTCACCACTGCCCCCCTGAACGAGACCTTTCACCCCTAAATGCTCCAGGGACTGGGTCATTAATCACTTTGGATAGAAGTGTCTGCTGTTTTAGTAAATGTGATGTGAATGTGTCGCCCAGCTAACCCTTTTGGGCCATTAAAGTTTAAACCCTTACCCCCTCTCCCTCTCTCTTTCTCCTTGCAGTTCCCTCCTTCACCTTCACGCCTATAGGTATGTGTGTTTAAACCTTCCCCTCTACTTGTCTCACACACACACACACACACACACTTCTTCTGTGCTGCCGCAGGCAGGACGGACCCTTGAAATGAGACAAAGTGATAACTTGAGAAGGAAGTACATGCACCAAAGTGGGGGGGGGGGGGGGGCCTTCCCCCATCTCTTCTCTCCTTTGATGACCCCCCCCAGCCTGCCACTTTGCATTTAGCTGCCGTCTCACTGTCTGCTAAGCGCCCCAGGCCCTGCCTTGGGAGCCGTCAGATGTGAGGCTACCCGGATTTGTTCACTTACGGCTCTGACGTTAACCGCTCTGTCCTCGTCGACCATCTCATCCTGAGTTTGCTCAGCAACGCGGGGCGATATATGGAGTCCTGTCGTTAACTGGTTATAAAGTTGGTGGGGCTTCAGTCAGCTGTGCTAATCACGTGACCCGTGTCTGTGTTTCAGTGGCCTATCAGAGTGGGGGAGAGGCTATTTGTAGTGCCGGAAGGTAAGAGATGCCTGAAAGAGTGTGTGCATGCATGCATGCCTATTTCTGTGTGTGTGGATGAAGGAGATGCTGGCTGCATGTGCCTTTACTGGAGGTATGCGTGCCTGCACTTCCCTCTCTCGGACACCAGGGGGAGATGTTTGACTTTGTAACAGAATACTCAGTCATCCCGCCTTCTTGGTTCTCAGTCCAAGTCAGTTTGTCGGCCAGTGCTGCTGCCCATATGGTGTGTGGTAATATCTGAGCTACCTATAAAACACTGTGACGGCCTGCGACAGACTCTCTGCTCTCTGCCCAGCGGCCGCTGAGGCATGCTGGGAAGCTCTTCATCATTATGACTGTTAGGTGTTTACATTTGGATCGGTGTGGGCTTTGGTCCCACCGGCTAGATGCTCCTCCATTACTCACATCCAGCTCTTAATTAGTGTGACCACCTGCTCAACCAGCTGAAAAAGGATCGATCTACATCTAAATGACATCTGAGGTGGGCTGGAAGCCTGTGTGTGTGTCTGTATCTGTGTGTGTGTGTGTGTGTGTAAGGAGTACCTTTATCATTTTCATCAGCTATCAAAAGAAAGCATAACAGGCCCTCTGCAGCCCTGCACATGCTCAGTGACACAAAGGGGACGGCCTTATCTCCCCTCTGGAGTGTGCTCCAGGGGGACCTGAGACAATGGCTGCAGTGACAGAGCAGCTTCCAGGGATGTGCTTGGGGGTGGTGCTAACATGCCAGTGGAGCAGAGGGCTGGGAATGTGGCTTAAAGACTGCGGCCCCACTGCTCCCATCCTCAGAAACTGCACAGCCAATCAGACAAAGAGTCTTCATCCCGCCCACTAGACTCGATTGGCCGTAGCTCCGTCCACTATTAACACTATTTCTCTATTAATAAAGTGACCAATGTTCTTAAAACGTACAAATCGGCAGGTCCCCTTCTGGGACTGGAGCCTGGTTGACCTGCTTGCCCTCTCAGGCACCACCTCTTTGGCCTTGGTTTTTAAGCTCATTCTGATGTTAGTTTAGGTTATCTTGGTGTTTGATAGGTGAAGCTTAGGAAGCAAGATGAATGGGATGGTGCTGAGGATACCTGTGAATTGTGTGATGTCATCTGAGGCAGCACTTCAGTGCTTCTGACCCAGCCGGTCTCTCTGATCCCAACAGGCCCGGGCTGCTGAATGCAGGGGAGGCACCGACCCAGCCCTGGGCTGCGGACTCCTGGCCCAACGCCTGCCCTGCCCACAAGGACTGCAGCATCAACTGCTGCAATGGGGGAAACGGCACCAGTGACAGCAGCATGACCACCTACAGCCGCCCCGGTGAGTGCTGTGGGGGGGGGGGGGGGGTCCTAGAGCATTCCAGCTGAGAGCTATGTGAGGGCGGAGCTTACAACCACTCATATGTCTGCTGTGTGAGGGCGGGGCTTACAGCCACATATATGTCAGCTGTGTGAGGGCGGGGCTTACAGCTACCCTTTTGTCAGCTGTGTCAGGGCGGGGCTTACAGCCACCCATTTGTCAGCTGTTTGAGGGTCGGGGTTTACAGTCACATATATGTCAGCTGTGTGAGGGCGGGGCTTACAGTTACCCATTTGTCAGCTGTGTGAGGGCGGGGCTTATAGCCACCCATATAAGAGCTGTGTGGGGGTGGGTCTTATACTTGCATATATGAAAGCTCTCTGGAAGGGTGGGTCCTAGAGCTACTCAGATGGTAGCTGTGTGGGGGCGGGGCCTACAATCTCCCAGGCAAGAGCTGTGGGAGGCGGGGCTTAAAACTGCCTATATGAGATCTGGTGGGGGCAGGACTTACAGCTTCCCAGCTGTGATTATGGAATATGACTAACCAGCAGCCTTTTCATCGCAAATGATTTTTCTCAACTACTGCACCCTCTGCTGGCTTGGCTGGTACGTCAACATGTCTTGCATAACATGAAATTCTGTTAAAACGAAAACCAACCTGCTGAACCTCTGGCCTGTGGATTTATGTTATTATTTATTGCCTCTGATTTATTACGCAGTCAGTGCTCTTGAATCCATGACGTTCAGACCACAAATCTGTTTTCTTGAGCATCGTGCCGCCTGTCGCCCCATGTGAACACTTACAGTACGGATTTGCACGCTGGGAGCAGTAATTATAAAAGCACCTTAACGAGCCCTTGGATGGGGAGCCCTCACCCTGCAACATGAGTGACCTGCTTAATGGGCCGCTTTCAGGCTGCCGGAGCCCGTGGCAGGCCGGCCACACTCAGACCATTAGGAGATTTTTACAGATTTAAATATTTGACAAGCTTTGAAATGAGCAGCCACCTGTGAGTATAGCAGAGCTTTTCATATGGCCCGGTCTCTGAGGACAGAGAGACAGATGGACAGCAAAGACAGCCATGTTTCACATCAGTGTTTCTGTGTCTTTTCCCATTAAATATTCACCTGCCCTCTAACTGATTTGGCAGTGTGGCGGGGACAGCGAGACAGGCCTCAGAAGCTCTACTGTCATTTGTACAATGAAAGGCTTGTTTCCTTACCTCCCTACAGGCTTAAACAACATATAAAGACAAATAATAAATAGCATAACATCGCAGCGTCTCAGCAGGTTAGATGCTGTACCTGTGATCTCATCACTGGGCCCTTTGCTCCCGGGATTGTATCAAAAATGTACGTCACTCTGGGCGTCTGCTAAATAGGTTAAATGAAAATTAATGTACAGTATACTTTGTATTTACAATATGCATGTAATATACTGTAACGTAGGACAAGGTGGTTAGTAAAACACCGTGATTAGGATTATATTGCAAATTATCCGTGTATTTAACATGCTACTGTAGTGAAGAGGCTGGTCCTGTCTTAAAGGCTGTAGAGAATCAGCCCCAGCTGACTTAAAAACATCCATCTGTGATACAAAAGGCAGTGGGTTTAACAGGGCAGGTTCATTTCAGCACAAAGTCCTGGTGCCTCCCTGTGGCAGACTAGTGGGTCTATGCATCAGCTGCAGCAGAACTGATCCGGTGGATCAGGAGCCTGGATTGGGATTACCAGTAGGGTCATGTGGAGAAAGGGCCAAGATTTCAGCTGCTTTCCTTGTAGGGAAACAACCAAGATGGTGACCCCCCCCAGAGAACGGCAGTGGATGGGTTAACCGGGTTTAGGTTAACCAGTCAGCAGGTTATTCACAAACTGTTTTCTCCACCCCCAGCCGACTGCATCGCCAACTACAACGCCCAGCTGGATAGCAAGCAGGGGGGCCTGGTCACCTCGGAGTCGGGCGTCTACAGCGACGTGGACCTCAACAAGCTCAACGAGATGAAGACCTTCAACAGCCCCAGCCTCAGCTTCATGGGGGGGCCGCCCACGCCGTACGAGCCCACCCCCTACGCCACCACTCAGCTCATCCAGTCCAGCATCTTGAGCAAGAACGGAGGCGCCGGCCTGGGGGGCATGACCATGGGCGACGCCGCGGAGAAGCGCTGCTGGAAGCCGAAGCCGCAGGAAGTGACATCACAGATGCAGTTTGCCACCTCTGAGCAGTGCAGACAGAGTAAGGAGCGGGATGGGCGTGTGTGGTGCTGATGGGGTGATGTGCATATGATTACAGTCGATCCTGGAGTTTCTCTATTGCGGCCAATAGCAGAGGGGACAACCTTTATAATTAACCAATGATATATTTTGAGTCGGTGAGTGACAGGGGAAGGGGCATTCCCGCAGCCAATCAGCTTTTAGCTTGGCCCCGCCCCTGAGTCATAGATTCAGACCCCAAGCAGTAATGCTATTCGTGGGTGTATGGCAAACACACAGAGGCCATGTTAGATAAAGAGTTTATCTTTGGAAACTTTGTGTCCGTGCTGGCTCTGCATGACCCTCCACCAGCTGCTGTACCGTCAGCATTCATGTTAATCACACTGCCCCCCCCCCACCTCACCCCCAGACCAGTACAGGGGCGGAGAGAGCACCCTACCCGGCACCATCCCCTACGGCCACGTCCACGAGCCCGGCACCTCCGGATCCTGCCGCAGCTCTGACCGCGGCAGCAACAGCACCTCCGGTGAGGGGGGGGGATTGTGCGGAGGCGGGGGCTGGAGGAGTAGGTGGAGGGCCTGGAAGGAGACTAGGGCTAGCGCAGTTAATTGCTAGCTGCTAATCTCTTCATCGTGACATTTTTATCACAAGATTTAACCCCTTCTTGTGCTTGGATATTCCCCTGGAGGGACTAGCACTAAGGTACAATGATGGTTCCTCTCATTAACTTCAAAATATCAACCCCCAAGACTCTGCCCTTAAACATCAGGGGTCGTGCATGTAGACCGGGGGCATAGCTAGAAATTCTGGGCCTCCTGACAAAATGTCACCTTAGGCCCCCATTGTCTTACAACATTTTATGATTTTGCATATTCAAAGGGCCCTACAAAGTACTGGGCCCCCTGAATCTGCCAGGGTACCCATGCCCCGCCCTACAGTGCCCCTGCATGTAGATTATGGGGTATACAGGGCGTGTATAGTGGGCCGTCCCCTTTTTCTGATAACGCTAACACAGTATGTGCCTGGCAGAGCAGAGCCGAGCATCGACATAGACGCATGACCAACGCACAGCCACGGGGCTCCGGTGCCCGGGCCCCTGGTGCCAGCTGTGTACCTTTCCTGTCCCTACGATGTCTGGTTCTCGCCCACTAATTACTATCACCCTGGGTGTAGCCCGGCGGAAAGCGCCGAGGCCACGTGGGCGAGGTTACTGTCTCTGTACTAAGATGAATGAGGGCTGCGGCCTGCAGGATTTACACCGCGACACAGTCCATCCCGCACGACACAATCAGTCCCCCACAGCACAGCTCGCTTTCCCTCTGCTGCTTGAAGATTTCATTTCAGCGTCTGCCACAGGACTCTTACTGGAATGTGTTTGAAATCCCGACAGGACAGAGTGTCCGACGGCTGGTTATGAATTTAAATTCAAGCTAATTGGCCCTTGATATGTTTTTTTTCCTTCCTTCCTTTCTTTGTTCCCCCTCCAACCTCCTGAAATAGAAAATATCCCCTTTGAAATGTCTTCTTGTGTTCTGTGCTGGCGAAGTGAGGCATTATGGGTAATGCACCTGCGTTTTTCCTTTAACTTGCAAACATGGTGCTTTTATAAAGACTGTGTGTGTGAGTGTTTGTGTGACGTGCCTCTCTGGGTGCGTGTGCATGTGTGTGCGCGTGTGTGTGTGTCTGTGTGTGTGTGCTGCCAGCCTGAATGTGTGTGTCATCTTCTTTCCAGGGAGCCAAGGTCAGAAGAAGAGTATACGCCCCCCCAAAGCAGCCAAACAGAGCTCTCTGAACTGGGCTTCTGCTTCCCTGCCCCCACCCCCGTCCCAGCCCCCCACTGAGGAGTTCTCCCTGTCCGTGATGAAGAGGTGACATTCAGACACGCACGCGCACGCGTTTGTATCCATATCTTTGTGGGGACACACAGATGGTCAGACAGACACAGACACACACACACCCACAATGATACTGGTCCCAGTTCAGACATTAGTATCCATCAGTCAGAACTGAGAGTTCTGGAATGAATGTAACCTTCTGTTTCCGTAGCTACGACCCCGACATGCAGTGTCCCACCCTGCCGGTGCGGCTGTACCTCCAAGCAGGCGAGATGGAGGAGGAGGAGGAGGAAGACGACGAGGGCGGTGACGCAGAGATGGGGCGCTGTCCCACGCCCCCTGCTCGTGGGACAGCATCTTCGCCCGCCGCGGTCTCCTACAGCCACAAGTCGACGGCCACGCTCACACCCTCGCCCCAGGAGGAGATGCAGCCCGTGCTCCACGATAGGTGCCTGCCTCCGTCGATGTCACTTCCTGTCTAGCGGAATAACCTAAGTTCCCATTCCTGACACCCCCAGGCTCCGGATAGTGACCCCCCTACTCCTCCCTTTCAGACGGCATGTAGGAAGCCCCCCCGGCCTCCCCCGGCCCCTCTCCCCCTCACCCACCTACGGTTACATGTCTGGTCCTGTGGCGCTGGACACCAATGACCTAGAGGATGAGGAGGAGGAGGATATGGACGCCGAGGTGGCTCGGGTGCAGCTCCGGCCGCACCGGCACCAGCAGCCGCGCAGGCTGGGCCCCAGGGGCCTGGGCTGGACCCCGGCGTCCAGTGCAGGGGACCTGGAGAGCTCTGTGACGGGCTCCATGATCAACGGCTGGGGCTCGGCCTCCGAGGACGAGGAGCACCGCGTGGGCCCCGTGGCTTCCTCCAGTCGCTCCAGCGGCACCAGCTCCTCTGATGGCTCCTTCTTCACGGATGGCGACTTTGCCCAGGCTGAGTTCGTCCTCTCCGAGCAGCCGGCAGCAGGTGAGCAGAGGGGAGGGGGCAAATCTCCCCTTACAGTGAGAGCTGTGTGGGGGCGGGGCTTATAGCTTCCCATATGAGAACTGTGTGGGGGCGGGGCTTACAGCTTCCCATATCAGAACTGTGTGGGGGCGGGGCTTACAGCTTCCCATATCAGAACTGTGTGGGGGCAAAGTCTCGGTGGGTTAGGACATCGGGTATGTATACTGTGTGATCTGAAGTTCTCCGTCTGGAATCTCGGGGCAGCTCCAGGGCCGCTGCCCGCTGCCTGACCCTGCTCTGTGACCTCCAAGCTTGCTCTCACTTGCATATGTCTCTGTGTCTCATGGTGAGCAGGAGGTCGGCCATGGGGGTGAATAACATATCACTGTTCTCTACAAAGACCTTTTCTGTTCCTCATCAGAGCGGCACTTAAGATTTCCCCTTCCTGTCTGTCTTTCATTCCTTCTTTCTTACTTTATTAATAAACCTAATAAAGGCTGTGACCTAAAGAGGCCAACTTAGCTTACAGCCCCGGTTTGACCCCTCCCCCCCAGGTCGGAAATTCCACGTGTGCCCCCCCGCCCACCGCCCCTGCAGCCCCGTATCTACCGACAGCAACATGAGCGCCGCCGTGCCGCAGAAACGCCCGCCGCGGAGGCAGAAGCCGCAGCAGCAGCCTGCTCACCAGCAGGGGGAGCCCTATGCAGATGGTGCGGACAGCTGGCCTCTGTCTCTCCGCATCCTTTGGCCTTCTTTCCTGACTATATCTCAAATATTTACCCATTCTAGTATCTAAAACAATTACCCATTTACACAACTGGATATTAATTTAGTTAATTAGCCATTCAGGTTTAGCTAACATTGATTTAAACTTATGGTTGTGTGTTTAGATCCTTAGTCATTATTGCCTTCTTTGTACGACTGATCCCGCTTCAGAAATATGTCAGTTTGTTGCTATATCAGGGGTGATTCTAGGGTGGGGGAGGGGCCTTTGTCATTAGCCAATGATATATTTTGAATCAGTGAGCGACAAGGGATGGGGCCAGTCAGCTTTCGGATGGGGCAAGCGCTCCTGTGGTATATTCATGTTCAGCCCAGCAGCCACAGCGTGGGCGGAGTGTATCTCTGTCTCTCTTTGTTCCACCCTCGCTCCCCCTGCTGGTCACTTAGTGTCAGTCCCCGCGGGATCCTCCTGGCCACTCTCTGACATCAATCTCCTTCTGCAGACACTTCCTCGGTGGCCCCCTCACCCGCAACAGCTCTCTCGGGCTCCCCCAGCTGCCCACCCCAGCTGCCCAGCTGCGCAGACAGCAGGGACAGGAAAGTGACTGCAGGCGGCAGCCACCGGACTGGGGAGGCGCAGGAGAGGCACAGGAGCTCACGAGGGGGTAGAGCCAACAGCCACGAGGGCGGGTCCAGCAGTCAGCCACGCCCAAACCCAGGTAGCAACCTGCTGTTCCTCTTCTTGGGCCGGATATGCTTTTGATTGGTGCATAAATGGCGGCATGTGGCTCAGTGGGTGCAGGATGCTGTGGTTGTGCTCTGAAGGTTGCTGCTTTGAACCCCAAGGCTGGCAGAGAGATTTCACCATTGGACCCCTTGCACAAGGTCCTTAACACCCCCCCTCGTTTCTCCTGGGACGGTCTGACCCTGCTTTCCCAAACATAAAATCTGCATCTGGATAGAAGGATCTGATAAATATCTATCTCGTGATGCTTGCACCTGTGTTCTTCCTGCTGGTACTAAGCGAGATACATGATGTAATGCATGCCGCACATACCTGCTGGGTCTCTGTGTGTAACTGCTCCCCCCTCCCACCCCGCCTCAGGCATGGAGGACATCCCCCCCTACAGCCGGCCCTCCTTCCCGCCAGCAGCGGGAACGCGGGAGCGAGAGCCCAGCTCCTCCAGCTCCATGTCGTCCCGAGGCTCCGGGAGCCGGCGGCGGGGCGAGGGCCCCGCAGGGGGGCGCAGGAACCCCGCAGATCCGGGACTCACCCACATGGGGGCCTTTCAGCAGCAGGAGGGGGACCCACAGGTGGGCTGCACCCCAGATCACAGGCGTTAGTTTTTTAATTATTTTATATGAATAAAATTTTAATATTTCTGTTTTTCAATTTGGTCGATTTTGTCCACAGATAATGGAGAGCTGAAGAGCAGATGGGGCAGGATGACTTTTGCAGGAAATGTTGCAGGTCCATCTCGCCCCCCCTCCTTCAACGGCTGAGATCAATCCATTGCAAACACCAGCCCCCTACATTCCCTTAATGATCTGCGTAGAAGTTCCTTTACGACACGAATAATCTGCTTCTCATTTTTAAGTCCCCGTTTTCTCTTCTGATCGGTGCTTTGAACAACCCCCCCAGCACTTCCTTCTTCCTCGCGGTGTGGGGATGTCAAATTTTCCCCCACAATGCACTTCTGAGTGGGATGTTATTGGAGCATCATCAGCCACCAGCAGATGTGTGGCTGCCGGGGCCAGCAGTCGGATTTAATTACCTGCTCCGGCGTGTCGTCTGCATTGTTGTTTGAAACAATCATTCTGTCATAATTGGTGTCTTTCGCAACCCGTTTCCGGTCGTTCGTTTTTATTGCATAAAGTGCAACCGTTGGAGAGAATCTGTCCAGGATTTTTTTTTTTTTTGGAATGCACTGTTTTTTAATGTCAATGTCATCAGTGTTTGTTATTTGTCTTCGGTTGTAAAAGCACAATCACTAAGATTTATTTGAAAGCATTTTATCTATTAGACGTTGTTTTTACTGGAGGAATGGAGCGAGGAGTCTTCTCGTTTATGGTCAATGATTTGTACGTTTCTGGCAACGGACTCGTGGACTGGGGTCCGAGGGCTCGTCCAGAACAGCTTGCCGTCCTGTGGATCTGGTTTCGTGCAGCATCAGTGTTTCTGAAGCGGTCCAAAACCTTTGACATTGTCTGCTTATCTACCAGACCTGGATGGAAACTTCAGAACGCTCGATTCCCACAGGTAACTACGGCATCAAAAGGAGAGGAACTCAGGACCATAATTAGCATCTGACCTATGCTGTGACATCACTGCCAGCTTCCTGCGGGAATACAGCGTGCAGTTTCAAAGACACCCAGCAGGAAGGGAGAGATGGCTTAGCTATCGGTGCTACGCTTACGCACGTTTGCAGGGTCCTCTTTCATTTTGTTCTTCGCCGAATAATTGGGCACGAGAGGAGAAGCCTGGGTTGATGTCTTCGTTCGTTTGGTTTTTACCGTGACTGTAGGGCAAACTGTTTACCGCTCGCCCAACCTTTTACACTCTGAGATTAACCGAATCTGAAAACATGTCATTTCTTTTCCACATTATTTATTAAAATGTCCTCAAATACCGTCAGCGGCCTGTCCCCGTGTCCCCTTTTTTGATTCATGCATTGTGTTCAGGCATTGTACTGTGCTGACCCATGTGGCGCATAAGCGACCGTTTCCACGTGACATCACTTCCTGTAACTGACAGCTGGCCAAGTGTTCGGCACCTGTGTACGTTTCTTGGCCATCTACCTGTTCGGTGAGACAGTGGAAGGCGGGCCAAGAGAGAATCCGTGCTGGAAAGCGACGCGGGATCTGACGCCTACCCCTGTAGGGCTTCTGGGAGATACGCCGCTTAATTAACCTCCCACTGACCCCATCGGAGTTAATTACCGGAGCGGCGGTACAGCGCCAGCCGCCATACGGGACTGCCACGTAACCAGGACGACGCGCGGATGCCCGTCACAGGTGCCGCACTCGCTGACGACCAATCAGAGCGCGGCTGGGTGTTCGCCCCGCCCACTCACATCTGCGGGGGTGTCAGGCCATTAGGCAGCAAATTAGACACCGTGCGCGTGGCTTGTGTGCGAGTGCCTCTGTTTGACTTTGACTGGCTGTGACTTTGAGCGCGTGCGGCTGGCAGCGGCACCGCGCCAAGGCACACGGCTGGCGTGCCCAGTGCCCACCGGCTGTGCCTCGCAGATGTCCGTGCCCTGGAAGCTGCCACAGCCAAAGCCGTCCTTCTCGCACAGCACCTGTGTGGTCAAGTCCCGGGAAACTTGGAGCGAATCTGTACTGGTTAGTACTGGCTAATCTGCAAACCTGGTGACCACGCAGATGCCTAACCGAAGCACATTAACTGCTCTACTCAGTCTCTCTATATGCCGTATGGCTGCAAGCAGGCTAGCAGGACAGGGTTAATGTCACCGTGTCGCTGCTCCATAATGCAGACATTTTGTTTGTACAAAATTAAATGAAAAACAGGCCCCCACTTCCATCCTCCGCCCTTATCTGTCCCTGTTATCTTCTCGTCGTGGGAGCGGGGGGGGTTACACAAACTTTAAATTTAACCACCAGCATCTGGCTCAGTCAGGCTGGCCAGCATTGTTGTCTTGAAGCTCTCTGAGCTTCATGCCTTCCAGCAAAGTCCGCCTCTGGACCGGCAGCCGCTGCGAGCAGAAGGCCAGCCGTCCGCCGATCACCAGCAGGTGGCACAGTGGCTGAGCGTGTGAAAGTCGCGTGAGTTACTTGCGCCACAGCAGAACATCCAGCTATACCAGCGGTAGGCGACCCTGATCCTGCAGTGCCAGTGCCCAGCAGCTTTTCCATCCTACCTGGTCTCAGATGAACCACACCTGACCGCAGGTAGAGAGTACCTCCTCAGATAGGATGGAGAACCTGCTGGATACTGGTACTCCGGAATCTGGATATCCTTCCTCTGCACTATACAAATGATCAAAAAAAAAAGCCTTCAATCTGGATAAATGCACCAGCTATACAACATTAAACACCAACACAACAACAACAACAACAACAATAATAATAATAATAAGATGATGATGAAGAAAAAGAAACGGTATGAAAACTCATCCCTCTACAACAATAAAAAAGCCTATTAGGGAGCTTCTAAGCCGCAGTAGCCCATCACTGGATTTACTCGGAGGTTCCCAATCCGGCAAACTGCTCCACCCCCATTTTTTATTACATCCCTGAAGGTTTGTAACAACCTGAAATAATTTGACAATGTCCTCATCGTGCTGACTGTGTTTGTCTGTTTCCCCCTCTAATTATTATCCCCCCTCCTTCAAAAACACCCCCCAAAATCATTTTAAAGCCATGGTATAATAGGACAAGGTTGCCAGATAGCTCCCCTCCCCACCATCAACCCCCCCTCCCCCCCCGCCCCTGGCGTCCCTACGATTCCCCTTCTCTACACCCCACACAATTAAACGGCAGCTCGGGAAGATTAAACACTTCCTGGCGCGCTCCGCTCCCACTGTGCTCTGGCACGATTAAACGGCGCGGCCGAGGATTAAGGCCGCCTGCTAGCTGTGCCTCTCTGTCGCCCGACTCAATTAAGCGCGAGAAAAAAAAGGAGAAATCAGCCCTTATCGTCATC
Organism: Petrocephalus schoutedeni; assembly: GCA_026780765.1. Classification (NCBI taxonomy): domain Eukaryota; kingdom Metazoa; phylum Chordata; class Actinopteri; order Osteoglossiformes; family Mormyridae; genus Petrocephalus; species Petrocephalus schoutedeni. The sequence goes on from JAODKL010000016.1 coordinate 314,321, forward strand.
TGCCGCCTCCCTCTCTGTCCCCTCGCTATCTCCGGTTTGTCATCGTCCGGGGGACGGGTGTCACTCACACCCCCGCAGGCTTTCACTGGTGACTGCATCTCTGTGCTCCCAGTAGCTCCAGCACCCAAATTCTTTGACAGCTGTGCGTGAAAAGTTCCATTACTGACCTTCTGTTAATCCTGGTTTAAGAACATTTACGACGAGCTAGAACATGAAGGCAATTACATTTACAGACGCATGGGAATGTAAACACTGAACCAGGAAACCAATTTATCATGGACTACAAGCACGATGGTCTTGCGCTCATGTGTTTTCTCTGTGCTGCTCCTGAGCTGTGCCAGGAACCTGGGTCCATTTTTACGCATCTGCTAAAGCGTCGGAGGATCTCATTGTGACTTCCAGAAATAACAGTAATCAAGCTTCAGTGTGATACTGACTAAAGCTGCAGCTGGATGAGGCTGTCTGGAAGGGCTGCCACAGCCCACTCGTGACGGTTATCCGCGGGGGCTGCTAATTTTCCCCAGGATACAGATGAAGTCTAATAGCTATGCGAGCATGCAGGACAAAATCGGAAAGAGGCCGACGGTTAGATGCGTGTGTGTCTGGGTGGGCCTCCTGCCCCCCCCCCCCTTGCGAGTGTGAGCGCAGTGTGTGTTTTTAACCATCTGCTCGCTCCTTTTTTCCTCGTCTGATCTTTCGCACTTGATGTTTCCGCCTGGTTTATTTATTTATATATTTATTTTGCCAAATGGACACAAGAAGAGTCCTTGACAGGCAGCTGGGCCTTTTCACCAAAGATGTCCACCAGAGTCAAGGGCCTGGTTGAAAATCTGTCAATCACTGGCAAGGGCTTCCCATTGGATGGCAGTTATTGGGTGGGTGGAGCCAAATCATAGGCCATGGATAAGAAAATTACATGAATTTGTTACATCAAAAAAGCCACCATCCTGACAGAGTTCTGAAATTCTGCATTTTCTCTTGTTTTTTCTGTAAATATCTCAGTCCAAAAGGTTAATGTCCAAACCCCTATCAGGCACAAATACGGCACGTTCAATTAATGAGGTAATTAATTCAAAGGGGCCACGCCTTGTTTCTCAGGGCGATCCCTCATTAACGAGGTCGCACCGAGCAAGGGCAGAGCGATTAGGAGGTGATGAAGATGGACTGAGCCTTCAGGCTGGGAGCACGGGAGAGAGTCCCTCTAAAAACCATTATCAGCACATTATTCAACTCAGAAAAATCCTCCCCAATTAATTAGCCCCTCCCCATTAATTAAAGGGGAGACTGATGTCATCCATAGATATTACACATTAGTTATCTGGCTCAGTGTTTATACTTTTCTCAAATTGTGCAATATTACACAACCAAATATTAATCTTTTTCAGAGATAATAATACTCCTCGCTGCCTGCTTTGCCACAAATTAGCCTCGGGCATGCAGTGGCTCAGACTATGGCTGAATCTTTATATTATCGGAGAGACACTGCAGTTAGAGTTTTGTTTAAGAAACTTTTCTGCATAACAGCCTGAAGGATTATAAGTACATATTGTGAGCATTGCAAATGAGTCTGGATACAACTGTCTGCCAGGTAATTAGATATGTGTGCGTGTGTGTGTGTGTTTGTGTGGTCATGTATATATTACAGTGTACCAAAAAAATGTCTCCACATTGTGATAAAAACTGTTATACTGACGTGGTAGGAACCACCTTTTTGGTCTTCACAGTGGGAAACTCAAATTTATAAAAATCTGTGACTGCAATCAAAAAACTAAAAATGCCAAACATATTGCATTTTTATTTATGGTTTAGGTTAGGGCTGTGTAGGGATTAGGGAGTCATTGTTGGGATTACGGTTTTGCCCATAAAAATGAATGGAAGGTCCACACAAATATACAATTAGCAATAAAACTTCTAATTAGCAATAAGCATCCACCAAAAATCAAACCCTATCCTGTCTGGAGGTTTAAAAATGGCCAGAGTTACAGAAACGATCCGATGCTAATGGCTACCAGCTTTCCGGCTGAATCGTCCACTAACAGAATTGCACGGCATGCAGATATCACCTCTTGTCCGGTTGATGGAATGTGACAGGGGCTGCATGGGCAGCCAATCGGGATTAGGGAGCATGGGTTGTGGGTGGTACCATTCAGGAGGGAGCATCGTGAGTGGCCCTCGCTCAGCGTGAGGGGCGGAGTCCATGATTTAAAGCCACGGGAGAGACGGATGGCCACACTGGGTTTCACACACACGTTTATTTGCATTGTAGGTTGAAAAATATTCATACTGCAATTGCCTGTCTCTCCGGAGGCAGGACATGGCATGGGGTGGGGGTTGGTCAGGCAGTGGGTGGGTAAAACACAAATATGAAGGTACAAGCTTACAGTGAGGTGGTGTAGACACACCTATGAAGATCAGGCTGATGAACATGAGGAGCCCAGTTCCACCTGGGCACAGCTGGATGCACCTGGCAGTTCCCGGGGCAACCAGCAGGAGGAGCCCCTGAGCACCACTCCCACCATCCCATCACCAGGACCACACTCCGACTCAGTCCTATCTGACAACAAACAAGCCTAATTTTTTTTTGAGTATTGCCCGGAGGCGTAAATATCAGGTCCAGAAAGTACTAATTCCGTCGAAATTTTTTTTCAACTAGCTAGTTGAGTACCAGTTGAGTTGTGAGTGTGACGCAACTGGTTCGTTGACACTAAACCTTGGACTGGATTTATACTTTCTGGACCTGATATTTACAATTCTGGTATTGCCATGGCTACAGTTTAGGAGATCAGTGGGATCTCCCACCCTCCCCCCCCCCCAACATGATTCCTTTTCTTCCTCGGAACATGAAAAAATAGTCATAGAATCTTCCCTCATCACCATACAATCGTCACATATTTATCTCTATGTGAACCCACTTAAAAGCGCTTCACCAGCAGGTGTGTACAGCGGCACGTCCGCAGGCACACTTGGCCAGAACTGAAAGCTGATTGGCCCCCGGACTGCCACTTCCTCTGTCAATCATCAACTCAAAACATTTCATTGGCTAACGATAAAGTTCTAACCACTCTATGAATTATGGTCCCTCTTATGCCACCACCCCTGTTCACCAGCATATTCATTTTAAGTACAGATTTAGTCTCTCGTTCAGGTGCCTGTAAAATAAGCAGCTCTGAAAAAATACCCCCCCCCCCCACACCAAAACAATCACTATGGGCATTCCTCCCACTTTCAGGTGATGGGAGTCACCAGCACCTCCTCCTTGTGTCCCCTGGAGGTACATTCCTGCCATCATTTTTTACCTCATGGAGGTCCTCTGCATGCATCTCTCAATCCTACTCTTCTTCCTCATATGGCCCTCAGCTTCCTCGTGTCCGCGGGCTATTTGTGCTTATCACCGAAAAACAATCGTGCAAAATAACGACATTGATCCATCGTGTTGTTCATAATAATAATAATGATAATAAATTTTTCCATAATTAACTTAAGAACAGGAACATAAATTACCGGAGTGTTTCACCACAGCCCATCAACAGGTTACACAGTACAAATAACAATTCAGAAACAAAATCGTGTGTTAAAAAAGGGAGATTTGCTTGCATAGCGATGCAACAAACTAAAAAATATTTACAGAAACAAAATCTCTTCTGGCCTCATGGGACAACGGCAGGTCTTTCCCCTCTTCATTTTCCGTGTTTACAGATTAATTGACTTCTCCCATCAGGACCAGGAGTTCCCATAAGGAGGACAGAAATATAACATTTAGTCCATGTTGTGAGTGGTGTGTCCGTGCGTCTTTACATGGCATGTGCAGCTGTCACTCTCCTCCCTTTACAGGGCTGTCCAGTTTTTGCTGTTCTTCTCCTCCGTTACGTGTTGGGTCAGTGCTCCATCAGTAAGCCAATTGCCAGAGTTCCCCCTCACAACAAGAAGTCCTGGCAGTGACGATTTGGTTGGGGTTATTGCCATGGTGCTACTCTATGGGACAGAAAACGATAGACTGTCAAACAGCAAGATACATTTACTGTTCTACCAAAAAATATTACAGAAAGGTTCCATATGAATGCTGCAGAAGGGGCTGGGAATCCAGGATACTGTACTTGTATTAAACAGGCACTAATGAATATCAAATAAAACTGGCTTTCAGAGGCAAGACCTCTGGGTCATTTTATTAAACAGAGGTGTTCCTCAGGGCTCTGTGCTGGGGCCGCCAATATTTACAATCCACATAAATTATAAATGTAGGTGAGCATGGAAGGTAAGCGCGCAGCATAGAGCACAAGGCAAAGCCCACTTTAGATGGGATGCCTGACCATCACAGGACACACCAACATTCATAGATAAAATTAATTGATGCACCTAACATATATTTGGAGTATTCAGACACATGAACGATAACGTTTTCCATGCATAGTTAAAGGATTTAATTTGGATATAGAAAACTACACTATATGCAGGGGCTTAGCCAGGGGACCTAATCTATCTGAAGGTCATCAAAGTTGTAAGTGTAAGTTAGTAAGTGTAAAGTGTCAAGTTATGATGACTGAATCACTAGGAAGGCTCTGGGAAATGCAGCCCGGCTGGCACTAGGATTGTTGTGATGTATGGAAGAGAGTATGGTTGTTAAAACATTAGAGCTTAACAAATAAATTCGGGGCTATTTGGATTCATTTGGGGCTTCAGCCATGGAAGCCACAGGCTCGTAACGTGTCTGACTACATGTGGGAGCACGAGTGACCCAAGAAAAAAATGCAACTGACTTTCAAGTAGAGGTAGATGGATGGGATACTGGTGTTAGCTAAGCACTGAAAAAGTCACTGCAGACTCACAGAGATCCCGGAAATGTTGAAGCTCCTCATTGGCTCCCTGGAGGCCCGCCCCCAGGGCATCTGGGCCGGCGCGTTGGCGGGGTCCACGGCTCACAGAGCTGGCAGGACCCAGAAAGCCGGGCGGGCAGTATGGCTGAAGACTCTCATCTACAAAACAGGGGACGAAAGTCAGCTTTACATGCATAACCACTCCTTCATTAGTGACTACAGCCACTATTCGCAAATATGACAGTAATAAAAAATTCATTTTCTGACCAACCAAATTTCAGAAGCCTGATAACAACACAGGCCAGTGTAAGAGAGATATTTGAAGTAGAATATACAAAATGTTGTTAAAAATGTCTACTTCATGAAGGTTGAAAGAAATGCAGTTTGGAAGGCTAAAGTTGTAAGCTTTAACAGTTGTGGTCATATCAATATAACCAATCCAATTGTAGAGATATAACCAATCTGACTGTAGAGGAGGCAGGTCCAAGCAACTCAAGGTCCAAGACATCTGATTGGTTTGTCTGACATCTGACACAAGATCTGATTGGTTATCTCACTGAACCAATCTTTTTTCATTCTGCCCTCAGAACACAGTTTTGCGTGTGTGATTGGGTTAAAATTGCGGCCTATGAACTGTGACATCATGGGTGTGGCCAGCCATCTGCCGACTCACACAATCCCACTTGGAAAACTGGCTCACTGACGGACTCTCACCGTGACCAGGGTTCACACCTTGCTGTTATTAAAGCACGCTCTGTGCTCTCTATTCTCTATAATGTTAGCATGCCTGGGGGGGTTGGCAAGCCAGTTGACCTTGTGTGTACCCCAGAGGTTTTTTCTCTCTACTTGGGAGTTTATTGGTTCCTCTCCTTCATTGTCTTCTGACTTGTTTTTTCTGTCTTCCTTTTATCCCTCACTCATGCACCATTTTGTATAAACAACGTGTGGGTTGCCACACACTCTTGTCTTGTCTAGTGAAAGGCACTATATAAAAATAAAATGAATGGAAAAAGTCTCCATTATGTTAGATGACAGTGGCAGTGAGGGATCACCAGTGGATCCTGAAGATCAATCCTGAAGAACAGAGTACCTTTGGTACCTGGTCAGACCAGCCCTATGAAAGACAGCCAGCCCTATGGCCCTTACCGCCTGCACCCACGTCCCGACGATGTGGTTCGGTTCCACAATACTCTGGCCGCCCAGCTCTGTTTTTCCGGGCATATTGTGACGCCCTCTGGTGGCCAAGACTGCGTGATCCCATCATAGTGCCATCTACAGGGGGGGGACTGCCTGGCTGTGGGTGATGTGAGAAGGCTTTCCCTGTGAGGGGGAGGGGGATAAGGAAGGGTGCCCTCTTAACATCGGTACAAACGAGCTAACAATTAGCACTTTGGCAAAACTAATTAATATGTAAATCTAATCAGGAAAGCGGTCGTCTTTGGAAAAACAACAGTAACAGCAGCATTCATTTACATTTAGCAGCTTAGCTGAATCTACCACCTGGACTGTGTTAGACTTGAACACACACACACAAGCACAATGCTGGGGTCCAGGGCAGCGTGTTTGGCACTGTGTCATAGTGGTGTAGAATGAGTTTCTTTTCAGGCAGGTTTGTGGCGTTTAGGCCCTGCGCTCCAGCACCATGATGGAGACGGCTGGAGCTGGCAGGAACACATGGATCCAACAGACCAGCTACATCATCTGTGCCAGAAAGGAGCGTATCTGCACACAGAAGTCGGTCAAAAGGACCACCAAGGCAGCTGTGAAATCACGCCTCCTTTCCCTCCCTCTCGTTCCCTTGTTCTTTCACTCCCTCTCTCTCCTAGCATAACACTTGCCATCTTACCCTTCTTCTCCCTCCCTATTCCAGCCTCTTTCCTTTCTTCTCGTCTCTCTTACTATCTTTTCCTTTCTCCCTCCTTCGCTTTTCCTGCCTCTTCTTCTCTTCTCTCACTCTCCCTCTTCCTTCCTCTTCTTCCCTTCCTTCTGTCTCTTTCACTCTCCCTCCCTCGCTTTCCCTGCCTCTCCTTCTCTCCCTTTCTCTCTCCTTTCCTCATTCTTTCCCTCTCTCTCTCCCTCCCTCCTTCCCTCGCACTCCCTGCCTCTCATTCTCTCTCCCTCTCTCTCACTCTCCCCCCCTTCCCTTGCGTTCCCTACCTCTCACTCTCCCTCCCTCGCTCGCTCCCTCCCACACGTTCCCTGCCTCTCATTCTCTCTCCCTCTTCCTCCCTCCCTCCCCCACTGTTCCTCACTCCCTCGCCCTCTCAGCCAATGACTGCATTGCCTTCTGAAAATTCATGTGCGGCTCCATCTCTTCTTGATAGTCCCTTTTATACTTCAGCCACATTTAACATGCTAGAAGAATGGGACTAAAATGCAACTCTGTGTCGGGTTCAGGTACATCAGCTTCATGGTGAGACATGGTTGCAAAAAAATAACTGAGGCCCAATAATGTGAATTCCCCACAAGCAAAACAAGTCATAGTGTATGTAGTTAAGTCACTGCTGGATGTAAAATGACTAGTTCAGCAATGAGCTCAGTCAGTAATGGCTACTTTTGGAACTGAAGCAGAAATGCAAGGCTCGAACAGTCTGGTAGTGAACAGCACTAGCTCCATCTGGGCAGCAAAGTATATGATGAATTAGCCTTACAACTGTGCAAAATTGACTGACTCACCTGTGGAGGAGCCGTCCAGGTGTATATAGGTCTATCTGTGACTGACTCACCTGTGGAGGAGCTGTCCAGGTGTATATAGGCCTATCAGTGACTGACTCACCTGTGGAGGAGCCGTCCAGGTGTATATAGGTCTATCTGTGACTGACTCACCTGTGGAGGAGCCGTCCAGGTGTACATAGGTCTATCTGTGACTGACTCACCTGTGAAGGAGGTGTCCAGGTGTACATAGGTCTATCTGTGGCTGTCTCACCTGTGAAGGAGCCATCCAGGTGGTTCACACTGAGCCCAGGCTCAATGGCACAGAGCCGGCTGGACAGCTCATAGCCGTTGCTCTCTGTCTCGTCCTCTTCGTCCTCCTCATCCTCGTCCTCCTCATCCTCATCCAGGACGTCACTCTCCAGGTCAGAAGCTAGGGCACCAGACACGTAGCCGACTGGTGGGGCCGGAGCGTGGGGAGGGTTTTGGCTGGTCTGCAGTTGCCTGTGGGAAATGGAGGACATGGATGCAAACATAAAACGGTTTCGCAGAATTCAGGATGCCCAGCGGCCCAGTGGTGATGTCAAGTGGCATCACACAATGAACAAGGTGGTGTCGTTTCAAAAGCATGTGACAGATTGTTCTCACCAAGGTGTTAAATTTCGTTTTGCCTGGACGTTGTTTGAAGAATGCAGCTATCATAATAATAATAGAGCTTATCTGACATTGTGCACCAAGGATAGAAAAAAAGCAACTAGATCCTGTCAGAGCCACAGCAATGTATTCCACAAGCAGCACCGTCGGATCCTCCCCCACCTAATCCAGACTCATCCCACATCCCCATCCACTACAAGCTTCATCCATATAATATTTTGTAAAATGCTAACAAAATCCATCAAATGCTTTTTGAGTTACCATGTTCACAATGTCAATTGTCTTCTGCAATTATGCTTCCCTTTGCTGCAATTAGGTGGCACAGTTTTGATGTGATTTGTGTCAACATTTGAGCAGTTCTAGACCCGCCCTCAATCACCACCACCACCACGATGCAAAGTTTTAAAAAGATGCATCGGATACACTTTGAATTATCGTCCATGAGGCTGACCTTTGGTTTGCTATCACTAAGCGGTGCTGCATCAGTTTCAGTGTGACCAGTCTCAACATTTGATTATTTCCAGATACCCATACAATGTGTCTGTGTAGTTTTATAAATGATCCATCAAAGACTTTTTGAGTTATCGCACTAACGAGAGTCACAGTGGCTACAGCAGACCAGTGCCAAAAACCATGTATCTTCCCTGTCCAAAGAATATAATAATACTAGGAAGGCAGTATGGAAGCAGACTGAGGTATGATGCTATATGCTACATGTGTAACTTAGGCCACAACGCTCACCATGCATGCCGGGCTACATCCAGCTGGTAAGCCCGTGTCAGCTCGTCCAAGTGCGCCTGCAACGCCGAGTGCATTTCCTCACTGGTGGAAGGACTCAATGTCACAGGCGCAGGGGAGGAGGCCACGCCCCTGATGGGCGGGGTCGGGACTCGCTCTTCCTCCAGCTCGTCTTCCGGACCCTGGTGCAGGTATGCCTGCTGGGGAAGGGGCCGATGCAGGCTGTCACCAATGTACCTGGTGGGAGAAGCGCAGGGGGTGTTGGTCTAATAATACAGGCTGCTCACCACTGCCCCCTACAATCTACATCTGAATAATAAAATAGATCCCGTGTTAGAAGCACAGACGCCATATGAATTTTTGAATCCCCTCCCATTAACGCGCTCTGGGGGGGGGGGGGGGGTGGCATCACCCTCTGTAAAGTTCGTAACACAAACTGGATCCTGAAATGTGTCCTAATACAACAATACAAGGCAGATCCTGACAGGAATGAGTGCCTATTGATGTGTGCAAGTCTGTCAGGCTAGTGTGGGGCTCAGTGGGTTACAGAGCACTGTGCCTGTGACCGGAAGGTCGTTGGCTCGAATCCCTTGAGCGAGGCCATTGACCTTCAATTGCTCAAGGGACTGGCTGACCATGATTTCTTTGGATAAAAGAGTCTGCTAAGTAAATTGGAATTCTATAATACTGTGCATGTCTCCGCTTTGGTTTGAATGAGTGCGCGCGTCCTTGTGGACTTCTGTGTGGATGCAAAGCAGGGCGAGTGTGTTTAGGTGGGTGCGTTTCATGTGCATGCCTGCTGCGGTGCAGCCCTGCCTACCCTGGCCCGTCCGGCCCCTGCGCGTAGTGCTCCATCTCAGTGCCGGGCAGGGGCTGCATGGGTGGCGGCGGCAGGGGCATGTTAGCCCAGCAGGAGCCGTTGCTCTTTGGGGTCTTGTTGCCACTCTTAGTCCTCTTCTTCTTCCCCCCCCTCCCACCTAAAGGGGCCAGGAGGAGAGTGTGAGGGGCCGGAGTCTCAAAGCGCGATGCTCGGTTTCAAGGCAAACCAAAAAAGTCAGCAGAGCAAGGCAGGAAGCAAAAGGGAGAGAGGATGAAGCATCGGTACATGCGCGCTGCGGAGAGTGAGCCAACAGTCACTCTGCCTGTCGATGAGTGCTGCCCCCTAGTGGCGTGCTGCGGAAACAACGGGCGGGGGATCCCATCCCATGTGCATGCGGACAACCAACCTGAGAGGGTGCGCTCTGAGCTGTTGTGGGAGCTGCTGCTGCTGAAATCTTGTGATTGGTTGTGAGGGATTCTACTAGACAATCCGTCGGCCAATCGGTTGTCGGGAATGAAAAGGAGTGCTGGGGGGGGGAGTGGTCAGAGGGCAAAAATCACAGCGGTGTCAGGGCGGCAAGAACAGGCCCATGCATGGCATGCGGTTAGAGCGGCAGGCACGCAGCCAACGGATGCACACACACACACACACACGCGCACGCGCGCGTTTCCCCTCCAGACACACGTACTGCTGTTGCAGGAGTGGGGATCACCCAGCGTATAGCCCAAAGCGGCAGTGTCCGGCCGGGCCAGAGGAGGAGCCTTCCAGCGAGGATCAGGCACCTCCACTGACAGCTGGTGGAAGCTGCTGGACTGCAGGATGTGAGCCGTGGCGTAGGGCGTAGCTTGGCTACCAAAGGCAGGCTTGCTGCTGAAGTCTATGCTGCTGTAGATGGCACCATCAGACAGCATGGTGCTGGTCTTCTCACCCTGGCCCACAGGCAGAAGGTCTGCGGACAGGAAGAGGAGGAGGAGAAAGTGAGCGAGCCAGAAGCTCAGCGTGGAGCGAAGAAAGCAGTAGCTAGGATGGTTCTCACATTTCTGCACACCTCACATCTGTAAGTAGTCTCTTACGCCACACAGAGAGTCACAAAGACACACAAAATCACAGAGACTCCAAGCCACTGGACAGCCATAAATCCTCCCCCACCCCCCCCCTTACCCCCACGGCCGAAGTTGCCAGAATCGCCGGGACCCCCCGCGCCACTGGTCACGGGCAGGCTGGAAGTAGGCCAGGAGTCCGCCAGCCAGGGGAAGCCAGGGCCACCAGCTTTCAGCAGGCCGGGCCGGCTGTGTGTGCGTGTGTGTGGGGGGGGGGGGGGGGGGGAGGGGGAGAGAGACACACGTTTACTTACAGTCTGGTAATATTTAGCCGTTTAATCATTTACTTAAGCAGCGCAGAGAGCAAAACAGACACAGAATCCAGCCCAAGGCGGCGGGGGCCGCTCGCAAACGCCATGCGAGTGAGCGCCACACTCAGCTGTCACCCCCCGCCCCCCCGGGCCGTGACAAATCGCTACACTACCCATAATTCAGTGGACCGCATGCCTGTGTGGTTGGGAGGGGGGAGATTATCACCATCGAGTCAATAAACGGGGGGCTTTACTGGGCCTCAGGGAGCAGGCGGCCCGCGCCAAATGCTACACATTAGGAACATTAATTTGCTTTCTGAAATTAGGGGAGGTTATTGCTGACTGGGTGCCGTCTGTTGCGAGAGCGAACTCCGCTCTCTGGGTGTGGCTTTGGGGCAGACAGGAAGCCGCTACCCACCCACAGCACCACTCCGTTCTGAGGGCCAGCCTGCTGGACTATTGGACTATCCCAAAGAGTAAGCAATGTAATTTGGCAAAAATACTGCACAAATGGCAGTTTTCATGAAGTAGCTATGTATATGGACATACAACATAGAGGTTCAAGGGCACATAGGCAACCAGAAATATACACATATCCACAGAGGCACAAACCAAGGGCGTAAGTTTCGTTTCAACTTTGGCAGGGATCAAATCAGCCACAAAACCCCCACCACCCCTTAACACACACGCTGCTCCAACAATATGGGTCCCTATCATCCATACCAAAATCAACACCTTCGGCACAAACATACACACACACCTGCTAAGCCACAAACACACACAGCCTCATATATGCACACATTTATAGCTTAACATGCAAACATGCAGACAGTCAAACACATGCATGCAGCCCTATTTAGAGGTGGTATGTGGCACAGCGGATGTCCATGATCAGAAGGTTGTCGGTTTAAATCCCAGATTGGGCAGAATGATTTCACTGCCAGGCCCTTGAGGAAAACCCTTAACCCTCAGTTGCTCCAGGGACTATCTGACTCTGCCTTCTCAACTGTACACACCTTTGGATAAAAGCATCTGCCGAATAAATAAAATGGAAATCAGTCCGCCTGTAGGGGGCAGCAGTGAGCTTGCCATCCAACCTTGGCCCTGCTGTCTTTCCAGCCACGGTCGCCGCTGGCGACAGGCACATACATCACCGCGCAGGGGGAGGGCACGTCGCGACTCCCCGCGACGACAGCCGCGGATGAATGGTGGGCATAAAAAATGCCTCTCTGTGGTTAATTATCTGAGAAACTGGAGAGACTTCCTCCATCAATGCATCAACAAGTGAGGGGGAGTCTCAGAGCGAGCGGAGCAGTGGCTGGGGATATAAATTAGCATGAGCTGCTGGCGCGTTAGCGTCCTGAGTGCAGGCGCTAACCCCTGTGATATAAGCATTAGAGTCCAGGATAAATGTGTTCCTAATTAGCTAGTATTTATTACTTTTCTATGTGCCTGTTAGCATCCATAACTCCGTTTGCCCACCTATACCTGTTAGCTTTCATGTTAAATGAGTTTATCTTACAGACCGGTCAAAATGGCACTTCAGTCAATAAATATGCTGGTAGTAAATTTACTCAGGCTATCTCCCCCTTTGAAATTAGTTATCATGTTTAGTTACAGCGGAATTTAATGCAGATTGCTTCGGTTTATTAAAATGTATCTGTCTGCATACAGGAAGTGAAAATGTGGTGCTGTCCTGGTGTGTGTGGTGGGTATATGCACACACACACACAACACACACATGCACACAGACAAACAGCTCTAGCATTAATCTGCCTTTCTGCCTCCCTGTGTTCGTATCTGTTTGTGATGCTGTATACTGCCTTGCAGGGCTGGTTCTGAGGTCAGAGGATGTCCAGGGCTTAGCCTAGAAATCATAACACGGTGATGGCGATTGTAAAGAGGCTTCTCTAAATGCCTCCAGTGCCCCAGCCCGGTTAGGCCCCCGCATGACCCACGCTGCCTTGGGCAAGGCTGCGTCACTGTCGAGCTCGAATGAGGCAGGGTGAAGCATCTCCAGCACGGCAGAGATTCCCGCCTTTACTGGGAAATCCCAGTAGAGGAGCTCTTACCTTCCGCCACCCATCAGGCCTCGTTCCCCCCGCTGGAATGTCACTGTGGAGAGAGAGGACGCACGTCAGCCCCAGCACCTGTGGTCCTCAGCGTAACCGGGAGACCTCCAGAACTATCCCCCTGAGGCGCCAGCATTCCCACTAGGAAGCACTGAAGACATCTCTCAGCTGGCAAACTGCCTTTGACTGACCAGGGCGGCAAATTAGGTCAACTTTGCGAATCGACGAGGCGATATTTCACGCGAGTGTGAGGAGACTGGCAGCGTGACTGTCTTATCAGCACTGCGAGGGGGATCGCCAGGGGCGACAGTGACTGCTGAGATGATGTCACCGGTAATGCAGGCCACATCGGCGGTAACTGATGGTCTGGCGGCAGTTCTGGAGGTCACCCCATAAACCAATGTGCAAGACAAGAAGAGGAAACTGTGAGGAATCTGGCAGGGTGTGCGTCGTGGGTGAAGATTAAAAAGGAGCTGGTGAACATTCCTGCAGGGGTGAAACTTCCTTACGTCCCCTTACATGCTGAGAGTGACCTGAGATAAAGCTACAGGTGAGAGGAGAGCCAGGCCAAGGGGAAACTGAAAGAAACCAGAAGGTGGTCAGAGCCATGGAGGGATAAATGCTTTATTTTCTTGGTTCTGTGCATGATGTATGTTCCATGACCACATCAACCATAATGTCACACAGAGGGTCAGGTGACCACGATTTGCCAATCAAATGACAGAGACTGAAGCGGAGGGAAGCATTAGGAAGGTGATTAAGGAAATGCTGGTGAGTCACATCCCTGCAGGGGTGAGGTTAGTTTGTTATGAATCGCTTTAGTGAAATATCCAGCCAGATGTTATAAGCAACTAAAAAGCAGTGAGAGAGCCAAGCATCATGAGAATGCTTCCAGGTGACATCACTGTGGAACGTGAGAGAGCCTGTTGCCAAGACGACGTCAAAGGTAATGCAAGCAGAAATTTGACAAACTGCTGTCAAAGTCAAGTGTAACACTGAAGCTTAGGACTAGGCCAAAGATCAGACCTCCTTATCCATGAAAGCAAAGCCTAAACCTGTAATGATTATTCTGTCCGGGTTCTTGCAGGATTCTCAAACACTTGAAATGACTTGAAATGACTGGACACCACCAGTGAGCAGCCAACCCTGACAAACGCGAAGCCTTTAACAGAGAGCAGTCTGCTCTAATAAAGAGCCTAGCAGGCAGCCAGCCGGACCGCTCCGGGGAAGGGCCAGTCTCGCTTCCTTACAGAGCCCCGGGGAGCAGCCATGTATCTTTCTGATCTGACTCATCGAAAACTGGCTCACATAACCTCCAGTCATTGATTAAGCCATTTGAATTTGTTGGCTTAACCTCAGTGTTTGCTCAATGACATTGTAAAATTTAACAAAGGCAATGTTTTTTTTTCTTGTTCCAGACCTAATCAGCACATTTAAAAAGACCTTAAAAGACCTTTTTTTCTGCATTTCTCGATAATAAACAAGGGAGCTGTTATTACATTCAAAGAGCTGCATCACATCACCCTGTGAGACTGACTGGGTACATCTACTAGCATGAGGCTACTCATAAAAACACAAAGGGAAAATGGCTGTAAACCCAGGGGGCCGTGTGTCAGAGTGCTTCCGCAAACCTGAGTGCAGTGTGCAACAACAGAGGAGGTTTTTATTTTAGAACATTATATATCTTTTTGGATAAGATAGGTCTATGAAATTCTTCTGACCAGTCTAGTAGATCTATATCTATGGTTAGGACAGTTACAAATGAGAAGTACCTGCACGGGTGAAGGTGAAGGACTGAACTGCAAAACAAGAAGACAGAGAAATCGAATGTTACAAGCCTGCAGTGATCAGCCTTTTTGTTTCGGGACCTGTGCAAGCTGGAGGTGGGGCATGGTGTACAGTGGGAGGGGGCTCTCCAGAAACCCCGCCCACACAGCAGGCCAGAGCCTGAAGGAAGCAGCCACCTCAAAGGTCAGAGGTGTGCAGACACACTGGATGGCGACGAAAGCAGACAACAGGCAAACATGGATGCAGACGACATCATACAGGAATGAGTGAGGCTTTTAACCACTCCCCACAGAAACCATGCGGAAACGGTCATGTTTATTTATTGTGGGGCGGAGACATGACCCCCGTATTTTCAGCATCTACAGTAAGTGAACTAAAATGCCCAAGGGCTGAAGCAAGCCGAGTCTAAAAATGAAGCTTGAGGCAGTTTGTCTGTCTTGTGTCCAGCCACGTGTAGAACACTGATGGTTTACACCTGTGCTGCGTCCTGCCACATGTGGTGTGTGCTCCATGGAATACGAGCTCTAGATGGTTTAAGTCTATGATACACTACCACCGTGATACATACACACAGCCCCACAGCTGGAAAGCCAGCCACAGACACTCATGGAGTGAACCCCTTTCTATAAGATGGTTCCTACACTTAGACAACAAAAAAGACCCTAAATATAGAAACAGCATCAACAATATGAATGAATAATTGCTTCCTCGCCAGTCCCCATCGAGAGCATGGTGATTGTGATGCAAACCACAATGCGGCTATGAGATTCCTTCACTATGGCGAATCATTACCCCTCAGGAGATTGCCAAACATCTCCCCTTAAAGGCTAAGAATAAATTAGCCAGTCATGTGTGAACAATAGGACCCCCAGCTCCTGAGTAATGGGCACAGAATTGCATTTCCTAACTCAAACACAAGATTGCAATTTGTCCTGATTTGGGGGTAGGAGTCAGGTCTGCTCCAGTTCAGAATCAATGCACTGCTGGGCATATTAGGCTAAAGAGCCTATTGAAGCGAATGTAATACCTTTCACCCAAGCACCTGCGTGTCTTTGTGTCGGGGCACATTAAGCTGAGCACAGGGCCTGATCTGCGCGTAGCACGCAGACAGAGAGACTACCTGCCTCTGTCTGCCTCTCATCTGTGTACCTGGGCTTGTCTGGGCTCTGACCCACACCTACGCATCTTGATTTATTTGGGTCCTGTCCCACACCCACGTGTCTGGCTTTTTCGTGGTTCTGTCCCACACCCATGTGTTTCAGTTTGTTTGGGTCCTTCCCCACATCCATGTGTCTTGGTATGTTCAAGTTCTGTCCCACACCATGGGGGTTTCGATTTGTTTGGGTCTTGTCCCACACCCTTTTGTTTTGGTTTTTTCGGGTCCTGTCCCACACCCATCTGTTTCAGTACATTGGGGTACTGTCCTATACCCATGTGGTTCTGTATGTTTGGGTCCTGTCCTATACCCATGTGGTTCTGTATGTTTGGGTCCAGTCCTATACCCATGTGGTTCTGTATGTTTGGGTTCAGTCCTATACCCATGTGGTTCTGTATGTTTGGGTCCTGTCCTATACCCATGTGGTTCTGTATGTTTGGGTCCTGTCCCACACCCATCTGTTTCAGTACATTCGAGTCCTGTCCTATACCCATGTGGTTCTGTATGTTTGGGTCCAGTCCTATACCCATGTGGTTCCGTATGTTCGGGTCCAGTCCCATATCCATGTGGTTCAGTATGTTCCCATACATTCTGGTATGTTTGGGTCCAGTCCCACACCAATGCGTTCCAGTCTGTTCGGGCTTTGTCCCCCTCACCTGCGTAGTTACTCAGACCCTTCCTCTTCTTCCTCCTCCAGTAGAGCCAGGTGCTGAAGCCCATGAGCACGATCCAGCAAGCTCCCCCGATGCCGGCGATGAAGGCCGGCTGCTTCACCACGTCCGAGAGGCTGCTCTTCTCCTCCCCGCCCGGCACCGCCTCTTTGGAGTCTTTACCTGGCGGGGGGGGCATATACCATTGTGAGTGTGTGACTGAATTCTCCAAAGAGACATAGTCAAACGAGGGGCATAGCATAAGCATACAGAGAACCTGAATGGCCAATCAGGTCTAATCAAAAAGCTCACTCATTGGTCAGTTTCAATTTCAGTTCTATTAGTAAAGCGGCTGGTGTGTTTCGTGTGACACATCCGTGCTCAGGCACACTTGACACACTGCTGTTTGCGAACAAAACAAAAAAAAAAGAATGAAAAACTAACAACTGGCCAGGCATCCAGCTGCAGAATGAGAGAAACGAGGCAAAAGCACAGCTGTGAGCTCAGCACGGCGTCTCAGATCATCATGTCTCACACGCAAATAAACAGCGGCGGCTTCTCCCACTCGCTGGGGCAGAACGAGAGTGGCCGGGTCTTCGTGACCATCGGCTCGAGAGGCGGCGAGGGAGCCCCGTCTTTACACACTGTGAAATTACTGAAGTGGCCGTCCGTGGCACGCGAGCCCCTGATCGCTACATTAAGCCTCCACTCCAGCAGTATCTTACACGTCTCTTGCGGGGATTAGATTTCCCCTGCTGTCTGGAGGATGGAATTGGGACAGCAGGAGCCCGGGGCCCAGACACCTCGCCCTCTCCTTCCGCAACTGCGGCCTTCATTTTCAATCCCGTAATTAGACCAGCCATTAACTCATTCTGACCTTATTACTGCTTTTTAAATAAACAAATCAGAGTTAATAATTGCTCTGCAAATGTAAATGTAATTACATCAATTTAATTACTAATTAATTGGGGGGTGTGGCAGTGTGTGGCTCTAGGACTCTGTGTCTGTGCTCAGCGGGTCGTCAGTTCAAATCCTAGAGTCAACAGAGTGATTTCACCATAGGGCCCAAGAGCAAGGCCAGTAACCCCCAGTTGCTCCTGGGACTGTTTGTCCTTGGAATTCTCCAAAATGGATAAAGCATCTACTAAATAAATCAAATGCAAAAAAAAAAAAAAATAGCAACCATGAAAATATGTCCCATTCTTTTAGCCAAACTTGTGCTTATTCATACCTATGGTCAGCTCACAGAGTAGACTGAGGGTTCATATTTTTGAGAATACTCAAAAATCAACCCTGATTGTGGGATTTATATGCATATGATGAAGCACTGAGGAGATACTAAACAGAAGTGGGTCTTGCAAACTCACCTCTCGCACCACCTACCTAGCGCCCACCCTGCCCCCCCCTCACCTATGAGGACGGGGAGTGGTTCGCTCCGCACACCCACACCGGCACTGGTGGTAGCAGCCACCTCCACGCGATATTGCACCCCAGGCTGCAGCCCCCCCAGCACCACCGCGCGGATAGTGGCATCCACGGTCTTGTTCACGTGGAAACGCGTCTCGTTTGCCAGGCACCAGATCTGAGGGTGGGGAAAGGGTAGGGGGGGCGGAGTCAAGATGAGCCAAAGGGCGCTGATTGGCTATTTATGACCTGATGAGATCAGTCCCACCACATCAGCAACAACATGCCAGGGAATGTCAGGGATGTCTGACAACACAGAAAGCAGTCTCAATAAAGTTATCAGGAAAGAAATAATCACTCGATGAAAAGAGCTTTAGAGTTAAAACCCAAAGCGACCACAATTAAACACTGAAGCAGGGAGACAGCAGAGAAAAGGCTTAACAGACTGAGACAGGTTACAAAAAAATTAGAACACGGGTGAGTGAAATCATGGTAAAAACACAGTAAACACAGTCACAGTGTTTACAGGAAAAGGGTGCAGTCTCTGCTAACTCATATACAGGCATGGTAACAACGGGAACTTTAGGGTGGTGCACTTTCCCTCTCGGTTGCTGTAGAACCAGGAGATGGCTGGCTTTTAATTTTCATTACAAGCCTCTCCCCTGACATGATTGGTCCAACTGGTGGTTAATTACCAGGCCTATCCGCGGGGGCTCTGTGTGTCCGCCGCATCTATAAAACGGCGTGTTCCTGAATCCTCAGCACAAATACGGGCCGCGTCCGGAGACGCACTTTATCACTGCGGAAAGCCTCAGAAACACTAATACGGGCAGATTTGCTGAGCAGATACAAAAGCCGCGGGAAGACAGTACACAGGCGGCCCGGCAGGAATTCGCGGAGACCCCGGTTTTAGGCTGGGGGGGCGGGGGCACCTTGTACTCCTGGATGATGCCGTTCTGGTGGTCGGTGGGCGGGGGGTCCCAGGAGACGCTGATGGAAGTGCTGTTGTGGCTCCCCAGGGTGAGGACAGTCACCAGCTGGGGAGGAGCGCTGGGGGCTGGAAACATAATGAGCCAATCAGAGCCCAAGCCCAGCACCCATTATTACATCACTATGTCCAGCTGTCCAATTACAATATCCTATTCACACAGCTGTATAATAAATTATACATACAATTACAGCACATGGATTCTGGACTATACATCCATCAATCCACCGTGTAGCCAGTAATCCTGGTCAGGGTCATGGGGGGCGGGGTGGGCAGCATACAGACACATCCACACACACACACACACACACAATCATATACTGTACTCTGAGCAATTTAGAGATGCCTCCATGTGTAGCATACAATATTTAAATGATGCTCATTTAAATGAATATGTATTTTACATATTAAACTGGTAACCAGTGCTACACTGTTCACTACCCCACGACGTTCTGATAGAAACCCAGGCCTCTTCCCCACCTTCCTCAGCGGTGCGGCCCGTCTTGGACTCGCTATCGGCGCCCTGGAAGTCATTGAAGTAGGGGCGGGCCTTGATCTCGTAGACCACACCCTTCCTGAGGCCAGAGAGCACCACACTGCGCTCAGAGGGCGGGGTCACATCCTGGCCCTGCCAGGGCCCAGGGGCCGGTAGGCCCGAGGCTTGGCGGTATAGGACACGGTAGCCCTGGATGAAGCGTGTCTGCTGGTCCACCTGAGTGGACACAGGCCAAAAACCAATCAGGGAGCTGGGTGAGGTGGAAGGGGAGGAGCCTCAAGAGGGGGTGGGGCTAGGGGGTACATAACAGCAAGTACATTAAGGTAATTCACATAGAGACTGCTGAAAAGAGGAGAGTAAGGAGAGGAAGAATTGATATAAAAAGAACATTTGAACAGTATGGGTAAGAAAGTACAAATAGTTATAGGGACAGTGAAGAAGGGAAAAGCAAATAAAGGCAGGACCGGGGTTCTAGTCAATGTCCACAGCAGGTCACCTGATCATAGCCAAACTCAGGATGGCATTGCCATGGCGACCACAGAGACATGCATCCCTTTCTCAGCCCATCCCACCGCCGCGGCCGACGCCCTCTGCTTAATTAACGCTCATCAGGAGGGTGGCACTCCTAAGCACCCTCAACTCCAATGAAAACACCCACAGGAACACAGATCTGCATCGTGATTTGTCTTTATGAATTGCAAATCCGGATGATCGGGTTTGGGGGTGCCCACAGGCAGGGGGCGCTGGCGAGCAGCTCCAAGGGCACCACTCTGCCCTGTATGGTTTAATGGATGCGGACATCGAAGGAATAAGTCACAGTAATGGCCTGTAAACCGTGGGAGAAGAGGGCCAGGGCTTTTAAGAGGAATATAAAATGATACGTTTTCACTGGGAGAATAAATCAGCTGAGTGCTCTCTCCGTTTGTGTTTACAATCCCCTAATTGAATGATTCGGGAATATAAAAGCTTTACTTTTCTTACTTACTGATTGCTCTGCCACAGTTAGTGTTAATAAAATAAATGAGATTCTCAGTGTGTGTTACTGCGTGTGTGTGTGTGCATGTTTTCCTGCCTGCCTGCTGTGTTTTGATGTTCATCGATAAAGGGCTGCATCTTGCTGTCGTATCCGTGGCAATCGCTCACAGGAAGTGCCTGTATAACGAACAGGAAGTCACACCTGGTTTATCAGGGCGGTGGCGCACTCCCATTGGTTAAGGTCATGGCAGAGCGACAAATCACCAAGCTCCAGTCACAGTCCTTCTCTGACTCGTGACTAACAGCATATTTATAGTTTTCATTAAGGAACACAAAGGCTGCGGAGGATCCCGTCCTTTTTTACAAGTCACCAAATGAGCATATCGACCGTGTGACGATGGAGAGTAACTGACAGGCCGCAGAACCGGGGTTCGAGTTTGATTTAAATTAGAACCATTAAGCAGGTAATTTCACAAAGTATTTCACTACAGCAGAGGCATAAGGACATGATTTATTGCGCTTTGATGGTGCTAAGCTTCCACTTCCAGTGTGTACCACGCGAGTAGTATGCTGAACGTTCTGGACAGATGGGGCTCACTCTCAAGTGAGGCAATCAGCAGATTTTAAGGCCCCATTCCAGATCTTCCCCCGCACAGTTGCAATTGTACATTTACAGTTCAATTCAGTTACATCAGGTGCTAGTAAATATGCAACAAGAATCGCAGATCCAAATCCGAGTGAGAAAACCAGGGAGAGAGAAGAACTGACGGACAGACTTTCCCGGGTCAGACCCGCGTGTGGAACGCGTGACAGCCTCGACATGCAGAGCAAGCATCTCCACCACCGTCTGGGCAGAATGCTGAGCGAGCTGAACTTAGACCCCGTCCAAGGAGCGTTTAAACAAAGTGTCAAAACATCAAGAAAATCCTGCTGGCGGCAGCAGAATTAGAGAGGTGGGCACTGAGGTGGGGATTCTGTACAAGCTGTTAGACTGGCTGACGGTTCCCGGGATAAATCTCGGGGCGGTGGTGGTGGGGGGGGGGGGGGTCCACCGGCACTCGCACGTTCAGCACCCAGAGGAATGTGCTCGCATCCTGGGGAAGAGCTGCAATGGCCTTGCCTACGAAGCCTTGCTGCTCCATCAGCCCGGAGCAATGCCCGGTGGGTCATCTGCAAGGATGCCGTGGTCCCCAGAGCACCAGAGCGTACCTCTCAATCCACGCGCGGATCAGGGAGGAAGTAATGCCGTCACGTCAGACACGGGTCATGAGCTGACGGGAAGTGTGTCGCCCCCTTTAATGGGGATCATGACTGAGGCTGCGGCTCTATCAAGGCTACATTTGTGTTCTCTTCATGCAGTGCTGGGCAACCGGGATCAAATAGCCACACTACAATACAAGCGATATTAATATTAATAATTCAAGGGTGCACTAGAGCATTTACATCTGATATCAGAGTGCCAGGGCTCTGCTGGTGGTGCGTTCTTGTTTTTTGTGGCAGAAGCACAATCATTTAACATTCTGAAATTACAGACAGCCGTTTTTGATGTCCTACACAGATAGCCCTTACAGATGTCCTTCAATGATAGCCCTTACAGATGTCCTACACAGATAGCCCTTATAGATGTCCTTCAAAGACAGCCCTTATAAATGTCCCTTACAGATAGGCCTAATAGATTCCCATTGCACACAACCGTAATAAAATAGTCCTTCAAAGACAGTTCTTATAGATCTTCAGTCAGCCCTTATAAATGTCGTACAAAGACTTCACAGATAGCCCTTATAGATGTCAATCGTAGACACTCCGTATAGACTTCCTTCACAGACAGCCCTTATGTAGATCTCCATCACAGTCTATGCAGGTGTGCATCACTGGTAGTAAACCACCTTACAGTTGATGAACACAGGCAGCTCTTAAAGATGATTGTAGTTTTATAGTGTTATCAGAAAGGCTTGCTTTTGGGTTGTGAATTCTGCCCAGGATTTTCAGATGATGACCCTGATCTGGAATATATAAAAGGGCTATATTCTCACCATGTTAAGTATGAATGTGTGGGAGGATTATTGATGCGATTAAGCAGCTCTTTTTAAATAGTGCGAGAGAAAAGGGTAGTCATTTTGATGTAAAAGAGGAAAATGTGAAGAATTAATTACAACTCTCCTCCATTTATATAAAAAAACTAAAAAATTGTGTTGAGAGCTCCAGGTATGAGCCATTTCCTGATGACTCAGTAGCTTTCCAAATATATATATATATTTTATAGAACAATTTTGGAAACAATTTTCTGTGTGGAAAAAGCAGAGTCAAAGGTAAAAAAGAACAGAACAGAACTGTAGAGAACATAATGGAACAGAAAGGAAAGGAATGGAGTGGAGTGGAACAATAAGGAAAGGAATGGAGTGGAACAGAACAGCAAAAAAACAGATAACAGTAGGAAAAGCCATGAAAATATTCATACATTTTATATGAAGCTTATATAAATAGAAGCACAATGATTCCTTCTCTGCCCTCCACATCACTGTGAGATCTACTGACTCACCGTCCACGTAACCTGGATGGCGGTGGCACTGACGACCTGGGGGTCATGCAGATGAATGACCACCTCTCCCAGCTCCTTCTGCACTTGCCGGTGGTCCACACCTTGTACGGGGGGGCTTGGGTCTGACCGGGGAGAGAGAGCGAGGGTGCGAGTCAGTACGGGATTTCCATGTAGAAGTGAATGAAACCAAGCACAGACCCCAGGCTAATATACTGTACCAATCAAAGGTTTGGACACGCCAAGTTGTCTACAAAGGAGAGCATTGGTGTTGCATCACATGACCTGGCCATCTGACTTAAAGCCATTAGAAATCGTTTTGGGGGGTGTTTGACCAGGGAGTGAAGGAAAAGCAGCCAATGAGAATTCAGTATATATGTGCTGGAAAAGCATCCCAGGAGGCCACCTCATGGAACTGGTGTAGAGGAGACAGTAGGGTCAGCCAGTCTCTGGAGCAACTGGGGTTAAGGGTCACAGTCAAGGGCCAAATGATGAGATCACTCTGCAAACCCAAAGATTTGAACCTCAAACCTTCTGGGTCCCAACCCACAGGGTTGCCCTTCTCAACAAATGAATCTTTTGTTTGGTACCCCATCCTGGGTTGTTCCCTGCCTTACACCTATAGCCCCTGGGATGTCTTTATAATCCTTCTAAAATGCAGAGAACAGTACAAGTAAACCTTTCTATGGGTTGGTGTGTCCAAAATTTTGACTAGCACCGTTCATGTAATTTTTTCTGACAAGTGCACCCAAACCAACTTACAGTAGAGACAAAGGTTACAATTTGTAATTCATAGGATCTGAATCCACAGCTTTTACATTTTGCACACAATGCTGTGCTTGTCGGGCTACTTTAACTGCCTCCTGTCTCCAGCAGCCCACTCCCCTCGGTAGCCGGCCAGACCCACCCTGCGTGCGGACCGGCTGGGACACGGGGCTGGGGTCCCCCAGGCCCTGGGCGTTGGCAGCACGCACGATGAACAGGTATATGGTGTTGGGTCGCAGGCCGCGTACGGTGTGCTGCGTGGCCCTAACGCGTTCCGCCACCGTCTGCCAGCTGTTACTCACCGACTGACTATAAGGCAGAGAGGCATTGTGTGGATCTGTCAGCCTATTAATCAATTAGTTAATTAGTTTGTCAGTAAGTCAGCCAATCCTCTGATCAATGTCGTAATTAAACAAGTCTGCTTAAAGGGAAATACCTTGAAAGCTCTATCTAAAGATGCTCCTTGACTTACGATGGGGTCACGTTCTGATAAAACCCATCGTAAGTGGATAATATTGTAAGCTGACTATGAATATAATATAACTAGAAAGATAGATAGATGGATCTTAAGTTAGACCACCGTAATGCAAGGAGCATCTTAAATAATAAATTAAATAATAGTTACACAGATTAAGCTAAACATCAGGGGTAATTAACATGCATGCACACACATATTAAGTTTGGGGAAAATGTGTGCAGAAGACCTAAATGCTTCGATGATGTAGAGAGAGATGGGCGACGCCCCCACTGCCCCCGGTTGCCATGACAGCGACACGCTGCTCCTGGTGACATCTGTGACCTGCGGCTTTGACGGAGGCCCAGGGAGCTCGCTGGCATCGAAGGGGACGTAAGGAGTGGCCCCACCTGACTCTGGAAGGGGGGGAGGGGGGAATCCTTAAAAAAACCACAGGTACATGCGATACTCTTTTCTTCCTGCTTTATGACTTAATCCCATTTTAAGTCACATTTATGTGAAAACAGAGAGAATTCTAAAGTGTTCACAAACTTCCTAGCTCTGCGCATACAGTGTCCATACTCAGCGGTCGCTAGCTACATCCTCTCAATAACGCAAACAGCATGTTCCCCCATGCAATAAATCATGAGAATGCAGCTGAATACATGTAGCACACAGACAGGGTCAAAAGGTTCCATTACTGCCTGGCTAACATTATAACAACGAAGATCTATGTGATTTTAAGTGCGGTACGATGGTGGGCACCTGGCTTGGGGGTCTCAGCATCTCACAAACAGAATGACCTGTTAAAGCCAACAGGAAAGCCACGACTGTACAAATAACAATGTGATGACTCATGCAGTGGTACGCTGAATGGTTCCTATGAACGCATGCTTTCCATCCGTGCACCAGATGAAGAGGCCACTCAGTAACAAACAAGGTCAAAAACATTTATCAGTTTTCATTGAGTCTTAAAACCTTTGGACAATTACAGCACAATGGGAGTCTGTGACTGGTCACAACATAATGTGCGTGTGGCTCATGTATATATTACACTAATATACACATACTTTACAAAATGTCCCCACAATATGATAATAACATCAACTTTATAAAAAAAAATCTGTAAATGCAATCAAAAAACTAGAAATGCCAAAAATCTTATGGTTTAGGTTAGGGTTGGTAGGGGTTAAGGTTGTAATTGTTGGGATTAGGGTTTTTTCCAAAGAAATGATTGGATGGTCCCCACAAACATGAGTGTGTGTGTGTATGCGTATGTGTGTGGTATGTCTGCATGCCAACACACCTCTCACTTCTAGGAATGCACTCCAGGTGGTCTCCCCGGTAGAGCTGCCAGCCACACAGGTATACATCCCTGAGTCAGACAGCTGCAAGAGAAACATCAATCAAAGTAATGCAGCCAATCAAACTGCAGCCGAGCCGCCTAAATCCCGCCCCACCCCAACAGTGAAAGTCCTTTGGCTCCCATTGGCTTTCGGGCCGTCAAGCGGAGCCAGCAGAGGAAGCAGAACACCAGAAACGCATTAACCTACCCTGCCCCTGTCTGCTTTTAGAGAGAGCTGGATGGGGGGGGCGGGGGGGCAGAGGGAGTAGGTCTACGATGAAAGTGCTGACCTTAATTTTTCTTAGATAAATTTCATTTGCTGACCGCAATGACGTTGTGATAATTCATTTAGGGGAGGCTGCTGAAACGGGCTGGATCCCCACTGACAGCTGCTCTGCTACCCCATTGCCCCCCTCCCCCGTGGCGTGTGTGGTTTCCAGCCTCGTGTCTCCCCTTCATTTATTAAATAAAACATCAGCCACTGGCAGCTTTGACAAGAATAATGGAGGTTTGAGTGAGAGGGGCTGTGGAGGAGCGTGCGGCAGACATTATTAGTGTGCGTACATTTCTGCGTCCGTGTCTCTGTGAGCGAGCGTGTCTGTGTGTGAGCTTCTGCTCTGTTTGTGTGTGTTAGTGTGTATCTGTGTGTGTCTATGTTTGCGCCGGTTTCTACGTTTAAACCAGTGTGGGTGTGTCTGTCGATAACTGTCTGTCTGTCTGTCTGTGAATGTGTCTGTCTGTGAGGGTTTGTATTTACCACATAATGTGGTAAAAACCTGTTTTGTGGGGACATTTTTCCAGTTCCCACAATATAACATCAAAAAACTAAAACAGCAATGTATTTTGTTTGTTAGGTTAGGGCTATCAAAATTATAATTATGCCCATAGAAATGATCGCTGGAGAGTCCCCACAATGATAGTAATAAATAAACTGTGAGTGTGTTTGTCTGTCTGTGACTGTGTCTGTTTAATCCCTGCCTGAGTGTGTCTGTCTCAGAGGAGAGTCTCTGACTAAACGGCAGCTTCAGACACTTTACGCAGATCAATATCCCCTTTTCATCTGCTTATGAGCATAATTGCCCGTGTCCATATGAGTTATGTCTCGCCATCATCGGAAATTTCTCACTGCCTCTCTATCTCTCTCTCTCAGGTGATGCTGCTCTTCCACGGAGCGATCAAGAGGAAAGGCAACAATTTAAAGGTGATGTGGAGAGACGAGATGAAGGAAGAGGAGACAGAGCGGGAGGAGCTGAGCAGACGAGAGAAAGGAGAGACAAAGGGAAGGACATGAGACAGGCCATGGCTGTGTATCTGCTGCTAATGGTGAATTAAGGCACAAGCAGTAACCTGTACTCTGTGTACAGTACAGAGTAGGTGCTGTAGTATGAGAATTTTGCACAGTACAACTGCAGTATATAGTACATACTGTAGTACGGGTATTTTGCACAGTATAACTGTAGTGCATAGTACATCCTGTAGTACGGGTATTTTGCACAGTATAACTGTAGTATATAGTATATACTGTAGTACGGGTATTTTGCACAGTATAACTGTAATACAGAGTACATACTGTAGTACGGGTATTTTGCACAGCATAACTGTAGTGTATAGTATATACTGTAGTACGGGTATTTTGCACAGTATAACTGTAGCGTATAGTACATACCGTAGTACGGGTATTTTGCACAGTATAACTGTAGTGTATAGTATATACTATAGTATGGGTATTTTGTACAGTATAACTGTAGTGTATAGTACATACTGTAGTACGGGTATTTTGCACAGTATAACTGTAATGCAGAGTACATACTATAGTATGGGTATTTTGCACAGTATAACTGTAGTGTATAGTACATACTATAGTATGGGTATTTTGCACAGCATAACTGTAGTATATAGTATATACTGTAGTACGGGTATTTTGCACAGTATAACTGTAATACAGAGTACATACTGTACTGTGGGTATATTGCACAGTATAACTGTAGTTTCAACTTATTTCATGGAAAATTGTGATTCTCTTTTAAAAAGTGGAAGGGAACAAATGCTTTTGGCCACAGTTGTAACTGGAGGACCAACTACAAACCATAGTATGCATGTATTGCATATTGAGTTGCATAATACAGAAACTGGTAGTAAAAAATGTAGTATGCTGTGGGGCATATTAGAGATATTGGTAAGTGCGGTTTGGTGCTTAGGCCACACAGACCCACCTTAGTGCTGTGGATCTGCAGGCTGCCCAGCTCCACCAGGGACAGGCGAGGGTCGTGACCAGGCAGGCTGATGCCGTCCTTCAGCCAGCTAATGGCAGGGGAAGGCTCCCCCGAGGCCTGGCAACGCAGCAGTGCCACCTCATCCACACCCAGCGTCTGATTGGCTGGGCCCTGCCGGATGATTGGCGGCGGCCTGTCTGTCATCGCTGGGGTGGGGAGGGGATGTGGGCACAAGATGGTTTCTGAGGTCAGTAAATGCCAATACTGTGCGGTATGCTGAGCTGGTTACTTTGAACACGCCACACATTTTTTCACTCCTTTCCTCATGGCCCATAATGACACCACAAGGCTAGAAGTTCCCCATGTATTCTGAGAAATGAGGAAGCCCCTGGCGAGCCATGGGGCCGCACCCAGTGATGTGGAATCTAAGGTTTCATCACTTCCTGCTAGCATTCCTGCCACATCTGCCTGGCTGTTACCTTAGAGCTGTGCCATTTATCTTACTTTTAAAGCTTGAGAATTCTTTTATTGGTGGCAGGGGACCGCAGCAGCTTCGCACTCTCTCTGATGGCGCGACCGCGTTTCGTACCCAGTGCAGCACTGAGTTAATTACTCTGCAGGCCAATCATAAAATAACAGGGGATGTGAGCTCAAATGATTTCAGGCAGCCCTTAACCGCAATGCCACCTGCTGGCAGATTTCAGCACCTAACGTCAGCAGGCACAACTTAATTTGTGAAACCCCCCCCCCCCCCATCTGACCTAAATGCCCCGCAAAGGCTATATAGAGGGGGTTAGCTACGCGTCCCCCCCATGCATGATGCATTAATAACCCAGAGCTATATTTAGACTTGCAAAATGAGTGAGTAAATAAATACAACCTTGAAACCCCCACACCCAGAATCATTAGCAGAAGGTGTGGCAGATGATGTCAGACCTGAGGGCCTAATTAAGGGGTATCCTTAACTTATTCCTGTCCTCCTACAAGGCAATCTCATCTGAACAAAAATAAATGTGCTTCGTAGGCCCAGCGTAAGAGGTGTTGAGGTTTTTCTTTCCGGGGGGAGGGATTGTGAATCCACATGTTCTGCCTTAGAGTCTTTGGATATTACACACGTAACTGACTGGCTGGCTTTCGTAAGGTGCCTTCGCCCGCTCGTGTTCACATACGCCGTTACTCGCTCGCCAGCCCATTCGCCAGTATCAAGATTCAAGGACGTCGATCGTCTTTCCCAGGCTTGAGTAGACATTAAATTAAGTGGCCTCTCAGAGAGGCAGCCAAAAAGAAGGGGGAAAAAAATCAGGCATTATCTGCCAACCCGCCACAGGCAGGCGCTGGCACTTAGGGTAATGACCCTGTCCAGCAGGGAGTCGCGGTTTGAAGGTGTCACCACCTGTGGGTTCAGAAGGGCCCCGTCTTCCAGCACTGAAATATTTCTTCTGTCCCATTTAGCAGAATAAATAGCATAGTAAGGAAACTTTATCGGCAGAATGCTGATATATTTATCCATATGTGTGTTTGTATGTAGGCAATGCAATTCATATGTCATGCACAATGACAAGTGGCAGTGAGTCACATGACACAGAGGGGGTGTGGCAAAATGGAAGCTTGGATGTGTCTGTAGACAGGTGGAGATAGGGGCCCCAAGACTTTTAGGGGCCCAGACACTACGGTGGGCCCTTGAGTGCGTGAGTGCGGATAATGGCAGCTTTGATATTTGCTAGCATTTTTCAGGGGCCCAGCCCTCACTGCAAAAGCCATTGGGTGTGGCTGCCTTGGATAAGGGGTGGGGGGAATTCATGGTGGGTATGGTTGTGTATAATGGGTGTGGCCCAACACGGGGGGGGTGTGGTCTCACCATCAGTGACCTCCAGCTGTGCTTTGGCCATGATGCTGCCAGCCACCGTCAGGGCCTGGCAGACATAGTAGCCGGCATCAGCGCGCTGCACAGCTGCGATGCTGAGCTCCCCGCTGGGGGACACAGAGAAGCGGCTGTCGCTCTGCTGGGGCATGCTGGGAAACAGGAGATTCTGGTAGGAAAGGGAGAATGGAATCAGACATGTAAGCACACGTATCACATGGACACATGTATGGCACACACCTATACAGACATATATATACCCTGCGTAATGTGTCCCTCTTTACACTCAGCTACAGGGCAAATGTACCCTTAAGGCCAGTCCTTGCACTGATTGACTGTTTATGGAGCCTAACTCCCAGTGCCAAGCTGAAGGTCGCAGAAACTGGAATTGCTGTAATGAGGAACACCGGGCAGTCCGAGTGGATTCGGCTCCCGCTCACGGAAGCCTGGCCCAGCTTCCTTTTCTGCTCGCTCCGTGCTTACAGATACCAGTACTCGTGTCAGTCTCCCTCCCTGCCCGCTTTCTTCCCCCCACCACACCCTGCTGATGCCCCCCCCTCAACCACCCACTCCCCCCCCTCACTCCGAATGTTCAAATTCGATTCAAAGTGGAGCAACTCAAGGTGAAAAAAGCAGTTCGCGGGGCTTAATCAATTTAGGAGAAGCTGGTAATTAATTAAAGCCAGGGGCTCGACGC
>JAODKL010000017.1:9950-26759 GCA_026780765.1 Petrocephalus schoutedeni
TTCAACACGGGAGCCATTTTTCACCCGGCATATCTTCCGTGGACACAATTATCTTCCCCGGCAGCTTCCCCTAGACGATTCCTAAGGAGTGTCTTGCTGGCGTCTGTCCGGAACGCCCGGAATCTCATAAACAAAACAGCGGAGCGTATCCACGGAAGATTCCTCATCTAATTGACTGCCCCGTATTCTGGAGGCAACGTGCTGGGAATCCCGGGCCGGAATTCCCGGCACACGCTGGCATCCTGGTGGCCGTGACCTACTTTGAACGCGTGCCGACTCTCCATTTCCGTGACAGTTGTGTAGAATATGTGCGCATGTCTCATTTTACACCAGGGAAGAATGGTGACTTTTAAATGCAGTGTGGATGTGATTTATCGCGCCTCCAGGGACGTCAAAGCCTAATGTATTAAAAAACATTGGCAGTCAGAAGTGGGGGCTTCGAGGAGCCACTTAGGGAGCCCAAGTGCGATTTTGAAATGTATAAATCGCATTCATTTTTGGATTTAGCAGGATGCACAACAATAGTTGGCTTCAGTACTAAGGAAAAACACCCTGGCAGAAGCAGATGAAAGGTACCTTTTAAGTATTGTTTTAAGCGGATGCCACTTACAGCAGAAAGCGTTATTCCTGAATTTGGGAGCGAGTACCTTCAGGAACCCGGAATAGATTAGCTGTTTTTGGTGCCACACATGAAAGGAAAGGCATTCTCTCTGTCTCTGGGCAGGGTTTACGGTTGATCAGCCCTTAGTGTGATCATTAACATGACAGGTGTGTTAATGCATTAGTCGGGGTAGGGTGGAGGCAGCCACGTGTCTGGCAAGGCTGGCCAGCAGCACCCCCGCCCCCGGATTTGGCGGGACGACCCCAGCAGGTGGCCTCGGTGAGGTCTCTTTATTTGGACACGCTCGGCTATCGCCCATTTGCTGTCTAACGTTACGTTGCGGTAGAGACTGGTGGATAAAGACATGTTGAGCCCGTCATCATTTAATGAGGATGGTAGCACTGTGTCCGTGTGTGTAAGTCTCAGCGCCTATGGCTAAATGCGTGTGGGGTTACACTCACTCCTCATCTTGTTGGGGAACCTCGCTCTCGTGTGTCCGAGCCACTGCGTGAGCATGTGAGTGTTCTGGTTCTGTGTGTGTACATTCATCAGCCTGACAGGGTAGCCCCACACGCAGCCTGCTTAGCGGGCATGCTGGTAGGGGGACCCGGGGGAGGGATGCAGAGGCCGGGGTGCTTTGCGGGGCCAGCCGTCTCCCTCAGACAGGCGTGAGCCAGGAAGAACCTCCACGTGCCGTCGCCTCTTTGGAGATCCGCAGTGCCCTCCGGTGCCATGACAACGGGTCCTTTGTCCCAATTCATAGGCATATTTATGGCTCCCTGCCATCCAGGCGGCCTGTGAAATCATGGCAGTAAGTGTTTTGCACATACTGCGTCCTGCGAGGTGATTTGCTTTGCCGTCATGGCACTGGTGCTACTGCCCACAGCCCCTCTGCTTCCTAAATTCTGCTTCTGCCTACCAAGGCAGCCCCACAAGTAGTGTTCGTGTCTGACACCTCTGCGATGGGTCTACACTGGCGTCCTGCCCAGGGTGTGCCCTAGCTTACACCTGTGCATCCTGGGATAGGATCTGGATGACCATGGAAAAAAAAAGATAATAATCATAAATAAAAATGTGTCATAAATTTAATGAATTTATGTGTTTCAATAATTCCTATTCCAAAATATTAGGAACTGCATAAAATTAATTTTACTGAAAACTCTCGAGAGTTAATTACTCTGTTCAGTCAGTTTATATATTAATTTATGGATGCACTAATTATTATTTTTTTTTCAGTATGTGGGTTTGGGTGTCTTCATTTTATGCTCTTGCTGGCGAAGTAAGTGTGTGACCCGGAGTCATTTATGGCAGGTAGGAGTGACACCTAAGTGGACCTGCAGATATTTTGGGCCCCTGAAAGCACATCATACTGGGACCCCAAATGTCTTCCACACTTTTTTAGGGTCCACGTTCTGTCTTTGTCAGCCTCCATTCCTGTAGAGCAGTGTTTCCCTACCTGTCTGATCTCCACACTCCCAACACACCTGTGCCAGGTTTTCAGTGTTCCTGATTGGCTGGGAGCTGGAAGGGAGCAAAAATGTGGACTGTCTTGAGGCCCCCGAGGACTGATCTGGGAAACACTGCTGTAGAGAAATAGGTCCGTAACAGTCACATTTACGTCTTACACATTTAGCAGACGCTATTGTCCAAACTTCTGAAGGCGTTGACTAGTTGACTAGGAGTTGGTGTAAGTGCAGCTAGGCTGACTTTTGGTGAAGGCCCAGGTACGATGTGAGCAACGTTGGAGCAGGAGCTACACAACAACTTCTAACAAAGCCTATCCGCCCCCATAGGCACCCGAGAAATGCACCCGCTCATTAGCGGGCGGGCACCACGGAGTCAGGGCCGAGCTCCTGTAAGAGTGGCCGGCATCGGGTCGGCGATACGCATGCCAGGGGGTTGGAGGGTGAATGGGAGGTTTTATTGGGCTTCTTGGGCGGAACAGATGGCAAGAGCAGCACAAAGCGCTGTAAGGCAGCTAATGCGGGCTTAACGGTGAACACCGAATCGGGACCACAGAGGTGTAGGTCCAGGATTAGGTGCGGACTGGGGCCATGCGGAAGGTTCTGGAACTCATGATTGCGGCAAAGGATTTATGATAGGAACAACTACAACTTGGTGGTTGACAGGTTAGGTCCCCTGACCCCCCCCCCCCCCCCCGTCTTATGTAAGAAAGTGCTCTGTCGGAAAGTTTCCTGCCGCTTTCAGCGCTCGGAGCCTCGTGCCGTCGCAAATCTTCCTCTCGCATTGCCGCCTGACAGCGCCGGCAGTTTGGCCTGATTGCAAGCCGTGAATCAAACGCTCCCCCCGCCGCGCAGTCCTCTGCCCGCCGCGCAGTCCTCTGCCCGCCGCACGCTTTGCTCGCTGCTTACGGCGCGCCACAGCAGCCTGACGCGTCGCCGCTGTGGCGATCAGTGGTTTGCAGTGGACTGCGGAGGAACCAGATCGCATTTGTGCTCCCGGCTCACCCAGCTGATCTCTCACTCTAAGCTGCTGTTTGACACAAACTACTCGCTGTCAGTTCTGTCATGTTTTAACATATAAACTGCCATTTGTTGCTTCAAAATATATAGGTAAACAAACCAACCAGGCTGCGTTCACACCTGGGGCAGACAGGTGGTGTAGTGGTTAGGGACGCAACTATGTAGTAAAACGATTGCCATTTCGAGTCCCCGACCTGCAAGTACCACTGAGGTACCCTGAGCAAGGTACCGTCCCCAAGCACTGCTCCCCAGATGCTCACGTAGCTGCCCCCTGCTATGTCACATGGGTTAAATGCAGAGGACACACTTCGCTGTGGTGTGTCGACAATTAATCACCTTCGCTACGAGTGAAAACATGGCTTATTAGTCCATATTCCCAAGAATTTTCCAGAAGGAAAGCATTAATCCATTTTGACAGCATATCGTCCACCTTGTGAGTTAGATTTCCGGCTATATAAATGTTTCCCTGTGTCAGCGGCTCGTTTGGAAGATGAAGAGCATTATGCGCCTTCTAAGTCAGGGGCTTAAGAGAGCCACGTAACACAAAATGGTGCCCAGCCAAGCGTGTGGTTACTGAAACTGTGAGGGATAATGACACAGGAAGCTCAGCCAATGGGTTTGCTCGGCTCAGTCGATATACATGAATGAATTTCCTTCTTCTTCAGGCCCTTGGCGGCCTCGAAATGCGGCTTTTCAGTTAGTGCCTGAGTGACAATGGGGGCTAACATAGCCACACAGGGGTGAGAGTGCTGGAAGAGGCATTTTTGCCACATGGACGCTGTCCTCCTCTGCTGAGGTTTCCTCCGGAGGCCTCCGTGTGATCCGCTCTGTTTACTTAAATTGCTGTCGATTTTCCCGGTATCCGGCATCAGCTAGATGGGAAACAAGTGGTCTGTTAGCTGGTAGCCTGGCGTTTTTCCAGGGTCAGTCTTTCACCACCAGAAACAATCGTCCCGTAAGTCACATGGTCCCACACACGACTCCCCCCTTGTGCCTATATGTTGCCCTATCTCCAAAACATCAGAAAAAACACAGTAACTTCCCGCTCAATAAACAGTAACCGAATAAAACCTCACTCAAGTTTGAAGTCTCCTTGTTGGCTCATTATGTTGCATTTTGTGGCTTGCGGTTGTCAGTTCGGGTGTGATAATTGCGGTTGCACTGTAACCCCCCCAAGGACACACTCTACTAACCAACAAGGGCATATATTATTAATGGGAATCTGAATGGGACTTGGATGGTCCTTCTGACAAAGCAGGGCACGCTCAGCGCCTCAGCGTCCATCTGTCATGACAGACGAGGGCCCGAACGCCGTCCCCCTCAAAAGACAACCTCTCCTCCTTCTCACTGTGTTGCTGCAGCTCTCAGCACACGAGGTAAACAAACACCATGACATGCCCCTGCACACGCAGGTATTAAATATGGCTTCCCGGTCAGTGTGACATTGTAAGCCCGTCTATTGGACATTGTAAGCTGGCAGTGGTGTGTCCTGACTCTGCCAAATGGGAAACACAGTGTCCAACATGCCCTGCCTTGGCTTCCTCTTCCCCTGAAAAATGCCCAGGTCGCCAAAGCCAATCCCCCTTTGCCTTAATCATCCGGTGACACATACTGCAACAGTCATGGACTTAGAGCCACTTTAGGCAACAATATTCTCATAAAACTTCTATATATTCTTTAAGCCCCTTAAAGTATGTGCTCAGTCAGGCCTCCGATGACAGTTGATTTTCCAGAAAGTGCTTATCAAGAATTTGAGCGCCAAACCCCTTCCATAATATAGTGATGACAGGTAGAAGGTTCCAGAAGTAAGGCACCTCTCTAATAATTTGATGTGGTGCCAGGCTGTTAATACTCTGAAGAATTTTGCTTGGAGGACCTCGTAAGGTCAAGTGTCACATTTTTTGGCCGATTTATCCGTCTCCCCGCCTGGTCGGCTTTAACCCCCCTGTGCCCAACCCAGTCCACAAACCCTACCATAATATGATGGATGACTATTTTCACCAAACTGAGCAGTTCTTTTTATCACCCCGTCACTGCTTTTTACTACAGCTAAGTTGACACACATGGAATGTGTGCACGAGGATAGGTCAGTGTACGGTCAGTGTAGATTTAGCTCATTGTGACGTCATAGAAGCGGCTTGGGAATCCCTGCTTACTGAGGATCTATGCTCCTGTAGAAAGATTTATTAAAATAGTGGGGAGAGGTTGGGTCACAGGGGTGATAATTATTAACCTGGAACTCCCTGCAGTGCTGGCGTCCGTGAGAGCGGGTGCGTTTTCATGTCCATGGAGATATGCGGAGGTGTGTGTGTGTGCTAGGATGCCTTGTTATGGGTATACTGGCCTGCCACTTAATTTTGGGGTAAAATCACTCCCAAGCCGTTGGAGGGCATTTTGAAGGATTCGTTTTCCAGGAAGCTGCTCACGTCAAATATGATTGATTTGCTGCCGTCTTATGGAAACGGTGTAGCCGCACTGCTGAGCGTTGCTAGTAAGAATTAATTATAGCCGATGTCGCTGCTATTCTCGTTATCGCTGTTTATCTTTCCCATTTTTCTTTTACAGATCGTGTGACGGAAGTAAAGACCAACATTTACGTAACCAGTTTTGGGCCAGTGTCGGATACAGACATGGTAGGTTCTGGCTCGAAATGTTTTTTTAAATATTGACATGTATAAAGCACTTGAAGAAGGCATGAAGAGATTATATTATGAAACTTATCATCCTCCTTTCTCATGTAGTTTGTTGTTCGGAGTTAGGGGCTGTGGCCATTGGGGCAGAAGAGTTTGTGTGGCACCAATATGTGGTGGGATGATATCTAAGCCTTACCGTAATGTGTGTAATCTTGCTGAAAGTTAGGGGTTCTTCCATACTACAATGATTTTTACTTCCATGTGTTCCAAAATGTGCCAGCCAAGAGAATATTAAGTCATGATTGTAAAGTATGCACAAACACAAACAAGATATTAAGAAGGTAGCAGAACCACAATCCTGACTCTCGGACACTGTGGCTGCCGACCGTGTGACCCGCTGGATCTCTCCCGTGGAGCGATCTACCTCCGTGTTGGTAGCAGTCACACACGAGGCATGCTATGCTATGATGTTTACCAAGAATAGAGTGAATATTTATCTTGTCAAACATCTTTCTCAGAAGGCAATCTACAGACCCAGATTTTTATTTTATTTTTTACCCGAGCATGAGAGACAATGTATAATTCTCTCGACTTGTGTAACACTAAGAATGTACTGCTTGTCTTGAGGCTGGCAGGATTCTCGAGAAGGATACAGCTGTTTGACACGCAAAACGCTGTGATCCAGACTGTTTTGAGATTTTTTTAGGCATTTCTTTGGCACTCTTTGTACTAACAAGTACGCAGACAGGCTCTGCCTCGTCATGCACCCACATCTCGGTGAGTGATTCTCGCAGTGCTCCTGTGAGGTCCTGTTTGCATGGCGTGTTTCGGCGCTCTCTGTGTGGTCGACCGATTGTGGTGCACATGGTCAGCTTCAGGGTAGAGACATGGAGAAGAAGGGACAGAGGATGGGATGCCAGGGCTGTTTGGGTTCCTGAAAGCACTGTTACATAATGCACTTAATGTTGGTTAAAAAAATAATAACAACAGAAAGCGTTTCTCTATTCTCTGAGTAGAATTGCGTATAAGTAGGCAAGATCAGTTGATGTTCTGTTGGTGAAACTAAAATGCCTAATAGATATAAAAAATCGTATATACTTCACCGACTTAATTGTGCTTTTTTTATTAGTATTTCCTTCTCGGGAATGTTATCTATTTTTGCGGTTATTTGTTTTCAGTGTCCTTTACATAGAAAGCTCTGGAAATTGGTGTTTTCAGATGGCATCGTTCGAGTTCATGTGGGTGGGAGTTTTTCCTCTTGTTGTGGGAGAACTTGTTCTCCACCATGGTATTTCTGGAAGCTTTTAGGGCAAAAAAAAAAGAAGTCTGCTAACCTTTTCGGGGGGGGGAGGGGGGTGGGGGGAGAGGTAGCGTTCCTCTCAGCTTTGGGGTTAATAGCTGGGTTCCTGAGTGTCTCTGCTAAGTGAGAGACGGGCCGAGGTTGTCGGGGAGTGCTTTCGCGTGGCATGCAGCCTTGAGAGTTGTTTCTGTCACATGAGAGGGTGTTACAAGAATACATTTGTGAAACTAGCGTAGGTAGTAGTATCAGTAGCTGTGATTACAATAACAATAATGTAAAGTGCCTTTTCCAGATGCTAAGGGGGTGGACAAAATATGATAAATACCTAACAGTATTTTAATATAAAGGACGTTTTGAGGAATAGGGCCACTGTTCAGAGCAGCTTCACCGCTGTGCTGTCATGCAAGCTGTGTATTGGCCCATCCTTCAACAAAGCTTATAGTTTTCTGAGGGAGGAAGGAGCTGGAAGGATACGTCACGCTATATGGTCTTCCATTTCCCGGAACGGTTTAACGGTGTTTAGGTCTGATGATGAGGGAGGCGACGGTAAGCGTTTGATTACTGGCATTTCTTTAGTGGTGCATATGGGGGCATTATCGTCCTGAAATATGGGCAGATCATGTGGGAACAATGTTTACACCATAGGGAGCACCTGGCCCTGTATAACAGCCTCATATTCCAAGACCATTATACAGCTGAGCAGAGCAATCATTAGACCTAATGACTCTGGCAAGATGGCTGTCCGTACCCAAGGGCATTGTGGGTCAACGGCATCCTTTTCATTTCTCTAAAAGCAAACATATCTGGATTTAGAAAAAAAAAAAAGAAAAAACAAGCAGAAATATGAATCATCAGACCATATTGCTTTTTCAATTGCCTAGGGGCGCAGACTTTGAGCTCCTTGGATCAGGTTATGCATCACCGTGCACTGGCCTTGGGTACAAGCGGCGTCCCAGATGGCAGCACTGCCATAAATTCCAACTTCGTAAAGCTCGCCATTTACAGATTTTACTGGGACTGGCTCATAGAGATGCTGATTCAGTTCTGGGGTCATTTTTAAGGCTGTACTTTTATGGGGTTTAGCAGTTATTCTTCTAAGTGTCCATCTGTCTCCATCAGTGAGCTCTGAGAAGACGATTCCTTTTCACCTTTATGTACAGTTTTGGTATATGTCAGCTAGATTTATGGGACTGTTCCCCTTGATACATTAAATCATTTTAATGAATAGCTTTTATGACCAATGCTCCTGCAGTTCTGGAACTGACACATTGTTACCTCAAATTGAATTAAAACTTGCATATTAAAGTCTCTGTAATGTATAGCTCAGTCTAACTGGCATGCAACGTGTTACATTTGTTGCTGTGAGTTACAGTCCTTTTCATATAGTGTTTCCATTATTTTGTCCATCATCAGTATGTTTGTATAAGTTATATAAATACAAATATTAAAAGGTGATTCATGAAATATTGAAATAGAACTTTTTTATTAGATTGCTGTTATTGTTAAGTGCTGATGTAGTTTTGCTGCCACTGTTTGCCTTCAACAGCCTCATTCTAGACGAGACGCAGTATGATTGGATAACGCAGTCTGATGACCTCATTAGTGTGTCAGTCAGGTGATTCGCGTGTAATGAACATATAAGGCATGAAATACCAAGCAACAATGCTAGTAATAAGTTTATGATTATGGTGCTGTCAGTCCACGGAAGCTTTAAAATTGATTTGTGTGTGTATAAATATGGTGGAAAATCAGTGATAACAGTTGGTGATTATCATTTTCCCATATGGCAATTCCTCATTTGTCTCCCGGTAACACTTCATCAAAGACACAGAGATTTGCATGGGCAATTATATATTCTTACCCATTCAGTTTTGCCACCAACAATTCAGTTTGTGTTTATTAAAAAAAAAAAAAAAAACATGTATGATAAAGATGTCATCATATATGGAAATATTCGGGCCTTTTGCAGCTATGTCTATGGATGAGTTAATCACCCATGTATACATTTCAAATCCCCACTGAGAGCTATCAGCAAGTAAATTTCATGGTTATATGTCTTCTCAAGGGCTACCCAATGTCGGCGCCTTGCTATGGGCTTGGTAGCTAGTAATCCTCGTCTAAGCAACGTGCAGGTGTGTTTATTCCGCTAATCCCGGGAAGTTTTCTCTTTAAATGTTCTGACTCAAAAAACAGCTCATTATTTCCACTATTATTTAATCGATTATTCCGAAGTTAATCAGTCAGTGAAGGGTAATGCCACCAGCTCAAATAATTTATATCGTATGCAGTGAAAGACAGCTTCAGATGTTTTATTAACATGCCTGACTTGTCTAGCTTTAGTATTCTAAATGTTCATGTAAATATTATCTTAAAATACAAATTACGAGACATTGTAATGTTGCATGAAGCTTAAAATGTTGTAGAATAATTGATTCGGTCTCATTTGAACATTTGAATCTTCTTATGTTGTATCTTTAATTTGCCACAATCCTTTGCTATACATTTTCCTTTGTTATGATAATATCCCTTTTAAATAAGAAACAACACGATACAGCGCTGGGGGATTAACTTAAGAGCAATGCAGCAATCTTGTAATGCTTTTTGATAGCCTCTCTAAAGACACAGTATTATGAATTACTTTGGAGCAGTAATTAAAGTTTTGTTGTCGTTATTTTTTTATCACCTGAAACATTATGTGTTACCATTTTGTTGCGCGAGTCTTAATTGCATGGTCGCTGTTTTGTCTGTGGCTATTTCAGTGGTCTAGGTCGATGGGGGTATTTTCAGGATGGAAGGTCACTTTACACACGAAGTTGAGGTAAAACGCTTTCAGCATTTAGCCCTAATGTCTGCTTTCCTACCCAGCCAGCCTCCCCGCATCCGACAGGTTCGGTCTATTCTCGGATCCCACCTGTTTAAACCACTTCTCTGTTTTGCCAACCTATTTACGCTCTACCTAACACACCTTTTGCTTCTCCCCCATCATCTTACACTCAAATGCTCAGAAAAGAAGGGGGAGAATGTTCAGACCAGAGAAGTTCAGAAAAGAGAGCTATGGTGCATGTATAATTTACTCAGTTTGTCTGTTTTTTTTTACCTTCTGTGTTTTTTCTGAAAAAAGAAACACAGTTTTTCCCGCCAATGGCCACCATAGCTGACTCTTCATAGTTTATATTTTTCAAAGTAAAACTTACTCTTTCTTCAGTCTGTGACACTTTATCTTTGGTATGACGGTCCATTTTTTTTTGCCGCTGTGTAATAGTGTCTGGGGTAGAGGTGTCTGGCGGGGTGGTGTCAGGGCTTCGCACCTCAAGATTATAAATTTGATTCTGGCCCTGGAAAAGTGTGTGATTCTGAATTTCCATGGGTTTTATCCCAAAGTCAAACATTAACTGAATGGGTATCTCTCTATTGCTCATTGTATTCTACTACCGTCTGGCATCTCATCTGAAGCGTCTACTGCTCTGTTTCAAAACTCATCTTGGAAGACGTGCTAATTCGGCCACCAAAGTACCACACAATGAATAGGGAAAAAGTGGATGATATGTCTAATGGTGGCTGAGGAGTGCAGGTACAGGGCTATAAGGGGCAAGTGCCATCGACGTGACTGTTGGGGAGCTGAGGGTGTTGAATGGAGCGCATTCCAGCATCATTGTGGTCCTATACAGGATCAGTTACTACAGAAAATTGTTGGATGTAATCTGGGTTTATATGACATTACAGGTATGAGTACTGCCCTAGGCCGATCGTGAGTAGATGCAACTGAATTTCATTGTGATGAGTGTATGTTTTGTGCCTTGGGTTTGGGTAACCAATGTATCTGAATGACAATACAGTTCCTATTCTATTCTATTCTGTTCTATTCTATTCTATTCTATTCTATTCTATTCAGGGCTTATGAGATGTTTAATATTTCATAATATTACACTTGAAAACTTAAAAAAACTAATTAGTACTTATAACACATATGAAACTAATTCATTTCAATGCATCTAAGCATGTTTTGATATAAACAGACAAATCAGTGTTGCCTGGAAGGAATACAGACGCCCAGAGCCACTCGTCTATTAATGAAGCTGGAAAGATGTAAATTAGGCATGACTGTTAATGTTTAATGGGTCCACTGTGTCCCAAGATGTATGGGACTTTTCCCAGATGCTGAGGAACAGTGTATCATCATAGCAGGGCCCCCGCAGGAGACAATCTGCACTTCCCAAATGCTCACGTCCCGTCTGATCTCCGTAGTGCCGTGAAGAAAATCCAGGCGGAAGCCACACACAGTTCAGTTCAAAGTAGCTGTACGCTGCAGCCAAATGCCAACTGCCAAAATCACAGTCGGGAAGAGAAGTATCGTGAAGGACCCCTCAAGTCTGTTCCTGTGTGGATTTACCTGTAGGATGTATCTGACACTTCCAACGGAAGACTGCTCACCAGATTGGCCTGCTGGTGTGGCCCAGTGAATAAGGATATTTTTGTCTCATTTTAGGCAACACATGTCAGCTGAGGAGGGACTTCAGATAGTCTGCGCTCTGTAAAATCTGATTATTCACACACACAAGAAAATCAAGTACATCTCTTCATTTTTCAGCATAGGGTAGTGGTTAGCCTTGAGCCTATCCTGTGCATCAGATCAACTCTATTGCCGGTCACATGCTCACACACTGTGGGACATTTAAGGACACCAATTTCAGCCTCAGACATTTATTCACCCAAATCTGCTGGAAGAAACCTGTGTTGATAGAAGAAAAAAAGGGAAAAAAGGAGGGCATGTAAACTCCACACAGACAGAACCAGGAGCAGACAATGAGCCCACAACCCTGGAGGTTTACGTACCGCCCACAACAAGAACAGTGTTCAGTTACTACAGTTTAGTGACAAAAAGGGCATTTGACAAAAAGGATTTAATGAGCAGCGTTCAAAGCTGGTGGTTTGCAGCTGAAGTCATGACTCAAGATTTGTTTGACTTAATCTGTGGTGGCGGTGGAACAGGGTTTTGAGACTGAGAGCTTAGAACGCAACGTTTTGGTAGCAGTGGTGGGGGGGTGGGGTGGAGAAGCTTCCGAATGCAGGAGCGGTAGGAAGTCCATAAAGCATGACAGCAAATTGAAGAAAAAAAAAAATCCACACTTCTCCCCCCTTCATGATGTACTGCTACTGTTGTTGAGGTCAAGCAGGGGTCTGAAGGATAGGTAGTGATTCAGATCTCCTCTGACACATGCCGGGAGATGAAAACCTGTATGAAAAAATGGCACAAAACAACATGCACTTCGATGGCTTGGGTACCTTCAGAATAACATGCCTGCTGTGCTTTGTGCATGTTGTATGTGTGTATGGGTGTTGTGTGTGTGTCTGCTGGTAGAGATCCAAGAATAAAGGAACAGATGTGTTCAAAAACTAGTTCCTTATGTAGCTAAAACATTTAAAAGCATATCTATAAAACGTGAATCCATTACACTTCAAAAATCAGGCATAAATTTTGCACGTGTCATGTTTTTACTGCTAAGCTCAGCTGGTGCCAGTGCCTCTGTATGTTGTATGTCCTTACATACAAACCTTATTCCGTCCAGTTTTGTTTTTATGTAGTACCAAACAAACTTTTGACCGCCACACATAACAGTATTTTTTTTCTAGCAATATTTATTTTTATTTAACTGTGCTTCTGGTGTCTCTTTAGTAAGTAAGACTGTGAAAGATTTCCTTCACTCATAGCTCATATGCACTGACCAGAGTGCAAAAGCAGTGGGCAGTTATTGTACATCATGACTCAACAGCTTTCCGGCAAGACGGTGGTTCGTTTCATTTGAGCTTGGAGCACTTACTTCTGCACCCCCCTCCCTCACCCCCCCACCCCCCTGTGTGCCCACAGGAGTACACGATAGACGTCTTCTTCAGACAAAGCTGGAAGGACGAGCGGCTGA
Source organism: Petrocephalus schoutedeni (assembly GCA_026780765.1). Taxonomy (NCBI): domain Eukaryota; kingdom Metazoa; phylum Chordata; class Actinopteri; order Osteoglossiformes; family Mormyridae; genus Petrocephalus; species Petrocephalus schoutedeni. The sequence continues at coordinate 22,886 of JAODKL010000017.1, forward strand.
AGTTTAACGGGCCGATGAACATCCTGCGTCTGAACAACCTGATGGCCAGCAAGATCTGGACCCCTGATACCTTCTTCCACAATGGGAAGAAGTCAGTGGCCCACAACATGACCATGCCAAACAAGCTTCTGAGGATCCAAGAGGATGGTACCTTACTCTACACCATGAGGTAGAGGCTACACCGAGAGTAAATGGCTTAAAGCACCATCTTCCCTATTTCACTTCGTAAAATTATTATTTAAGGCTTCAGCTTAAGAACAAAAGATTGTGCAAAACCAAGAGATGCAACAAACTCCGATATCTTTCTTCCTGGGAGGGTGGTCAGAAGCAAATGAGCGTTTGTCATGTCGTGTGGCCACTCGGATATTGACAGGCGCTGGGGATAGACACACGGCACCTCATAAGTCACAGGGGCTCTGAATTCATCATTTGGGATAATTACGTGAGTTCAATTGGCCACTTGATCGATGACCGATGGCGCAGCTGGACAAATTGCACATTTATTTGTTTTTCTAATGAGGCTTACATGTCAGTACGGACGTGATTTATCCCATACCCTGGCTTTGACCTGCATGCAGTCAATTTAGTGATGGGCTAATTATGGTTAAGGTAAGGTCCCTGGAATATGAAAGCAAGCATTTACTTACAAGAAATTTCAGTGGAAGTCATCTTAAATGCTGGAATCTGTGGCAGGACTCTATGTAGTTAAACATTTATCATTCATTAATATCAAACTATTCTTATTTACTTAAAATATTCCTCCCTGGGGGTTACCCAGTCTGACAGCTCACTCATTTTTAAGCAAAGTGTTTTCTGCCAGAAATGGTGCTTTTATTACGTCCCGCTAGGGGAATATATTCAGTGTGATATTTTCCTCTGACCAGACCCCCATAGCCCAGCTAGGCAGCTGTTCTTACTGCCGTAACAGAATGAGCAAGGTCTCTTGGTTTTGTTTGTGCCTCCAGGCTCACAGTGCAGGCCGAGTGTCCCATGCATCTGGAAGACTTTCCCATGGACTCACACTCGTGTCCCCTGAAGTTCGGCAGCTGTAAGTAATGGCCAGAAAGCTACAGGAAATGACCCAAAAACTACAGGAAACCTGACTGGCAGACATTTAATATGGCAGGACAGAAACAATGGCAATCATAAAACTATATATATAAATAGTTTTGAGTATATATATATATATATATGTGTGTTTCCCGTGATCCTGATTCGTATAAGAGCTTGGAAGATGGATGGATGGAACACACATATTGTCCATAGCAGACTTTCCGTACCATTGCTGGGAAAGGGAAGGCATGGGTACTACATGTGTGGTTATATTACCAAGCATACTGTCATGTTTTTCTCTTTTAATAGTTTAAAAGATTTTTAATACATTATCTCCATTGTAACCATGGGACACTGTAAGAAAAACAAACCTTCAAACACCGCTATGTTCTTTTAAGACGTCCATGAGATTCTGGGGTAACAGCCCCTAACTGGAAATAAATGGCTTTCTCTGATATTGGCTTAACACCTCCGTGCATAACATTTCTTTATATAATAGCCACAAGGTTTAATATGAGGCCATGCCACATGGTTAATAATCGTTCATGCCTTAAGAGTATGAGACTGACTTCATTCGAGCAGAATGGATGTCTTTTTATCGCACAAATTTTCCCCATTCATCTTCTATGAAAGTGACACACGCGATATACTAAGTGTTATAATCTGTACATATTAAGCTTACTATTCTAGCTTACTATTGTCAATTCATGCTGAAAATGCAGACTCTTCAACAGTTTCAATTTAGGCTTCATGGACGTAAGTAAAATTTAATAATAATAACCTGTCATTTACAAAAGTTGACTGAAAGCCTTAAGATTTTTTATGGCATGGTAAACATAAACAATAAGAGTACAGCTATTTTGCATATGTTCAGGGGAGGAGGTAGACTATTAAACTGTTGTGGAAATGCTTCTCTTTAATATATAAAATAATTAGGCCAGAATGGATGTTTCTAATTATAAAATTTGCTTTAGGGTGTTTACAAGTTTACAAGAAAAAAAGTAATAATTTTTACTCGTTTCATTTTCATTTTATCCATATTTTGGTTTTGCCTCAGGTAAATATAACAGAAATGATTCTGAATTTGTTGTGTGTGGGGGGGGGGGGTGTTTTTCATGATTTTTCATACGTCCCCACCCCTGGTATAAAACTTTATGAACCAGATTATCTACAGCAAGTTCACTCGTCTTTACAATGAGATATATGCTGCATATGTCGATATGAACGTGAAACTAATCGTTTGCTGCTTACATTTTGATTTGAGGCAGTAAAGTCCTGGATTCTAGATTAAGGAGAGTCTATATGGAAGAAGAAAAAAAAAACCCGGGAATGACAGGCGCCGGATGTCAGTGTGAATGTCGGCCTTCTCCTCTGCTTTGCTATGGGTCCCAGACGCAAGGGCTGTCCTCTTTGCCTTCAGAACACCGCCTCTTTAGGACTAAAAACCCAATATACATAAAGCTTGTTTGTAGTCACAGAGCCAACAGGTGACCGTTGACACCCTCAGTCCATTCTTGGGAATTAACAATAAAGTATCCAGGTACTGGCTCCTTTTATCACTCATTCCACTCAAAGAGCCTGTGATAGCATTGAGTAACTGTTAATACTGTGACTCACAAGCTGTGAGTGACTGTCGGCTGTGTGTGGCTCAGCTGGTTAGGATGCTATGTCTATAGTCAGATGGTTGCTGCTTCAGATCCCAGGGTGGGCAGAGTGTTTTTATGGTTTGGCTTAAGACCAAGGCCCCTGACCAAGGCCCCCAGTTGCTTCAGAGACTGGCTGACCCTGCTAAATAAATGTAACGCTGCTGGATTTCTTCAAACGTAATTGCCATATCCCCTGTCCCTTAATCTTCACTTTTCCAGAAGCCATTCAGCTGGGCAGGTGCAGTCATGACTGTGTGAAAGCCACATTAGTAATGTAGGTGTAATTCATCTTAATTGGAAGAATTATAAGGCAGCGGGTAACCAGTTCCGTGTCTCTCTGATGATGGGCAGGACACGGCCCCAGGGCAGGGCCCAGAGGGAGGGGGCAGCCCTGTCTGTCACTGCAGGCTAATTGAGCAGCACATTGGATGGGAAACAGACTTAATAAATGAAAGTAGCTGATCTGCTGGGGCCTTGGGTCCGAGGAACTGTATCTGCAATAGACAAGGTGTACTAACAATTGTAATTTATAGTAAGAAATGTGCTCATCATAAATATAATTCTGAATTTTGAAACCATAAACTATTTTAGTCACTTTATTTAGTACTTCATATTCTGAAATGCCCTCTCCTCGGTTACTGAACATTCGCAAATATGACGGTAATTAAAAAAAAAAAAGCATGCATTTACGGCCAATTTTCTTGTACGCCTGGCAAAAATGCACGCTGGAATGAGAGTAACCCTTTCCCCGAATAACATGGCAGCAAATAGAGATCTTCGCAGCGTACACCCAGTACACGGTCACAGTTAGGGTACTGTGATTTTCACTTAGCAACCATTTCACTTAACAGCCTGGTCATCGGAATGGAACTCAGCTGCTAATTGAACGGAGGGTGTAGCCCCCTCATGTATTGGCTGCCAGTGCTACCTGCAGTGTGTACTAAGCCCAGGCTTGGGAACCAGCAGACGATGTGGTAATGTGGCTGATATTCCTATAAGTAGTCTGGCATGGGATGGCAGCCGAGACAAATGAGTGTTTGTGGTTGTTGGTCCTGTGTTTAGGCAAACTCTCTCTGTGACCGGGCGAAAACAACTTAAACTTGAGGAACAAAGGGTAGATAGGATCAACCAGAATTAACTGTGCCTTCGTCAAAGTCCTGACCATGGAGAGATGC
>JAODKL010000017.1:39967-50688 GCA_026780765.1 Petrocephalus schoutedeni
CACCTATGACCTCTAACCTCTCCTCAGACTCACTAAATGCTTCTCCTCACCTATGACCTCTAACCTCTCCTCAGACTCACTAAATGCTTCTCCTCACCTATGACCTCTAACCTCTCCTCAGACTAACTAAATGCTTCTCCTCAGCTCTGACCTACAACCTCTTCTCAGAATGACTGAATGTTCTCACCTTTAGCCTACTACCTCTCCTCAGACTCACTAGAAGCTTCTCCTCACCTTGGCTTCTACCCTCTTCGCAGGCGAGTACACGGTCATGACGGCTCAGTTTCACCTGAAGCGGAAGATCGGCTACTTTGTGATCCAGACCTACCTGCCCTGCATCATGACAGTCATCTTGTCCCAGGTGTCCTTCTGGCTGAACAGGGAGTCTGTGCCTGCCCGGACAGTTTTTGGTAAGTGGTGCGCAGGGTCCCAGTCAAAACAGCCCAAGCAGGACAGCAGTAGATACTATGGAGCTCATTGTCCTCACAGGAACCCAGGACAACACTGGAGCCTCCAATCCATCAATGATCCTTACAGTCCATTTCTGTATATCCATCCCCTGTGTTCTGATGGTCTTGGAGCAGGTCATTTGCTCTCTTTTTTTAGGGTTTACCCTTCACAGCAAATAGAGGCATCGTCTATGTGGAGCTTAGGGTAAAGAGGCTGCGCCCTGCATTATGTCTGCATATGGGCTGATACAGTGCAGTGTATTGAAAAGCTCAGTTGATGAGCTTTTCTTTTTGAAGGGTTCGAGTTCCAGGGTTCAAGAGCTGTAAGATACTCGAATAGGGCACTTAATCTAATTTGCTTCAGCAAATTACTCCACTGTGTAAATGGTTTTGGGTGAATTAGATGACAGAGGCTGATAAGTGGGTAGTGCTGTTGCCTCTTACCTCCAGGGCTGGGGGTTCGAATCTTGCTGCCACTCCATTTCCAATAGTACACGTTATGCTCCCTGTGATGGACTGGCATCCCATCCAGGGTATACACCAGCCCCCTGCCCTGTGATGGACTGGCATCCCATCCAGGGTGTACGCCATCTCCCTGCCCCGTGATGGACTGGCATCCCGTCCAGGGTGTACCCCAGTCCCGTGCCCTGTGATGAATTGGCATCTCGCCCAGGGTGTACGCCATCTCCCTGCCCTGTGATAGACTGGCATCCCGTTCAGGGTGTACGTCAGCCCTGTGCCCAGTGATAGACTGGCATCCCTTCTAGGGTGTACCCCAGCCTGGGGCCCTGTGATGGACTGGCATCCCTTCCTGGGTGTACCCCAGCCTGGGGCCCTGTGATGGACTGGCATCCCTTCCTGGGTGTACCCCAGCCTGGAGCCCTGTGTAGCCTATGATGGCCTCACCCTGTGACACTGAGAAGGACAGGGATGGATTGGTGATTGCTTCAAACGAAAGCAATTAGCTTAGCAACTGTATGTACATGTACGTGTTGCTGAGATAAACAGAGGTGTTTCTCATGCAGACTGCATTACAGTTGACCTTGTCTGATGGTTTTATTCAAAGTGATATATGTTTTGTTGAGGAAGCCGATCAGCCAGTTCCTGGAGCTCAGGGGCCCAATAGTGGGAGCCTTTCTGAGAGACACACAGAATATATTCATGGGCTAGAAGGTCCAGATTAGTTATTTGTCTGTGCCAAATTCATTTATATACAGTATATATATATATAGTGTGTTTCTCATGCATTGTTAAAAAAAAAAACGTATGAGACATTGAGCCAAGACTATCTCAAAAAGATGGGTCAAAGAAGGAGAGAGAGAGTAAAGGAAAGACAGATGGGAGAGTAATGGAAAGGGTAGAAGGAGATCTTTATGGAGGGACTCAGCGATCAATTATTAGCACTCAGCCCCAGAGACATCATTGGGGAAGGGGGTGATGTATGTCCTGACCAGGAGCTGAACCTTCCTGGCAGGACTCCAGACTTCCATGGCCACTCCGCAACCACTTAGAGCATCCACCCTGTCACTGGGACAATCTCCATCTGATCTGTGCAATCTGAATCTATCCGATCACAAACTCAAAACTTTCCTTCAGTGGGACCGCTTAAGGAAGATGTCCCAGCCAGCAGCTCCGCCGACGGTTTCTCGCCGGTCAAAACCAATCTGAGCCCTCAGCTGGGAGCTTTGCCGTGCCCCCCTATCTGCGCGCGGTCAGCAGATTTCACCTGATGCTCACCGACTCTATTAAGAGTTGGGACGCAGCATGTGAACTTCACTGACGTGGAGTGGACTCCGAGTGGACTTTACGAGGTGGTGTTTATGAGGCTGCCTGCCCTCGGAGCCTCATATCGAAACCCACTGTCTCACCATCGTCAATATCGTTTTCAGCAGGACTTACTTCCTTTACACTAGTTTAAAACCCTGAAAATCTGATATGCTTTCTGGAGGGTTTCACAAAAAAAAAAACTGGTCAATAATACACTTGTTTCAGTGGTTAGAAGCCTTCTGACAATATTCGGTATCCCTGGGAAAGGTTTGAGTGCCTGATTGAGTGGGGAAGGCTTGTCGGTCTAAATACTTGTTTATCAGACTGGTTATGTTTACTTGCTGACCTCGCCTTAAGTACTGAGCTCTCGTTTAAGGAATTTCGGCCTGTTTGAACTGAAATTATTGTCTTTCTGTTGTATCACAATATTTCTCCTTGGACCACTGAAAGTAAATTTTTAAGAGGGTTAGGGCAAAGAGGCTTCACCCCGTAGCCTCGTAGCAGATGGGGAAAATGGAATGATGGATGGATGGATGGATGGATGGATGAGCTGGTACTGTTGTCTGTGCCTTATTTTTAGGAGTACTTGAGAAATTAAAATGAAAAGATCCTTTATTTGTCATTTATAAAAGTACGAGTACAGGTACATTGGAATGTTTCTTTTCACATAGACAGTCAAGGTGGATTATTTAAGTAAAATAAAAATGAAAAGATGAGAAGCGAGGAAAACAGATTTGAAACATTTTAGCCTTCAAAAACTCAAACCCTCTGCACCGTTTTACACGTATAATCTGGGTGGCATTCAGACTGATGATATCTCTTTCCCATTCTGTTTACCGAAATCATAATGGAAAAGATCCCTTGCAGGAATTAAAAGGGTTTGATTTAAAATCAGATAAGTGATGCTGTTCTATTTACTTATAATTAAGATTACCACAACTTCAAAAATGCTATTTTAGGAGTCCTGCCAGATGAAATAGAGCTCGCTTCATTCTGTGGTGTCTTACGTGACTTTACAGCATGTGATTTAATTTTAGAGAAGCAATCAGCCTCAGTGGAATACATTCCCAGCCTTTGAAAACAAGACTTTAATTAAAATCTTTTTCGGCATGTGTATATGTTGGTAAACCAAAGATTTGATTAAGACCATTCTGTTCTAAATAGTTCAAAGAAAAGGAAAATAGGTGATTTGTCCTCCCTTGATCTAGTTGATAATATAGATTCTTATCATTTTGCAGCTATTTTTGCTTTTGAGTGTCTCGCAGCTGTTCCGGCTGTCAGGATGGCTATATTTTCCACAGCCTCAGTGCAGGCATTGACACGGACGCCTCTAACATCATCCGCTCAAGAGTCACGCCGGGAAGCTGATTTGCTTTTCACTGTACGACGTTTGTACCCTCGTACTCTGGTGCTCACAGCTGCAGTTACCGTCAAGGCATTTCAAAGCAGCTCGGGCGTGTTTATTTTTTTAAGTTGGACATAACTTAATTATAATTAGATTTTTTCCCCAATTTATTTACACCTCATTGAATCCCATCCTCATGTTATCCCAGGCCTATGTCCTACTCTGCTTGGGACCCCTTGCCCCCATTTTCCTCACAGGGATAAATAATTAGAAGGTGGATGGGTGGGTGGATGGATGGATGGATGGAGTATAGCTTTTACATTATAGGTATAGCTTGTGTATTTTTATAATTTGGTATTGTTCAGTTTTACGTAATAATCTGTCCAACTGCATCCTCTGGTCATGGTTGCAGGATTTGGCAATAATCGCTTCAGATATCACCAGCTTTTTACTGTCATATCAATAATAATGATAATGATAATTACCATAATAATACTTTGGGCTGATGCCATTATGGAGAGCAATACATTTAGGCCAGTGTCTGAGCAAAATCAATCTGCATGTCGGCATGTCCGAGCCGAATTGCCTCCATATGGATCAATGGATCCACTCCAAACATCCTCCTTGTCCTTGCGTAAGCAATTAGATACACTTTTATTATACTGAACATCAATAAATGTTTCCTCTCACCCGTCTTCATCTCAAAAGGACTAACAGAGATTATGCCTGATTCATGCGGTCCCAGACAATGCTGGTATTTGTATTAAAAATCCATAATAATGTAGTTCATAATGAACAGTGCAAATTGATCCACCTCATATCATTTCCGTGGCAGAAAAGAATCTCACCAGAGGTCTAAATTGAATCGAAGGCTGTCCATTAAGTACAAATTACGGATGGGGCCCTTCAGCCGAAACCCGGAGACACTGGAAATGCTTTCGGGAAGGGATTCGTGGGCACACAGGCACACAGCCAGTGGGTTGTGTGTCCAGTGCCATCCAACTGTCATCTGAGAATGATTTCTGGCGAGCTTTTATAAACGACGATCAGCCACAAGGTGACTTGTTGTTAAGATTCAAAGGTTTTATTGCCATTGTGCTACACAGAACAAGATTACACTGGTGACTTAAAATGCCAATGCAATAGACATATGAGGTAAATAATATATGCAAGATATAAACAATGTACAAAAGAGTAAACTATATATGTAAGCATATATTCAGGTAGTCAAACTATAAGTTAGATAAATCAATTAGAGACAGACTAATAATAATAACATATAACAACTTATTGCACATGCTTGCACAATGAATAGTGAGATTGCACATTGGCCAGTTGTTGTACTGTTTAACTGAGATGTGCCCTTCTTGGGTGGTAGAGTCCAGCTGTGATATGGCCCTTGGAAGGAAACTATCTGAGGTCTGTCTCCTTGGATCGATGGAAAAAAAAAGCCCGGCACTGACCCCCTCCACCTCAGGCACGCTCTCCTCAAGTGGAGAACGTGCCAACCACTTTCCAAAAGGACGCTCCTGCTCCCCAGACGTGAAGGGGCGAGCGCAAGGCGGTCGGGTGAACCGCAGGTGAAAACCGTGGCGCTTTAATGCGGAAGTTAAAGGCAGAAATGTGGCTGAGGCAGAGCTGGGAGAATGAATTTACCCAGGATAATTTAACATCGTTCAGATGGAAATGACTCTGAATGGAGTTGCCATTTACAAAATGCGATCCCATCAACGAGGGCTGGAAGCCGAGGTTGTGTTTTACCTTATTACCCACATTATTTATTTTTGCCTGAAGTTTCCCCTGTACTTACCGTTAATAGACCACTACTTCGGAATGAATGGAATAATCTGGGTTGCATTTCATCTGGCAAACAAATCACATCTGCAATGGGCAATCGATTCGTGCCTGCTGGCCCCTCTCTCCATCCTCATTGAGTGCGACACACATTTTAATGGCCAGAGTGCAGGCACATTGTGTGTAGGATTTAATACTTATTCTGATTTTGGACACTTCTGCTATTTCGAGAGCTGCACGTCATGTTTTCTGTAATAAAACCACGACAATAGATGGGTAGATACATAGATTTCTGCCATTATGTACAGTTTTTTTTCTGTTTGTATCATAAATCACAACATATTTAAACTATTGGGTTTATTTTGCTTTCAATTTAAATGTAATTGTATTTGGAAATTGCAGACAAATGTATAACAGCAGGAGAATAAGACAATATTTTAATAACAAAAACAGAATTGAGATTATTATATGTATTCATGAATGTTAATCATTGACATCAGAGCTCTCCAGCCGTACTCAATCTGGTATGGTACTAGAAATAAGGGATGTTTCATTCATTTTTGGTTAGCTTCAAGCAGAGCCTAAATGACATTGCGGCCGGTCAATTCACTAAATATAATTAGTCCATTTTTTTCTTGTTTTTCACTTTGAAGCACAGTCATGATCATTATAATTACTGTCATAATTTACTGCATGCTTAATTGCCTGCCACAAATTAGTCATATAAGTTTTTCTTTTTTTTAGCAAATGTAATGAGCAGTACCAAAAAATTAAAATAAAGTTTCAGTTTAGCTATTGCATATGTAAACAGGAAAGCCATAAAGTTACATATAGGAGAGGAGACAGACAAAACAGAAAGGTTCCTTTGGTGGAAATTATGTATATAAAAAAACGAAGGGAATCGATTTTACTCTTGTACCTTTGTTTGCTCTATATTTGTGATTGCATCAACTTTAGAAGTCACCAGTGTGTAACACAATAACAACGAAACCTTTGAATCTTCAAATCTATGCTGATCAATACAAATGCAGGAAGATGTGTACAGACTGTGGCCCTCAGGATGCTAGGATAGGACTTCGGTACTGGTATGAATAGTATGAATGTGCCCTAAGCGTACTCTAAATGTGCCCTAAGCGTAATCTGAACGTGACTCATACATACTCCGAATGTGCCCTAAGCGTAATCTGAACGTGATTTATACATACTCTGAATGTGCCCTAAGCATAATCTGAACGTGACTTATATATACTTTGAATGTGTCCCAGGCATATTGTGATTGTGACTTTCACATTCTCTGAATGTGCCCTAAGCACATTCTGAATGCGACTTATACATGCTCTGAATATGCCCAAAGTATACTTTAAATGTGCCTGAAGCATTCTCCTAATGTGCTGTAAGCATGCACTGAATGTGAACTAAGCATAGTATGATTGGGGCCTAAAAATACTCTGAGTATGTCCGTAAGCATACTCACTACCAGCCCTCTGCATTCTCTGTAGGATTCAATGAGCTCTTCCGTAACCTAGCTTCCCACTGCTGACAAGTGCCATGAATGAATGCTGAGAATGATTATTTTTGAAGGTGCTCACAAATCTGTTTCTGCCACTCCAGTGTCCGCACTTGCCTTTGTGTGAGTTTACAGTCGGGGTGTACGTGTCAGCTGCTCCATAGGATCACGCTGAAAGGGGCTTTCTTGTCACAGAAACGCCACGGGATCTCAGCCCCCGAGGTCAGCTGACAACACGGGCTACCATTCCTTAAAAAGATACAGACAACATGAAGCCAGCCAGCATAAGCAGTCAGAAAATGGATGGATGTTTTCTCTGAAAAATCCACGTCTCTGTGTAGCAAAGTCTAGGCGTGCGCGTCAGTTACTTATGTGTAAGCTGAGTTAAATGGGCTGACTGGTTAATGAAATTGCATTTACCAGCAGGAGATTGCAAATTCAATTTCGGGACGGGGAATTATTATTCTTTAAGCTTGCTTGTGATGTTGTTTTATTGATTCCTATTATTCAGATTTGTTTCATGACAATATTAATTTAGATTTTCCGTCTGTATTGGAATGTATTTGCATTTAACCACCTTAGTGCTGCTACCAATGATTTGATGGTAGGAAATATGGATGGGGAGCGTTAATATATAAAGTAGTACTGTAGGACTAGAAATTCCACGGCCATCTTTTGGGCATGGAGTGCTCCGTCCTCGATGGGGAGATCACCGAATGTTCACTGGCACGGGAGGGTCGCTTCACTGAACCATGAAGGAGACGAAGTTCTACCAGCCAACAGTGCCAGCGGTGGAATCAGGAACCAAGACCATTGGCTCACTGTGTCCCAGAACAGGCTGCATTACCCTACAATGGGAGTTCTGGGGTGGGAGTGAAGGATTCCCAAAAGCGTCATGGTGGGAGGGCCCTCAGAGCACCTCGGGGGTGTGCAGTAAGAGAGGCGCCCTCTCCCATTCAAAGTCAGCCTGCAGAAACTCCCGCTCTGCCCTTCCTCCATGTGGAAATGCGTCAGCATGACGTATTACTTTCTAATGCTTAACTGTAAATATTTGCATTTTGTCACCAGCAAATATAGTTTTTACAGAAATACCTTACTTAAGGGTTCCCTATGACAGCTACATACATGACATCAACATAAGCCCTTTATGACAACCGACAACTTGTCATAAGCGCTTATAAAGTTTTTTTTTTTATAAATGAGTTCCCTATGTCAGCATTTATGACAGCCACAAAAGCTGGAACAAACCCTTATAAATGCTTATGACAAGTTATGTCGCTGTCATGAAGGGCTTATGTTGGTGTCATGAAGCTGTCATACAGCACCCTTAGTAAAGTGTGAGTAAGTAAAGTGCAACCGTTTTTACTTGGTCCGCTTCAATGTCTATAAATATTAGCTCTAGCTAAAAATTGCCACTTTATTTGCAGTGACAATGACGATTCTCAGCTTATGTTATCTTATCCTATCTTATCATCTTATCTTTCTATGAAATTATTCACAATTTGTCCTAAGTTAAGCAATGTGAGTAATCTGGAGAGCAACATTTTTGTTGTCCTGAAATGCTTCACCTCTGACTGGGAACTGAGTGCCAGGACATGTCTGGGTAGCTGGTAACTCCATCTTACTGTAGCTTGCGTGTTTGGGGTAAGCGAGCACACCCTGCTGACATGCCTGTCCACACCTGTAGGTGTCACCACGGTGCTGACCATGACCACGCTGAGCATCAGCGCTCGCAACTCGCTGCCCAAGGTGGCCTACGCCACCGCCATGGACTGGTTCATCGCCGTCTGCTACGCCTTCGTCTTCTCGGCGCTGATCGAATTCGCCACCGTCAATTACTTCACCAAGCGCGGCTGGGCGTGGGACGGGAAGAGTGTCGTGAATGACAAGGTGAGGCCCGCCTCACATGCCCGCCATGGCCGCAGGTCCCCTGCAGTTCTCTCTATGACCTCGGGGCATTGTGTTTGCACAAAGAAACTCACTTTTCACCAGGTATTTTTGGAGTCTACAGCCTGTGAGACCTACAACCTTATATATATAATTTTTGTTTTTTTTTTTTCTTATGGTCCATCAGCGTGATTTCTAGGGTCCTTGGTCACTGAGCCTGATCCAGGTCCAGAAACCGACCAGTTGAGCATAAAGAGTCACAGTCACTGAGTACTCAAGTGGTTGGTTGAAACAAAATCTCGATCTGGATGTTTTTCTTCCTGTACCTGAACTATCCTCCTCTGCAAAATTGCAATTCTGTATTCTAAAGAGTCTTAGTGAGCCTGTAGGCTATCCCAGAAGGCACAGGCCGAGATGCAGGGACACCCTGGATGGGATGCTGTTTCATCGCAAGACACACACTCACTCTGGGCATTCTGGAGTCAAAGAGTTTGCCAAAGCGCAGTTTTTGGACAGTGAGAGGAAACCAATACGGGGAGAAACTATTTATTCCGAAGCACACCGATCTGAAGGCAGGATCCAGCCAGAGCCCTAGAGATATGAGTCTACAGTACTAACCAACCAGACACCATACTGGTCCCTTTGAATGGAAATCATATAATGATTCCACTTGATAAAACAGACAAACAGAGTACGAAAGTAAGATTTGTTCATTCCCTGATAATGTCTCTGGGAAACGAAATGTACCATTCTATGAATACTAACCCAAGGCTGTTGTAGTGTTTGAACCAATCTGTAGTAATTCAAAACATAGCTATTTCAATAAAGCTTTTTCAGTCGCATCCAGAACGCAGAGACCACCATGCTGGCTGCAGAAAGGCGTACAGAGACCTACCGTATAAAGGCCGTCTTTTTCTACCAGAACGGAGATACACTGGGACTCCTTTATGGGATTCGGTGCACTGGCCTCATCGGGCGAAGCTGTGGCTTAACTGGCGTCACGCGAAGCGACGGGGAGGGATGAGAGAGGCCAGATGAAAGAAGATGGCCGGATGAGAGAAGAAACGCGCGGGGCGAATAAATCAGCGGAAGCCATGCGGTGGAGGTGACACTGGCTCCGGGTAGAGAGACGTTCAAAGTCATTCAAAAACAGACAAAGGAAAAATACCGTCTGACATGACAGTTTCATAAAGTTTCTCCAGTTGCGGAACACCATTAAGTCACGTTCGGTGTTATCTTTTGAAAAGTGAGTGCAGATTTCTACCTTACAGATGTAGCAAAGGGAACTTACATGCAGCGTTTTACTTGTTTAATGTGAACTTCCGATATGCCTTTAAGACCTGGTGATTTATATGTTTGACCAACTTATATTACCATACCTTATTTACTGAAGCGAATAATGGAACAGAGATATGCAGAAGCAATTATGAGTAGTTTGTAGGACTAGATCTCTAACGTATTTCCCACAACCACAAACCACCACAGGCACGTGTGACTGGTTCCTTTCCTTCTCTATTCCATCTGCACCTTTTCCACCCTCTCCGTTTTCAGCATACAGAATTAACGGCCTGTCTCAATGGACAGTTGACCTGACAAATAGGCCCGGCACACGTAAAGATCTCCTTAAGCACAGACATCCTGTTCTACAAACCTACATGCGGAATATATAGGCCTACCGTTAAAGCCAAAATACCCAAGACTGGAAATGCAATCCAAAAATCTGTACCATAGTTCGAGAAGATTACATTTTTTTTATGTTTGTTGTTTTATATTACATTTTTATTTACTGCTTATTCACTGTTGTATATGGCAATTTATTTTACAGATGTAAAAATCATCGTCATCCCCAACATCTGTAAGATCAGATATACACTCACCAGCCACTTTATTAGGTTCACCTTGCTAGTACCGGGTTGGACCCCCTTTTGCCTTAATCCTTCGTGGCATAGATTCAACAAGGTACTGGAAACAT
>JAODKL010000017.1:50788-74559 GCA_026780765.1 Petrocephalus schoutedeni
CTGAAGCTCGGTTTGAACTGCAGCGGTTTGTCTTGACCATGTCAACATGCCTAAATGCATTGAGTTGCCACCATGTGGTTGGCTGATCAGTAATTTGCGTCAACGAGCAGTTGGACAGGTGTGCCTAATAAAGTGGTTGGTGGGTGTATATTCAAATTCATTTGGTAGGCTACTTAGGGTGCATATCTTAGTCATGCATTTATAATATTTTTCACATTTCATTTGTTGATTGACAACTATTACCATTTAATAAATGTTTTTTTTTTCTAATTTATATAATGCCCGGTTTTATGGTAGAATACAATAGAGCAAAGTAACTGCGGAGGTGCTGAGGTATAAATCATTGGATTAGTGGTGATCTTTATATATATATATACACACAAAGGTTTAATGGTTGCACTGTGTGGTGGTTTTATGCTCACAGTCGCTCTTGCAGAGGGCGAAACTGCTAGCGGAGCGTAGTTCAGCGGCTCTTCAGTTAAAACAGCGGCAGCCCAAACACACCCTTCAAACAGCAATTTAGTTGTTTGTCCTTGTAGTGGTGCGTAATTAACGCGTATTAGTCACTGCGCCGGGGGAGTGAATCACGAATTTCCCCCCCCTGTTCCCATATTGCCTTCATTCATATCTATGCTTATTGCAGCTTTGTTTTTATCGCTTATCCTGGGTTTGAATGTCCACTTTAAAGTGCTGAAGAAAGTTCCCTGGCAAGCTGCGATTTTTAAAGTTTGAGGCACCATTTGCGCACCATTTGCGCCTTATTTGCGGCTGATCGCGCATTAATCAGATCGTCACCAAAACCGTGGATTCAACAGGTAACTAACGCGTATCAATTGGGTGCTTTTGTAAGACATCTGATACCGACCGTTTGTATGAACGGCAGCTTAGAAAAGAGGAAAAGTTGAGTGCACTTTACCGAGAAAAGGGAATTTCTGCATTGGTAGTTTATCAATTCAATGACATGTGTCATGGGTGTGGAACATGGTATAACTTCTCTTCCCGTAAACTTGTGTAAAGAATAGGCTTATTTTTGCTCTTACTGTATTTTCCATCGAATCGACCTTGCAGGGGATGTTTTATCATTAATTTTAATGTATGTAGTTTTTTGCATCAAAACAAAATTAATATATGTTGTGGACTGGTTTTGGGAAATGCGTTAATGATAGCTGACAGGATGTCAGGTTCAGTTTAGCTGGATGAAATAATATTTGTCAGCTCTCAATTATTTATACCAATGATATTTGCAGATTTAATAATTCTGCTTTAATCCACCTACCGCTCATCTGTGTATAATTGAATCTTCTAGGCTCCATTCGTCTTCCATAACTATATATTTTGCCCATACATAATTTAAGAGCCCAAAAATGTGAAATGGGGAAAAAGACACATAAGCAGTGTGGTGCCACCTGTGCTCCTTGAAAGTCAAAATGTTTTTGTAATACCAGCATTTCAACACCAGGGGGTCTTGACATGTGCGTCTTGCACACCTTTTGTTCCTAGGGTGGCACAATGACTTAGCCCTCTAGCTTACTACTCCTCTGGGGGTGTTTGATCCCTGCTTCTGGCTCTGTGTAGGTAGAGCTCCTGTGAGTCATCTCCAGACATTCTGTGCCCCCTCCCTTCCCAGTGGCTTGTATAAACCAGTATCTCTAAATTGCTCATAGTGTGTTACTGGGGTGTTAGTGTATGGCCAGTGATTAACTGGCATCCCATCCATGGAATCCCTTCTTAATGTAGGTCCAGACTCTCCATGACAACTGGAATAAACATTTATATTGGATGTATGGATGGTATTCACTGTAATATAGTCTTAAGTGGAATTTTCGATGTATGAATTGCTGTAGAATAATAAATGTTTGTCCTGGGATGCATTGGCAGCCTGTTCCTGCTTTGTGTCCTGTTCCTTCTGGGACACACGCTAGCTGCAGCAAGGCTTGACCAGGATCTGTAGTTAAGTTAGACCGATCCATAGTACTTTGCAAAATTCAGCCAAAAGGAAATGTTAAAAGCTATTTATCTGGGTGGTAAGTGTGTATTTGCTCGGAAAAAGAAGAAGCACAATTTAACATTCGAAGACGCGCAAATTAAGACTAACCAAATTAAGAGTAATTAATCAACGTCGTTAGTTAAATGACTCGCTGAGGTATTGATTAGCCGAACAACGTGTGATAATGGTGCATTCAGAAAAATGCATACATGTATTGAATGATTACTGCCATATTGGGCTGACATTAGGAGAGGTTTTGGTATGGCGAAGCTAACATAGTTTGACAGAAAATATGATAGTTTTACACCAATATGAACATCATTTAAACATCATTTTCATTGACTGCATAAGACTTTTGCACAGTACTTTATTATACTGCACTCTTTTAGTATACAGGATCTATAAGTATACATTTATATATATTCATAGTGTACAGGATCTATAAGTATATATCTATAGTATATATACAGTCACACCCCCCTTATCCGGACCTCTGATATACGGGCACCTCCCTCTCCCGGGCAGCTCTAGGCACACGCATGTGCAAATTAATTTTACACAAGCAACAGCTGCTGTTAGGAGCCCCAGTCTAGGGCTGGGGCGTAACAGAGTGAAGGGGAAAGGGGACGTGAAAGGGAAAGGGAAAGCTACCCTTTTGGGACGTGGAGTAAGGGAAGGATAGGATGCGATGGACAAGGGTATTTTTTTTTAATATTTTTCTGTTTTTATTGATGTGCCACGGACACAGAACAAATAAACCCAGTGCAAAAGGACTGAGGAGTGACTATAGCGAAAACAATAAACAAAACTCAGCTTCTGAACGCAACCCAAAGCTAACTTACCTAAGTGCAGAGAAAACAAAGACACAACAACAAATTCTACACCTTGCTCCCTATCCAAACAACAACGTACAACATAAGCTATTCCTCTGCACCTGGCACATACACAGAGATCACAGCGTCAAAGTCTGAGGGGCGCATGGAGACATTAACCAAAAACCGGGCAAGAGTTCGAGACCAAATAGCAAGTAAACCAAAGCAAAAGTGCTCTGGAATGGTTAGAATCTCAGGGAGCTGATCCAGCTCACTTTATGCTGGGTAAAAACTGGAAGACCACTCAATTCAATTTATATTGTCATTAACACAATGTGCTGGCACATGTGAAACTGAAAGTTGATGTTGCGGACATAGTGCAAGACGGACAGGGGAGGTGGGGAGGAATGTACATAGGTTGGACATGCGTTACAGTACATGCATTATACATTTATACATACATAAATCACATACACATACATTACACATGAGGTAGCCAGTCATAAGGTGCAGATAATAGTGCAATTAAATAAAATAGTGCAAAGGCAAGTGTGTGCAAATGGCATTTGAGGGCTCATTTGGGAGAATGAGTAAGTGAGGTGAATGACAACAGGTCAGTGCTCAGCGGGTAGACGATTCAGGATGTTAGGGAGCTTGAGGGAAGAAGCCGTTTCTGAGTCTGGAAGTGCGGGCGTAGAGGCTTCTGTAGCGCCTCCCAGAGGGCAGGAGAGAGAACAGACCGTGGTTGGGGTGGGCGGGGTCCCTGCTGATGCTGAGACCTCTGCTAAGACACTGTTTGCGGTGGATGCCTTTTATCGCAGGGAACTGGGTACCGGTGATGTGCTGCGTCGACTTGACGACCCGCTGCAGGGCCTTCCGGTCAGCAGAGGTGGCGTAAAACGGGATGATTCGCTGGCTCAGACTGAAATAGCGTCCTATTATAAGCCTTGCACCTCATAAACATCATGTAGTTTGTATGTGTACACATGTAGGTTGTACTGTACGGTTCATGTTCTAAGTTTCGGGCATTTCTTACTTACGGGCACCCCTTGGCCCAATCTGCCCGGATAAGGGAGGTTTGACCAGTATACATGATCTATAAGTAATGAGGGGGGCTGAGAATAACTTACCAGAAGGATGGTTTTATATCCCACAAGGAGCCTTGCTGTTGAGTTAGGTATTGGAATAGATGCAGGCGTTTTCATTTTCTTTTCTTTTGTAAAGCCATTAGTTTTGAAGTGTCAGACCAAATAGTTATGTCAGACCCATCGATGCTCTTATTTATAAGCTTACATGGAGCTTGAAACCACTTTTAAGGCAATCAAAAATATGTCAAACACCTGTGCCAAGCTAATACAGGCAGTGCTATTAGACGTCTGCTACACAGTGATGCAGTATGAAACTTTCAATCCAGTGGCCGTGTCATCCCAAACGCCACTGTTTTTAGCATCAGCTCAGATGAGCCCTGACAGCTTTAAATGTTAAATGTTGCGTGAGGTTGTGCCGTCGGCCTTGCGTTGTCATGGAAATAACAGCTGTTCGCATTTGGTATTAATCTAGAGGCTGTTTAAAGGCACGTTCAGTCTGCCAGTATTTGTTCTGGTATATTCAGGTGGCATGTCCAGCGAGCTGAGGCTTCAAAAGCTACCCTTTAATAGTTTACTATAATCTATTTGACAGTCGTTGTTCGATTAATATTTAGACCTTCTTTTCATATCAGTCTGTCTGTACTCATATTTCCGTTGTAAGTCCTATGATGGGCGTTTGTGTAGAATATACAGTTTTACACAGTAATCGTCTTTTCTTTTTTTTGTCCTTGTCCTCACATCTGTTTAGTAACTGTAATAGAGTTCAAGTTATAATCTCATTTTATGAGTAAGAAGTACCCAGAGCTTAGGTACGTTTGGCCATCAATGGGCCTGTGAGCTCGGTAGCTGTAGGCCCCTAGGAGCAGCGTTTACATAAGCATTGAGTACAGTGTGCTAACTGTAATATCAGTGATGCTGTATGCGGCAGGATTTTGGGTAGAAATTTCCTAGCATTTAAGGTATCGGAGATCACCATGCTGCATCTAGAGTGGTTTACTCGCTAGTTGTTTATTGTTAACATGTTTGACTTCCTTAACATTTTGCTTTAAATAAATAAATGACGCAGTGAAAACATTTGCAAAAAAATTCAAAGCAAACTGTGCGAAAAGGTTGCCGTGTCCAGTGTTTGCGGCAAGCCAGGAATTATTTTAGCTACATGAAACACCATGCTCTCCTTACTCTTCTTTTTGTTTCATTTGCATTTGGCCTATTAGCCAATTGCTAAATGTGAAGACTTAAATTGCTTGGTCTTATGCACACCTGTCAATACGTATTGAACTTGTTTTAACCCACAGTTAGTGAATCAGCTTTAAAAGTTCAAAGCCTTCTTGTAGTTCTTGAAATTACTGCAACATGGGCATCCTCAACATAGCAGTGGGAACACTGGTCTTCAGCCAGCAGTTGCACATTCCGATCGATCCATTACCCTTTCCGTAATCCTGTTACTGATTGTTAATACAAAGTTTGGGGAATATTTTTCAGTTGGAGGGAAAAGGACACTGCTCGTGGGAATTTTAATTACACAAACGTATTCTGAGGACAGAATGAAAAATTATTGGTTCAGAGACCTAGCCAATCACATTGTAGAGGAGGTGGGTCCAAGCAACTAGTGGAGGTGGGATCAAGACTTCTTATTGGTTGGTCAGACATCTGACACAATACCCGATTAGTTATCTCTCTGAACCAATCATTTTTCGTTCTCCTCTCAGAGCGTTTGTGTAAGTAAAACTCCCATGAGCATGGACACTTGTGAGGAAAAAACAACTCTCTGATTGGTTTTCTTGGCAGAAAAAGGAGAAGGCTTCTATTATAAAGAAGAACAACGCATACGCCGTGGCGGTGGCGAATTACGCGCCCAACATCACCAAGGACTCGGTGCTTCCTACCATCTCCAAAGGCGCTGCTGCCGACCCCAACAAGGCCAAGCCGGACGCCAAGCCCGCAGAAAACAAGAAGACTTTCAACAGCGTCAGCAAGATCGACCGCATGTCCAGAATAATCTTCCCCGTCCTCTTTGGCAGCTTCAATCTGGTTTACTGGGCCACTTACTTAAACAGAGAACCTGTAATAAAAGATATGGTCCCCTCGAAATAGAAGGGGCTGGAATGTGGTCTAATGTACGGTGAATATAGGACTGAAGACAAGCCAAATACAACCAGTAACTGCTAAATTATGTACTTTGTTAAACTGGCATAATGCAGCCATTGAGTTGGATAATTTCCCTAGTTTTTGTATACCTTTTATCTGAAGCAGTGCTTTTCAAAAGACATATATATATATATATATATATATATATATATATATATATATACACGGCTGTAAATATGTATCTATTTATTTTCACATGTAATGTATAGTTTTGGGTGATATTTGTTTCTGAGTGGGCTTTGTTTTTATTTTAAATATCAGTTTATATTTTTGTCATGTGAATATTCCCTGCATCTGAAGCTATTAAAAAAAAAAAGTTAAGCTGTTGTTTAAATCTTTTTAAATTACAGTAGTCTTAAGTAGGTATTGGGGGGAAAAATCACTGTACTGTAAGCAGTTCACTTATTGTATTTATTTATTTGTTTGATGTTTTTAAATGAAAACCTTTGCAGGACACAATTTTATGTTATGCTAGGGAACTCGTAAAGGACCAAACACCTACAAGTGCTTCAATTTCAACTTTCATAGTATTATAAAGAAAACCAATTTTGAGTAATATATTTCATTTAGTCTTATTTACTTCTCAGTAAGAATCAGTTTGAAAGTACTGATTGTTAGAATTTATACATTTTTGTGCATATTTGTCATATTTTAGCCATATAACATTTTTTTTCCCAGGATTATGTTAAATTTTAGGCATGCGACAAGTTCTTTATTGTCATACAGAGGTCCATTCACCATTTTACATGAGATTTCTAAACTTAGCAATGATATGTGTATTTGGATAAATGATAATGCTTTCACTTTCGCAGTTTGCCCACTTAACATGTGTGCGATGTTTACATGACACACGTGTCACATTTACATAGCCAGACGAACACTGCAGGGAAGGCTTTTCTGCTTCTTTTTGTTTACCAGGTGTCTATTTCGCCAGTACTTGTAACTGTTTAAGAGGAGAAAAGCCCTGTTGTATTTTGATATACTATGTACAGTGCCACATTAATGAACATGATGAACCATACAGAACCACAAGTTTTTTTTTCCAGTTTTGATCTTTTATTTATTTGTTTGTCTGTTTATGTTTGTTTATTTATTTAAACATATTTTAGCAGTTTGTTTGTTGACCTGAACATGGAACAACTATTTGTTATAAACATTTCTGTTGTAAGTAAACATGTAGTTTAGTGGGAATTGTTACAGTAGTATATAGTATTTAATACATGGTTGGTGAAGAACGTTGACTGGTGCACAGTTTAATTTAATCTAAAAATGGTACTGAAATGAGCAAAGAGAGCAATTGTGAATCAGAAAGGTTTGTTTCTGTTCTTGATTTGAAAATCTATTATTTTCTTCTAACTATTTCTAGTGCTTTGCATGGTAATTTCGCTGTCAAAGTCCCAGTTCACTCTAAAGCCAAAATTCACAACATATATAAATGTATATATATGTTAATTTCTGCTAATCGGGATTTCGAAGCCAAGGTCTGGAATGTTTTCACTGGGATGCCACTCAAGATTTCTCCGTACTCTCGACATGCTCTTTCTTCCGGTTCTTAAAAGGATTGTGCCGTGGTCAGGATTATGCATCGTATGCTTAAGCAATAAAAAAACACTGAGTTGGGATTGTATCCATTGCTTGTTGGACTGTAAATGCAACTAGTTCACTCTAATGATGCTTATTGTCCCGAAAAATCTCTAAGGACACCTGAATAATGGTGTAATATTATTTGCCTTGGTTCACTATCATTATTATTATTATTATTATTATTATTATTATAGAACAACATTAATTCATTTGAGTCAAAAGTTTTAAAGCCAATGCAGATTTTGTGCTTGAAAAAGGGAAAGAAGTATTAAAAAACTAAACATATTACTAGTATTATTAATCTGTACTTATTTTAATTTAGTTTTAAAGTGTATAACATTTGCTGGGGAAAACGTTTTGCAGCGGCTCTGAGCTTCAACAAATCTATCACTTCTTGTTTTTGGAATACATACCGTTTTCAAACTTCAGCAAAAAGCAAGTAAAGAATGGTCACCTACTCTGTAGAACACGAAACTTTTATATTTTCATATATTATTATCAGTATTATTATTATTATTGAGATACCTAAACAGATGTTTACTGTAAGGCGTGAAGGTCTCTTAAATTATTCCGCCTGGTGTCTTATCAAAGCCTGGTCAGGTTATGTTTTATAAGCATTGTTATCTCCTCTGAGTCCTTTTCCTTTGAAATCTTCAAGCTCAATAGCTTAATAAAGGTTTATGTCCTGAAGCGGCTCACATGCTGTGTTTCATTCTAAGCCACGCCCCCCGTGTGTGTCCCAGTGTTTGCTCTGACCAGATTTTACCCGCGAGGTGGCTAATCCTCAAAGGGGTTTACAGCAGAACCAGGCATCAGTACAGTACAAGGCGGCGTTGGCTGGAGGGGGCTGCTGTTTTCCCAGCAAGTCTCCAACTGTATAAATGTGAATGTCTTACAGTCCACAGGCGATGCACGGGGGTTTGTGCGACATCAGAAGATATTCTGCAAGTCTCCATCCATCCATTTCAGACATAACATTTCATAATCTCTTCTTGTAGTCAAGACACGTTTTTAAAATAAGTCCTAAATGTACGAAAAATAAATTTTAATTTTAATCTGTTAGCCTGCCTGAATTTATGGCAGCTAGTTAAACTGAGCTGAACTGGATTGAAATTAAATCGAATGAAGCGTTTGTATGAGTACAGAAACACTGGAGTGCTTCTTTTCACCTATTGGAATGAAAAACTGCCTCAAAGCCCGGGTAACACTTTCCTATCAAAACCACAGCCGAGTGGCACATGCAGTAACTCTGCTCTGACAGATTGCTAAGGTGGAAGACAGCGAAGCTCTAGGTGCCGTACGTCTTTGTGATGAATTGCCCGTACAGGGCTCTGTGTTTGAAGCTGCACTGGCTCTTATGTCTCACACACCCATCCAAACTTGAATTTAGGAGTTATCTCAGCCCGGGCCTCTTCATTAACTCTCTCCACAGCACATTAAGTTTCTGCCTTCCGGCCTCTTTTCCAGGAATAAGCGCAACTTGTTAATATGTTCGTGAGCATCGACGTATTTATTTAAAACTTCCCTGTGCAGTTTATTTACAACATCAGAGGAAGGTGGCCAGAGAGATGAGTGCTATGAGCCTTTAGGTTTGGGTAGGTCTATGCATGTCTCTGTGGTTAATGGGCACCCCACTGTGCTGTAATAATGTCCCAATTATTTGTAACTTGGAGTAAAGCATTTCGGCTGGCGTGGTGAATATGTGGGCAGCATTGTTACCTCGCATCTCTGTGGTTGGGGGGTTTAAATCCCAGCTCTGTGTGTGTGAGTGTGGGGGAGGACAAAGGCACACAAGGTGAATTGGTCTATCTAAATTCCCCATTGTGTGTGAGTCTGTGTATCTGTGTGCCTTTGACGGACTGGCATCCCATCCAGGATGTTCTACATGCCTTGTCCCTTAGGTTTCTGGTATGAACCCCACCCCCCCCCGCAAGCCTGCATTGGGTTCACAGATGGATGATGGGTAATTCAATTTTTCTAGAATTGCACAGACAGTAAAACAGCATGGGGGGTGCAGAGATGTTGGTCAGTCCCGCCATTTATCCTGTATGAGATCTTTTACAGACATTTTTCTTGAGTTAAGTGCCTGCTAATGTGGCTTTTTAGCACGTTAGCAGTCTGTCCTCCATCTTGGTCTGTAACTGGATACTTAGAGACTTGGATTATCACAGTGGAAAGGGAAACATCAGACAACTGTAAGTTTCCCCCAGTACAAAGATACAAGATATTATATGTTACATTCACATTTACATTTATAGCATTAGCCAGAGCGACTTACACAAGTGCTTTAAGACTGTATTAATGAATATTTTCTGATACTGGTTCAATAAAACCCATGCTATGAATTCCATCTGTCCAGTAATCTGTTGGGGAAAATGCATAGGTTTGCATTGCATTTATTTTTTTATTTATTTATTGTTTTTTTAATGAAAAGATTATAATACCGGAAGTGCTAATCCAGGTATTTCTGAAAAAGGTAGATCTTTAGTCTTATATCTTAGTCCTGTACTTACATCTTTTACTTCCAATATTGTTTCCAGACATACAAGGAACCCTGTTGAATATTTACATTAATATCCTCCCCCACAACACACCCCCTGCTATATATGTGCATATATAGCAGTTGTATGACAATGTGAAGTCTGAGTTTGCCGGGCTGATGCATTTTTAATTACTGCACGCTCCAAATTTAGCAGCTGTGGGGGCGTAATTGGGGAGGGCTTTTCTGCAGGAACAAGTGAAGCTTCCCGGCCATGGATCAGCAGATGCTGTGGCAACAGGGGCTTGGGGCTCCTTAGCCTTGCAGATGGAACTCCAAGGTACCCACCCCATCCCTCTGTCATCAGCACCGTGAGCGTAGGAGTCCGTGACACACAGACATCCACACAAACAACCAGCCCCAACATCTCATTCTTCATGCATCGCCCCAGACGTGGCTACGCAAAACATCCATGCAGCGGCATTCTAAGGTACTCAGAATGCCAAAGTGTGCTACCCAGTAAACAGGACGTACGACCACGCCTGCCCACCTCGTCCTCGCTCTGAGGGGGCAGTAGTGACTGAAACAGAGCTCTCGATATCCGGCCTGAAGCACATGACGAAGGTGACGTCTTCATCTGCCCGACTCTCAAGGTCTCACTCCCGTGATCCACAACCTGACAAATCCACCTTCCTTCAAAGACATACATAAACCCAAACATTACATCACATGCTGTATTATGTACAATAATAATAATGTTCATAATGTGCAATATGTCAACAGTGTGTTTAACACACTTATGTGCAATATTGCTAGCACACAATACATGCTGAAGGGTGTTAAACATTTCACACTCACATGCTTACAATCACTCCAGGTCACTAGTTGAGTCAATAGTTGTTTATTGTTCATTTAATGTTAGTTATTGCAATGTTGCACTGCTTGTCTAGTCTGTGAAGAAGCAGGCATTCAAGTAAGAATTTCATTGTACTCTGTACACTACTTTGTACACATGACAATACATTTTGAATCCTTTGAATACTTTTGGCTGTAAGTTACAGTAATGAGCCATATGAGTTCAGTATCTGACTCTCTTTAGGCTTGGATCATTTATCACTCGATGTGAGATGTGTTGCTATGAGAATCGTACGCCAGTGATGTTTGAGATCTCAGCCTAGGGGCAACCCAGACTGGAATTAAGGGTGCTGAAAGCTGCGCAGATTGGATCTCAACATCTAACATAACAGGGAAACCATGCCAAAGTAATTATGTGGAAAAAACACTGAATCAAACCAGTTTTAATGCTACTATTTTTATATCCCTACAGTAATAATTCCACTGTTGGGCCCTTGAGCAATTCCTTCAGGAGTGCTGGATGCTGTCTCTGTGCTGTGACCCCCAACTTGCTCTGACCTTTATATGTGTCTCTATGTCTCATGGAAAGCAAGACGGGATTGGAAAAAAAGTCAAGTTCGCCACAGGGGTACATTAAGTATCTCTATTCTGTTCTATTTGCAGTATGTCAGTAACGTCACTAATTTAACTTACGTGTTTTGTTCAACTAAA
Source organism: Petrocephalus schoutedeni (assembly GCA_026780765.1). Lineage (NCBI taxonomy): Eukaryota > Metazoa > Chordata > Actinopteri > Osteoglossiformes > Mormyridae > Petrocephalus > Petrocephalus schoutedeni. The sequence goes on from JAODKL010000017.1 coordinate 62,453, forward strand.
GCTATCAATAAAATTTACATCTGAGGAATCTGGTCTCTGTATCCCAGTTATTTTTCTTTGGAAACAGTTATTCTGGTTAATAATCCAGGTAAGGCAACTGTGAAAGTATAGGTATGGAGATTTCTGTCTCTTGGTTTTTCATTGCAAACTGACTGATGGTCTGTGCCTGGTGCATCCTGCGCATCAAACTATCTCAGGCACCGGCCGTAGGCCTTCGGGTGCCAACGTGTTTACATACGTAGCCACCTATCCACCAGCGTTCCCCCCGACATTTAAGGCATCCCGATTCGCTGCACTTGCAAGTCGAAATGATTCTTTCTCTCAGCCTCCTGCGGGAACAGTCCATATTTTTGATTTGGCTTCGTTGGATGATGGGCTTACTGTGTCATAGCGGGAGAAGCCTGGGTCTCCACCATGAGATAATCAATTTCACATCGGCGGTAATCAGCTCTGGGAGCCGGCGGCTCAGAGAGATCCCCTCCACCTTCATCATGTCTTCATCGCACGTCAGAGCGCGGAGAGCGACATCCACGGCTGTCGACTTAGGCGAGGCGGGCGCGGCGCAGAGAACGACAGACAGAACGGCACGGAGGGGAGGGGTAACGGAACGGGTCTGCCCACGGAATTCCTCCCCCACAAAGAAAAGGCATCGTGCAGCCTTGCAGGGGAAGGCGCTGGATTATCTCCTCGCAAGAAACGGCGTCCACACAGGGCTGTGCTTGGGGACTGCACAGCTGGAAGAAAGGAGAAACCCCATTCGATTAGCAGTCCTTCAGAGCCTTGTTTGGAACCTTTTTAAACCAGGCCAGAAATCCTCTGCTCAGCAGTCCCCTGGAGTAGATGAGCTTCGGGGTTTGGTTGCATCTCTAAGGCCCACCGTGACATCGGAAGGAGTCGACATGAAGCTACTTAGCACACGTTTCAGAAAGTACCTGTTTGATGTGTCCCTTGACTGCCAAACCGCAAAGGAGATTCTACAGTCACATAAACGGCTGCCCTGATGTTTCGGCCTGGTCCTGGTGCAATGAGGTGTGGAATCACCAGCAGAATGAGAAATCTATTTGGGTGGTTTGGGGAAGATCATGGAAAATATGTTAAAGCAAAAACATTATGAATATTGCATTGAAAATATGTCCTGCCTGGGGAGGGGAGGGGGGGGGGCATTGCTGGGGATGTACATGTAGCTCACTCTGTGTCTTTCGTGTGTGTTGAAGGTCATTGCCCAGCAGGTGCTGTCATCCCCCTGCCCTAGAGTAAAAAAGCCAACCATGTACTGATATGCTTTTGATAACGTTGTCAGGTAAGGCGCTAATAAAGACAAAAATGTTTGGAAAGGGAGATGACGTTGGGTCCCCCAGTGATGGGCCATTATTCCCAGGAGGGGGTGACTGGTCTTCCTGTGGCTATGGCATATTCCACAATGCATTTAGGATTTATAGGCCATGAAAATGCTTGCAACACCTGACACCGCAGGAATGTACCAAAATGTGTGTGTATGTGTTTGGGGTGGGGGTGGGGGTTGGGGGAGGATATTAATTCTCCCTCTGACAATCTCAGCGTGGCTCTTCCTTGCTGGAAGTGCTCAGGCCCTGCCATTATCATCGTTGTCATGATTCAAGCCGATTGAATGTTTTTCTTTTTTTTTATTCATACATATTTGATTGAATCGCAGTATATTCCTGAATAACAAAATTACACTTTAAAGAAAATTTCATTTATAAAACAATCATCTTTGCATTCATTTGATCTAGCTATTATCTTTACTGTCATGAATAATTTGGGTAATCACAGCTGATTGCTGCTATGAAATGTCGAGTTCTGAAATCATCCAGCCGTCTATGGGCCTCCATTCCATCAAGTGAACATTTATGCCTTTGTGAAATTATTTTTTTCCACACCATCATTACAACGTGTTACATTATAGGTCTGTGGACAAAGAGCAAAATATCCTTCATATTTAAAAATTAATATTATCACTGTAGGAATACTTTCTCTCACAATAACATGAAGTCAACAAAAATCTTCATTAGGAAAGGACACGTGAGCATTCATTTTTGTTGCAAAATAACATTTCAGCAATAATATTGACATAAAATGACACTTTGTGCTCTGATGGTAAGTTGTTCAAGCTCTACTGCGAGTAAATAACACATTAGTTGGCCCAAAACACTGCTGACAATGACTCAGAACTCAGAAGACGGTAAAAGGCGTGTAAGTGGTGAAGCTTGGAGATGCTGTCCCTTGGCTGTGAATGCGACTGATATCGCGCTGAGTTGCCGCTGTACAAAAGTTACCTTTTGTCACAAGGAACATAGATGCTAATGAGTTTGTGCTGGTGGGATTTTGTATGCTGATTAATCAGGGTGAATCACCGTGTGTGTGTGTGTGTCTGTGTGTGTGTCTTCAGCACCGGGATTTTCACATGAGGATTAAATCCGAGCAGTAGCTTTGATTGTGTCGTGTTAAGGCTGCACGTGCGTGTTCCTGCAATGGTAAATTTTCTGTTTATTGACATATTTTACATAGTGAGTTCCCATGTGATTTTCCCCCTTTTAATCTACACGTATTTTTTTTGGCCTCTTTAATCAGATTCTTTTATTATCAGACCAGAACATTCATACAGCCAGGTGTGTAAAGGGTACACAGTCTGTCTTTTTTCACTCGCTCCTTCCTGCTGATACAGCAGTTTGGGCTGCGTATCGGGTATTCCCTAAAAATGGGGAATCCCGGGCAAAGCTCCGATCTGTTCTGAAACAGCTGTGCTGTGCTTGGTGCTGTGCTTGGTGCTCTGATGCTCTCCAAGCCTCTCCTCAGAAATGCCCTCAGCTGATTAATGGAGGCAGAATAAGATCTGCACCCCCCGACACACACACACACACATGCCTTTAAAAGCAGAATAATGTGGCTCTGAAAAATGAGTCCCCTGCTTCAGGGAAGAAGAGCGGTTTGCCGGAAGGACTGCTGTGAGTCAGCTGAGGTCAAAGGGGTCACACAAAGCAATTATGTGCCACAACATGTTCCGAAGGGGGTTGTGCCCTCCTGGGCTCAACACTTGTTCTTATTTGTTCTTATTTTTAGTGGCGTTTCTCTCCTTTTTTCTCTTCCTCCTATATTTTTGGTAGTAGACATGGAGAAGGCAACTTCTCAACTCAATATTCGAAACCATGACGATAAGTTGAGTCCTTTCATAGATATCTTTGAGACACAATCTTGTTGTTCCCTTTTTCTTAATCTATATTATTGTTTCTGCACAACAAAGCTGGTTAGAGGTGGTATGTGGGTCCGGCTCTGCCTGAGATGAGAAGGTTGTTGCTTTGAGCCCTGGCCTTGGCAGATTAGTGACATCTTTTGTTAGTGGCTTCTGTATTCGTCCCCAGTAAAATCTGTACTTTGGGGGTTTTCTTATAGAGTCCCTTCAGAACACACAAGATTATCTGTTTTCAAACTTAACCTGAGCCGAGTCAGTTAAACAAGTGAAAATGAAAGGTAGAACCACACTGTGATCTTCAAAAACATGTTTTGCAGGGAGAAAAGCCTATTCATGATAAGAAAGGTTTATTTTTAGAGAAATAACTCTGGGATAATGCTAAATGTATGCGTTTTCGAATGGATTGGAGCTTTATTTAGGATTTTATTTTACTTTTTTGGATGGGGGGAGGTGTGTTCAGGGGCAAATCAAGGATTTTTGAAAGTGGAGGTTCATAATTTGTACTGAGGGGCCAACCTTATCATTATCCAATGATATGTTCTGCATCGGTGAGTGACAGGGAAGATACTCTCCAGGGGCCAATCATTTTAGCTAGGGTCAGTGTCTCTGTGGCCACGCCCCTGTACATGGCCCAGATGGATCTAAGCTTAGAAAGAACCGGAAGCAAAAAATGATGCTCACAATAAAGGTTTCAGAAGTAAGCCTTTATAAACCTGTGAAAAATCCAGATCCTACTGCCCCACATACACCAGGCACATACATCATCTAACCACCTCCCCATTCCTTCAAGTTTTAAAACGATTGAAGGTATCAGTGCCAATTCGACAGGACAGAAGAAAAAGTGTTCTATATGTTCAGTCATCTTTCTAATAGCTAGCTTTAAAATAGCACAAAGCTATCGATACGGCAGCTGAGCAAATCAGCACGATTTCCACCCACAGGTACCAGTGATGGCGAGCGTGCCTAATCCGGGTACCGGAGAGTCCCCGGGCTTCCCAGGGATTAGCGGGGATACACGAGTCCTGCTTCGGAGGAGAAGAAAGGGGGAGACGAGGGAAAATCAATCGAGAAACCGTGAGATTTCATCAGCCACTCATGCATGAAGAGGGTGTTGATACTGTTGCCTAACAACCGGCGGTGCACCAATGTCGTTTTGTTAAAAGTCACCGGTGGCAGGATCCAGGCAGGGGGCTGAAAGTGAAACAGTTCCACGCGTATCCAGCTGCGCCCATCATTATTTTATCAAAATGCAGAATTTGCCCGACATACAGCGCGTGGCGGTCTTTGAGCCCCGAAACCTTGTTTGCCATTTCCCCAATTTCCCATTTCCAGCTCTTTCTCTTGGACTCATCTACAGTCGTCTACGTGAGAGATTGTCATGCGTATCCACATGTACTCGATCCACATCAGAACTGCCCCGTTGATGGCATAGACATAATTGCTGGGTGTGGAATTCGAAAACGTCATGCCTGCTGGTCTCCATCCATGCTCACCTGAAGAGGGGCCGGTTTGCCGTTAACAAGCACGCTGGTGTGCCAAGGGGCAGGGCAGCGGTAGGGTATCCCCAGGGTATGGCACCAGAGAATGATGCTTACGTTTCCGTGGCGTTAGTCGTCAGGGGAACACCAGATGGAGCTTGCTCAGTCAATTTAAAGTGTATTAATAAGGACATTAGAATTAAGGATTACCAACAAACACCGTGTGGCGTTTTGTCACAGTCTAGCGCCATATCCATACAAAAGGCCAGCTGCCGTGATAAGGGAGTATACGTTTATCAAGCTGAAAGACTAATTGGAAAAAGGCATACGTCTGGACGCCTTTATGTAGGACGCCTGCCTCAGAGGACCGCTGGCAGACTAGACCAGTTTGGAATGCAAATGGAGATCACCATGGTAACACCTCATTGGTAGTACTCATTTTATTTCTTCTAGAAATCATTTCTGAATACAGAGTGGTCGGCATTATTGTTCTACTTATCTGTTATGATTAGCGCAGGAAAAAGCAAGCTTCTGGAGCATACACCCGCCTCTTCATTTTGCCTCCCCAAAGAATAATTGTACCTGTTTTCAGCTGCATAAAAAGATGTTGCTAAGATGTTTATTTTGATTATTATTTGTGCATAACCTAGTATCTTCTGTTCTGCTTTTAAAGATAATATAATAAAGGCAAGGGAGCTCAAAGAGATGCACTGTCCCCCACAGGTCAAATCCATTCTCTGCACTGTGCAGTTTGCATGTTCCCCCAGTGCCCCACAGGTCAAATCCATTCTCTGCAGTGTGCAGTTTGCATGTTCCCCCAGTGCCCCACAGGTCAAATCCAGCCTCTGCTGTGTGCAGTGTGCATGTTCCCCCAGTGCGCCACAGGTCAAATCCAGCCTCTGCTGTGCGCAATTTGCATGTTCCCCCAGTGCCCCACAGGTCAAATCCAGCCTCTGCAGTGCGAAGTTTGCATGTTCCCCCAGTGCCCCACAGGTCAAATCCAGCCTCTGCTGTGTGCAGTGTGCATGTTCCCCCAGTGCCCCACAGGTCAAATCCAGCCTCTGCTGTGTGCAGTTTGCATGTTCCCCCAGTGCCCCACAGGTCAAATCCAGCCTCTGCTGTGTGCAGTGTGCATGTTCCCCCAGTGCGCCACAGGTCAAATCCAGCCTCTGCTGTGCGCAATTTGCATGTTCCCCCAGTGCCCCACAGGTCAAATCCAGCCTCTGCAGTGCGAAGTTTGCATGTTCCCCCAGTGCCCCACAGGTCAAATCCAGCCTCTGCTGTGTGCAGTGTGCATGTTCCCCCAGTGCCCCACAGGTCAAATTCAGTCTCTGCTGTGTGCAGTTTGCATATTCCCCAGGTATCCCAGAGGATTCCTCTGGATTCCGTGCACAATCCAAAGGTAAGTAGATAGGCACATCAGTCCCTGAATTGTCCTTGGTGCATGCTTGAGTGTGTGACCTGTTCCCCATCTAGGCTGCCCCCTGTCTTGGGCCCTGTGGCACCTAGGATAGGCCCCAGGCTCATTGTAGCTCTGTACTGGATCAGTGTTCTCGAAGATGGACTGATAGGTAACACACCAAAGTCATCCATACCCTAAAACTGATTCTTTTCCACAAACCACCCAGACTAGTGCCATTTTCCGGGATTGTTATGTGATTTTTTTAGCCCTGGGGTTCAGCACTACCTTAAAGCTCTTCAATCACGTTGCATGGGGACACTGGGACCCGGCTTTTGTCAACTGATAGAGGAAGTCTTTTCTTAGATGGATTAGAAATGCATTTGAAACAGCTGTTTGATCTCAGCAAAATCTGCACACTCTTTAATCAAAATGGTGAAATCAAACAAACACTTTCAGGTCAAGTCAGCTGGTCAGCCAGCAAACCCCAACCCCCTATGATTCTTTCCTCCAGCTGATACCCCTGAAAGCAATTTTAATAATTTTTAAATAAATTTGTGGAATATGTGCGATTTAACAAGCTAGCATGGCCAACGGCATAGGAGAGAGGTTGATATTGTGGGGAAGCAGAGCTCAACTTCATAAATGTAAAGTTCTGTATTTTGGGGAGGATGAATGAAGCCTAATTAAATAACTAGGGTTCATGCCCCCCCCCGCCCCCCCCCCCCATCCCAATTGATTCCTATGCTCCTGAGCACGGCCCAGCTTTGATCTTTTGTCTATGATATGGTAGGGAATCAGAAATGTGTGCAAAATAAATAAAAACTCATCTGATCACTGCAATTTCCTGATGGAAAAAAAGTATGTGTCTGAATATGTGAGTGGTGAAATACCCACTGAGGGGGGAATGGATCCACAAACCCCAAAATCCCATTATGAGACACAGAATGGGGCATGCCCCGGGGCCGGGCAGCTGAGGAGCCCCTTTACTCACCTGCAGCTAATCACTGATCACATAAGAAAAGCCTCTATTTTGTGTCTCAGGCCCTGAGGCCAAACGTCTGGACCTTGTTGTCCTTCCCCAGACCTGACGCTTGATTTGTTTTCTAGTGTAATCCTTTTATATAATGTTTTTTTTTCTTTTTGTATGCCAACCTGACCTCAGAAAGTCTTACACTCATTTTTACATCTCCAGACCTTTAACAATTTTTTTTTTTGTAGGGGCTTCACGGTGGTGCCATGGCTAACACTGTCACCTGGGACCTGGTGTAAAGTTTCAGTCCCACTCCCATCTTTGTGCCAGGTACTCTCGGTTAAGGCATCCAGTCTGGTCATTGTCTGTTACCGTGTGTGCCCTGTGCCAGGCAGGCATGCTGTCTGGTATTTCCAGGGACTTCCTATTCTGCCTGGCATAAGGTTATGCACCATCCCGAGTATGTACTGCGTATTAGCTAAACATATTGAAGAGAAATAAAACTTCCAGTGACACCAGTGAGTGTTATACAATGCATTTAGTACAGCCTGGGTCCTGTAGCTCAGCGAGTATTGCACTAATAATGCAAAGGTCGTCACTCCAAGTCCCAGGGAGCGTGCATAAATTGTGACCCTTCCCTCTAGTATTACTTGCTTTGGATAGCTTCAGGTAAACGAATAATTGTAATTTTAAGAAGCTGGGTTTCTGCTAGGGTAGTGGTGTTTTCTATAACCAGCCTAGCTAATTAAATTTGAGATGAAGTGGTATAGTTCGCAAGTGACTGGCTATGTGTTTTATTCCTTGGGGATGTGTTGGAGCAAAAACCAGAGAGCACATTTCCCATCTCTAATAAGAGACAGGTGAAGACCCCCCCCCCCCCCCATCTATTTCAAATCTTGGGTAGCTTCTACTTGTGCTTAGATAACTGCAGATTCCCCAGGACAAATTGTGTTTCAATTTTGTCTTCAGAAAGCCTTGTATTTGTGTGGAGTCCATATATTGTATGAAAACGAAAATGTCTTAATAGCTGTTTATTCTAATAACAACACCTGTGCAGTGGATTAGCAATGGCAGTGGGTTTAATCTGGCAACACAATTCAAGATGGCTCTCATTACATGCCAGCCATCTTGTGGCTTAGTCATGTTAAGCATCATAGCAGTGAGGTGCCAACCTTTTGTTTTAGGTTGGTGGGCATTATCAGGTGGGGTTGTGGTGGCTTAACGCCAACCCCTTTTTTCCTTATAATGCAAACAAACAACATAATTTAAGATAACTCATACCAGGAGAAAGCTTGACTTAGCTCTACAGTAAGTTATGCCACAGGAAGACCTGACTCAAGGTCATAAAGTGATTCATATCACAGGAGGAATTGCCTCACCTATAATGTTAGTCATGCCACAGAAAGACTTGACTCAGTACTGTAAAGTGACTCATATCACAGGAGGACTTGCCTCGCCTACAAAGTGAGTCATGCCACAGAAAGACTTGACTCAGCACTGTAAAGTGACTCATATCAGATGAGGACTCGCCTCACCTAAAAGTGAATCATGCCATAGAAAGACTTGACTCAGCACTGTAAAGTGACTCATATCAGATGAGGATTCGCCTCACCTAAAAGTGAATCATGCCATAGAAAGACTTGACTCAGTACTGTAAAGTGACTCATATCACAGGAGGACTTGCCTCACCTACAAAGTGAGTCATGCCACAGAAAGACTTGACTCAGTGCAGTAACCCATGTCTCCCTTTGTAAGTTTTCAACTGAAAAGGCTGTCAGGCACGACAAAAATTGCACTTATTTTGTCATATAGCTGTGAGTCAGAAGCTTTTCTGGACATTTCTCTAAAGATATAAGCAAAGTCGTTGAAAATAATATTAGATTCACAGCCATTTAGTGCTATGGCACGTGTTTGAAATATACACCCACCCTCATCTAGAGCTGGGGGGCATTTCTGGTGTTTCTGATGTTGAGCTGCATATCCTGAGCCCCTATCCCCCAATACACCCCCCACCCCCAGCCGAAGGCCAGCAGTCAGCCTGAATGTAAACGAATTAGAGACCCTCCTTGGTCTTGCGAGTTCCATAAGAGCAATGTCGCACTAATAAATTTTAAAAATTAAATCATTAACTACCCCAGGGGTACGAGGGCAAATGAAGACGTGAGTAATTTGCGGGATCCGTGGGCGTTTTCTGCCTGTTTATGCTTGTGCTTCTGCGAGCCGAACGGCCCACTGGGGAATAAACATCTAGACCCTTCTGTCAGAGCCTGCATGTGGAAACGTTAATACTGCTGACATCTCATACCGTGCGGACAGAGTGAGCGCTATGGGGCTTGTACTCCCTGCAAAGCCTTCCCGGGTGAGATCATTTGATTGTCAGCTCTCTGTTCAGTGCTAAATGGCTTTAAATAATTGATTGCTCAGCTACTCAGACCACACCAGGCCCAGATCAGGGTTGACGTACAGTGACGTACAATAGTGCCCTTTTCACATGCTCTGAAATGTGTAGATGATTGAAAGATATGTTCTCATGACATTTGTGTTTTTTTTTTCCTATGGGGGGGGGGGTATATAACAATTTTTAAATATACATAACCTATTCTGTTAATTTACTTATTCCTATCCTCTGTGACTGTTTATGTAGTGCAGGGTTATGGGGAGCTTGAAGCCGGTCCCAGGAAACAAAGAACAAGGCCCAATATGAGATGACTGCCCATAACAGGACATGCACTTAATGAACACATTTTAAAGAGACCAGCTCACCTAAAGCTTATCCCTTTGGAATGTGTGAGGAGACCTGTTCAGATTTGTGGGGAGCATGCAAACTCGACACACACTGACCCAGGGTACCAATCAGCCCCCCCACACCCTTACACACACGCTGTAGGAGTGAGGTCACAAGGCCACTGAGTCACTACTCCACCCTTGAATTCGTTTATAATGTAATGCCTCGGTCTCTAATTTAGATTTTTGCTTTTCTTTAGGGTCACCCCTAGGGGGCAGAATAATTGATGGCTGGGGACTGTAGGTATCGGTGCCACTGAGGAAGGCTGTTTCAGGGAGCCTTTAGTGGGCTTTGTCGCTCTTCTTTGGTTTAGTTGGAGTTAGCTGTGAGTGGATTTGTAAGGCATGACTGTGGCCAACAACAGTCATTATTAAAAAAGGCACTTATCATATTTAATAGCAAAATCCTACCGCAATTATCTGTAATGGAATAGTCTGGGTTACCATCTGCACCTAATAGCTGGGATTCATATTTCTTCTTAAATGTAGTTTCCCTCCAAAATGGAAGATCTCTTCCAGTGAGACTGCAGCAGTCAGTGATTAACAGCACCGCGCTGGTCCACACTGGACCTTGTCAGTATGGCCAGTGCATCTCCTCACTGTTATGGTGGCATGTAAACAGATGGTAACAATTTTGAATGTCTTTCGATAATAATCAAGACACAGGCCATCTGCAACTGCTGAAAACCGGTCTTCACTTTGTATTCCTGTGATGTAAATTTGCTCATGCTTCGCTATAGAATAATGCAACCAAATTGCTTTTTAAGTACCATCTACTTATACTTATACTTTTTAAAGGGAAGGGTGAGTTTTTGCAAAACCAAATCAATGCAGATTAATATAAAAACGAAGTTACAGTCTCTCTCCCTCCCTCTCTCTCTCTCTCTCTCTCTCTCACTGTTTCTTTGTTATTCTGTCTCTCCCGTGGTGATAAGGCGTGGGCATTTGTGATGAGGTGTGAGCAGAACAATTTTAAGTTGTTATTACCCATCTTAAAGGAAAAGCTCCTTCAGGGTCGTGTACGAACACAAAAAGCCATATTGTGAGATATTAATAAAGCAGTATCTGTACTTCACCTTTCCTCAGTCAAATGAAATAAATGACACATTTTAGCCCGAGAGGGTCGCTGAGCTTTGTCTCAGCTGCGAATGATTAGGGCAATGGATTTTCCGTATTTACCCAAACATTTCCTGGAATGAGGAATTTCAAGTAATTAAACTCACTACGACCTCTGCTTACCTTATCGAGCGGTGGGTGGGAGCAGGTACTGTATATGCTGGTGGTGGGGGGTGGGGGTTGCCTGATTGACAGTACCCTTTGCCTGGATGATAGCAAACATTACCGAGAGGGACCCCCCCCCACCCCAACTGACAAAATTTACCCTATGCTCCACACCCCCCTATTTGAGCTCCTGCCCCTCAGTGCATGGCAACTGGAAAAAGTTTTAAAGAATGCCAATGTTATTTAGAATCTCTGTTTGGCATCAGATACAACATACACTTGGGGGCTGGCTAGTACTGGAAAGACACAATATATAAAACATGGTTTGTGGTTCATGTGTCATTGGATGTATTTTAAAAGCGGATCGCAGTTTGTCACAATGTGGGATGAAGCGTCACTTTCTTTTTGAGCAAGGAGAGTAACCATTATGACTAGCGGCCAGGGAATGCTGTCTTTAGTTACAGCAGATGACTTTGCCATGCAGGGTCATTCATGTCCACCTTTCCAACAATGCATCAAGCTTTACAAACCCCATCCATCCCATTGCCTGTCAGATCTGTAACGGCCCAGAGGGTCACGGGACATGTTAGCGCAGGGCTTACAAATTGCAAAGAGAATGAATCGGGGGGCTACACAGAATCCCTGAAGCAACGAGTGGCACGTTTGCCGTAGAAGATCACGCTCACTTTGGGAAGTCATGCGTTATTCATGCATGCGGCCCATGATGCATTTCACCAAGCTCGGCACAGGGTCTGTCTCTGTGCTGCGCCTAGACCCGACAGGTGGAATGACACTGCATGTCTAGTCGGATATTCTTTTGCTTTCATAGTTTGTTGAGTAGTTTGTTTTTATGACCATTCAGCCACCAGCAAGTATCTGACTGGCCAACAACAGCAATAATTAAATTAGGCCACCGAGTCACTTTTAGAATCATTTTAGAATCATCAAATATATGTGTGTGTAAATAAGGGCGGCACGGTGGCGCAGTGGGTAGCACTTCCGCCTCACACCTCTGGGACCAGGGTTCGAATCCGGCCCAGTTCC
>JAODKL010000017.1:85940-104265 GCA_026780765.1 Petrocephalus schoutedeni
ATCTCAGGTTCCCAAACGGCCATGGGCTAGATGTGACTGGTCCAACAACAGGATGTGGAAGATCAAAGGATCTCTCAGGCAAATAAGCCCATCAATGAGGAAGGAGGTGAGCAAACATGAAGGAGAGTGCCCAGCCCTGAACATGACATGAACACAGCATCCCAAAGGCTAACACGCAAGAAATTACTCTCCTAAAATATAATATGTGGATAAACATCCCCACTAGAAAATCCAGCGCTCCCATTAACCTTGAGCCACTGGTTTCCTCAGCTCCCAGCTGAGTGAGGGCCACTTCCAGGGTGTTCCATGGCCAGCACAGTGAGCTTTTGCACCTTTACCAGATGAATTTGGTTCATGCTCATGACATTATTATTAATGGCCAAAAAGCATAAATATAAAAATTACACACAAAAATTACTACAATGGTACCCCTTGTAGTTACAGCACTAGACAGGAAATCTACTCATAATGGGAGTAGATGTTTTTCGTTTCACCTTCCAGGTTCACCATCTTCCAGATTCCATGCATATGCAGAATGTTTTTAATGCTATTAATTTTTTTCTTTTTGGAAAAAAATAAATATGAAAGATGTTTTCATCAATTAAAGTAGATAGAATTCTCTGGGGTTAGATCCTCATAAGGTGGCTGCAGACTGATGGATGATTCAGCGACTTTCCCAAGGTTCTCACTGAGCATCAGACTCGGCTCCTCCATGAAATGCAGGGTTATTAATAGAACGTCCACATTATACACGTGTTTGTAGGAAAGTGATCGTTCTTCCCTCCGGATAAAAGGGCAGAACTTTACTTTGGCAGTTCTGATCAACATCAGAGCGAGGATAAATCTGGCTTCTGCTGTTTCCTTGGCAACCTGAAATGAAAATCCGTCATATTAATGTTGAGGGGAGAAAAAAAAGATAATTGTCATTCTTAACCTCTTCAAACATCCATTTAGCCTAATATTAATGAATAATGGATATTTACTGTTTATAGCAAAATGACTATGTGCATATGAATAATTGTATGAAACACAATATGATGATTTTGTATGAGCATAAAGCATTGAAGTACTGGGGTATTCTAAGACTAGGGACATAGTTATCACATTTACATTTTTTCAGCTCGAAGCTGCAAACAACATAGTATTTATGGCTGATATGCAAATATGTGGCTTTGTACGATAACCCTCCAAATGACTGATGAGAACCTCTTATTAACATCTGACATATTAAGAACAAGATGAGAGAGTCGCTCCAGAGCGAAAGATCCAAGGCACGCGAGGAACTTTCAAATTAAATAAAGAGCATAGGCTCTAAACTCCAGGCAGCTGACAAACATGGAATTCAATTCAGATAAGAGGGATGAATGAGTTGGCCAATGTTAAGCAAAAAGATATATAGAGAGGGAATGTAAGGAGAGAGAGAGAGAGAGAGAGAGAGAGAGAGAGAGAGAATGACATTGTCGCTCAGCCGCAGTAGAGAAAAATCCTGAGCCTGAAAGCAAAAATCAAAACACAGGTAGAACGAGTGTGATTTAATTAAATATTGATGAGACGGATTTTGAAATTTGCATAATATAGCAGAAATCACGGCCTACTGTGTTGTTCTAACTGGGAATGTTAATTGGCAGCTTCTGGGTGAGTGCGGAACAGCCTAACGTAGGGATGAAGAACACCCGTCAGCAATTAGTGCCACGTCCTGCCCAGCCTCACCCTCCTGTTTCTTCCTTGCCGTGGCCCTAACAAGCCACACCTGCTAATTATTCGCCTGACCTCTCGTTCCAGCCCATCTGTGTTTCTCTCCAGCTGCCTTTGGCTCTGCTCCTTTGATAATCCATTGTTTGCCCCAATGCCTCTGCTCCTGCGTCCTCCGTTCTGCCCGCATATGACAGAATCACGCCATTCTGCGAACCCTAAATGGTCCCCCGGGTGCTCGCCACAGATCGCCTCACCCTGTTTCAGGCGTATTTACGGCAATATGCGCAGGCAGCAGCACACCTCTCCCCAGAGAGGGTCGGTCATCTCCAGGGGTGTGTAGCCGCCCTCCCCCCGCCAGACTCCCGCCAGGAGGAGGGGACGGTCACAGTGGGGGTTCTAAGAGCCCTCTGGGAGGAATTCAGCACCCCTCCTCATGGAGGAGGAGCCCACCACAGGAAGAGGACTCCCCGTCGCCCGCCACAGGGTGACCTGCCTCCACATCGTCACCGGAAGGCGGACCGCGGGACGCTACCCCGGGAGAGACGGCGGTTCCTCCAGGCTCCACAGAGTTCTCCGTTAGCTCCCGTGGATGGAGATGGGGGCTTCGGAGAGAACGGTACCCAGCGCCAGAGCCCATCCAGGCCCCTGCTTCAGCCCCACAAGCTCCCTGTAGACAGTGCCCTACCCCAGTGAGAGCCCTGCGGAACCCATATCAGCCGCGGCTGTGTTCTTCAGGCTCGTCTGGACGGCTGCGGGTGTTCAGGCGGGCGCCAAGCCTAAGCGAGGCCACCGCCACGCCTGGCCTAGAGGAGGCTGTCCTGCCCACACCAGTTATGGCCGACACAGGCGAGGCCCAGATTCTCGATCGAATTCTCAATGCAATGGCCAGGCGTCCCAGTACTTTTGTCCACATAGAGTATATGGCGACAGAAGCTCTTTAAAATGCACAGATAATTAAAAAAACAAAAAATTAGACCAATCTAAAATAAATGTAATTATTATAGGATTACACTGTGAATTTTGCTTCACTCGTAGGATGTAGTGCTTTTTTTAAGCATATCAAAAAAAAAAAGATAAAAATTCATGTAACATAGCAACAAGGGTTTTTAATATTCAGTTGATACACTTGACTCAGCCAGACAGATGTAAACATCTTACAGCACATTAAAAATGTACTTTCGACATTTTTCAAAATGTCTCTGCATTATACATACACCTTTTACATCATGCATCTAATAAGTTTTCATTTTATAATTTTTTTTTTTTCACGCCACACAGTTGTGTCCTAGTTGCTACCCCACTGCCAACGAGTGGCTGTAATGGGATTTTAGGAGGGGCATCGTAATACTGCAATACAGTATTACAGTAACATATTCACAGCAATGTCATCTTATCTCATCACAGCGAGATTTATGCCATATTAGACATCATATTACACAGCACATGGGAGAAGATGCACCCCTACAGTTTTGTTTTTTCTGATAGGGAAAAATGACATGGCCCAAAGTAGCTTTTGAATGTTCCATCATGGAGATAATCGAAGCTGGTCTGAAAGTAATGCAAAAAATTGATTTTGGCTACCATGTATTGTGTTGCATGCTATCCTGTTAATTGTAACTGGGGGAAATTACCTGTCCTTATTATTCTTGTGACCATGTTTTATTTGTTTGCATTACACATGTGACTTTTTTCCTATTTCAGTTGGCGCGTGCAGAGACAGTGTTAGTCACCAAGCTGTATCGCGTTCCAGAGATGGTAGACAGTTGATTTATTCTTTGGGTCAGATACAATGTGAAACTATGCTTTGCCCAGGCTAAAGGAACTGAACAGATTTCCCAGAGGATGACACAGATTAAGAATATAATCTTCAACATTATCAGTAAATGGAACTGTGAGCATGCACGTTAATACGCTCTATTCATTCTGAAGCCGCAAGCTAATGCCTCCTGCAAGCGGTCGCTGCGCCTTATAGCGACAGAAGTTCCCCGACAGTCGCTGGAGGTAATTTATTCATCACCAGACCTAAGCTGCAGCTCAGCATTCCCTCTGGATAGCTTTGTGCCCGTGTTATCACTGCCCCCTTATCAAGCAGAGGTGCTGGATAAATGACTTTCTCCCTCACACAATTGTAGCAAACAAGGACAGAAAGCCACCGATGACGAGTTCGGCTGGCACCTCACTTGATAAGGTGATGCGTGTGATTGGCGATGGCTTTGGATCTGCTTATTCACCCATCCATACCTATTCCAGCTGATTTTGTGCTTAGGCAGCGTAGGACATACCTGGATGCCTGTCCATCACAGGAGCACCCGAGGTGTGCGAATGCTGGTTATTGTTTATGATATCAGCACCACGTGATGTGACGCTGCGGACACGCTGGGATCCTGCCAGGCCCGGGGGAACAGAATTCAGCTCCACGTCGGCGAGAGACCTGGAATTCCCCAAGGACTGCAAAACAGGACACGGCTGATGGCCGCTAAGTGCAGCACAGAAAGGGGCGGGGCCATCTATCTCAGCATGTCACGCGCAGACGAGGGGCAGCAATCAGAGAGAGACATTGCTGCTGTTTCCTCTTCCCTCCCTAATAGGCAGCCCCCAGAGGACGACCACCCAGAGGGGACGGCTGTCTCCCAAACATACCAACCTGAGACCTCCACGGGGCAATAAATACCAACCTCATTCCCAACGTAATCTGGCCAATGAGAGAGCTTCCTCCATCAGATCACATCTCTCAGTCCCCTCCCCCATCTTTCATCATTCCCGGGGTAATCTGACCAATGAGCGAGCTTCCGCCCACAGATCATGTCTCTTAATTCCCTCCCCCATCCTTAATCATTCCCGCCCTCTACCGATAACTCCTCATTAACGAGTCGTCCCACTGTGACGTTCACGACTCACATCTCAGTAGCAATAAGCAAGGCTAATTGGACATGTTCAAATGCATAATCGTTACATAAAGTTTCAAGAACCTTAATATCTGCATATGTATATTTTTATGTCTTGTGTCTGGTTCTGAAATGGTGCCTACCCACAAATTTGGCTTGCACAACTCCCCAGCCCTCAACTACCATCCCTGCATCCATCAGACCCAAACATCCATCTGGCCACTTACGCCTAAATAAATAGCACCCCCCTGCAGATTTTTACCCACAGCTCCAACTCTGTGCCTTCTTACCCACCTCAGGAAACACAGAGTGAGGCCAATATTAGGATAAAAGGGACGTGCTGTCAGTTTCAAACCCTGCATAAAAACCTTATGGAAAAATGCCTTTCGGAAAACAATGGCTGACATTTTGCATTATACCATTTCTAACAGGGCGCTCCCGTGGAGCAAAGTTATGACAGGTTAATTTCTGCTATACCTGGTGATGCTTCACGGAAAAGAAAAGGGTGAAATTAATCAATCTAGTTTGTCGATCACAATATATATATATATGTACGATAGCATTTCTGAAATTACAGGTAGGGAACATGTACTGAGGGGATGCTATAGGCATTATATTGCACATTACTAGTATGATTAAACATGACTTTGAACACATTTAGGATTAAACTCAAATTGGCCGTTAAATAAATTAGAAAACGCAAAATGAAGGTGCTTCATGTAAACCAGCGGGAGCTGTTTTTGACAGCTGAAGGATTAGGAGAGTGAGAAGTGGATGTGCATGAAGGGTTAGTGTGCAACCTTGGCAGAATAACCTGAAATGACCAGTAGTCAATTTAAAAATCCTGCAACAGGGGCTTCGACTAAA
Source organism: Petrocephalus schoutedeni (assembly GCA_026780765.1). Classification (NCBI taxonomy): domain Eukaryota; kingdom Metazoa; phylum Chordata; class Actinopteri; order Osteoglossiformes; family Mormyridae; genus Petrocephalus; species Petrocephalus schoutedeni. Next base: position 91,388 of record JAODKL010000017.1, read on the forward strand.
CATCAGCATGATGTCATACAACATGAACCTCTAAAATATATACAGGAGTGGCCAAAAGTTTTGAGAATGACAAAAAATGTTGGTTTTCACAAAGTATGCTGCTTCTGTGTTTTTAAATCTTTTTGTCAGATGTTTCTATGATGAAATGAAGTATAATTACAAGCATTTCAAACATTTCAAATGCATTTATTGAAAATTACATCAAGTTTATGCAAAGACCCAATATTTCCAGTCTTGGCCCTTCGTTTTCAAGACCTCTGCAATTTGCCCTGGCATGGTGTCAATCGACTTCTGGGCCAAATACTAACCGATGGCAACTCATTCTTGCATAATCAGTCCTTTTAGTTTGTCAGAATTTGAGTGTTTTTGTTTGCCCACCTGCCTCTTGAGGATTGACCACAAGTTCTCAATGGGATTAAAGTCTGGGGAGTTTCCTAGCCATGGACCCAAAATCTCGATGTTTTCTTCCCCAAGCCACTTTAGTGCTCCATCATGCTGGAAACGCATTGTTCTTCACCACACTGTTCCTGGATGGTTGGGAGAAGTTGCTCTCGGAGGATGGGCGATACCATTATTTATTTATGGCTGTGTTCTCAGGCAAAATTGTGCATGAGCCTCCTCCCTTGGGTGAGAAGCAACCCCACACATGAATGGCCTCAGGATGCTTAACTGTTGGCATGACCTTTACTTCTCCGGACAATAATTTTTCCAGATGCCCCAAACAATTGGAAAGTGGCTTCATCAGAGAAAATTACTTTACCCCAGTTCTCAGCAGTCCAATCCCTGTACTTTTTGCAGAATATCAGTCTGTCCTTGACGTTTTTCTCCGAGAGAAGTGGCTTCTTTGCTGCCCTTCTTGACACCAGGCCATCCTCCAGACGTCTTCACCTCACTGTGCGTGCAGATCTACTCACACCTGTCTGCTGCCATTCTTGAGCAAGCTCTGCACTGGTGGTGCCCCAATCCCGCAGCTGAATCACCCTTAGGAGACGGTCCTGGCGCTTGCTGGGCTTTCTTGGGGACCCTGAAGCCTTCTTCACAGCAATTGAACCTTTTGAACAACTGAACCCTAATTGAACAAGGGATTGCAATTAATTGCAATTGATCGATCACTCTTCATAATATTCTGAAGTATATGCAAATTGGCATCATAAAAACTGAAGCAATATACTTCGAGAAAACAAATATTTGTGTCATTCTCAAAACTTTTGGTCACAGCTGTTTACACATATATATAGATATGTATGTACAGTGTGTGTGTGTGGATTATGCTTACTGTATATTACATTGTGTGGACCAAATCACATTGTGATAAAAACCTGTTATTTTGACATTGTGGGGATTATTTTAGGTCCCCACAAGGATTGGTAAATGCAATCAAAAAACTAAAGATGTCAAAAGTCTCGTATTTTGTGTGGTTATTTGCGGTTAAGGTTACGGGTGGGTAGGGGTTACGGGTGTCATGTTAGGATTGGAGTTTTACCTATAAAAATGAATGGAGAGTCCCCACAAAGATATAATTACAAACGTATGTGTGTGCGTGCGTGTGTATGTGTGTCTGTATTTCCGGAACAAAACATACATGGGAAATATCAAATGGAATGACCCTCATTATGATGTCATAATAGACCTCTTTTTCCTTCTCATTTCTCATAAATTGGAAACTGTTTCAAGGTAGCCTTTAAGCTTCAGGGAAAAAAAACTGCCTAGAATTATAATAGAAAGGACAGTAGCAGCTGATCGATGCTTCAGCAATAGTCAGACAAGGTGCCAGAGTTAAGTGGAGACGATTATGAAACAGTTAGACTGAGTTAGACTTTACATTGATTTGATCTTCCATTGACGTCCCCTTTAAAACCCTTGCTATGCTATTAAGCACAATCAATGTGTAATCCAGACAGCATAATAGGAGTACAGAAGTGTGAGGGACAGAGAGGCAGGAAAAACAGAATGCATTTTGTGTTATTTTATCTGAATGCCTATTTATTACATGAAGTGTTATTTCTGAAGCCTATACAGGTATTATTCCCCACGATGGAAATGCCCAGTGATTCATTTAAAGGACGTGTTTGATGTGAGGAATACAGCACAGTTTGCTTGGTGCACGCTCGGGATCGGGCTGCATCGTAGGCTTCGCTCTTCTTGCCCAGGATTGATATTTCCTTTTTTGCCTCATGGTTTCCTCCCAGGGGGACCTACAGGCAGTGTTACAATCACACCTGATGGCACCAAACAGGCCCAGCAGTAGCTGTAGAGTTGAATGAAACCCAGGACTTCATGCACTGAAGCGCACATGGACATGGCGTAACCTTTCATTCTCAGCCTCAAGGGCCACAGTGCAAATTTCTGCTGTGTCCACGGTAAAAATACGTTTGAATTGTTTCAGCTGGACACAGATAAAACTATAGTTCTGTCTGAACATGTCAGTATGAAAAATAGTTAAATGGCATGATGATAGTATTTTAAAGAAATATATTTTTGTCCAAATGTTCCTCAACCCCTTTGTGGTTCTATTCTCTGTAAAAATAAAATCCTAGCTTGTTTTGCTTTCAGGATTTATTACATTATTCGCAAAAAAAAAAAGACTTTACAGACAAGTGAAACAAATAAAATAGTTCACCCTACTGAGTTTTTAAATATTTAACATAGTACACATCTTCTCCTGTTTCGGTGGCACCTAACTGTGTATTCTTGATTTCCCATTTCTAACTAAAACACCACTTAATGTTCAATGATAATTCTTCGACCATATTGCAATAAAAACCAATAGTAGACTTAGCATTTTATTATGGCATGACTGACATTATGGACTTTTAACCCTGGGAGTGGGAGTCCCTGGCTCTACACTGTGCCCCCTGGGACAAGCCCCCCATGACTCTGTCCTGTACAAGCGATTGTGAAAGACGGATGGACACAGGCCAGACTCCATACTAAAAAATTGTACTCCTGATACGGGAGACCGCGTACTCACTGTACGTCACTCTGTAACTTCAGACTCACTAGAACTAATGACCCTTGTCAATGCTACATATTATTTGAAAGTTTACACGGTAAAAGAGCAACTGAAATTTTAAAAGTTAGACTGTTCCATACAGAAAACATCCATTCAGTGAGAATAATTGAGTGAAACTGGATTTTGATATCAGAGGGCTGAGAATAGGATTATTGAGACAATGCTCCCAAGCAGAGCTAGAATACTATTGTGCAGACCAGCAAACAAACCAAGGCCAATTCAACCAAAGATGCTTTTCGGTGTTCCCCGGCAAAGCAGTCTGACTCAATTGTCCATAGAATTTGCCGCGAAAGACCTCCCCCATACTCCCATGGCTCTCTATAGTTCATGCTTTTTGATTTCATCACTCTGGCATCATCCTTTGCGTGGACTGGCTTGCATAGTTACCCTCGAGATACGAACCCCGCCCCCCACCAACGTCACAGATAACGCTGCCACGTGTTCTCATGATTTCACCAAATGATTTCATCATTTATTGCCCTGCGGACTCCGTTAGCTACTCATTAGCGGAGTGGCTAAGTGACCTGGAATTACATTGCCCAAGTTTTCTTGGAGATGTCGGCTGTGCTCAGGCTGTACTGTACTGGTGAGGAATTCATCTTGTGTTTATATGATAGGTCCCTCCAGTGCCTCCGTTGCACACACCAAAGTGCGATGCATTGTAAGAGGAACTGAGTACACCACCCCGCCATTAGATTGCAACCTTGCTTCATGAGGGATTCTCACATGTTAACTGGGCTTTGTTGATTGGGCGTGAGGTGTCTAGGGCTACGGTGCTGAGCCCTTCCAAAGTGACTGGTGGCCTGTCACACAGCAATAAACCTTATTATAACCAAACACTATGTTTGAATTATGTTTTTCATATAGCACTTTCATTTTTGGGCTTCCGTAAATATTCGTGTTGTGTAATCCATTTCAAATATTAAGCTGTATTGTTATAGCTGCACTTACACTATGTATGTGAAATGACTCCCATTTTAATTCTATTTCCTTATATTCAAATTCTAATTGCGATTCTGCAATGTTTTTTTCAACCAGTTTTATGAATTGCATTTCATTTTCATGGTCATTCGCAAGTCAATTCTGAAAGGGGCACAACCATGTTATGAACTGACAATGCGCAAAGGAGTTACAACACCAAGCGCTGTTCGGGCTAAATTACAGTCTACATTATAGTTTTATATTTGACTTAACTGTACAGTTAACTGTACATGTTATTAATTTTGACTTTTTATATCATTGCTATTATTACGTTGGCCAAAGAAGACCGCCAGTGTGTTTTCGTGGTGTATTTTGGCCAATCTCTGCATCTCTGTGACAGGACAGTAGGCAAAAGTTCAAACAGCGAACTACTTGGAAAATAATGAGTGGTCCGGAGCTCTTGTAAATCTACGAGTGAGATAACGAACTACTAAAACTACGAAGGGTTTTGGGGCAGCCTTATTAATTAACGATCAATCTTAAGGGCTCGATAACGAACTACTTAGCGCTATGATGCTTTGGGGCAACCCACCCCAGGTTTTTCAAGCACTTCTGTATGTTCAGATCAGAGACCAAGCTGTGCAACGCAATGACAATAAAGCTTAATGCAATCTAACCAGTCAACCTGTGCGCCCCCAGTCCTGCCCCCCAATCAGTTCTGCTCAGCATCCTCTGTGGTTACTAACTCTTCTAGAACTTTTTTTGAAAGTCTTCTACCCACTAGTACTATATTGCTCTCCACCTCCATCAGTAGGAGCCCACATTCCATGCACTGTGTGTATGTGTGTGTGTCTTAGATGAATTGTATACTCAGGAAGCTTTACTGCACACCACTGAGCTGTTTTTTTTTGCACTTGTGGTCTTCCTGTTAACTTTAAGGAGTCTGGCCATTAACGGGGTGCAACCTGCATGTCTGGAACCAAAAATCACACCACAATCAAAGGTTGGACCATGACTCCGAGCTGCTCTGATGCTTAGCCAAAAGGTGATGGAAACTGCCGACCTTGTTGCTGTGCTGCATATATTCAGCCGCAGGGGCGTGGTTCTGTTTGGAACAGCAGGCTGTTTGTTATAACAAGCACTTTACCTAATGAACAGGCCACTGAGTGTGTTTTGTCATTTATCTGTGATACATAGTGGCCGGACACTGTGACCTCACTCCTCCAGATCCCGCCTTCGTAAGGAGTTTGCACATTAAGTCCATCTGCATCAGCTTCCACTGTCTACTCAAATGTCTTCCCACAGCAGAGCTTGTATCGTGGTTCCAGCATCTTACAAGGAAGCCACTTGCTCGGCTCCTGAGGGGACTGTTCCAGGCACGTCCCGCTGGGTGCAGGCCCTGGGGCCGACCCAGGATATGCTGGAGGGACGATATCTCCCAGCTTGTTTGGGAGCAACCAGGGATCCACCAGAAGGAGTGGAGTTTATGGGCGTGATATGGGAGGTCTGGTTTAACCTGCTTGAAATACTTTATCTCTTGTCATGTTGTCCAGATCTTCTTATGGTAAGGGAGACCTGACAATATAATCGAGGCTGGATTCTTGATTATTATTATTCCTACCTTAACCTTATTTCCAAAGGCAACAACAAATGTTCTGGCAAGTTTAAAGCTGAAGCAGATTCTCATTGGGGTTGTAAGTTATACTTTCCTTGCTCGATTTAATTGAACCAGTCCCTCAGGAGAATCAATCAGTTTGTTTTATTTGGGCTTGCAAGGTGTCACGATCCATTATGGTGCCTTTTATTGTTCTATGCCGCTGAAAAGCCTCCGGATGATTTGTGGTGGTGGAAATTCACAGGAATGGCTCTGTGCTGCTGAAATTTCAAAAGCAAAATGAAAACTGTAAATGGGATCACACTACCTTGCTCCAGTGTCTCTGTTATATCAAGTAAAACTGCCGCATTTCAACACCAATGCTAATGCTAATCCTGAGAACAACATCTTCTGAGGCTTCATTGCCACTAACAATTTTAGTGCAGCCTGAAGTCTTAAATTGTATTTAAACCAAAATATGTATTGCACATCCACGAATTATTATTATTATTGTTGTTATTATTGATAATTATATAATAATAATAAACAAACAGAAGGCAGATAGATTATTAAAATTTCATTGTTATGAGGAAGAAAAAGCTATGTTTTTTTTTTCCTCTTTCCTAATGACAAGTGAATTCAAAAGAAAAGGCAGAAATAGCCTCTGCAAACAGTTTCCTTGGAAACAGTCAGAGTGAGAGGATTTTCTACTTTGAACACTTAAGCCTCCCCGAAAAGGCAGAGCTGAGGCTGCTAAAGATCTGAGAACCTCCTGTGACTGCACATGGCACAGAACCTTGATTGTGCATCTCCACTGAGGCCCAGTGTGGCATTTTAATGTGGAAAGCTGGACTACATTTACAAATCAAAGCATGATTTAAAGGCATTAGTAAAAGTAGTAAGATTAAGATCAATTATCTTCAGTCTTCACCTCAATGCACCTCAAGTGTAAATAAACAGGCATGTTTTTAATTTTCCAAAAACTACTGTAGGTGAACTGAAAATTCTAAATTGACCATAATTGCGCATGTTTGCCCTACAATGGATTGATATCCCATCCAAGAAGCATTGGAAGGTTATGAGGACAGGTTCACCACATATACTGACCATTGTAAGCTATGATATTTATTGACTGTTGCGTTACATTATGTTATGTTATGTTATTTGTTGCAAAATTTTTAGAGTACACATTAACATTCAACTAAGCCATTATGTGTGTGGGCAGTGTGAACTAAAAGCGTGCATGGAATTGATTTTCGCCTGCAACAAACTTGCTCTGTACCTGAAATTTTCCCATCTCAAGGGTGGAGTTTGGGCTTAAATTTATATTCATGAAATTCTCTATGGAGGTCAAATGTGAGTGGACAAAAATGAAACATTCTTGGAGAATTCAGCACTGAACTGGGAGGTATGTCCTTTAATGTAACACTCTTACCTGTATATCACCAATAATATTCACATTTATTCCATAACACGTTTTCCATAGCATTGTGTGTGACAGATTTGTTTTGCCATTTATAAAAAGCTATTTTTGTCTATTCACTTATTTATTTGGCTATTTATACAAACATATTCCACTATTTTATTCACTTTTATTCGCACAGAGCTAAAAGTCACGTTTTCTACGTGCACACTGAAGATAAAATGTAGTAAAAACTCCACCCCTTCATCTACATGCTCAAAGTCATGGGGGTTGGAGCCTAACCCAGGCATAACAGGACCAGGACGTAAGGCAGTGGAGCACCCTGGACAGGATAGCAGCCCGTCACAGAACGTGCACACATAGAGGAAATCATAGACTAGAGGCAGTTTACCTCTGACAAATTACCTGTGTAGCATGTCTTTGGACTGGGGGAGCAACCCCGCACCACAAAGAAACAGGTAATCTCATATAGCACTTACAGCGGAGGAAGATGCAGTTTGTTGCCCAACGCAAATCACATGCTCAAAACTCCATCCATCCATCCATCCATCATCCTTCCATCCATTTACTGTACCCGCTTCTCCAATTCACGGTCATGGGAAATTTAGGTCCTAAATTTGGTTAATCTTGATCAGTCTTGTAAGTAACAATTATTTCCTGCCATCCATATATAGACTATTGTGGCTGTTTTAGTTGATGTCAGATGTTATTAATGTTATGCGTGCCATTGCTGGCGCAAGGCTGGAATTTTTTTTTTTGAGAACCTGGACCCACAGCAGCCAGTCACACTTGGCGATGATCGTAGTTTCATTTAAAAATTTGAAAGCTATTGGATAAAGTAACAGGTAAAGAATGACATGAAATTGAAATTTGAAGAACCCCCCCCCCCCATCCCATGGCTGGGTCTCTGGTTGAAAGCTACTAGATGTTCAATTGAATGAAAACAAAATGGACACATTCTTCAAGAAGGCAGCCTTATCAATGAGATGCAATTAGTCTGTATATTCATAGGCTCTGCAGCAAGGCCCTCCTGTTATTAATTTAACATACTGTGATATCCACAGTGACTGCCCCTGGTATAAGTAACCGCTATTGTCTCCCATTACTGATAACCCTGTTCCTGTCATAATGCCTAATGAACACACCATTCTCTATTTCCACATCGCAACAATGCAGCCAAAGGTGCAAATTCCATCATTCACAAGGTACTTGTTGGCTTTGGCTGAGGATATCTCTGGGTGCCTTGATGCTGCATAATTGAAATTGCTTTAGCAATTTATTCAGCTGTAAGTCCTATCGAAATCAAGTGTAATTAGGTATTTTCTTCTTCCTGTTCAAAAACAAATCCAAATCCGGCGTCAACATAACAGGGATTTCCAGGTTTAAAGCAGCCCCCTGAATTTCCGTTCAATTTCACGTTCATTTAACTAGGCTCGGTACGGCGCAAACGTCAATGTACGACAACAGCGGCAAATGCGGAAAACCAGACTGCAGCAGCGAAGTTTTCGCTAAGGCTTAGCGAGCCGTTTAAAGACCAAACAGAAACTCGGCATGCTAACGGGGCATCTGTGAGGCCAAAGCGATTCTCCAGCACAAAGCTGTAAGAGATGAAATTCTAGAATGCTTCCCAAAGCCACTTCTTATTTCTGACCATAAAGTATATTGAGTTTTCCTTTTAAACGTGAGTATTAGAAGGATTAGCTGTAACCAGTTTGCCAACATGATCTTTATCAAGGCAGAAAATGAGTTGCTTTTCTACTGAAGCTTATAAGCTATACTAGAAATCCATTGCTGCACTCCAGGGTTGCCTGTCCTGGTCAGCCTTTATACCCACTCCCTGAGTCAAAGGCTCTGTCATTGTAATATTCCACTTTCAAGCTGAATATTAGAGAGCTCTTTAATGTTCAGGCTCTCCAGCTTCAAAACCACTCTGTGTTCAAAATTAATGGTATGGAATTCATCCCATTCGTATGCCGAAATAATGCCGTGCCTTGATACAGCTTAAAGTTATTTATTTAGAAAATAAATAATTACCACAAGATCTGTCTGTATGACAAAGATATGACATCAATCTTCCTCTCGGCAAACATCAAATCAGCTTCATGCACCAGGACATAATTATCATTTTTTTCTCTCTCTTTTTTTTTTTTTTTACAAAATGTAATTACAAGGTCAGACTTACTTGTTATTATTCAACATTTGCGCGTTTCAGAAAACTGTTTAAAATGTACACAGCGTACTGGAGTGAAAGCCTTTACCTACTATCCTAATGACAACGTTTCAATTAAACTGATCCTTTCAGCCTTGTAGATATTTGGCTTATTATAAATTACTGTAAGTGTCATAAGCCAGGCTCTGGCTACAATCCTTCATGGTCGGGCGTCGACTTTGGCACCAGAAAAGTGGGAATTACAAAGCTGGCCATATGGAAATGAAGTTGTTGGACAAAGCTATTGGCTGGACCTCTGCTCTCGTACAGGACGGCTGACCTTTCATCTCCTTTTAAGTCTCTCATCAGTGTGGAGTAATAACTCCAGTGTAGACTGAGACTGTAAAATACCCTAACCCCAATTCTAACCCAGCTGTACACTGAACTCCAGTGCGGGTCATCCCGTTAGGAGACACAGTGACACTCCGGTGACACTTGCCAAGGGCCCACATGGGTTTTGAACGCTGTTGTACCCTGTCTGAATAAAGATCAGTCGAGAGGTTGGTGGATGAGTGCAGCATGCCTCATAATCAGAGGGGTTTTCTGGGGAACAAGCTGACCATTTTTCAGCTAAAGATGCCTCAGCATGCATTTCCATTCAACATGCCGCGTTTACCATCTGGATTTGCTAATATGCTCCGGAGGCAAATAAATAAATAAACATATATATATATATTCATATCATGGAAATGTACGAATTTAAACAAAATGACGGCATACTCATCCAGAAATCAGAGAGAATTCCACACCCACCTGCATGTGTTTCAGGGATGAGCCACAGATGGAGGTGTTATTTTATGAAATTTACAATGCCGGTGTCTTTTAAGTCAACTGGCAGAATGGGAAGGACTGCAGTTGTCCTTCTGTAGGGGAAGCCCTTCATTTCAGCGAGGAATAAAACAGTGCTGCTCCGTCAGTGCGAAACCAGTGAGCTCAGGTCCCCTCGGCTGAGTCATACGAGATTAACGTCCTTTAAAATTCAAAAGAGCCCGTCACACGCGCGACGGTGCCACAGTCGGGTTCCCATTCGGGCAGCCTGAAAGGCCGCAGCATTCAAAATGTCATGCCGTTACTGCGAGAAAATATCCAGCGTGGCTACGTGTTAATTCAGCCCCGGGTGTGATGTCTGGGAGTGCTTCGGGGAGCAGGACCGTGGAGCGTCGCTGTAAGCACTCTTATCACAGGGGAACACAGTGCAGGCCAGGAGTTTGGGCTGGAAATTGCCAGAGATCTCCCAGTTCAATATTATATCAATATTTGTCAAATTTATATGTATCATGATTTTAATACTTTTTGCTGTGGAGTAGTTCAGGTTTATATCTGAGGTATAGACAAGGGCCGTAACAGAAAACGTATTTGTCACGTGGCTTTTGGTTACATCATTAGCATATTTTTTCTTGTATTCCTTTTGGGGAAAGTCTCTTTTTGCCCACCTTGTCTTTCACACACATGTAGGTGAGAGCAAGCTTGGCAGCGAAGGGCAGCCCCCTGCAGCAGCACCCATGGAGCTGGGGGGCTCAGGGCTCTGCTCAAGGGCCCACAGAAATGTGACTATCCTGCCAAGGCTGGGCTCGACCGAAAACAGTATGCTAATTGTGACTGCGAGTTGGTTATGCCTATGCTGGTTACAGTCAGTCAGAACTGCCGGTTTGGTTTCCCAATAAATTACACAGCGGAAAGAGACCAAGACTGTCCGTCCGCTCTGTTATACTGAACTCAGATATGTTGCTGGAAACACATTCAACGTACTAACTCATTTGAGACAACATCATGTGAGGGTGTGTACAACTATAGCAGAAACAGTCTCTGCAAGTCAGTCTCTTTGTATCATCTCTTTTGCTAGGAAATTCAAACAAAATTCAAATTCAAATAAAAAAATAACGAAGGCTATAGGATTTGATTATATGGTTAATACCACACAAATGGTACTGGTATTACCACTATATATGCATATCCATGGCAAATCTTGCAGATAGCAATACTCATGTCTAGTTGTCTGTTTACATTCTAGAATGCAAGGTTCATTAAATTCTGGATATAATTTGAGTCTCTGAACACGCTTGCTCATTCATGGTAGAGTTGTGCCAAACTCACGCATATCAGTCCCTTAACGATATGTGTGTGCTACTGGGCAAAGATCCTCAGTATCTATCTGAATCGACTCCCCGCCCCCCCAACCCAACCCCTAGCAAGAATGCCTCAGAGAAGCAACTCAAAACAGGAAAGAATCTCCCCACATCACCGGTATTCAGGATCTTACTGTGTCCATTTTAAACTGGTCTATCGACGGCTTGACTGTAGGTAAAGCACAGGCACAGTCGTAAAAAAAGGTCAAAATAAAATTAAATAACTCAGCTATTACTTTGAAATTATCGTTATCATTTTATCGTTGCCATCATCCTTGTTGTCATCTGATGTTGCCATGGTTTTCATTGTTATTAGTTTTATTATATTTTCAGACTCAAGAGATGTCAGAAGAAGTGTTTCTTGTTGCTAGGTAACCCTGGCCGAAGCTCGGCATTGAAAGTACGGTCGTGACGTGCTTCGGGATTCTGGGTTGCATCCATCATGAGGAGAAACCTGTGTTTGTCTCCATGCGGAGAGAGAGAGAAAACACCCAGGAAGCGAGGCGAGATAAACAGCAACATTTTAAAAAAAGGGGAAATTATTCAAGTATGTTATGCGAAGCTAATCTGTTAAATATGCATTTCGCTGTGTCAGTCTGAGTGGGACGTATCCATACTTTGTCCTTTCATTTTTCTATTGTTGTTTTTCTGTGTTTGAGCTCCTGCTTTTGAGGTTTGACGCCCCTAAATGTCCGCGCATTTGAACTCAGTGGCTGCCTTGCAGTCTCCTCTGTCTGATTTACATTTAAAAAGGCCTTTGTGTTTGTCAAAGTGACGACCAGTATCGGCACATAGCCTTGATTTTCTGTTGAATATATGTGCATTATTTTTTATTTTTTAGCCATTTTCATTTTTTCTTTTGGCTATTAAGTAGGGGAATAATATCTCAAGGCATAAGCAATTATAAAAATGTGAGAATTTCCCAGAAAAAAATGGTATGTCATGGTGACATTGTGAATTGTTTCAGAAAGAATATTATTGAGGGGGGCTGACACAAAAATATGGGGTCTGAAGCCTGACGGCCTGTGGGATGGGATCACAGCTACCGCACCAACGTGGCTTCAGGTTTTTGCCAAGCGCAGCTTCCCAGGCCAGCCTGCAGCCACATGACAGGACCGCTGTTCGCAGCAGGAAACATTATGACGAGAGGATTAGTGAGGCTGACTTGTGCCAATATCACTGTGCACCCAGTCCAGGCAGCTACCTGGCAAAGTACAACGTCTGTCTGCCAAACTCCTGCCACGTAAACCTGGAAAAACATGCAAACCTGTAATTAGGAGGAGCTCTGTTAGAATACCATTCTACTCTACGACCTATAGTATCATTTTAGTGATATTTACATTTATTGTTTTATGTTTCTTTGTTTTTTTTTTCTTAGAAAGCTCGTATCCTGTCCATAGCTTTGTGCCCTCTGTTATCTGGAATATTCCCCTGGTCACCACAATCCTGTACTGAGTAAGTGATCATGGATGGACTGATTGGAGGAGGAAAAGGCCTTTTGTCAGGTTTTGGGTTGTCTGCGATGACCAGATGTGAAACAGAAGGCTGGCAGAAAGTCGCCTGCCTTTCTCTGTGTCCCACATCCGCTCCCA
>JAODKL010000017.1:129610-149568 GCA_026780765.1 Petrocephalus schoutedeni
TGCAACGCCACAGCCTACCTGAGTATTGTTGCTGACCATGTCCATCCCTTTATGACCACAGTGTACCCATCTTCAGAAAACTACTTCCAGCAGGATAATGCACCATGTCATAAAGCTCGAATCATCTAGTTTAGAGTTATTTGATGAAATGCTTAGTCCACATTTAGTACTTTCCTTTCCTGTGTCTGAAAAATCATTTCTTTAATTCATAAATCAGTTTTTCAAAAGTAAGTACTATATTACAGCTTTTGCAATCTTAATCAAGTCTATATTCTGTTTCTTCATTCTGTATATAGAAAATAATGTCAGCTTGAGGTTGGGAAGTGTTTGGAGTCATGCACAGTAGCCATGTAAGCATTTGTCATGCATTTTCAAACTAGGTGCCACAATGACAAATTGGCAATGATTCAGTTTTAATTTGTCAATGAGGCTTATTCTTCATAATGCAATTGATTCTATTATTTTATCAATGTAAATTATTATATATTAATAATGATCAAGTACGTTGTAAGAATTGTAGATAAGAAGGTATCAGCAAATGCAGATTTGTTATTGTTCATACCGTAATGCTGGGTACACTGTATCTGTCTCAGCATTTACATTATGCATGTCCCATGCTGGTGATAACAGGCCAACTCAAACTAATCAGCCGAAGCCATGAATACCTGCACCAGGTTGCCATTAGTCTGTCACCAGCACCCTACACAGTGGGTGGCCAACCAATCGGGTTCCTATGCACAGCAGCTGTTATGAATGAATATGGACAGCTGCATGTAAATGGCTGCCAGTGCTGACAAAGACACAGAAACGGAAAGTGCAGGGCCGCTATGGCTTTGCAGCAATCGGAAACAGCCAGATGGTCAACCATAGGTGAAGGATTTATGTGAAGTTTGGTCGGACACCCTCTCCTCTGCAGTGTATGCTCCTGCACGGTTCACAGCTCCTGTCTTGCTGCCCTTGCATTTTGCAGCACCGGCACGGGACGCCAACGAAGTCAAGACCAGCTTATGCAAATAGAAGATAGTAGAATTACTCACAACTTCTTCTATTAACTTGTGATGCCCTATGAAATTTAAATCATTTGGAGTTCATTTAGACGCCAACCCTGTCATGGTCTTCTGGGTCACGCCTGTTCTGCATTGTGATTTAAGAGCAGCCACCATTTGCCTCACAGGTCGACCATGTGGGATGAAACCATCTTCCTTCCATCTCTGGGAATTTCAGAGCTCCCAGAATGTAAACAAAGAAGACCAGGAGTGACATCTAGCCACTCAAATCAGATGAAGAGTCACCTTCAGTGCAGGGTGGAGGACCATGTTGCTCACTGTTGTTTCACATCAAGTAGTCGAGTGCGAAAGGGGTTCCTTTTGTCATGGCAATACTGCGACTAAGCATGGATAGAGTGAGTTTATGGGGTGCCTGCTGCATTTAGCCAAACACACCAACGTGGAGCCATCAAGAGTCTTACACAGAATTCTTCATGACAGCAACACAATCTTAGTAAATACCTCACGTAGTTGTGTCTTCAGCCACTCGTATCATTTGATGCACATTGTGCCTCTATAGCGTCAATAATAACGTCAAATTACATTAGAGCACCTCCAAGGTTTTTGTCGGGCATCACTACGCAGTCAAAATGTGTATCTGCCTATTTGTAGTTTCATTCCACTCATTTGGCAACCAAGTTATAACTGGAGAAAACCTGCTAGCTAGTGACATGTTCTGGCATCAGGCATGAAACTCAACAGGAGTAATATCGCCATTCGTTTGGATTTTTATGGGATGGGACTGCATCTGAAGAATCCAGTGTGGCCATTCTCATTAACATAGGATTTTAGCTTCAGGAAAATGATCAACCCAGTATCAGAAGCAATTGGAAATTTGCACATCATTTGCAGGTTTCAGACAGTATGAGTCCACTAGTGAAATTAACCTGAAACCAATCCATCCATCCATCCATCCATCCATTTTCTGTATCTGCATGACTTATTTGGGGTCAGAGGGAGTCTGCAGCCTATCCCAGAGGCTACAGGTGCAAAGCTTAACCTGAAACCTTAATGTAAAAACTGCTGAATGTGACAACTAGTGCACCTCTTTTGACTATTAACTACTCTTCAAGTGAAATTAATTACTAATCAATTTGTTGAACTGGCGGTGACATTTGACAAAAATATGGAAGGAATGTTACTCTTTAAACCTTGTTTGCTGACCTCCATCGTTACAATGAGGTGACAAGTTAAAAATAATAATTTCTTCAATTATCTACATGTGTTTTCGGACCCCGTAATGTTACAAAACACATTGGATAATCACTATGTAAGACCCAAAGCCCAGGTACTCCATACATTCATGTACTTAGGAAATGATCAGTTTGCTTGTCTCATGTCCAGCTGTGCATACAGATTTGCCCCATTGAGATGAGGTTTTGAAAGTGATCCCTCTCTTTTTCTCAGCATATCAAATGCCCTCCTGCTTCATCAATATTTAAAACAAGGTTAAGATGATTTAGCTCAATATGGCATGCTCTCGGTGAAATTCTAACATAGCTGAGAAAATGTGCGATGGCCTCCCTGAGAACACGTAGCGTATCCAATTTGTGTCTGCAAGGTATGGAGAAAACATGGCAGGGTTAGGGAAATGTACTTCTCATGCCTCAGGGGTAGGCAGCCCTGATCCTGGAGTGCCAGGATTTAGCAGGTTTTCCATCCTACCTGAACCACAAGTGATCTCAGGCAGATAGTAACTCATCAGGTAGGACAGAAAATCTGCTGGGTGCCGGCACTCCAGGATCAGGGTTACCAGACCTTGTCATACATTATTAACAAGTATTTCAGCCTCCAGAATATAAAGCCACCCAAAATCTGAGATGGCAGCCTTTTACGAGTATGCGGGAGGCTCGCGTTCGATTCCCAGCATCACATAATTCTGCTGCTTGGATTATAGGCTGACAT
Organism: Petrocephalus schoutedeni; assembly: GCA_026780765.1. Taxonomy (NCBI): domain Eukaryota; kingdom Metazoa; phylum Chordata; class Actinopteri; order Osteoglossiformes; family Mormyridae; genus Petrocephalus; species Petrocephalus schoutedeni. The sequence goes on from JAODKL010000017.1 coordinate 132,562, forward strand.
ACCGACAGTGAACATTAGCTGAGACCCACCATTGGAGGGTCATTTAAGGTTACTTAAGACATATTGATCAAAGTCAGTTTTGGTTGACTGCTTACAGTGGAGCGAATACTGGATTAAATACTGAAAAATGGAAGAGTCCAGCTGACTTATATACTGTAGCTGAATCATGTCACGATTATCAGGTGGGAAGCAGCTCAGTGCCACATTAACAGGACAGCGGTCAGGACATAGCTTAGCTTGTGCTTTGAAAGGACAGAACGGAGTGTCTGGTGCTGTCCGAAGGGATAAACACTGATATTCCTGATGTTTTTGTCAACGCAGAGCCCCAGAATGAAAACTGAAAGACTCATCGCACTGATGCTGACAGGCACGTCTGTTGTGTTTATTTTTCGTGCTTCTTTTAACCAGTAATTTAATTATCCTGCGAGTCCCTTGAGCCGATGTTGTATTGCACCCCCCACCCCACCCCGCCCTGTTAAAAGATGACAGTTTGCATACAATCAGGGAAAGTACATGTAGAAATTCCTGACCAAAAGAGGTTAAGACAGACTCTCCCAGCTAGATTACATTTGATAACTGCAGAATTATGCACACATGTAATATAAAGTGACAAGTAATTATGCCACCTATGGTACCATTAATCATCATATGGCTTTGGGACTGTTGTGGTTATAGCAGACCATTTAAAAGGCCCATAGGATATTCTGCTTTGGTTCATAGGCTTGTTTCTTCACATATCTACTGGGGGTGATGTGTGGCTCAGCCTCTGTGTCTATGATCAGAAGGTCGCTGGTTCGAGCCAGGTTTCACCAGAACAGTCACTATATATATTCTGTATATGAGTAATAACTATTAAATAATGAACTGGCTCCAAGCTCTAAGGTAAATAAAATAAAGTACTTGGGAAAGGCAGGTAGTTACAGACAGGTAATGGTTTGTAATGAAAATACAAAATTGTAATTAAAATATGCATTGTGTGCATATTAGCTACGGTGTATGGAGCTGCTAGGTGGCTCTCTCTCTCCTTCCCTCTCTCTCTCTCTCTCTCTCTACCCATCTTTGTCTACAGTTAGCGCTCACTCAGTTTTGCACAGACATAGTCACGACACCAGGATCACGGTTTTCAGCTGTGAAGTTTGCCTTCATTTCTGCAGCCAAAGCGAGATAGGGGAAAGGTAAGATTAATATAGGCAGCCCTGAGAGGAGGGGGTATCATTGCAGGCTCAACAAAGCAAGATGTCTTGCTGGAGAATTTGCTGACAGTTCAGAGACTCACATTTCCCTAAAAGCAAGTGATAAATTAACACTTGGTGCACCTTTTGTACATGCCTTTTATGGCAGTGATATAAATCATGCAGAAATACTGTATATGATTCATTGGAACTCAGATAAAATAATAATGCCAGGAAGAATTAAGATACTATAACAATAGTATTTATTATACTTCATCACTTAATTATGTAATTAATTACATAATATTATCCTATGGTGGACTAGCATCCCACCCAGGGTGTACCCCAGCCTTGTACCCAGGCACACCCGGTGACCCTGACCAGGATAAGTGGTTAGAGTATGGATGGATAGATGGATTATGGATGAAGACTTGGATGTATTACATAATATCTATCCTAATCCATCCATCCATACTACTTAGCTAGTAGAGGATCGTCCTGGAGCCCATGGCCACGCAACACAGGGCACCAAAGTCATGTTTAACAAAATTTAAATCATTAATCAATAGATTTTTTTTCTTTCACTGTTATCATGTAATAAATATAAGTTATGAGCAGAACAATAATTTATACAAGAGAATATCACGATTATGTGTTTTATGTAAGAATTGTGAGTAATTGCTGAATTTAACTGTCAGGATTTATTTTGTTGATAAAAAAAAAGTTCCTAACTGCTCCTAATCTTCTTCAGTAAATTAGATTAAGCAATGTGTACGAATATTCACGCACTTAAGTCTTCAGCACTGCTGACCTTAATTACAGAAATGTTCTTCGTACCCAATACACTCTGAGCATTAATCACCTTTGCACATGTAATGAGCGTGTGGCAACACCTCTATTCCTTCATTTGGACACACACCTATTCATCCTACGTCACTTCACACTCCTCTGATTCGTGGCATTATCACACGCCCACAGGTAACGCAGAGAGGTCTTCATATTTTTTTTACAAAACGTAAAGATACTCATAAAATTTTCGGATAATTTGATGAAAAATCTGGGGGTGACAAGTTAATATAAAGAATCCTATTAACCAAACCGAAACATGATACTGAGCTTTTCAATGGCTGTAATTGATTCCCCATGCTGATGCATCTAACCACAAAATAGTGTTAGTCCCCATACTTTTCACAGGGTTGTTGAACTGTAGTTATTTCCATGCTTCATTAAAGTTATAATGGGTGAGTGGGTGTTTGTTTCATGATTCTTTTTGAAAGGTAGAACATGGTCTTCATTAACTCCCACACCAAAGATATTTTCTAATCGTTTCCTGAGTGGGCTCGTTTGCAGGCTCTCCACATGATTATATATTTCCAGGGGCTTCTGGCATTCTTTTGGGTTTATTACATTGTGGCCTCTACCTCAGGTGAGCGGGCATCGAATTCGGGCTGACACATGGTGGTGAAGGAGCTCCTCAATAGCTCGAGCAGCCCCCTTCAGAGGCACTTAAGACAAGTCAAGCCTGACGCGCAGGCATGTCTGTTACGCATAATTCGGTTCTCTGTGGACAGCGCACTGCATTTCATGCTGTGAGACAGAAGAGATTCTGCTAGATTTTTTTTTTCCCCAGTATTGCCCGGATTTCCGGCATTGAAAGGGTAACAGGGAAATGCTTTTCCGCCCCAACGCACCCACAGTAGGACAAGAGAAACAGAACAGTGGTTGATCACTAGTAAAAAATATTACATTGTTTTGGACACACTTATAAAGTGGGTGCTGCGATAGTGTGGAGAGGCCATGTCTTATCATCCAAGCAAGGTGAATCAATTCAGCACCATTCCATGGTCCCTGTGGTACAACACCACGGTTATTCAGAAGCAACAGAAAAGATAAAGATGTCTTGAATACTGTACTTCCAAATAATACAACTATAGGTATTTAATTACTTCTTTGTTGTATTTAGTAACCATTTCATTCCCTCATCTTGTAATGCTTTTGGTTTCCCAGGGTCTCTTGAGGGCTTAAGTGTGATTACTATTCTCTGTTAAAATCAAGTAAGCATACTTTACATTGCAGAGGTTTCACAAGAAGCTCCACAGACCGCTTGTGTTACTGTGTGTATTCCTTTGTGCATTTGGAACGTGCTACTGATAATAAGTACATTTTTTTTATCTCTGTTCTTGAACGTAAATGTTTTAGTAGCTGAGACCCCTGTCTTACATTTCTATTCATTGTCCTTTGGGTCAATGTAGAAAACATAATCTTTTTTATTTGGAAAATCTACTTGCCCTGGTTTTCTCCTATCGCTCATAATCTAGAATTAGTATGGCCTGAAAAATGAAGACTTTTTTTGTATGAACAGACATTCTTAGGCAGTTTCATGCTAAGATAATATTGGAATACCAAATAAAATGATAGTAGTATTTTTTGCTACATTTTTACATAAAAAATAGATTGTATTAAATACAAAATTGTAACTGTTTTATGATTTAACGTTTTTGTTTTGGAAAATGCTTCCAATGTGGAAGATCTCCAGGAGGGTTGTGTTGCCCTGCACTATATTATGGAAATGACATTTATCTTCGTCTGATTCTGTTACATATACTCCATATTATGTTTTATAAAACAGGATGTTTAAATTTATAAAATGGCATTACTGTTCTGGTATTTACATACTCCTATAAAGTGTCAGACTCAGTTTCCCATGAACCCTCAGAGCTATCTATTAACGGAACAGCATGGATGGCACCAAAATGCTCAGTGGGGGGTCTATGGAACAGCCAAGTGCTGACTGATCAGCACACCAGGAAGCAAAACATGACGATGCCAGTTTTATTGTTTTGAAGAATGTTCTGTTTAATGGCTTAAAATTGCAACTGTATCCACAATATCGCTGGCCACTTAGCTGGCAGGTGAAACAATAAGCATTTATTTTTGCCCAGTGGATTATCTTTACTTGGGTTAGGTACATTCCTTGATACCATAGCAAGATACTTGATATCGTAATTTTCAGGAATCTTAGCCTATAATTGATATTCATAAGTGGATAATTTTTTGATCATTTGGATAAGATCACATGCGTGAATAAAGTAATTAACATGGTAATTAAGAAAAAGCCCCAAACTAACAAGGAATGCATGGGTTTGGAAACAAATGTTACGATCCCCAGTCACAAATACTTCAAAATACTGAACAGTGCTCAGTTCAAGTTACACGTAAATTGCAAGTAAAATCACCTGAAAATTACACTAATTTCCCCCGCCTTGTGCTAAACAGAATAAGTAAGTGGAGTACTGGTAGACTCTGTTAATGTTGCTTTTGTTTTTTTATAGCTTGGTCGGTCAGTGTCACGTGGCTATTTGCATTTTATCGATCTGCAATCTTACCGCAGTCGTCTAAGCGCTTATGCGGCCTTGCCTGCCTTGCCCAGTAACGTGTGGCCACACTTGGTGCTGACAAGCCTGCCGCAGTGCAATTTTCCTCTCCATTAAGGCTACACTCCTTCCGTTTAGGGACTTGGCACACGCGTAGTGCACAAATGGAGAGATGCAGAGCGCATAAAGTGCAGGAAGTGCAGGGGACCCGAACGCCGCAGTCACATTCCCCAGACCGCGGGGCCGCTTCTGTGGCTCCAGACTTCACACATTAATGCTAAATATTGTGATTGTGGCAAACACAGGCTACTACCAAATTGTCAGGGTTAGGTGAAATTAATGTTATAGCTAGCGTTTGACCTAAGGTTAGGCGTAGGGTTGACATCAGGGTTAGAGCTAAGGTTTATGATTAGGGTTGCTATTAGGATTAGAGCTACTGTTGGGGTTGCTATTGGTATTAGTGCTAGAGTTAGAGTTGGGGTTAAGCCTACTATTAGGCTTATCCTTAGGTTTGGACCGGCTATTTTATTTTCAAGAGAAAACGATCAAAAAAGGTTTTAGGGTTTCGAAGCTATATTTTAGAGGTAAGGGTTAGGTTAAGGGTCATGTTTAGATCTGGGTGTAAGTGTTAGGGTTAGGTTTCAGTTTAGTAGTTGGGTTTAGGATTAGGTTTAGGGCTGGGAGTTGAGTTTAGGATTACGATTAAGGCTGGGGGTAAGGGTTGTGACTGGATTTTAGGGCTGCAGATAAGGGTTGTGACTGTGGGTTGGGTTTTAGGGTTGGTTGTAAGGGTTAGCGATAGGATTAGAATTAGTATTAGAGTTGGGGGTTGGTATTGGGGTTAGAATTCAGTTAGAGAATTCGTTTTAGGATTTTATTGAGGGCAGGGGATTGGGTTTAGGATTAGTTTTAGGACTAAGGTAAAGGGTTGGGCTTAGCTGAGGGGTTCATATACTTACTGTTGTTATCCACACTTTATGATGGAAGACCTTAAAGTTTATTTAATGTAAGAGGGTAGACTAGATAAAAGCACAAAAATGCTTAAGTGCCAAAAAAAAAGGAAGTTACTCGCTGTTCTGTTTTTAATTCACAATATGAGTTGCGGAGTCAGGTTAGGCTCTAACTGCCCTTTTTAGTTATTGATTTACATTATTTATAATATATTATATGAATATAATATGTCATAGCCTACTTTCTCCATTCTTTATTAGTCAGGCCATTGCATGTTTCCTCATCTCCATCATACACTAAAACAAATATATTAGGTTTAATAAGGATCTCTAAGACTTTTCAAATTTTCTCACCTACCCGTACCCATAAAATTAATAAAATTACTGTAAATGAAATTATTAAATTATAAAATCGATTTATATATTTGAATTAAATTAGATGAGAAAGTGGTAGATCGGTGACAGATCAAGACTGATTGGTAAAATTTGATGGTGTAAGAAAAATCTCTAGGTAAATCAAACAGAAACATAAAAGAAATTATAAACAAGCAAATAAATAAATAAGATGGGGGGGGGGGTCATTTGTTTATCATTCAAGCTATTTGGGAACTAGGTATCCAGGTTCTTAATCCAATTGTATTCCCCAGTTTTCCTTTTAAGTTTGGCTCAATGTATTTGTGTTTCTAGACCTGAAATGTTTTAATGATCCACTCCTGATCTAGAGAGGTGATTAGTCAGCCGTGTGTTAATCTTCTGTTTAATGCTATTATATGTTGCTTCAGTCTTGTTGCTAGTGTTTCCCCAACATACCTTTCATCAAAACATGTACATGTAAAGATGTAGATGAAGCTTTGTCTATTGTGTGTATCTGAAGGTCAGCCAAATTTTAAAGAGTGATGCAAAAAGTGCCGAGTAGGTGATGATTGATGGAATGACTTGTTTGGACTCCGTCACCACTTGTTGTTCCTCTTCTCTAAGACGGTTGAGTATGGATGCTTTGATGGTACGGAAAGACCTTTTGGAATATCTCCTAAGTTTAAGAGCTTTAGACAAAGTTTTAGTTCTTCTGCTGTTCTTCCGGTAAAAAACGGAGTTTTGATTTAATTAGACATTTGATGATAGCTAGTTTTATGTAGCAGGAGGTACATATCTTGTAGGCTTGTTTTTAATTGTTTATGACCCTTATAGGGATCTGTAAAGTAGATTGGGGTATCCAAATAATTACCAGTATAATTATGAGTGCTGCATTTAACCTTAATGAGTGTAAAGTATATATTTTCTGTGTCTGAGAGAAAACCCAGACTCCAGGTACCTGCAGCATATAAATGGAAGATGGGTGGTTTATCTAAACAGACTGTTTTCCAAGCCATATATATGTTAGCATATCCTGTGGCAATTTCATACCAATAGCTGTTCCCTGTATCTGTGCTTTTTCATTAACAGTTAGGGTTTACTAAAGGGTTACCCCTCACCTTTGCTCTTAGCCTAATAGCAAGCCTAACCCTAGCTGTATGCCTAGGCCTATTGCTAAGCCTTAGCTTTAGTCTAATTGTATGTCTCACCCAGGCTTCAACCCTAAAGGAAATCAACCCTAACTCTAACTCCGACCTTTAAGTTAACTATATGGCTAACCGTAGCTCTACCCCTAATAGCAACCCAACCCTTAACCCTAGCTCCAACTCTATTAGCATCCCGAACCGTAGCTTTACCCCCTAAATAGCATCCCAACCCCGAACCCTAGCTCCAACCCAATTAGCAATCTTAACCCTGAATGCCAACCCTAGCCCTATCCTTAATGCCAAACCGTTTACTGTCCATCGAACGCTAATGTCATCCCCATCCCTAATGACGACCCTCACCCTGGCATCAACTACCTATATATTATGCACTGTAAATGGAAAAATAAAATAATCTGTTTATCATTAATCCATGTGTCCAAGTGTACATCACTTTTAAATCACACGTTTAGATTGGGGGGCTTGAATCCCACCTCCGCTCAATGTATGTTAAGCTGGCACTTTCTAAGTGCCATTTCCTACCATGGCTCAAAGATATACAGCTGTGCCCAGAGTACAGTAATATTTTTTCAAAAGGGTTATAACTCTAAAGTCCGTATAAAGGAGTTCAGGTGGAGGCATCATTATTTCTATCTTTATTTATTTTTGTTTGTGTGCCACAAAGTTCTTTTCATTCCAACACACAGTGCCTGGTTCATCACTTGTAATGAACATCAGATCAGTTACAAATGGTGTCTTTCCTTGTCATCCTTTAATAAGGAAACTTTTCGTTGAGAAACGATGATTTCGTTGAGTATGGTTCCAGTATCGATGCAAATAATATGTTAATATACACTTATCATTCTGAAAGTAAAATTACCTTATCTGCATATGGATGAGTCTGTCTGAAAAATAATGAAATTCAAGTCATCCCATATTTGAACAAAATTCAGTACAATTTAAGTTTGAAATCTTAACCAGTTTAACTTGTTTAAGTTGCAGAAAACTTAAAGCTGACACAACAGTAGTGATAACCAATAATGTATCCCATAATACATATATGCAGACTCTGCAAGATATGGATATATTTCTAATTAAATCAGTCTGTCATTTATCTTCCAGCTAAGGCAACACATTCTTATAAAACTTGGGTACAATCTTTAACAGCGATTGAAGGTTATCACTCCCTCTGGAAATAGCACCCTATGTAGAAGTGTTGGAGTTCTAGCATGGACACAGTACACCCATTTCTGCTCACCCACTGACTCGCACAGTCTGAATTTTACAGATCGAAATATATGAATGTCTCTGAAATGTGTTTCAGTTTCATAGTGTGTTGTACACAGATCATCAAGGCAGGTGTGGACCCATATGCAAACTTGGTAAGGTAAAAGAAGATTAATGCACTGATCTACACCTTTCTCTTTACCGAGAAGGCTTAAAATCAGATTAAATCCTCCATTTTAACATGCTGCAGTCATAAAAAAAAAAAAAAAAAAAAAAAACTTAATATACGAAACGATAAATGTAAAGAATGGTTCAAAAAGTGACGAAAATGGTTTCTGTAAATTTGGGGAGGGGAAGAGAAGCAAAAAGTAAAAGAGAATAAGAAATTTATTTGGTGGAATCCTGTAAATGCTGTTAAAACAGTTTCTAGACCGATCTAATTTCCATCGCTTTGCAGAGGGGGACACCATGTGGACTGGACAGGTATTGCAGGGTAAAAACTGCAATATCCAGCTAAAAGAATGTAACTTAATTGGATGAATAATTAAACCGGGAAGAAAGCTAATTAGAATGCCATCCATCCATCTTCTATAACCACTTGTCCTATTCATGGTCGCAGGGGGTCTGGAGCCAACCCTGAAGCCAACAGGCACAAGGCAGAGAAAAACTCAGATTGAGGCACTAACTCATCACAGGGCACACTCACATTTACATTTACAGCTTTTGGCAGACGCCCTTAGCCAGAGCGACTTACATAAGTGCTTAAAGACTCCACAATGAATTTTTCTGATACTGGCTCAATAAAACCCAGGCTATGAATACCATCTATCTAATACTCTGTTGGGAATTTTATTATTTAATTTTTTCTTTTAAAGAAAAGAGTTCAGAGTATAATACCAGAGGTGCTAATCCAGATATTTCTGAAAGAGGTTTTAAGTTGTCGTTTGAAGACATTCAATGACTCAGCTGTTGGGACATCTAGGGGGAGTTCGTCCCACCAACTAGGTGCCAGAACAGAGGAGAGCCTAGATGCATGTCTTCCTTGTGCCTTGAGAGGTGGTGGGACGAGTTGAGCAGGGCACGGAGGATCGGAGAGAGTGTGGTGCAGTGCGGAGTGTGATCAGATGTTTTAGGTAGGATGGACCATTTTTGGCTTTGTTTGCGAGCATCAGTGTTTTGAATCTGATGCGGGCAGCCAGAGGAAGCCAGTGGAGGCAGCATAACAAAGGAGTGGTGTGGGAGAACTTGGGAAGGTTGAAAACAAGTCGAGCAGCGGCATTCTGAATAAGTTGGAAGCACACACTGTCCAGTCATACATGCACACCTACGGGCAGTTTGGTAACTCCATTTCACCTCAGCATGTTTTTGGACTGTGGAGGGAAACTGGAGTACCCACGATGGCACGGGGTGAACATGCAAACTCCACACACAGGGAACCATGACGGAAGCTCCAACCCTAATCCCAGTGGTGTGAGGTAACACTGCTAATCATTGACATCCCTCTAATTAGAATATAGATGCGCAAATTCCCTTTGCAAAATTAGATCAGTGTCATTTACATGCACAGGCCTAAGCTTAACATACGTGTGTGGCTCAGTGGGTTTGGCCTATGATTTGAAGGTTGTTGGCTTGAATCTGGTCACCGACAGAGAGCCCCTCAACCCCAACTGATCCCGTGCTGTCATGGAGAGCAAGATGGTAAATGCCTTACTAGAAAGGGGAATGCTATATATAAAACACAGATAAATGTGTGATTTTTCTTCTCATCAGTATACAAATTAAACTGATAACCTCCCCCCAGCATAGCGTCCATGTATTCTGTTAATATAAATATAAATATGAATATAAATATCTAGCGTAGTTGTATCAAGGTTTGAACACTAGCATCAGAAAGGAAAACCTTATACCACTGATTTTTTTCCCTGTCATGTGACCTTATTTGTCTGTGAACATTAATCAAATTAGTGCAATGGGAAAAGAAAATGTAATTTTCCTACTCCGGCATTATCTTCATCCGTAACATTGTGAGATGCTGCACTTTGTTTTTATGAGTTGTGTCTTGATAGTGGTAATGTTACCCCGACTCCTTAGGATTTGCGTCTTTTTAAACAATTTTCAAAAACAGTTACCACTCATAGCTTTCATAAATCAGTGCAAGTTCTACTTATACTGTATGTTTAGATATTGTAATAAATGAAAAGCAAAGCAGAAAGAGGTGCACGCATTTTACAGTATGATAGGTATTATACGTTCTATCACTATAAACTACTTGTCCCAGAGTGCAATGCTACAGAGAATAACCAATAAAAAGACGAATTTGAATGTACACGTTGTTTTCGTAATTTTAAGTATTATTTGACTTATTATTTTACAATTTAAAAATACGAAATCGGCAGTGCACTGATTGGCACATATCTCTGTAAATAATAAATTACAGTGTAACCTTTGACCCCAAGATGGCTGCGCCCACGGTAGTGTCATGCAATCCTAGTCCGACTTTGCTGAAGTGCTCTACTGTACGCTTAAGGCTAAGGAGAGCAATCCATGATTGGAATAACCATTTAAACGTACATCATACAACTAAAATCCAGTCTGTCATCAGAAGGAGATGTGTAACTATTGAAAAAGCCCCTGTGTATCTACTCGTATGATTACTTTCTAGTAGATCGCAGCTGACGGACTGCCGTGGATTTACCTGCCAAACTCCAAGATGCGTCTGCCGTTAATAACATATCAAGGGCTTATGTCCCCGTTTATCGAACGTTTTCTGGATTTAAAGACATGCAAAATACGAAGGAAACAGTTATACAGCACGACCTTCACTCTAATTAGGCATCGCTGGATGAGAAACCTACCTTCAATATGTGCTTTCCACTTCAAGCAGTACAGCACGCAATCAGAAAAGGTAAATTATGGGGTCTCCGTAATGTATGGTTACCCCTGGTGTGATGACAAGTCTTGAAAATGGTTTCATTTAGGATGGATATCGAATTTAAAGGGTACATATATTGTATTGGTGTACGTATAGAAGTTTTCGATTTGTAATCGTGTGTATCGAATATGTTTTCCTCTTCAGGATAAAATTGATATGTCCAAATTTCCAGTTGAGAACATAAGAAATTTTAGCATCATTGCCCACGTTGACCATGGTAAAAGCACTTTGGCTGACAGATTACTGGAGCTAACAGGTATGTTGCACTGGCGTAATTAATGACCATAGAGGCTTGTAACATTTCAGATGAATGTCAGCAGTTATTTAATAATTGGAAAAAAAATTGCAGCCGTGGCTTAGAACATTGCTGTTTCTGTTATTACAGGAGCCATTGCCAAGACAGATCGCAACAAGCAGGTCTTGGACAAGCTGCAAGTGGAGAGAGAGAGGGGGATTACAGTGAAGGCTCAGACAGCCTCGCTGTTATATACTCACCAGGGCCAAACATATTTACTCAACCTCATCGACACGCCTGTGAGTTCTGCCCACTCTTTATCATTTCATGGTTTTTGTCAGGGGATACAGTGTTACATTTGTAGATATGCAGCTGTCATTTCTGACAACTGTTTTTCATTTAATTTTTATTTTGTTTTCATACCACTGTAATGTATTCGCTCTTTTTCCCCCAATGTTTTTTATGCTGCGATTGGCCTTGGGTGTTTCGCTTATGTAGGGCCATGTTGACTTCAGCTATGAAGTTTCCAGGTCAATCTCTGCATGCCAGGGGGTTCTGCTGGTAGTTGATGCAAATCAGGTAAGATTTTCCTTTGATCTCAAATGGTCAAATCTGTCTCCACATTACAAAAATTATTAAAAAACTATTACAGAACAGATTCAAACGATGTAACAGGTGAAATTTGTTTCAGTAAAATGACAAAATTATTTTGGCATACTTTTGAAAATCGTTCTCATATAGCTGCACGTCATATCAGACATGATGTTTATTGCTGATTGGTTGACTGCTGTGAGACTAGTGATTGTTGTGTTCACTCCATTTAAAGGGGATTCAAGCACAGACACTGGCCAATTTCTATTTGGCCTTTGAAGCTCATCTGACTATCATCCCCATTATAAATAAGGTATGTGCAAGCTATCTTACACACACTTACCGCATTTCTTTGTTGCTCTGCTGTCATTGCAGAAGCTTCTGTTGGTTTGTATTTAATTTTTGTCTTTATATTTTAGATTGATTTGAAAAATGCCGACCCAGAAGCAGTTGAAAGACAGATTGAAAAGGTGTTTGACATTCCAAAGAAAGACTGCATACGGGTGCGTAAACCTTCAGCCTAACCAAAACATCTGGTTTACCATTGTGCAGTTTCATAGTGTCGAATAAAGTCAATGACTTTCTCTCTTCCCAGATTTCAGCCAAATTAGGCATAAATATTGAACAAGTGTTGGAAGAAATCATCAACAGAATTCCACCGTAAGCTTATTTACTCTTCTTCAAAGTCCAAAGGCCAGATAAATTGATTCTGTATAATTTATTATAATTCCCTAACAGGTAAATGTGTTATTAATATGCTACATAATTAAGTTATGCTTTATTAATTATTCTAGATGATGCATTATACACACATACATAGATTCATACATACATATAAACAAAACATATATAAATAATATGTAACGTGTAAATAATATGTATTTATGTATATACACTATATTGCCAAAAGTAGGCCCACCCTTTGCAGCTATAACTCTTAAACTCTTTGTGGAAGGCTTTCCACAAAGTTTAGGAGTGTGTTTAAGGGAATTTTTGACCATTCAGCTCAATCGCTGTTGAGCATTTATGAGGTCAGGCACTGATATTGGACGAGAAGGCCTGGCTCACAGTCTCTGCTCTAACTCACCAGGTGTTCTTTTGGGTTGAGGTTAGGGCTCTCTACAGGCCAGTCAAGTTCCTCCACACCAAACTCGCTTATCCATGTCCTTATAGACCTTGCTTTGTGCACTGGTGTGCACAAAGTCATGTTGGAAAAGGAAGGGGCCATCCCCAAACTGTTTCCACAAAGTTGGGAACATGAAATTGCCTTGTATGGCTTTGTATGCTGAAGCATTAAGAGTTCCTTTCACTGGAACTAAGGGGCCAAGCCCAACCCTTACCAACAACTCCTCACCATAATCCCCCCTCCACCAAACTTTCCACTTGGCACAATGCAGTCAGGCAAGTGCCGTTCTCCTGGCAACTGCCAAATCCAGACTCGTCCATCAGATTGCCAGACAGAGAAGCATGATTCATCACTCCAGAGGACACATCTCCACTGCTCTAGAGTCCAGTGGCAGTGTGCTTTACACCACTGCATCCGATGCTTTGCATTGCACTTGGTGATATAAGGCTTGTATGCAGCTGCTTGGCCATGGAAACCCATTTCGTGAAGCTCTCTACACACTGTTCTTGAGCTAATCTGAAGGCCACACAAAGTTTGGAGGTCTGTAGCTATTGACTCTGCAGAAAGTTGGCGACATCTGCACACTGTGTCCCTCGGCATGCGCTGTCCCCGCTCTGTGATTTTACCTGGCCTACCACTTTGTGGCTGAGTTGCTGTTGTTACTATTTGCTTCCACTTTGTTATAATACCACTAACAGTTGATTTAGTAGTGCGGAAATTTCACAAGTGGACTTATTACTCAGGCGGCATCCCATCACGGTACCACGCTTGAATTCACGGAGCTCCTGAGAGCGACCCATTCATTCACATGTTTGTAGAAGCAATCTGCATGCCTAGGTGCTTCATTTTATAAACCTGTGGCCATGGAAGTAGTTGGAACACCTGAATTCAATGATTTGGAGGGGTGTCCCAATCTTTTGGCAATATAGTGTATATGATGATTACATAGTGTTCCTGTTCTTGAAAGTTATTACTGATTTGCAAGGATATTAAGGCAAAGCCTTAATATGAACTATAAATACAAACCAAACTCTGGCAATATGTTGCTATGCTCTGTATGATTTGCACAGACACAGTCGTGGGGTTTGTCTCATGCTGATGTTTGTCTGTATATGTGACTATATTGAAAATCTTCCTTTTCCCCCCCGTCTCAGTCCCAGGGCTAGGCCAGATGACCCCTTTAAGGCACTGGTGTTTGATTCCACCTTCGACCACTACAGAGGGGTGGTGGCCAGTATCGCCTTGTTCGGGGGGCAGGTTCGTAAAGGGGACCGGGTCATGTCAGCACACCTGGGCAAGGTGTATGAGGTGAACGAGCTGGGAGTCCTGAGGCCAGAGGAGCACCCTACAGACAGACTGTACGTTTGCCGCGAGCTATGCTCTGGGACAGTTTGGGTGTGATCAGCATTGCTTACCATAATAATGCTTTATGTATTAAATGCTGTAATCGCGTAAAAATTGATCCAGATCTTCCTTCAAAATCCTAATAACAGCAAAGTTATCTGTACTGAGCTTTGTACTTTATAGAAAATAAAGCCAATCGGCCTTGTTATGTCAGGCCCGGATGTGTGGCTTCATATAAGCAGACTTGTTGTCCTGCAGGTACGCTGGGCAGGTGGGTTACATGATTGCAGGGATGAAGGAGGTGAAGGAGGCGCAGATTGGGGACACGCTGTTCCTGCAGAAACATCCCGTGGAGCCGCTGCCGGGATTTGAGCCTGCGAAAGCGATGGTGTTCGCCGGTATGCATCATCAGCGCAGTGATTGCGCTCGACCGAGTAAGAGATGCCCAGTTACAGATGCACGCGTCCGTTAGGGTGAGACGTTTACCTCTCGCTCCGCTTCTCCCTGGGCAGGGATGTATCCAACGGACCAGTCGGAGTATAACTCCCTCCGCAGTGCAGTGGAGAGGCTGACGCTTAACGATTCCAGCGTGACGGTGCAGAGGGACAGCAGCCATGCCCTGGGGGCCGGCTGGAGGTGGGGATCTGTCTGAACATCGTGATGTTCTGTGAATTTGGGGTGCAGTTTGTGATGCCAGAACATGTTTTGGTTCATTCAGTACTTTGGGTATAGTCACTCTGGGCGATCCACACCACGCCTGAGGTCGTTTGACTAGTGCAGTCGCTCCTTATCATACTGCCCGGGTTTGCTTCACGAGGTGGGCCCAAGCACAGTTAGTCAGACTCACTTAAATATTGTTCATGGTAAATTATGCACAAATAGCGACTTTCATCGCAAATGCATTTACATTGTTGCTGTTTTAATTGTAATAAATGAAGCCTTACTCCACTCTGTTTGTAATAGTGTAATTAGTACTGGTACTAAAAAGTGTAATATCAAGCAGCTTTCAAAAATGCCTTTTCGGCACTGGCATCCCATCCATCCATCCATCCATCCAACGCTAGTCTGCGACCGAGGTGCAGTGTTTGCTGGGATTTGAGCTGCCGAGAGTATCCAGGAACTGGATGCAACACACAAAAAAGATATCTTCTCTGAGATATCATTAATTTATGTGCAGCACAAGAAAAAAAATTGCTGTGTTGCGTACTAGATAAATCTATGCCTGTCATTGGGCCAAATAAGGTTCAAAATTCCTTCCTATGTTTCCTTTAAAAGAAAAACAGTCACAGGGTGATGACAAAAAAACGCTCGGGCCTGGATCGTTAAGCGTAATATGGGTACAAACCAGGGAGCGAGTGAGGGGGGGCACAGTCGTGCGCGAGCATGGTACAAGGCAGCCAAATAGGAGTACGGACTATGTGTCATGCATTTTTTTTTATTGCCATCTGCAGGCTGGGGTTTTTGGGGCTGCTGCACATGGAGGTGTTCAACCAGCGCCTAGAGCAGGAGTACAACGCCTCAGTCATTGTGACGGCACCCACCGTCCCGTACAAAGCCGTCCTCTCATCTGCCAAGCTCATCAAGGCAGGGGCCCATCACCATGGCAGCTGCTGGGCATTACCTCCACCCAAGCCCATGTAAACAAGCACCCTGATGTTCTTCTCTTTTAATCAAGGAATATGGGGAGAAAGAGATCACCATCATAAACCCAGCCCAGTTCCCGGACCGGTCCGTGGTATCAGAGTACCTGGAGCCCATGGTCCTTGGCACTATCATCACTCCCGATGAGTACATTGGCAAAATCATGACCCTATGCCAGGTGTGCCTACAGAGGGGTCTCCTTGGGGTTTTGGGTTGGACCAGGCTGCATGGAATGACTATGGTGTAAGTTTACTAACTTAGTATCCCAATTGAGCAAGGGTGTGCGGCCATTGCCAGGGACACACACACACAAACACACACTGGGCAGTTTATTGATGCCAGTTTACCACATTTCCACGCCTTTAAGTTGCTGCAGGAAGCCAGACTACTCAGGAAAACTGTACAATGCACTGCAAATGGAAAACTGAAGTTTCGTAATTTTGAGGATACAAGGAGGTTTCATGCCCCATGCGTTATTTTGCTGCCTTATTAAACAATTTACTCTGTATTCGACTTGAAAAATGCACATTTGCAGAACCACAGGGCTGTCCAGAAGAACATGGTGTACATTGACGACAAGCGGGTGATGATGAAGTACCTCTTTCCCCTGAATGAAATCATTGTGGACTTCTATGACGACCTCAAGTCACTGTCCTCTGGATACGCCAGGCAAGATGCCACTTCTCTAGCAGCGGTGTTTCCTTACATATCGCCAAAATCACTGATCTCAAATTATGCTTTCCCAGAAATTGAGAAACTAAGTTAGAAACAAGTACTGAATTAATCTAGGTGATTGATATTGAGGCAAACAGGTTTAAGTACGATGGCATGCGGGTCCGGCTTCGTGGGGGGGGGGGGGGGCAGGGTGAGCCTGCCCCCCCCAATCACAAGGCTGGCCCACCCAGCCAAAAGGGGGCAG
>JAODKL010000017.1:157765-178787 GCA_026780765.1 Petrocephalus schoutedeni
GGAAACCGGAGTGCCCGGAGGAAACCCCACAACGGCACGGGGAGAACATGCAAACTCCACACACATGGAACTGGGCCAAATTCGAACCCTGGTCCCAGAGGTGTGAGGCGACAGTGCTACCCACTGCACCACCGTGCCGCACTTTGTTTATACAGTGCTTTTAAAATACAGATTCTTCGCTAAGTCAAAACAAGAAGAAGGAGCATATATTCACACACACACACACTGAATACTGCCAGTGTCACTCACCCATTAAGCGCACACTTGAAATGAAGATTGTTGAAGAGATTTTGGGTGGGGGCGTGGTTAGGCGCTTTTAGCTCTAGCCTTCAAACCATCATCTCAATTTATGCCCCAATTGGGACTGAAAAGGAACTAGCATACAGAATGATATTAGTAAAATAAATTCATTTTACAGACATTATATTGCATTACATTTTACAGTTAATACTGATGGTGCGGTTCAGAAAAGTACCAGCAGGTGGTGCTGTGGACCTCATCTAATTTTGTGCTTGCAAAAAATAAATGTGGTTTCACCTGTTCACCTGTAGCTGTTAAGCACTTGATATATGCTGTTGTCATATACATTTATGTAGAAGGTCAGAATTTGTGTCTCTTATATGGTAGATGGAATTAAACAGGCAATGGCTATTATATTTGAAACGTTTCTTGATGTTTCCATTTAAAATAATTATTTTTAAATAATTTAGCTTTGAGTGGCATAATTGAGGATAAGAATCTTGCTGTATGATGCCTCCAGGGATCCACCAAACTCCCCTCTTGTCCAGCAGGCTAAGAGACAAGCCTATCCCGATTTCCGAGCTGAGCCCTGCTGTAGTTGTCTGGTTCTGTGCAGTACTACACGGCATGTATTTCTGCAGTCATTGATTTGTGCCCACATTCCATTGTTCTGGACCTTTTCTGTTTATCCTGCTCTAAACAAAAATTATTAATCATTCAGTCATTCGGGTAGTTGCTATATTTAAAAGCTTAAAACCCTTTTTAACTGCCCTCTGTGGTCTGTGGGTTTAAAACAGCTGGAGTCTGCAAGTTATAAAGGTAAATATGGTACTGTCCCTTTAAGAGGCGGTGCCACACAGAGGATTATATCACCATGGCTTCCCCAGACCCTGGACTAATGATGCTGAGAGACGCTCAGCTTGGATGTGTTTTCTGTCTCCCCCACTCGTCTGCTCACTCACTGCTAGTGTTACCTCTCTCTCTCTCACTCTCTCTCTCTCTCTCTATCTCTCTCTCTCTGTCTTTTCTGTCTCTGCTCTCTCTCATTCTCCCTCGTATTCTCTCTGTGCTCCCTCTCTCTCCCTGTCGCGCTCTCTCCCTTCTCATCTCTCCTCCAGCAGGGATGTAGCACTCCTCCAACTTGAGCCCAGTCCCCCACACACCGGGCAGCCGCATGCTGGGCCTTGGGGCACTTTTTACATTCAGCCTGTGATTTCCGCAAAAAAAAAAAAAAAAAAAGGTAAAGGAACTTCTTTGTTTTGGACTTTTTGGTGTGTGGGGGCGGGGGGGAGGCCATGGCTTTAAGAGAGAGCATCCTGCCCATCAGCGAGGTGTCGGGCTCCTTCCCGGAGGTGGTGGAGCTCAACGTGGGGGGCCAGGTGTACGTCACCAAGCACTCGACGTTGGTCAGTGTCCCCGACACCACGCTGCACGCCATGTTCGCCCGCCGGCCCCTCCGCGACCTGCCGCGCGACAGCCGCGGCCGCTTCTTCATCGACCGCGACGGCTTCCTCTTCCGCTATGTGCTGGACTTCCTGCGCGACCGGCAGCTCGTCCTCCCCGATCACTTCCCGGAGAAGGAGCGGCTCCTGCGGGAGGCCGAGCACTTCCGGCTGGCCGAGCTGCTCCGGCTCCTGGCCCCGTGTGTGCCCAGGCAGGGCTCGGTGAACGACGAGGGCTGCCTGAGCGACCTGGAGGAGAGCTCTCAGAGCAGCGAGTCGGTCCGCCCGGCCCCCGGCGCCGACAGGCGCTCGGGCTTCCTCACCGTCGGCTACCGTGGCTCGTACGCCGCTGTCCACGACGGCCAGGCCGGCGCCAGGTTCCGGCGCGTGCCGCGCATCGCCGTCTGCGGCCGCATCGCCCTGGCCAAGGAGGTGTTTGGCGACACTTTGAACGAGAGCCGGGACCCCGACCGACCGCCGGAGAAATACACTTCCCGCTTCTACCTGAAATTCTCCTACCTGGAGCAGGCTTTCGACCGGCTCTCGGAGGCCAGCTTCCACATGGTGGCCTGCAACTCCACCGGGACGGCCGACTTTGCCAACCAGCGGCTCGACGACAAGATCTGGAGCAGCTACACTGAGTACATCTTCTTCAGTAAGTGCTGGGGTTCCCTCCATCTTCCAGGAATTGAGTGACGGGATTTGGGGCCCTTCTCTCCATACCCTAATCATCTCATTCTGAGGTTTAATAGTGCTCTGGTTGGGATTCGGAGGGCAGGGTGATTTGCTGGTGGGAAGGTGGGGGAGGGGTTGGGGGGCATGCAAAAGATGGCGCCAGCAGTGAAAGGTGATATCGTCAGTTTTTCGGCCATAGAGGAAAGTGCTTGTGGTGTGTAGTCGGGCATTTAACTCCGCCCACAGGGGTGTGTAGTTGGGCATTTAACTCCGACCCACAGGGGGTGTGTAGTCGGGCATTTAACTCCGCCCACAGGTGTGTGTAGTCGGGCATTTAACACCGCCCACAGGGGTGTGTAGTCGGGCATTTAACCCCGCCCACAGGGGTGTGTAGTCGGGCATTTAACCCCGCCCACAGGGGTGTGTAGTCGGGCATTTAACTTCGCCCACAGGGCCATCTGCCAAAGGTATGCTCCGCCACCACTGGCCAGGTGGCCTGTATCTCCCGTTTGCATTCATTTCAACTGGCAGCATCAACAGGTGGAGGAATGTAGGGGGGGAGTTCACTGGACCCTGACCCCCCACCTTCCCCCTTGCTAGCACATTGTGTTGAACTGGTTGGTTAATTGAACAGCCGACATTGTGTGAGGTAGGCGGATGCCCTTTATCATCAGAGACACAGCGCTGCTCTTCTGTGATGTTCAGGTTTCAGTCTATTCGCGTGATGGGAGACAGGTCCTGCGAAATTAAAGCCTAACGACCCTGAAGGCATTCGCAGCCTCTCAGAGACCGGCTCCTCTCCGTCTTCCTGCACAGCCGCCCCTTGTCAATTTATCTTCACAGAAACGGCTTGTTTCTGGAAAAATCGGGGGGAGTTATAGACATTCGGGCACAAAAGAACTTTTCATAGGAAATAGGCGTATATGCAAAACGGCGCTCATACAGATGTGCGTCGGCCAGTGTGCTGTTTTCGTGCCGCGTGCCTGTAACTTCCAGCAGAACAAATATGCCGACATTCCGGTCATTAAGGATTTCTGCTCATGAATGATGTTACATCAGCTTGTTGCGGTTGATATACAATACTGTGCAAAATCAGGCAGTCAAAGAATAATATTTAAAGCTATTTATCTGGGTAGTAACGGTATATTTTCTTACAAAAAAATTCAATTAAATTTAAGAACATATGCAAATTAATAATAACACAATAAATACTAACAAGAATTTCTTCTGTTCTCCAAAAAGTCACTGGTATCTCATTCCTTGTGTTTGTTAAATTTCACCACCAGCTTAGTTAATTAATTACGTTAATTAGTTAGATAACTCAGTGAGTTATTGATTAGCCAAACAAGGTCTGTTAGTAGTCGAGTCAAAATATACATTGGTGTGTTAGATGGTTGCTGCATATACTGGGTGTGCTTTAGGTGCTTTTTTCTTCAATTGCACAACACTGTAGATTTCATTTTTATGAAGATGAGATTTCTGGGAAATTGGCCTAACATGAAACTAATGGCAGAACAGTTTATTTGCCATTTATACAAAAACAGCCACCTTGGAATGTGTCATTTTTTGCGAATATCCGTCTTGCACTCCTTTGAGACATACACACACTTACAGAGGTGAGAGAAACGTGGGGTATGAGCTCAGAGCCATCCATCCAGTGCCCTTGGAGCAGGTTTGGGGGGTAAGTACCTCGCTTAAGGGCCCAGCAGAGATGTAGCCACTGTGCTGAGCATGGCATTAGTATCAGGGCATCTTCAAATCAGTGTCCAGATCTTTTTCTCCTTTTCTCTCATTCTCTTCATCAATTCTGGAATTCTGGCCCTGATAGTCAGCAGACTGGCGGGAATGAATGACCTAGGAGTGTGTCCTCTGTTACCGCTGTGTGGGACATCAGTCTCGTGGCCTCCCAGCAGCCCCGGGGGTCCGCGGGTCCTGCCTGCTGATGTGAAGGCTCTGACAGGGGTGGGTGAAGTGGGTGGCTTGGGGGAGGGGTGGGGGGTTGCTTTGTTGCCTGATTTTATTCCCAGGGATGCTGATGTTTCATTAGTCCAATGCTCCTTACCCCTGGTGATCCCTCAGGGGACCTCTGCTTGTTTCATGTGCAGGGTTGGGACTGAAATCCTTGACTCGTACTTGATAAATCAGTTTGTAATTGATTTAATTGTCTCATACAGGTATTCTCCTGATATCTCTCATTTTGATTCAAATCATTTTGGACACCTGTGTATGCATGTGGAACGTGTGTCTCCATGTGTACGTGTGAACATGAGTGTTCATATTGCAGAATAACTCTTATAAACGAGAACTTCACAGCCCATTTCCGGTCCACTACATATCCACGCTTTACCCATCAGGCCTTTCGCTAGTGGTATTAAGAGATTAAATGAAAAGCTTGTTTTCCAGCTGTGCTGCCAGCGATCCGGTGCAGATGTCCGTCCTCCCTGCTTCCCGATCATCACTCTGATTAGCTCTCTTCACAAACATGGTTCCTTTTCGCCTTGCTGGCTATGTACAGTCCATGACCCAGCGTAAGATATTTCGGAAGCTGGCTTGAAATAACCGAGAGCCCCCTTTGGTGAAGGGAATGATTTAAATACATTTCAATTGACCACTCAGCAGGTAACTGGGGGGCTCATGCCATATGTGTGGAGACCAGTCTTGAACAGCCGGGGATCTGCATTCTGGGTGTTCCAGACCATTAGATATTCAATCCCCCTCAGCAGCAAGAGAGCCAGGAGCTGGGCTAGCAGGCTTGTGTTTCTCTCCCGTTTTTTTTCCGGTCCTCAGTTTGTCACAAACCAAGCCGTGCCCTTCCCCTGTTCCTCAGGCTTTCACGGAAACCCCCCACGGCCTCGTCTTGGAGCATCCCGCCGGTCTGGCTCACGTTCGCTTGGCACCTGGCGTTGCCCAGAAAACGAGTGACACCAGAGAAAGGGAACAGCCTCGCCTCTGATCGATTTTTGCCTCTGATTATGTCTGGAAGAAGCCTCGGCTACGGTCGCCATTGGCGGTCAATAAAAGCAGTTGATGTTGAAAAAGAAATGAACCCCTAGGATTCCAGGTCGAGCATCGACCCGAAGAAGGCGTCGATCCGGAGGTGATCTTCCATAGCGAGGACTGAGGAAATTGATAGAAATGATGGATACTGCTGAGCTCCAGCCTAACCTACTCCAGCATTATGAATATGTTTTGCATCATTAAATATGTCTTTGGTCCAACTTTCATGGTCGGATTATGGGGAAAAGCATTGTGCCAAAGGCAGTGGGCAATATCCGCCTGTATTCAGTGCAGCTTTGCATCCAGTCACCTGAATAATGGTCCAGCTGTTGTAGCCCTATAGCAGATGTGAAGGACACACATCGGGGGAGATCTGGTCTTCATGGGGGGAAATGGGGTGTGACTCCTGCCGTTTCATTTGGGTGACATCTGCCAGAGCTGGACGTTCGAGCAAGCAGGAAATCCAGAATGACCACGCTGTGTGCTTGACCCGGATTGACACACCTGCCCACGGACGCTAGGTACTGTCGCATACGGGAAAAATAACCAGAAGAGATGAGGCCCTGTCTCATTCAAGTGCAACTAACTAACTGGTAATAAACCGTCTTCCTCTCCTCCCCCCAAATGGAATCGAGGCCACAAAAGTAGCTGAATTATACATATTCATCGCGACTGTCCTTATGCTGTCAAGGTGCAGCGTTTTAGACATAACTGCCAAATGCCACAGCGTGTGGGGGCGGGATGGGGGCGTATAATTGATCAGGTTATTACATATTACCGCTGCGTTGATGCTGTAGGACATACCGCTCCTCTTCTGAAGCCTCCTGGTTCATGTTATTGTTCCATAACCATGAATAATACATGAGTCAACCGGCAACTGGTTATTATAAGGACATCCACTGTGCGCCGACCCAGCCTGAGCCTTTATCTATGGGAACACACAAATACAACAACACTAGTAAAGCAATTTGTTCCGTTTTGTAGCTCTCAAAAAGTGACTTTGGCAGCTGTAATGTTAGATAACACCCTGTTTCTCTGTGTAGAAAAATAAAAGATGTTTGTATTTAAGGATGAGCATGTACATTTGTGGATTTTCTCAGTTGTCGGGTTAGCAGGCTTTGCATATATCTTTTTATTACAGTATATTTATGCTGAATTCGCTAAAATAGTTTTAGAAGGGCAAAGCAAGGGTCTGAAAATGCCTTCGGTGTGTATTTAATATGTACCTAAATTTTCCTTTTTTATGGGTATTAATTGGTTTTCAGCACTTCCAGCACATGTGTGGTGAGGAAATATGTAGAATTAAATTCAGTTGGTGAAACTGAAATTCTCATCAATACATCCCAAGGACAGCGCACATCTTTTGGCAGAAGGGTTTTGCTCTGTGCTGGGGCAGGAAACTCAGAAATGTGGCTGAATGAGATGCTTGCTGGTGTAGGGTTGCTGTTTTCACAAGAAGTGGAAGGTGAGAAGGTCTGAGTTGGGTGGGGGGGCATTGAGGTTAATTTCTTTGCTTTCTTTTCACTTTTTCTGAAGTTTTAAAACCACTTCTGCTTCTATTTTAAAATAAGTTGCCAGATACACTACACCATCGAGGTATCAGGTATTTTAATTACTGGCTGGCTTCCTTGTAGGATTTACCACAGCTGTTATGTCAGATGTCTGTTTCACCATAACAGTGATGTACCACTGGAGCTACCGTTCAGCCGGTATTAATTCTCATCCGGCGAAGGTCACTGCTACAGGGATAGCGCCAGACAGGGCAATCCGAAAGCCATTCTTCCCGAGACGTGAATATCTGCCCATCCTGACTCCGCCTCCCGCAGGATGTAATCATACATTTTTCATTCTGTCCTCCTCCCAGTTAATGGCTAAAGGCCTCCAAGGTAACTAAATGAAATTCTGCAGGAATATTGCTGCTCAACATTGGACATGACATGAAATATATAGACGCTACACCTGAGACACAACAAAACAATCCTGGCTTCAGAGTTTGACAGTATCGCTCCAATCGGGAATTAAATCTTCAAATTTAGTGTGTTCATTTCCTTAACCTCTGCATGGCTGCAGCAACGGTCCCTTCTGTAGTATCTGCCAATTTTATCAATCTCAACTTTTTTTTTAAATCCCAGCAGAACTGACAGCACTGAATCAACACTCTAGGTCTTTGAGTCCAATGGGATCAGTGAAAGTGTTAGCTTAATTTTGAGGGGGGCAGTGTGTGGCTTATCAGGTCAGGCCGCTGTGCCTGTGAACAGAAGGTTGTTTTTTTGATTTCCATTCTTGGAACAGTAGCCATCTCCATTGCGTCTGTGTGCAAGGTCCCAGCCGATTGATAAGGTTGACTTCCCTGTAGGATTTATGGCCCCTTTTATGCTCCCCACCTTATAAAATCCTTAATTTGCCCCTAAAATGTGATTTTCTCCGAGAAGCTGGGACGGTGGTTCAGGGGTAGTGCTTTAGACAAGAACCTCCCGGGTTCGGGGATGTATGCGTGGAATTCATAAGAGTAATGCAATTCACACAAGTACTGGAATTCACATGAGTATGGAATTCACATGATTACTCTAACATGCAGTTAGATGAAGTTAGGTGAAGTGGTGTCTTTAAATTGCCCATAGTGTCTGAGTGTGTGCCCTGCAGTGCACTGGCATCCCATGCAGGGTGTGCCCTGTCTGCCCAGGCTCAGTGTGACTCTGTACTGAATAAGTACTATGGGAGATGCATGGACGATTGGGGTAATGAGAAAGCCTTTGGAGGATGCGAGTCTGTGAGAATACCCTCAAGGTGGTACACAGATGACGGGCGTGTCTTTAGAGGAATGAGGAATTACAGGCAGAAATGAGTGCTGTAATTGGCTACTGTGAAACGGGATCTTATGAATGCAGTGTTACATCGACTAATGCTGAGAGACTATCTTTTCAATTTGTCTGTGTTCATGAGCAGAAACAGGGCTTTGGAGTGTCTGACATGATACAGGGAGACTGCAGATTTAGGAACACGTGGTGTATCACACACTAGATATCGTGGTGTTCCAGTGAGTTTATTCTTACCATTACAATCATGATATTTATTATCAGTGCAACGATATTCACAGAAATTCCTGTACTTACTGTATTGTTAACATATATATCAGTAATACCTGGTGACTATGGAAAAAGAAATATTCAAATAAATGCCTTTTCTTACACCATTTTAAAGGAGCGATTTGCGTTCTTTAAGGCAGGGACTTGGACAGCACACAACTTTACTTTCCTCCGCTGCTGTTTAATTGTTCTCAGTGAAGACAACGTATCGTCTAATGTCTATAAATACTTATTTTCTGATTTAGAAGATGTGCCCCTGCTAATGGTGACAGGGCAAGCTTTGTAGTCATTAGTCTGATAAAACGATACTGGAAGTGGGAGATTTAAGATGCAGCACATTTGGGAACAAATTAAATCAGATAGATCAAAGAAAATTACTCCCTGTTCCGCTGAAAAACTTGAGTTAAGCATTTTTCTTACTGTCCGGGAGCAACTGTATCGAAATAATTTCCTCAGGGATCAATAAAGTTTTCTGAATCTGAATACACGCTGTCATATTCAACCCATAAGTTATTTTACCATCGTTATGTTAATAAAAGTTTACATTTTTGATGCAAATTCTAGAAAAGGCATTGGCAGAAATCAGCCATTGATTTTTAAGGGACGACTCTAATGTATTCCCCTGCCCCACGGTGCTATTCCTAATTTTTAATTTGCAGAGATGGTAAGCTGTTTGTTTGTCGTAAGAAAGCAAGATTGTGACATATAAGACTGAAGTATTAGGAAATCATTTTATTTGCTGTCTCCATGGTTACATCTGCTCACATGTTGCTGTTGTTGTTGTACCTTCCCAAAAATATTGCGGTGATTAAAAAATTATTAATCCCACAAATAATTCAGAATGTGCGATACTGGTCCCCATGCGACACACAGGTCTGTTTCGGCACGTCGCACAGAGACTGCATTTGCCCTTGTTGGCTGGTATCACGCCTCATATATTGGAAAAAATCTGTTATTTTAATGATCTCTTAAAATTAAGGTCAAGGGACCCTACAGTGCTTAGCCAGTGGATTATCAATTACACCAGTATGTAAACTGCCATTGCTCTAGAAATTTAATTCCAGGAACGACGTCCAGGTCTGCGTAGGATCCACCTCCTTCGATTGTGCCGTCTTGATGAATCTCTCCAGGATAAAATCGACTTCCTTGGCGGTTAATGAAATTTTTCGCGACGCTGCGGCACTTGTTAGCATTTGCATACCAGGCGGCACATTCTCCTAATCCTCTCTATTGGATGAGTCTGTCCAGGCTGGTAACTTTAAATTAAACAGCCTTCACTGCTGTTTAATCCCTTTAGCGTGTATAGATCCTATAGCAGGAAAGCTACATTCAGGCGTACATTTATGCCCTTAGAGACGAGAGTTATGGTGGCTTCCGCCTCTTTGCTTGTCTCAGTTCCTGTCCGTCTTTTATTTATTTATACATCACAATGCCACAGTTTGTCATAAAGATTAAGAAAGGAATGCGCTTTTGGCCAAAGGTGATAAATCATAAAACTGTTTTAAACCGAGCAACTGAGCAAGAATGATGTTACGTGGCTATTGTTACGGACTGTATTATCGACCATATTAGTATCTGTCAGATGCCGTGTCAACCATTTGGAAAACGGGTAACATTACTTTTGAATCATAAATTAATGGGTGCTGTTAGCCTTTTAAAAATGTCATTGTTCTTTCCACAGCATCATCCTGGAGACTTGGAAAGCATGGGGCAAAAGGAAGGGGACACACTGAACTGGCCGCCAGTCCGTGGCAGGGCACACAGACACACACACACACACACCAATATACTCATAATCCCTAAAACATCATATCCGTTTCATGTATATCCTCCCAAGATTCTGGGAACATTTTTCTTTTAATATTGATTAAAATATTGATTTGACCGGAAGATGATGATGTCAGGGTCACAATCCCACACATGTGATGTTATGTGATATTAAAATCACACCTAGAAAAGCTAAACCCCTCTCGGTGGCCATCCCTCGTGGGTCAGCTGATCTCGGGGGGCCTCCGTAATGCCAAACGCAGTCTCCGTTTTTAGTGAAGAGTGAGCCAAATTATCTTGACATTTCCGTTGACTGAAATGATAAGCCGCAAATTAAATAACACCCATATACTCATCACATAACACCGTTCCGTTGGCGGCCTTTGCGAATGCACAACTTGTGATTGAGTTAATAAAGTCTTTAATTAATACCTCTTAACTGCCAATCTGTGAAAAATGAAATATGAGGGAAAAAAAAAGGTTCACTACCCCCCCTCCCCCCTCAGAGAGAGCTGTGAAGAGCACATTTAATTGCATGGAATAGATGAAGCCAAAGCAGTATGCACAAACGTAGATCGATTAAAAAAAAAAAACCAGTGCCACGATGGAGGCAAATCAGCCCGTCTGATTGATCGGCTGATCCCAGCTCCGCAGTGCACATAATGGTTCATTTCGGCAGTTTCAGGCAATTATCTTTGTGGGAACGTCACAACATAGCCACGGGACTTGGCAGCAAGGAGCAGGCCTACTGGCACAAGGGAGTAAGGTTTGGGCCAACATGCCGCAGATGCAGATGTGATATCAGAGGACCAGGTTTTGTGGAAATTAGGACATGCGATGGGCCCATATGTTAACACCGAAAGGGGACTCGCTTAAGCAGGATGGGAACTCAGATATAAATATGTACACTGTACTGAGAATGGGTACCACATGGAACAAACCGTTAACTGACCCCCCCACCACCACAATCTTGAACCCCAAAAAGACAAATGATGACCCAAATTTGAATATATTAGCCCTTAGTGTGACCTCGTCGTTCCAGGCCATGTTATTGCTTCCGGCTGTAAAGTTGGCAGGCATCAATGGGGACAGTGACCTCGCGCTCGGATATTATCCCGCATGACCTTGGTGACCGAGCTGAGATGAGTGACATCTGTGCAGACCAATCAGCTGGGCCAAGGATGGAGATCCGCACAGGCTAAGACGTGGCAGGGAATGTGGTATCCATGCACTAGTGCACTTATTGCCGTTATTGCCTTTATGACTATGTTGCCCCCCGGAAAAAAGCGCCATCTGCCCCCTCTCGCGCAGGATTCGTGCCAGCACTTCTGTTTGAAATGCTGCTGTGTGGAGACACACGTGCGAGATGCCGATCCCACTGTGTACACACAGATCTCTGACAGATATCTGGTGAATATAAGAATACCCGACTGTGCCTTGTTTGCCTCTTCCACTCCGTCTCCCTATCCCAGGCAGGGTGGCTATGGGAAGCACACGAAAGGTGCTCTGAATCTTCTGTCCTGGTAGGTTGTAACAGATTCAAGCAGTTCACCAGGTGAGGGCATAAGAGAAGCCATAATTCATACAAAGGGCCCAGCCATATTATTATCCAATGATATGCTTCGAATTAGTGAGTGACAGGGGAGTGGGCACTCTGGGGGCCAATCAGCTTTCACCTGCTGCCCAGTGCCCCTGAGGCTCCCCCCCATATTCCCCTGCCCCACGTGCCAGTATTATGTTAATAGTGGGTAGGTATTTCAGGTGAAAATTCCATTTACATTCACATTTACATATTTAGCCAATGCTTTTATCCAAAGTGACGGTCAATCAAGG
Organism: Petrocephalus schoutedeni; assembly: GCA_026780765.1. Taxonomy (NCBI): domain Eukaryota; kingdom Metazoa; phylum Chordata; class Actinopteri; order Osteoglossiformes; family Mormyridae; genus Petrocephalus; species Petrocephalus schoutedeni. The sequence goes on from JAODKL010000017.1 coordinate 169,806, forward strand.
CAAACAGTAGATTGCAAATGTTCATGCTGTTGAGGTGTCCACTAGACGCAAGTGCAGCTTGGCTGAGCTTCAGAAGAATGCTCAGGTACAAGTATAAGCAATATTGGAGCAGGAGCTACATAACAGCTTCTAACAAAGCAAGAACCTAATAAGACGATTCAAGGACCAGAAGTGCAAGGTAAGAGTATTCAAGGAACATAAAGATGCTTCAGGTTAATAGAGCAGTTTGTGGCCCAGATAGGTCTTGAGGCATTTCTTGAAGGTGGAGAGGGAGCATGATGACTGTATGAGATTTGGCAGCTAATTTCACCATAAGGGAACCACACGAGAACCTCACAAAGTCCCAGCTATTTCTGCATTTTGTTCTCATTACCACAGAGCCTTGCGGCTGTTGTTGAATGCTGCAGATTGAACATGGCAGGTTGTGAGAGAGGCTATGTTCATCAGTCATGTCTCTTTGATCAGTGCAGGCACTGCCATGATGATACTGCATTACGCCCAGCAGTAGGAACAAGAACTGAGAAATGAGTGACTAATTATTTGCAAACTGACTTTGCCAAGTGAAATTTCGATACGTGCTAGTTTCTTGCATGACTCATAAGTCAACTGGCATATTATTTTGACGTACTGCTGCAAAGTTTTATTTAAAGTTTTCCATTTAACCGTGTGCGGACCAAAGCGGGAATACAAATGTCCTCCCTGGACAGTGCAAGATGCGACTCAGGCAATCAAGGGAGGACGAGTTTAAGCAAACGCACGATGTGTGCAAATAACTCGAGTTCACAGCCTAGATAACACTTCATTGTCACGCAGCCACAAAAAATAAATCTGCTCTGAGTGCCCTAAAATACCCTAAAACATGGACCAGAACAAGGTTACCTCATGAAATGCATGATTTTCAAGCAGGGAAATAATATTTTGGTGTTTTATTGGTATATGAAAAAGCCTCATCTGATCAACATCCTTTAATCCATCTTAAAATCCCACTAAGTGTCTTGCTAGAAATGAATGGACGTTTTAGTCCTTGCCTTGTACTGGTCCTGTTTCTTCATTCTGCTATTTGTATAACACCTTTTGTATATCACCCCCACATTCACCACTTTCAGCTGTTATGTTATTGAAACATCTAATTAAGTCTGACTCTTCGCTGTGAGGAGCACCATTGACTCTCTTTTCATGCACTCAAGGGAATATAATATGTTGGCCTTTTGAGGTTGTTTACCCGACATCTGATGTTATAATGGCTGCATTAGTTTTTTTTTGTTTCTGGACCGTGACCACGGGGAATGTGGGTGGGAGTTTTAATGCATCTTTTGGGTTTTGTCTTCATGTGTCCAGTTTGAGTATCAGTTTAAATGCTGTGTGCTTGCTTTATTGTGGAATGTGACTTATGTAAGTAGATGTTTGTAAACATTTACTTGTGTCTGTTTCACGACGGCAAATAAACACAACAGGTTTATGCAGAGTGAATATTTGCCTTTGATTGATATGTCCAATACAGATTTATGTAAAAGCATTCCGCTCATTTATATATACACAGTAGTGCAATATAGCGTAGCTTAGGGGATAATTTTCTATGAATTATATTATACCTATTCATAACATAGGAAGATGGTATTTGATGTCATTTGGCATTACACATAACAGCTAAGCCTTTTTTAATATAGCTTCAGTAAGTTATAGTTTGTTTCAGGTGAAAAGACCAACTTTCATCTATGCACTGTTACTGGGGAGAAGCTGTTGCAGCCATTAACTCACAAGCATGCTGTGATTGTTAACATTAGGATAGTAATACCATGGAACAATTTGATATAAGAATTCCTTTGGAATTTAATAAGAATTATATGAACCAATAATGCAGCCCCTGGTTTCTGGCTTCTTTATTGGCTTGTGATTTAAATCTAGTTAATGAAATAATGGCTGGGGTGAGCAATCGGAAAATGAACAAATGAACAAAACGTTGGGTAACCTGCACTAATTCTTTCTATTTGCATTCTTTCTATGGCAAACACAATGGAATAACAGTCAGATCATTTCAGATATTTGTCTCAATGTCAGATATATGAAATGTGATTTATAAGCATAATCAGGGGTAGACCTTAAGAATTAAGCCAAGTGCACTACTTTAGTAAAAAATAACAAATGTACAATGTAATCTTCATTCACAAAGAGCAACCGAAGGCCATACATTTCACAATAATAAAAGTTATTTTCAGTATGTCATTTATTAATTTCCAAAAACAATTTACTCATTCATTCATCATAAAACAATTTATACTGTTAATTGAATTAATGTTGTTAAAAGTACAACAGAGAGGAACACAAATTGTAATTTGATTTTTTTGTTGTAATGCCACATGCTATATATATATATTATTTTTCAATTTATTAGCCAGTGGACTTGTGTTCAGTTTCTTCTGCTCAGTCTTCATCTAAAGTACTCACCTCAGCCATGTGGGCGAGCTTAATTTCTAGCCCTAAGCACAATGGATACTTTGGAAGACAGTGTCCTTCTGCACAGTTATTAGGGTGAATGAGCAGTAGGCAGTAATGAAAACTAGCACTGCATTTCAAATCCTTCAATTCCCACACACACTGCAGCAGGTGATTAATCACAGTGACGGGGAAGCGCGTGAGATCTGCACATGAGGTCATCCCCCTGCGTGATGAAACCAGCAAAAAAAATCTGCCCGCGTATCTCCCTGGTGGTTAGCATGAGCCCGCTTCTTGGCTTAGCGGATTCTTTTGTCTTTTGTCTATCTTTAAAGATGCACAGTTATCATAAAATACAGACTTTAAGGTATATTTGTGTGAATGAAAGCACCTCTATCTTCAGGGTGAACAGATCCGCAGGGCAGTAAGATCGAAGGATTGTTTGGGTCGATTTAAATGGCACTGTCAGAATGGGGAAGACAGCTGCAATTTAAACAAGCTACCTGAACCAGACCACTGCCTCCAGACATAATAATTCCCTCTCTGATACACAGAGTGAACTCGCGTTATATTCTTTTGTAATTAGGTACAGGTGAGTTGTGAGCCTCAAGCAGGCTGTCTTTAGTTTTCCAGTCTGTAAGATTGGTTGGGATGGTGAACATGCACATGGTATTTTAAGGCCAAAATGGGGACTTTTCGGGGTTTCACAAATGGGGGAGTGGAATAGGACAGCCATGATTTCAATTTTAGCAAAGGGGGAGGGGGGACACCCTGCTAGGGTCCAACCCTGGGCATTGGTACTTAATTCTCATGTCCTCTCATGCTCCTCTTACGTTCATCCTGATCTGGATTCTGGATTTTGCACAGGCCAGTAGTAAATTTATTATTCGCTGTCGTTCTTATTCAAAATCATAGCACCTTGCCAGTAAAGTAATAGGTCATGTGAATGACGAGTTGAATTAATGCCATATTAGATTAACTGAGTCAAAACAGTTTAAACGATTCTTATGGAAGGTTATTAAACTGGTCATGTGAAAATGTATTTGATTATGTGCTTAGGAACAATACGAGAGTGTCTGATTATAGAGCGGAGGCATAGTATGTAGCATACAAAAGGACACACAGCACATGGAGATGCAGCCCTAGCAGTACTTAGTACACAGAAATATACAGCTGCGTACACTGGGGACAAAGTACATAGTAGGAGTGAACAAGGACTGCACACATTACACAGATACAAAGGGAAAATAGTGCACAGATATATAATAAAGAAAGCAGAAATATATAGTACACAGAAATGTAGGGACATAGTATACAGCAATCTAGAACAAGGAATGCACACATTACACAGATACAAAGGGAAAATAGTGCACAGATATATAATAAAGAAAGCAGAAATATATAGTACACAGAAATGTAGGGACATAGTATATAGCAATCTAGAACAAGGAATGCACACATTACACAGATACAAAGGGAAAATAGTGCACAGACGTATAATAAAGAAAGCAGAAATATATATTACACAGAAATGTAGGGACATAGTATACAGCAATCTAGAACAAGGACTGCACACATTACAGCAGGGAAACAAAGGAAAAATAGTACACACACAAACAACAAAGACTGTACATAGCACACATGGTTTTAGACTGAATACAGTTTGTTCCCCCTGAAGTCTTACAATTGTGTTCACCGGGTGATTTCATATATCGACCAAGTGATTTTGTGCATGAACGTGATGGCTGTTCCTCTTGGGTGCATTGTTGATGATGTCTGTTCACCGTGAGAGAAGCTAGTGCTGGGAATTACAGCCTGCACACGCCTCCTCCCAGAGGGACCGCCTGCATCTCTCTCAAAGCGCTCCAGCCGCGGCACTGTGTGAAGAAATGCGTCTATAACTGTCGTATCTCTTAGATACGCGTCACGCTCCGACGGGGAACATGGACTGAACCTTCCAAGAGAGGGCCATTAAAATAGCAGTCTGAAAATAATTACACTGTATTTATGAATAGTCTTTTATTGCTAATATATTTATAATTAAAATAATAATAACAATTAATATAAATAACTTTATTTATTATCAATTACCGAATAATTATCCATTTTTCTTTTTTCAGCTAGCATCGTAGCACAGAAAATTGGGGTTAAATTACATACAGAATTTACCGCAACCTTCTGCTGGATAGCTGTTATTTGAAGTTAGATGAAAGGGTTGCTAGATTACTGGTCTGGTATGTATATTCCGAAACACAAACACCCATCAAAGCTGTGAGTGTGATGATGTAAATGGCTTTGGTGCTGCAGGGTGGGAGTGGCACAAATAGCCAAATTCCAAACTAAAAATTAAGTCGTTTCTGCCCCATATTGACACTGCCCAGTACCATGGGCGTAAATCCCGGGGGGGACGGAGGGGACATGTCCCCCCCCATCCGAGAGTTGTCCCCCCCCCCCAAATAACCATAATGACGCATTCTCCATGCTACAATAATAATGACAGAAGCAAAGTTTTTCGCTGTGGGGACATACCTTTATAAGTACAATTTGACTGTATTATACGTGTCCCCTTCAAAAATTGCTCATGAGAAATTTTATATTTATTGTCCCCCCCTACTGTTAAATGAAATTTACGCCCATTCCCAGTACAGTGCACTTATATTCTTATAAGTATAAGTAGACTATATGTTTGTATAAGTATATGGCCCTGTGCTCACCACTGGTAGGTGCTGCTCTCTTGCTCATTAAATTATACATTATCGATCTGTTTTATCTTTTTATTGCACGTTTTTATTGAACGTTCCTTGTCATACAATTCCATTGCTCATTTGCACAATCTTTCCCCACCAAATCAGGTATTAAACTGTATTTCTTTTGTCATGTGTTATGTCTTAATATGCCATATTTATATTTGTAACATGTTTACAGTCTATGTATTACTTTTCTTGCGCTACGACCGAGAATGATATTTAATCTCTGTTTATGGCCCATGCATGTATAATACAGGTATTTGTTGTTTGACTTTGACTTTGTTACTGAAAAGCTTAAAAAAAAGGTTTTTCTCAGAAAAGAATAACACGTTTATTCTGCCATCAGCCGGCTAGCAGAGGGTGTATTCGTGCATCTTCTAAAAATTATAATTTAAGATCCAAAGCTTGATATAATCACGAGGCTGATTGAAAGACACATGAATAGACCTCGAGATGATACCAGCCAGAGCTGAAATGCATCTCGCGCTGTCCACGGGGCGCATATTAATTGCCGCACTTTATCAAAACCGAAAGACAATTTGATATTTTTCAAAGTGCTTATAATTAATTTTTGAATGGGAAATAAATAAATAAATCGCCAGGGGAATTAAATTCTAAATACCACCACACGGGGATGTCAGGCTGCTTTTGGTAAATGTTAATGAAGACCAATCTTTCACAAATGCTAAAGACAAAGAGCCAGCGATGGGGAAAGCAGGATATAGGAAGATAGGAGGAACAGATGATGATGATCCTTAATCCGATGAGGTGACGTCACATCCATCTGATCCTGGAGTTGTCCTGTCTGGTGATGCTCAGTTGCAACACCTTAAATAACATTTCACATGAATCTTTGTTTTCCTATAGTGCGGTCCATTTGCCACTTTTTTTGGTACTCATTCCTCTATTGCACAGTTTTGTGTCTTGCACTGCACTGCTATATGTCTTTCACCGGCTTGTATTGTGTGGCCCTTGTATTCAACCAAACCCCCCACGCCCTACTCTGCAGATGTAGCATAAGAATTTGACTGTGCTTCTCAAAGCATGTGACAATACAAACTTGTAACATGTAACTTGTTAGAGCTTTCACGTGATTTTTGCTTGTGCTAAACGTGTAGTTTCATATTATTGCATGGTAAATGTGAAAATAGCAGTGCATGATTTTTCACTCTTAAGTCAGTACTCTATATTCAGAATACAATAATTAAGTCTTCATCCAGCATTCATTGGTGAACATGCCTAAAGCTTATAAATTCAGTGAAAATAATGTTCAATTCAAAATAAAACGTTTCTTAAGTAATACATCACGAGTAAGATTATATTCCATTACAATGAGTTGAACATGGATGGAAGTTTGAAAGTTAATGCTATTAACAATGCTTGTTAATAAACTAGGGATGCAGAACAGGATAATCCTTTACAGGGCTGCAATCATACAATAATTGCAATTCTGCAGTTATACTACGAGCAAGATAGAGATGCCAGTTAGCCTGGCTGCATGTCTTTGGACGACAGGAGGAGACCAAGGAACCCAGACACTCAGAGCGGGGGCATGATTCAAGCCTCCCCCTGACTGAAGGTGTGAGAAAACAATACTACCCATTGAGCCACCATGCCATCACCGAACAAAGATGTATTTCTGCATTCTCAGATTCCATGACCCTTTATTCCACACTAATCCGTCTGTCAGTCTTACGATGTTCGTTTTTTCTTTCTCCATTTTATATAATAAATAAAAAAAAAAATATCACACCAGAACAATTACTGCTAAAGGAGAAAAGTACGAAAGTGTACATCCTCATACGTCCTCGTCAAGTTGTGGGCAGCGTAAGAAATGGTAAAATTAGCCTGTCAATTATGCAGCGCATTAAGTGCCATATTGAGCTGCGGAAACCATAAAAATGAAGTTGTTCGCATTTAATCACACAATGCATGAATTAACAGCTCCGGCACTGACATGCGTGAGGACATTCGGTGCACGGAATTCAAAAGCGTCTGGGGGGGGGGGGGGGGGGGCTGTCATTTTTTACAAAAAAAAAACGAACTCCAGCTGGAGGAAGTGAAGTGTAAAAAAGATTTTTATAATGGCTGAGAAGAATGCGCAAGTATTGAAATCGTTGACTTAAAAGATCTCGCTGTAGCCATATAATAACCTGCTTCATCTGAGATTGCTCGGGTTGAAGTCAATTCCCGGGCTCTTGTCTGCACTGACAGATGTACTGTCATGTCTACCTTGTCTTGGCTTTTAACCAGCAGTGAGAATGGTTACACTGTGTTGTCTTAAATTTTATTTTTATGTTTTATTCTATTTTATTTTATTTTATTTTTATTTACAAATAGTGTTTTACTCTATAGTTTTGTACTTTATTTTATAGTCAATATGTAAAGCACTTTGGTCAACTTGGTTGTTTTAAATGTGCTGTAATGAAGTTGGAATAGCATGGTATCCAGGGGTAACCTCATCCACTATAGACTGCAAAGACTTACACAAATGATCAGGAAGGTTAAACGTATATGGCAGTCATCCCCTTGTGTTTTCTTTTATTCTTGCAAGGCTTATTAAAACAAAATCAAGTGTAGTGTACTCAACAGATCTAGTAATGGAAGTTTATGGAAACATTCAGAATATATTACTTTCCTTTATGGACAGCTTGCAGTTTTGCGTAGATGCTCTTGGTCCTCCCCCATGAAATACATGCATTTAGTGATCTGCCAATCTTCTGTATGAATGTGTTATCCATTAAGCTAAGTGTGATAACATTTTTACACGTCAATGATGCTTAATGGAGACTGAAAATTACACTTGAAAAATGCTTAATCCTCCAAGCATTTTTTCATGGGTGGGTAATACACCACTCACATATCAATAGCTCAGATTTGTGGTGGTTGCCTTATGTACTGCACAGACTCAGTTTCTTCCAGTCTGTGGGTAATCATAGGTTCACAACTGAACACTTCAGCCATACATCCATCAATCCGTCCTACAACCAGTATAGGGTGAATTTGAGAGCTTGGAGCACAGAAAACAAGGCAGGGGAAATCCTGGATGAGGTGCCAGTCTTTAATGAGGCCCCCACCCCCATGTCCATTATTAAGAAACCCAGGGAACATGCAAACTCCATACTTCCAGAGAAGGGCCGAGAAGGTGTGGGGCAGCAGCTGCAGGCTTGTATGTGCCATGAGATGGACTGAAATCCTATTGAGGGTATGCCACGTACTGCCTGGCATAGCCTGCAGCCCTCCCACAGGACTCACGTGCTGTGATAGACACTTAGAAGATGGATGGGTGGTATAGATAAGAACATAAGATATTTACAAACAATTGGAGGCCATTCTGCCCTTTAAGCCCATTTGGGGAGAATTCCTCTGAAAGTTCAGAGTTCAAAAAAAAAAAGGTGAGCAGACATCATGGAACCACACCTTGCCGATGAAGGCTGAGCCCCCACAGGCTGCCTGTTCCAGCATCTTTGCGCTACACTGCCAAAACCCAGGATTGAACCAGGGACCTTTAGATCTTCGACGTAACACTCTCCCTGCAGAGCTATTCTAGCTTGGGCGGTTTGTGGTATGTGGGCACCAAATCTGGATATAATGCCTGTTTTGGAAAACAGAAACATATGTCAGAGATAGGGGCGGCACGGTGGTTCAGTGGGTAGCACTATCGCTTCACACCTCTGGGACCAGGGTTCGAATCCGGCCCAGTTCCATGTGTGTGGAGTTTGCATTTTCTCCCCGTGCCGTTGTGGGGTTTCCTCCGGGTACTCCGGTTTCCCCCCACAGTCCAAAGACATGCTGAGGTTAA
>JAODKL010000017.1:197016-230543 GCA_026780765.1 Petrocephalus schoutedeni
CCAACACAGCAGCACAGGAGCCAAACACAGGAACCAACACAGCAGCACAGGAGCCAAACACAGGAACCAACACAGCAGCACAGGAGCCAAACACAGGAACCAACACAGCAACACAGGGTTAAAACACAGGGATCGACACAGCAGCACAGGGGCCCGACACAGAAAGAGCTAAAGCAGGACAATTACAATGACTGGCGGGATAAACCAAAATCTAGGAACTAAGAGTAGCAGGACATGGGTGAGGGTAATTAACAACACAACAGATTGAAACACGTGGTGATACTGGGAGCATTGGCAAAACCGAACACAATAAAACTAGAAGGGTAAACAGGAGCAAAGGTATCAACGAAAGAAAAACACGAATTAAAACTGAAACACATGAACACCAGGACACAACTAAGGGGAACGTTAGCCCGTCTTGCCCACTTAGCTATACAGCAGTCCGAGTAACCAGAGAACACATTAGGAGCTAAAACCACATGGCGAAAGGGAACAGGATAGGGATAGCCAGCAGCACCAGCTGGTTAAGCAGGCAAATGATGGACAAGGAACATCACGCTATCAAAAGGAAACTGCAGGCGATCGGGGAGAACATGATTAACAATCTCCCACTAGAGGGCGCGCTAACATAATGATTCATTATTCCTAATGTTGCTCCTGAGCTTTCCTGTGGCCAGCAGGGCTTACTCCATAAGCCAAAGGATTTGAACCCACAGCCTTCCAGACGCAGAGCTTTAATCTGCTGAGCTTCATACCACATATGTCTGCTGTCATGTACACCTTCTTACCGGGGTTGAAATCCAGGAGCCTCTGCTAAGGAGGGGCCTCAACTAACCTTGTTTAATAAAATTTAATACCCAGAGTTGCCACCTATCCCATATTTTACAGGAGATTCCTCTACCGAAAAATAAAATGCTGGGTCCCGTCTTGAACAAATAAGGGAGACAGACTGTGTGACAGATCGCCCCAAATCTGCAGATTTTATCATCAGGGCCTCCAGCCCTGGGACCTCTGGCTGTGCTAAAGCACCTCTGCCTGGAGCCCTGTACCGGACGAGCCCAGAATCAGAGTCACCTATTTATTGTAATTTGTGACCTTCTGTTTGCATATGCTCTCTGTGTTCTTCTGGGCACCCATGGGGTACTCTTGCTTCCTCCCACAGATCCAGTTAGGGGATCTGGCTTCTGTAAATTAAGTGTGTGACTATGTGCCCTGCGAGGGACTACCATCTGACCAAGGGCGTCACTCACCCTCTGCCCTGCGATGGACAGGCATCTAGTCGAGGGCGTCACCCACCCTGTGCCCTGTGATGGACTGGCATCTAGTCGAGGGCGTCACCCACCCTGTGCCCTGCGATGGACTGGCATCTAGTTCAGGGCATCACCCACCCTGTGCTCTACAATGGACTGGCATCTGGCTGAGGGTGTTACTTACCCAGTGTCCTGCGAAGGACTGGCATCAGCTCAAGGGCATCCCCTACACTGTGCCCTGCAATGGACTGGAATCTGGCCCAAGGTATCTGTATGTGGCATTGACACGTTTTATCTCCACACAGTACCATTTCTCATAGTATCTTTCAAAAGTATCCTATAACATACTACTCGAGCTTGTTGCTTAAGTAATCTCCAAAATACAGTTTTCTTTTTCCATTCCATAATTGCATCTCAAGAATAATAATGAATTGTGTCAGAGGATCTGTCAGACCACTCATACCTAATATTTCACTTCGTCTTAACCAGTATCACCGAAATCCCGGGAACCTTCAGAGGCTCCACTAACGAACACGCAGGGTGACACGGCCGAGGAAGTGCTCCGTAGTCAGCATGCAGACGTCACGCTTTTCTTAACGAAGCAACAAAATCTCCTCGCTTGTTTGCTTTGCGCTTCCTTATATAAAGACCAATCGGCTCGGCGCCGAGGACAGGGTGGCGCTTCGGCGGACCGGCGTCCCCCTAAGCCTTACACATGGTACGCGCGGAGTCGTAAAGCACCGCTGTCACTTTCGATTCCCGTTAAAGCGCCGGTCGGTCTCCCGTACTGTGGCCGATCGCTCCATGTGACTCGGCGGCCCGCCGGCGTGTGGCGATCGGCGCCCCTTCCAGCGCTTCCTACGCTGTCTCTGTTCCCCGCGTTCAGACGCAGTTACAATGTAGCGGGCGGCCTGGGGTCGGCGTCACATTGTTACATGTGTCCCGGTGCCGGGGGGGCGGGCAGGTACTTCGGCGAAGAGCTGAGAGGCACCGGCGTGGCGGAGGAGGGGAACCGAAAGAGTAAGAGAGAAACATGCCTCCGATCCCGAAAACCATGTCGGATCTCCGCTCCCGGGTGGAAGGTAGGTAGGAACGGAGCCGGGTGCTGGGTGCTCATTATAAACCCAAAATAATGGCCCCTGCACTGCTCGCGGCTGCGGGACATCTGCTGCTTAGTGAATCCGCATTCCGATACGGAGACATAGTTCATGATGCTGCCCAGTCCAGCTGGCCGTCTTCTAAGTATGTAACCCCGATATCAAATATGGTATATTTTGAAAATGAGGGGGGGGGGGGAGTTGGGTTTGTGTTATTTGAGCCCCCCCCCCCCTCCACCCCGTCTAAGGGACCGTTTTATTCTGCATGCATACGCTGCGGATGAATTAATGTGCGAGCAGCTCGGTCCTTTTGTATCGCCGGTCATTTGGAGTTAATCTTTTCTTTTCTTTTTTTTTAACCGGGCTACCAACAGGACTCCTGTAGTGAAGATGTGAAGAGGTGTCGCGTATTATTAAATTCGTTGTGATTTTTTTACAGCGGATGGAAAGGGGACCTGTTACTTTTTTAGTTTGTTTTTGGGAGCCTTATGGAACGTAAGCATACGGTATTTGGATTCCGATCACGGGGATTTAATCGACAAGAGCGAAACTGACTACGGATTTGCTCTGGATACTGTCCGCCTCCGCCGATCTCGCCGAATAAAACAGATGCAGCGCCGCCGACATCCGTCCCGTCTTATCGCTGTTCATGTTGTTCGTTTCACGAATTAAGAGAGTATGTAAGGATCTCAGTTTTAGGTTCGTTCCGTTACTGACCCCGGACGCAATGATCGTAATCGTCTTCTAACCGTAACGAAAGTCTTAGCTGCGTCAGAAGTGTCGGTTTATGAAACGGCAGAACTTGGTCGTGTGACAGAGGGAGTCTTTTTCCCTGCTGCCTTGTGTATGTGATTCTCTGCAGCCTCTGCAGAACTGCGCGATGAAGTGTAAATTTGCTTTCTGTGTAGCCGAAATAATACTTAATGCGACGTGTCTGTTTTTCTTCGACAGCGAGCAACTGATTTTTTGATCTTGTTTGCTATTGTAATACGATATAGCCGCACCATCAGTTGACACTATGACAATAATGAGATTAAGAGAGTATGGGAATCTCCAGGTAAACAGCCTTGAGGAGTACTCACAGATACAGTGCTTCTTTTTTAGATTGTTTTGGTCTTTACTTGCGTGTGATTTAGTGATTTCCATCAAATCTGGTGCTGTATATGAAGCACCAATCCAGTCTAACATTGCATCATTTAAAATGTCAAGTCCTACTGTTAAAATTGCTTAATGGGGTTCATGCTTGCAAGATCCCCTGCGGTGTTACGGCAATTTGTGTTAACTTCCCTTTGAAAGCCGCGGTAAATCTTGCGCTGGAGTTGCGCTGGATCTCCCGTCTGAGATAGTATCCTCTTTTGCTGTGACGGCACTTTTCCAAACCCAGGGACCGGCATGGCATGTGTCCAAGGAGAAGGCTGAATAGAGACGTTTGCAGTCTTAGTCTGTGGACGGGCATTGAGCGGACGCTCTCTCGCCTTCGCGTGCTTCGAACCCGCGCTGTTTAAATGATAATTGGTGTAGACCGACACCACAAATCTCTTCGTATGTCTTCCTGTTACATCTGGCATACTTCTTGATTGTTGAGATGAGGCAGTTTTAAGCCAGGCTGATGTGTAAAAACAGTCTCCGGACCAAGGTGTTACATAATTACGTAATTAAGTGCATAGATGGGACAGGCGCAAAGAGATAGAATGGGGAAAACAAAACCATTAACAGCATTGACTCATAATGTTAAGGTAAACGGCTCATAATGTGACATTTATGCTGTCAAAATTCGCTGACAGCTATCTACCATTGTAAAACTGATAGCACTTGGTAAGGAGCTGGGGTAAAATTAACGAATGGAGTTTGTGCATCCCATCAGGAAGTGGAAGGGGAGGGATTGTTGCCCCACATAACAGAGAAGCTGCAGTAGGTGAGGTGGATTACCTCGTAAAGATGTCTGGGTGTAGCCTAGAAGTCTCTTCTCGCCTGCATTACCGACTTGGCCCTGCCGCCTTCTGGGCTGACATCTCCTGTCTCTGCCCTGAGCTGCACCTCTCCGCTCTGACCTACAGCTCAGGATCTTCCAGGGCCCTTAAGCTGCTGAATCACTTGGTTGTGTTTTGTCTGGTGCGCCTGGGTAACTGTGTCATGTGCTATGTCAGGTATCCCAGGTATGAGAGCAGAAAGCAGGTGGAACGAGGTGTTTTTGCAGCTCTTCAGTGTTAAAGTATCAGGGAAGACGGGAGTGAGACACAGGGCACAGCAGCTTCGCCCTGGCAGAGCCACAGTCTTCTTCTCTGTTGTTGGAACTTCGCACGCTAGAGTCCATGACCTTCTGCTCTGGAGTCCATGGCCTTCTGCCCTGGAGTCCATGACCTGCCCTGGAGTCCATGGCCTTGCTAACTGTTGCAGTCTGTCGGCATCGCGGAGCTCATTTTGCTGGGACAGTAGTTAGTGCGCTGTCTATTTCCGACTACATTTGTCTGTAGCCTAGAGTCTAATGAAGCTCCGAACGGAAAATCAGACAAAACAAACAAACAAAAAAGCACAGGTATAAATACTGCCTGACATAATTTCCTGTGGAGGCATAAGTCTTTTGACGAGAGCACCCAGTGTCGTTTTGTTTCCAAAGCATAAGAACTGGATTTCAAGGCCTAGTACTCACTCACAACACCAGCACGTTATTGTCCTCTGGGCAATTTTCTCTTATCTAAGTTAAACTCGTCTTAAATTACGTACATTATAAACGATAAAAACTGTAATAATACGTAAAGGACACAAAACACACTGTAGAATGGGTCATTATTATTAATTTTTAACCAAAGTGGAAAGTATGTAAAATGATGATGTGAAACCTGATACATGCTTTCAAAAATAGCTGTCTTTCTCCTGGATGCTGAACCCTTGAACTCTGAGCCCCCGCGTTACAATGGGTGTGCGGTGGAAACCTGGGCTGTATATAGCCATCAGACCTCCCGGGGGTCGCTGGTTGCTCTCTCACACATGGCCACCACACAGCGACGACGGCAACTGGTTGTGGAAATAGCTTGGAGCAGAGGGGCAGGCGAAACAGGAAATGTGGGGTGGTGGTGTTTGTGTAATCTGTCAACCAGTGCAGCTCTGGGCTCTTCTGGGTTATTATTTTGTGTAAACAGGTTATCTTAGGATTTCCTTCAGTGTTTTTCTGTCCTAAATTGTAAGCTGAAATAAAACTCATAATCGAGCCTAAGCGTACAACTTATAATTGAAACCTGTCATTAGCCTTCTTGATGACCCCGGTAAACACCTAGCTGACCCATGAGGTTGGCTTGAATCATGGTTGCTTGTGCCTCTGTTGGTATTTTCACCTGCTGCCTTCTAATAATTATGCATCTTTAGCCATGTGCTTGGTGTTACTATGCTGAAGAACGTTTAAGTACCCAGAAGCCCTCATTGTACCTGTCTCTCGCTACGGTTGCTGTCTCTGTTATGCAGGGAGCGAACAGTCGTCCTCTCCTCGGGGATGGGGGGCTACGCCTTCTGCCCTGATCCTTTGGTTAGTAGCTTTGCGGGACTCCACAGGCCCTGCATGCCTGAAGGCGCAGTGCTGAAGGGGGATGAATGTGAAGCATTATGGGAAATACTGAAATACCCCTTTTTAAGGCCGCGACAGGAAAAGGGGTCCGTCAGGCCTATGCTGGCCTCTTTGAAGAAGGAATTGCTGCTTAGTTACTGATTTTTAATCAAACCCCGATTGGGGAGAAGCATATTTTTATGAGAAGTGCTTCTGAGTTATTAATATTGGCATCCTTTTCACTTCTGTTCCCATTTGTGCCAGGTTTGCTTGTCCACTTCTTGGTTAATTGTAGCAGGTTTTATATGTTACGTGACATATGCTCATGTGGCATAAAAGAGTGACGTCCCTCTGTTTCTGTTTCTCCCTGGTGAAGGGGGGCGGGTCAGTCCTGCTGGCTTTCGACCTCTAGGTCGATCGATACCATTGATTTTCTTAAAAAGTCGCACGGTTTCATTATCGCTCATTTGATACTACTGCGCCATTGTGCTGTTTAGCCCACTGTTATCCTCTCCTTTCCCCTAACATAAGATCGCATTTTTCTGCATAAAATTACAGCTGACAGCCCCATCAAAGGCAGGCACCGTAAGCCATTTTTACAGCTCCGGTGCTGTTAGGAAAGGAACTCATTTATTGAAACTGTGGCCACTGACTTGGAAACTAGGGCTCAAGCGATATATCAGCTGGCTGATGAACTCGGCCAGTATTAATTTAACACAAATTTATCAGCATAGGCAGAGAAACCCACAGATAACACAGATAAACTTGATGGGAAAATAAACCCAGTCTGTGGAGAACATTCAGAGGAGCTGTACTTCCTGTACTATAACTCAACACCCTTTGCTTTCGATTATAAGTGTCTTTAGTTTATATAGAGATATATATACATGTATACATTTACAGATCAAGGGAATTTCTTTGTGTCCTCAGTTTTCTTTACTGTGGTGATTAAAATTGGCATAGGATGTAACGTTTTAATTCTCCTAAAACGTTCGGCTTTCAGTGTGTAATACAGTGCTTAATTGTATGTGCGCCATTTGATGTTTCCAGTGCACGTTAACACTGGACATGCAGTGGCGATGAGCCTGGCTAGGTCACTAGACGGGGCTGTAAGAGGTTCTGATTTTTCATATTTTTGGTTTGGGTTTGTGTGTAATGATTCTGGGATTGTGGGGACGGTACAGTGCTCGCACACACGTTAACTTTGAAAGCATGCCATCATACACTTGATCAGCCTGTATTACACTGTGCAGCCTGTCCGGCGTCATCAGGGGCTGGCCGTCTCCCAGCAGGGAGCCCCAGGGGCACACGGCCCTGCCGGACGACACGGGCTGTCTTTCCAACATCAGGCCTGCATCCAAATGTAATTCTGGCTCCGGATGCCACCCCCCCCCCCCCCCGACTCCGTCTCTACCACAGACGAGGACAACGCACCTCTCCCTCTCTCTCACTTACTCACTCTTTCTTCACTCGTTGTATAGTGGTGTTCCTGTGCAGGGTGCATGGTTCTGCTTTTACAGAACAGAGAAGTTGGGCAGAACAGCCAACAGACTGTTTCCCCACGTGACTTAGTCATGTGACCTGAAAACAATGCAGACAGAAGACGGGGGGGTTTACTCTTTACTCTTCTTTCTTTCTTTCTTTCTTTCTTTTTCTTTCTTTCGCTTTACTCTCTTTTTCTTTCACTCTCTTTCTTTCATTCTTTCTTTTTTCATCCACCTTTTCTTTCACTCACTTCTCTCTCTTTCTTTCACTCTCTCTCTCTCTCTCTCTCTCACACACACACACAAACACTATGACAGTACCTTATTCTAACACGTATTCTGTCCTCGGAGGGCTTCCTTCCCTGCGGGCCGCGTGTCTGCGTCGCTGGGGTCACATGACGCCGCCTTGGAACCACCAGAACGGAAGTGTGGTGCTGCTGTGCTGGGTGCAGCAGCCACACAGCATGTCGTTAAGGGGTTGGAGGTGGGGCACTTCTGCTTCCTTCCGCAGAGCTGCGGAGGGCAAACTGACTGCTGAGTGGGAACTTCCCCTCCACCGCTGACGGTTGCTCGAGCAGGAGTCCCTCGCTAGGCTTAGGGTTAGCTGTCCAGATAGACCGGCAGCCTCGCACACTGGTTCTAGGGCATACCTGTCTTTCAGTCATTTAATAGGTGGAATGTTTGATCTAGGTGGAATGTTTGGCCTAGGTGGAATGTTTAGTAATCACAATTTTCTTCATATATGCATAGTAATGGCCTCCATATATGTAATATTTCTCTGAGGTCAGTCTTTCACCCATGCTGGGGGATATACTTGTCCTATTTAATGTTCTGGGCCTAAGATGAAGGCAGTTTCTGTGGGGCTTCCAAGCAAATAATTGACCCTCCATGTCTGTGTATTAACTTTCCTCTGGCTGGAGCTTAAACGACGGGCGCTGAGCCTGATCCTCTGCTTTTGCGTTCAGCCTGGATGTTCTACCTGCACCCAGACCCCAGTCCCAAAAAACATATAAAACGTCACTCCCGTCCCCTCAGTTAATTTTTAATTTAACAGATGCAGAACCATGCAGGTTGCTTCAGGGGGGGACACTTCTGCCAAGTTGTTTTCGGGGACAGATCAGACCTTTTCACCCTTGCCAGGTCCTGTCTGGCGATTTGGCACCTGTGCCGGGTAGGAGGTGGTTCTGGCTTCCTTCTGTTTGGACCCCCTGTGAATTTGGGAGGTTCTGACTGTTGTCACTAGCGTTGGACCACATGCTGGTGTGCGGGTCAGCGAGGTAGCATGCCATGGCTGGGATCAGGAGGTCCCACTTCAAACCCTGTAGTAGTTGGCAAAGTGATGTCACTGTTGGGCCCTGCACTGGCTAAAAGTGTCTGCTACTTGAATAAAGTGTAAATATTACAGGTCTCAGAGACTCGTAGGTTAATCCAAGCCTCTTAAATCCCAAGGATTAGATGCACTTGCTTTTTTTAGTTGGTGCCATTACAGCCCTTCAGTCCACTCAGAGAAGCCCATTGACCTACGCTAAATATCATTAGATAAATACAGCCCCTCCCCCCCATTTCCACTGTGCCATCTATGGCAGCGGCAGCAATGTCCCACCAACCAGGGACAAGGGATCTGGATAACTCCTCCCCCCGCCTCTCTAGATTGTCACTTTTATGATGACCGTGGGATAGCCCAAGGCTATTTTTAGCTCATTCTACCCGTGCCGGCAGGCAGCCATACACAAAGGACCTGCACTGAAGATGGGGGGGGGGGGCAGCTTTGGTAAAGCGCAGAGGGTGGGGACGAACAAGCAGCAGGAATCAAAGGGGGTGTGAGAGACGAGGCTCAGGGATGCAGGAGGGAAGGGGGGAGCGGGACTGCAGCTGAGGAATCTGCGTGATCCACTCTGCTGAGAGATATGTGTGATCCACTGCGCTGAGGGAGATGAGTGATCCTCACTGCTGAGGGATCTGTGTGATCCACTCTGCTGAGGGATATGTGTGATCCACTGCGCTGAGGGAGATGAGTGATCCTCACTGCTGAGGAATCTGCGTGATCCACTCTGCTGAGGGATATGTGTGATCCACTCTGCTGAGAGATATGTGTGATCCACTCTGCTGAGAGAGATGTGTGATCCACTGCGCTGAGGGAGATGAGTGATCCTCGCTGCTGAGGGATCTGTGTGATCCTCTCTGCTGAGGAATCTGCGTGATCCACTCTGCTTAGGGATCTGTGTGATCCACAGTGCTGAGGAATCTGTGTGATCCTCTCTGCTCAAGGATCTGTGTGATCCACTGTGCTGAGGAATCTGTGTGATGGGGTGGGTGTTGATCCTATAGGGCACATACATTGAATTACAGGACACTTCTGGATGAGATTTCCATGATGCTGCACTTTTTATTATTTTCTATTCATATTTTTAATAAGTCACCCCCCCTGGACTACTCCCTGTTTTGAAATTCCCGCATTCCTCTTGGTCTCGCATCCAGCCATTACCCAGCATATGATTCAATCAATGGGTCCTTACTCTGTTCCAACCAGGAATGTTAATGGTGCCGTTTTTCAGTCAAACTATCTTCCTTCACCACTTGGCCAGTACAAGGGTTGTGTCCAACCTGACCAGTCTTTCCCTGGAATCACATGGCACGAGGCAGGGACACCCTGGATGGGATGCCAGGCCATCCCAGGGCATATGCTCGCTCACACCATCCAGCTGGCATTGTGAGCTTTGCTAATAGCTTTCAGCAGAGATGCAGTATGCAGCTGGAGGAGAATTCGAGGTGCTGCTAGTGTGTAATTACTAATACATCAATGACAGAAACATGCACAGGTCACATTTGTCAAACTGCATTTCACCTCTTCATTAGGAGTCCTTCGGTCTACTGGAAGGAGATGAGGCTTGTAGGCGTGGGATATCTAAATGAATGCAGAGAACACTTAGCCCTTCTAGGCGTGCTGTAGCTAAATGTTTCCTGCTACCATCTCAAGGAATGTTCTGTACTTTGTCAGAGCTGATGTTACTGTAAACACAGCTGCTTTCCGTCATGTTAAATTGTCGTCGGGGGCCGTGTGTGTGTCTGTGACCTGTCTGCTTTATTTTATGAATTCTGCAAACATGCCCAGTTGTCGCCTCTGGCCGACAGGCGGAGGGCATTAAGCACGGCCGAGCGGTTTTGGCTGGCCAGTGCGACGATATAACTCAATGAGACTGATGGAGGTAGTTGGGCATCATGTCGGGGGCAATTATTTCACAGTTATTTCTCTCGTGCCCATATCTGGATCAGTTCTTAACTGGAGGATATTTATGGAAAAAGGTTCAGGTTAAAGACTTTGCTCTGTCTTTTATTACCCTCACTAAACATTCGACTCAATATAGTAGTAGCTATCTTCTTAGGTGACTAGATGAGGCAGTTCCCACCAGAACCATATCCAGCATCACCAGTGTTAGCGTTATGGCTGTTTTTCCCTCACTGGTTTTATTTGCCAATAAGTGACTCTTTTACATGATTAAAGACAAAGCTAAGACCCAAATACTATCTGGCAGCAGTGCCAACAGAGAAGACGACGACATCTAGTAGAGTAACAAAATCTAAGCCAAAGATCGAGAGCTTGGATTAAGAGTTCATGTTGCCAGCTGGGTCCAGAATGTTCTCATTACAAGTGTTCTATCTTATTATGTAGGTCACAAAGATCAGTCGATACTCCGTGATACTGTTGTCTGCCTTGCTGACTTCGCTATCAGGCCTGGCTTCTTTATTGCATATTGCAGTCTGTTGGATTTAAACGCATTCGCTTTGCAACATTTGAAGTTGGTGAGTTGCTATGGATTTGAGGAATTTAATGCTCCTTAATACTAATACAAATAAAGACTGCAGGTTCTGTGTTGTTTAAGGTCAACATGTCTTGCCTCCTTTTATTGGGCAATGTAATTATTGGCCACAGTGGTTCTGTTTTGTTTGTGAAACATAAGTCATTTTCACACGTGAACTCCAGACATTTTTCCAGAGTTGGGTCCGGGCACAACTCATGTAGCACACAACCCGAGATTTTCCATGTCACCTACTAGAAATATTCCGGTTGGCTTGGGCGAGGGGTGGTCCTTGGGTAGAGCATGCAGGAGACAGGGCAGACACAAAAAGTACTTGTATAAGTTTAGGAGTCTCATTGTCTCTTTAGTTAGCTAGGGTGACCAGATAATCCATGTCATCCCGGACACTTTGGGCTAGGACAGGATTTGTAAACAACCATTCCAGTTAAAAGGACCCAGATTTCACTTAAGCGCTGAGTTCTTGCTGTGTGCTGATTGGTCAGTCTCCTATAATCATGCATGCCTCACTAATGTTAATGTACAGCTGAATGAGTCTTTCAATCAAAGAAACAAACCAGTCAAACCACAGGAAGAACTGAACTGTTTAGCCAAGCACAGGTAGTAGTACAAGTAGTACAAGTAGTTTGTAAAACCTGAAGTTGCTCATAGTGTCTCAGATGACATGGATTATCTGGTCACAAGTTATCCATGTTCATTGGGGTCTTTTTCTTGTAAGTGACCCTTCTTCTTTGCCCTTTGATGTTTGTATTTTTCAGTTTTTTAAGCAATCTCATGATAGCAATGTCATCAACATGCCAACTTGCTCGCTGTGAATAGTTGTGCTCCATTCACACATAGGGCTGATTCAGACATTATCTGGACTGTGTACTAGGGTGTTAGTAGGGTAAAGTCTGTTAAATGTCTGGTACAACTATCTCCGACATTGGCGTTCAGGTACCAGGTGGCAGCGCATGTTTGAAAGGGGCTTTATTGTGATGTGGCTCAGACGGTTGCCCTGGATCCTCATTCGGCAGACACCTTATTCCACTTACTGCTGTCTAGCAGTCTTCATCCTTCAAGAGGCATCGAAATAGCATTAACACGGCCATTTCCATGAAGAGGCTTCCGTATTGGGACAGCACACGCTTATTACAATGCCTTTCAGCATCCTCTGTTTCGCTGAGGGTGTGAGAGAGAGAAAGAGAATGAGAAGAGGGTGAAATCCCATAATACTGTTCTGTTGGCCCCGTATAGTTGACAGCTGGAGGGGGTGGGAGGGGGGATAAAGGCACGTGTGAGCCTTCTGTGGAAAGCCCAACAGGATTAGTGCGGTGTGCAGAGGATTAAGCGGGCTTCTGTGTGAACATCGACACGGTGCCATTTCTGTTTCATATCCAGGGGAAAAGTTCTGCTTCGTAGACCCGCATAGGCCCTGATTAAATGTCTCTGTTTCATTCCCAATTCTCCCCAGCGTTTCTCATTCTCTTGTCTTGCCTTTTTTAATGGTGTCATTTAAAGGGACCCTATCACGCTCATTTGCACAGTTCATAATTTTATTTTAGGGGTCTGCTAGAATAGATTTATATGCTTCAATGTTCCAAAAATACTGTACATCTCTATTCATTCTGTCTATAACTCTGAAATGATCTGTTAGAGCGTTTAAGCCCCACCCCTGATGAGTCTAGTGTGCTCTGATTGGTCAGCTTTCCCAGTTGGTCAGCTTGCTCTACACGTTCCGGCCCCATCTTTCATTCTGCAGACAGATCCTTGCAGGTAGGCGGCCAGTAAGAATTGTGTTACGAGGTGACCTCACCATGCCACGAAAGTAAGGGCTGGAATTCCAGCGAGCGATATCTCTTTGAGAGTTACTCCCTTTGGCATGTACTTTGGCCCCTAAGACTTTGCAGACCATTTATATGCACATAAAGCAATAAAACGCACCAACGGAAGAGGAAAAACTGGAAAAAGCATAATATATCCCCTTTTAGCCTTGAATCACTTTATCTCTGTGAATTAAAACAGGAGGAGCGGTAAACATCCTGAGGTGTTATGCCTAGCTGTGGATGAGCGGGGGTGTGATCCACTCTGGTTTGTACTCTGTTCTCATAGGCGTTGGCCACGTGCTCCCCCAGCTAGATGTCGAGAGGAGGAGTTCCAGTACCTCCCCCGATCGGCTCCGTCACGCAGATGCTGATATGAATGTTATTCAGGTTTTTTGGGGACGGAATCCTTTTGTCTGCAGGGTAAACGGAACATTGTGCTTCAGTAATTACAGCCGGTTCTCAGATATTTCACTCAGTTGTAGTGAAATTTATATGCATGCACATTTCAATTTCTGAAATGAGTGTCACTTTTTTGCATTTAGAGTCTTACAGATAATAATCAAATGCTTAAAAACCATAATCAAATGTGTGTTGGATTACTGTCCTTGTTACAGTACTGTCACTGTTTGTCAGTTTCTCATTTGGAACTCAGCTAGGAACTTCCATACATTCATTCATTATCCAGGGCTTAGGGTCTAGGGCTTAGGGCCTAGGGCCTAGGGCCTAGGGCTTAGGGCTTAGGGCTTAGGGCCTAAGGCCTATCCCAGGCAGCACAGGGCACCCTGTGCGCCCTGGATGGGATGGTTAGTGGGCTTAACTTTCATCTATTAACTGGTTTGTGGAAGCTCAAGCGTTTTCGTGTGCCCATCTCATCAACACTCTTGATCAGGGTCCTCTTTGAGGGTTCCATCTACGCACGCATGTGGCTGTATGATCTGAATTGAGATGATGTGGGTTCAGTGCTGGCAGTTGTTGGCCTTACACATACGGGTACGTGTGGCTCTGAGACGCCTCCCAGGCTTGAAACACTTCCCCTCCTCTCTGGTGGAGCAGAGGTCATCTGCGGAGGCAAAAAATGGAGGCATGCCAGCTGTGGAGCCTCTGTGGGCCTCATGGAGCCTGAGCCTCTGTGGGTGTAATCTCCTCCCTGACCTCTCTCCCTGCGTCTCCTTTTCTGCCTCGCGTGAGGGATCACCTCAGCTTGGCTTTTTGCCCCCCGGTAGCCTGAGCTAATTTCACCATTGCAAAAAGAAAAAGTAAAGCATGGAGCTACTCGTAATCTGATATTTAAGGTAGTTTATGATTAGCGCCACTTCCCAGGACCGTTTATCTAGTGCATGGTCGCCGAGACCATGAAGCTTATCCAGGGCATGAAGCTGTGCATCTTGGACAAGATGCCTTTCCGACATGGGACAGACTCGGTCGCGTTTAGGGACAAGCATCCATCGAAATCACATGTATGGACTATAGAAGCCTCGAGTATTGGAAGTACTTGGTGGTCCTTGTGTAATGTGATATCTGGATGTTTCGACAGAAGTTCAAATCTCGGCCTGTGCTTAGTATGCTGCTGAGATGTCTGTGTATTCTGGCCCGGTGATAGTGGCCCACCCCCATATCACCTGCCCTTCTTATTTCCAGGTTATGTAAAGACCAAGGACACTTCTAGGAAGGCCAATTCCTCTGACCAGGATGATTCCCGGTGGATATTCATCAATCAGCCCCAGTCCACAAGGTTCTGCAGCAATCATGTCAGGTAATGGCAAAGAAGCTCATAAAGTTTACAAAACCAGCAGCTTTCTTTTTCTGGAAAAGTTCACTGGACTTGCGAATTTACCATTTGTGAGATAATGTGGTTGATTGTGAGTTTTTATTTTGCAACACTACATAAGCGAGGGCAGTCAAATGAGGCCCGATCTGGGGAAATGTATTTAACGTTAAGAGCAACTTAAATCTTGTTTTGCTCAGGCAGCTAATTGCCTCTCTTTAAAGTGTTTGGTAGTGTCCTCTTTAAGAAAACCAGAGCTGAGCGGCAGAGTCATTAAGAGGATTAACTTCGGTCAGGTATCTGCACGTCGGCCCTGGTGTGAGAACAGCTTAAGTGACACTCCCCTGTAGCCGGCAGTGGCGTCCGCAGCGATAAGATGGGATTGGCTGTATCAACAGCAACGCTTGGCCTCGGTCCAAGGGCCTTTCAGTTTGCGTTGGGCGAAGTTTGCTGCTGGCTGGGGATACCCAGCCGTCATCTGCCCATAGCTCCTCGCATATTTTAGGCCTCAGGTCATATTCATCTTACAAACCCAGACCTTTAGGTAGCTGGATGTAAAGTGCTTCAGTGTTGAGAACCTGCTCCAGGGTACAACAGGAAGAACTTTCTGGGATTTCTATTTTTATTTTTACCCGGTGGCCCTTTTGTGGCTGGTGGGCTGCCCTGCCCACCTCTGCATACGTCAGTGTTTTAAGTATCGCTTAGTACATGCTAATATTATTAGCCAGATTGCTGAATAGGTGATTTTGTAAGATAGGAGCTGCACACACACACACACACACAGACGCGGACATGCACAGGCGCCTTGGGTTGACGCACTGCAGAGCTCCACACGACACCGACCCCCTGTTCTGACCAGCTTTTGTCGAGAAACCATCACAGAAACATGGTTATTCCTGAGGCCCTGGTGCGACAGAGTGCCCCCTGAAGTAAACACTGGTGATGTAAGGAAGGTTGGAGAGAAGAAACGACTGCAGTGGTCTGACTTATGAGAGGGGGTGGGTAGGGGTGGGGGATGGGGGGGGGATACTGCAGGGATGCTCTTCTAGTGAATCCAGCAGCCCTACCGCAGTGTCCCGCACTGCACTGCACTGCACTGCACAACCGAACCATTAGACAACAGCCAGCAACTCCCAGCGGGCTTCGGGCTGACGGAAACTCTTCCCGGGCTGAATCTTCTGTTCCTTTTTCAGTCGGAATTGGATTGGAGGATAGTTGAAAGCAGAAGATGAGAAGGTGCCAGACTCAGGTGCGAGTCAGGATCGCGAAAAAGGGAAGATGACAGCTACCGCAAAGGATTTGGTTTCTTTCAGAAACGCAGTCAATGAGAGGCAAATCATCAGCACACTAGTTAAAAGTTCTACACTAGTTCTGCTCTGTTTAGGCTGTGGACTTTGTTGTATGCACATTAAGTCTGCTTATTTGACCCTTTCATAAAGAACAATGCTCTGAAGATATACATGTCCTTTTATCTAAGGGCTATAGAAAAGCAGTTCGGATCAGTTTCCTCCAAGTGATTTTCTTGCATTTTAGGAGTGTCATATCCCTGCATTGGTTTGGCTTTGATACATTACACCACGATTGTTGTATCTGAAACATTTTTTTCAACGCATGATGCACCCTCTGTTCTGAACAGCCTGGTGTTATTCCAGATAATTCCTTGGAGTCGTACATTGATTTCACTGCACACTGGGTTTCCAACATCTACCCGTTGTAGCTCTTAGAGGTCACACCTTATAAATTTTCTCAGAATCCTTTTAACGATGTAGCCGCAACGCTCAACGCCTCAAACGGGAGGTGTTACTTGTGTTTGCTGAGCGGTGAACGAGGCTGCCGACTCAAGTCCCCTGAAATGGAGTAATGTTTAAGAAATGACCAGAGGAACCTTGTAGAACCCAGTGGAGGGTACAGTGGAGATGGACCCGGTATGAGAGGAGGCCACCTAGCATGCTTTTTAGGGTAGTTAGCAACACTCTACAAAGAGCTCAATAAATTATGTAGGTTCTGTTCAGCAATGGATAGCAGTGCTGTTAATGAAGCACTCAGGTCACAAAGGTCAACAGCATCACGTGACATGAGGAACAGGCAGGGAAGGATAGGTTTGCTGGGGGTTGGGGGGGTCTTTCTTTTTCCAGAGCAATGTCAGGCTAGGGATTAACCCCAAAAATAAAGGGGCAAAAATCGAACTCCAGTGTGTCCAATGAAGAACATGGACAGGCTTTTCCTGGGGTTTAGTGGGGCATGTGAGGAGAACCGTAACATGCCAGGTGAAATGGAGCAGACGTCTGACTACCACTTTTCAGTCTGACCTCTGTCATCCCACCACCCTCAAAAAAATGTCTCAGATGATCCTAACAGGTTTGCGCTTTGTCGTCTAATTTTTGTGTGAGTTCAAAAGAAACGGAGTTTCCTTGCAAATAATCAGAGGGCAGCCGTCCGTATCTACTTACCAGTACGGTCGTTCTCCTCCCTGGTTTAGTTTTTGATCACTTATCAGAGCTTACCCCGGACTTTCTAAGCCTTCCCTTACTTCCCTTCCCCCTGCCTCCAGCCCTTCTCTGGCTGTGAGCCTGTCCCCCCCCCTGCCCCCAGTTCGATTCTGGATCGAAAGATCATTTCTCTCCCTGATGGACCGGGAGCCTAAAGTAAACAAACCTGATCTCAATCATGCCATATATCTCCCGCGGACGGGCTCTGCCTCCCAGCTCTAATGGGGCAGTGAATCATGGCAAGGGGCAGCCCATAACATCGGCCCCTGGGAGCCCGGAGCGGCCCTCCATCCACTCCTATTACACTTCACTCCATTGAAACACTGCTTGTTCATTTCACAGAGAGGCCCCGGTTCGCTGGGGGTGGGGTGTGGTTCTGTTTAGTGCTGTAGTCAGCAGTCCTCTCTGCTGTATGTGTGCCGGGTGAAATGGACCCGTGAGTGTGGTTCTACGTGGCCCGTGTATCTGTTTCTGGGTCTGTGTGACTGTGTCTGTGTGAGAGTAAGAGGCTGTGTTCGAAACTGATCACTCACTCATGGCTCCCTATATAGAAAAATCGATGTGCTTCGCTATGTGGGGAATTATTCCGTAAAATAAGACAATGGTTTCAGATGCTATGGTCCAAAATGCTCTACGTTGGTATCCTAGCAGCCTTTGGCAGCTGACATTTGAGATAAAGTGAATAGGGATGTTTTAAATTTATTTTTATTTATTTGTATTTAAGATTGAAATGTCAACTGAAGTCTTTTCAGAGGTTTCTAGTGTTATTACGTTACTACTTAAAATAAAAAAAAATGTTCTTACATTTGTATATGAAGTTGCCATCTTCTTTATAATATAAACGTTCAGGTCAGATGTAACGTTCACAATGAGTTATGGTCTGTGTCAAGCATCATAATACAATGTACAGTGCATTGTGGGTATTTTAGTGCACTATATATAGTCGGCAATTCAAACAACCCTATAAAATGGCAATAGATGCTAGGGAGGGGGGATTCTGAATATGTGGAATGCTAGGAGGAGGGAGGTACTTGAGAAACTGTCAATGTGAATATGCTGTTCTGCTGAGGCGCTCTGAGCATTGCCCTGTCTCATTGTCCTCCTCTGTCCCCCCCAACTCCACCTCTCGCCTCTCTTACGTCCTCCAGCACTGCGAAGTACAACGTCCTCAGTTTCCTCCCCCGGTTCCTCTTCTCCCAGTTCAGGAGGGCGGCCAATTCCTTCTTCCTCTTCATCGCTCTCCTGCAGGTAGGTTAGTCACTTGGGGAAGTTCTGATCCGGACCTGGGCCAGGAACTGGCAGCGGTGCGGGCGGATGTGATATGCTTGTTTGGATATTTCAGGAGAGGGGGAGCTAATTAGCGGTGCCCTCCCGATAGTTCACCTACACAAGAAGAGCCTATAGCCAACAAGATGGAATTATAAGCAGAGATGGAAAGCGTGACGTTTAGCCCCGGACTGCGTCAGGAGGTTCTGGGTACTTATGGACCGGCTTGAAGTAGAGCATTTCAAATGTATCGCGATTGTCTGTTCCACAAACATGACACAGACATAAGACGAGCGTAGACTAACATCTAAAGATCCCCAGCTAAAGTCTTAGTCATTTATTAACCTATTTCCACTGTGATGATATTTGCAGCTGGGTGTTTATCTGCTAGAGGATGGACACATCTGGGGCAGGCGTTTCAAAAATCTGTCAGGCCTAAAAGTTAAATCAATTAATTTTATTTTTATGGAGATACCATTGAAAATTCCATGCAGATGCCATGGAAGAATTATGGGAAATTCCAATCAATCTGCCTCCCGCCCCTATTCCTGTTCCAATACTTGCTGTCCAGCTATACGTCTTGGAGAATCACCATGGCCCCTGACCGTAACAAATGGGAATCTGTCCTGTGCAAGGACAGTAAATGACATAGACCAGGGACACCCAATTATTTTTCCATCTGATCCAGATTTCATCAGCCACACAAGGCCAAGGTGTGTAGGAGTGGGGGTCCCCCTATGGTTATCGTACTTGCCTACCGGGGGTGGGGGGCGGGGTGGGAGTGTTATTGGTTCGGCCATGCAGTCCGGATTACATTGTGTTTCCGCCCGGATGCAACCAGAGTCCACATTTGAGTAGCCCTGATGTGGCCTTCTTTAAGGGTGAATCCAGCCCATATCAACCCATTAGATTGCATTTGGTACTTAGAGGTTGCAATCCATGTTACTTAAATTTTTTATATCATCCAGTAATATGAGTGTTTGTCCACTGATATGACTGTGGTTCAAGAGTGGCATAACTGTCAGTAACATATGCCCTGTTGTGCCCTAGCAAATTCCAGATGTGTCACCAACTGGGAGGTGGACGACCTTGGTACCGCTTCTCTTCATCCTCATAGTGGCAGCTGTGAAGGAGGTCATCGAAGATCTGGTACGAAATTAGCACTTATTAAGTCCATTCTTACGTTTAGCATGTATCGAGTAACTTCCTGTTCTTCCATACTTTTATGTTGATTGAGAACATATCCTGGTCATAAGGCTTTAGTACTCTTTGGGTCAGACTGTCCAGCCGTCTGCCTGTCCTGTTCTGGTGATTGGTCTGTGGCAGCACACAAAAAACATCACAACAAAGCAAACTTTGATTGCGGCAAGGGCCCCTCTCGCCATTTCCTTTGTGCTTGAGTTCATAACATCGGTCAAGTATTTTATACCCATTAGCAATGCAGGGTCTGTCCGGTATTATTACCACTCAGAGAGGCCGTCCAATTGACGGTGGATCCCTTCCTCTCTCTCTTAGTGGCATCTTCAAAGCCTCTTCAAACTACAATTAAATCTGGGTGGTGACGTTTTCCCGAATTTCTTTGTGTCAGAAGGCAATATTTACAATCGGTTTAATGGTAATGTGTGCTCAGCAGACTTGGCAGCTGAGATATTACTCTCTCTCTCTCTCTCTCTTTCACTTTCTCCTGCTCCATATGTTTCATGTCTGAGAATGGGGGGTTGGGTTGTTTAGCCAAGGCGTCCTGTCCTCCATCACCTCTGCGGGTTGATTGAACGCCTAAGCTCGGTGGTGACTGAGAGGCTGCAGCTGTTTCCCCCAGGAGGCACCAGGGGTGTAGAGGTCACGTAAAGGATAGGATTTGCGACAGAAAAGCTTAAGAGTTAAATACCAGGAGGACCGATCCCCAGTGTCTAAACGCTGATAAAGGGGTCTGAAGTAGCACATTTGCACATTATAGTAATCTAATTACCCAAATAGTCAGTCTTGCTCTTTACTAGTGCAATATTATATGGAGTACAAAAACGGTTGCGCAAAATAGGGATTCCACGGACCAGTTACGCGGTACAGAAATGTAGCAGTGCCGGCAGACTGATCGAAGTTCGTTTCCATTTGTTCAGGTGCAACAAACCGAACGTGCAAAACGCGATGGGTCATAAAGGGGGGATTTAATTACATTAAGGCTGTTAGTGATTTTGCTTCCTGGATGCTCGGTTATTTTTGTCTTTGCTTTGAAAAGTACAGCGCGCGTCAAAGCCGTGCAAACGTGCGCGGTGACGTCACTCCGTCCGACCCCGTATTCGGACAAAACGTTACAGAGATTGAGTATAAAGTGAACCAGTTGTACCTGATTTCTTCCTTTGATTATCAAATGAGTGCTTTTTCTTATTAGATAGGAAGCCCGGTGTTAAATCACTTTAATGCACGAAAGTTTATGTTAATGCTGTAGCCTCCTTCTTTCTGGATGTATTATAGCCAGTTACGTTAATTATTTACATAGTTATAACTCCCTGCCTGACTTCATGTAAACTATTGAAACAACGCGTCTTCCTTTCTTTTCTGGACCGCAGCTAACGGCACGACGTTTGCGTCGTTAAAAGCGCCAGAACCAGTTCCTCTCTCTCCCCGCGTTTCTGTGACCGCAAAATAAATATGCATAATGTGTGTCAGTTACAGTACTAAGTATTTATGAAGTCTGTGTTAATAAAGAGCTTTGATTTTATAAAAAAAAATAGGAGCATTGATAGAGCAGTTTTCCCATCTTCCCTGTGCGACTTGCATCTGAAGAGTCAGATCAGACATTGCTCTGTTGGGTTAAACTTTTAAACTCTGATTAGTTTATTCATGGGGTCTCTGTGGGTAGCAGTTCTGTCTCATACCTCTGCGGTTGTTGGGTCAGGTCCTTCTGTGGCTCTGTGTTGGTGCATTTACGCAGTGAATTTCCTCCTGGTTCACCTGTGTTTATTATTCCCCCCCTAACCCAAAGACCCACAGCATGGCTGTGTTAGTTTTCCTAAATCGTACTAAGACTGTGGCTGCACTTCGCCCAGGCTTTACTGGGGCTCATGCCATTCACTTTCTGAGAGGATCCGTTCCTGCCGTAACCCTGCACTGGACAAGCGGCCGCTGTTGCCTAAGAGCTCCAACTTCGCAGGTGCTGTCCATTCAGCTGAGTGCTGAACCCTCGCCTGGGTCCTACCGCTTCTATATTGTGGCGGCTCATGGCTTATTTACTGTTAGTCTACGTCAAACTACACCCTGTGAAACTTGTTAGCTATACAGGGTCATCACTGGAATTAAAACTCAGTCAATGCAGTGTAAAATTGGGGGTTTCCATCCTGTGTGGTGTGCTGTTAAATCTGAGTTGTAAAAACCATTCTGGGACTATGGCATGTTCATCATTGTGCAAATGCATCTTGCCAGTATGGCAAATTCATTACCATGAAGTACCATGATGGTATAGTTTTTTTTTTTACTGTAGAGTAATGTTTACAGTGTGGAGTATCTGGTCATTTATTGGTATATTATAAAATATTATAATTTTGGTGTATTTTCATTTTTTTACTTCCTTTTCCTAAACCTCAGCACTATTTGTTTTGACAGTGCATTTCCTGAAATCTGTTATATTTCCTGGAGTTTGGTTACATATTTGCATAACCCTGTCCGTGGGAGAGTGTCTGGCATGAATCCCGGGCACACCTCACAGATTCTTTTGTTCCTTGCATGCAGGAATACTAACTGTTGGATTGCCAGGAGAAGGCTGACACTGGTTACACCTGCTATTATATATGTGTCTAGCCATGGTCGTGACACAGACAGGGCAGGATAATGTGATATCTCGCGTTCCAAGGGCAGATTTCAGGCTTCAGATTTCAGATTTCATATTTTTTTTCTTCCCTAGCATCCTCAGAGAATTGGACGTAAATGTCGAGTTCGATGAGATCACCTGCGCCGATTCTACTGGTCTTGCTGCATCTAGTTGGCTGAGATGTAATAGGTTGGGTTTTATTCTTTTTGTCACATAGTCTGTGCGAAACCCTGATCCTATTCTGCAGAAATGCAGTTTTCCCAGACACTGTTATGACGGGAATCCAGGAAGAGCTCCCTGATATGCTGCTACTGTGTAGTATAAAGACTTGGGCTATATACTGGAGATCCTGAAAATCACATATGAGTAGTTTCCAGGCTTGGAGTATCATATACACACGTAAGCCACCAGTATATCTAATTCCCTGCATCGCATTCTGCTTGTGAGAGGTAGAGAAGTCCGGTAGACCTCATTACCCGGCTCAGAACCCAACCCCCCCAATCTCAGCGGAACAGAAGGCGCAGATGCACGCTCAGCCTCAGGAGGATAGAGCCTGTGTCCTCCACCATGTGCTCCCCGAGGTGTAAATCATGCCTCTCTCCAGGTGCAGATTGATGGCTTTTCAGTTCAGAACTTTAATTTGAAGTTGCGATGCTTTGACAGTACTCAGAGAGACATCTTTAGGCATGTTGAGTGTTTTTTTTTAATGCAGTGTAAGAATGATCAATGAAAGAATGAACTAGGCCAGGACAGAAACGAGTCTTGAGGCGTGCCATTGTTCTGCCCGTTACACTCTGACCCATTTCCACACTTAGGATGGGTTTAAATGCGAGACGGCCGACCTGTTCCACCATTTTGTCATCTGGGTGCATTGATATAATCCGAACCTTTATTTTCTCCCTTTCAGAAGCGTCACAAGGCAGACAATGTAGTGAATAAGAAGAGAGCCCAAGGTAAGGGATTTCCACATGCTGTGCTTATATTTAGAACAATTATGATAATTCTCATGATAATAATTTTTTTAAATATTATTGTTTTTATACCCAGCATGTGAGCACATGACCCTTAGGTTCTGAGCCTAAAGTTTTTTACGTGGTCCGTAGCATTACGTGAAAAGTGCCCTTCAGGATGTCAAATGCAGGTCACTAGTGCACTGTGACTCCAGTCCTACCATGGTGGCTTCGTCCAGCATGGTAAAGTAGGTTATGAAGTAATTAGGTTCCCATTGGTGACAGATGTTGCATATGAAGCATTTAAATGCAGCTTAAAAATCCAGTGGTCTCTGAGAAGCTGCCAAAATAATGCTGCCTGGGCCACACATCATAAATAACCCTACCGACAGAAGTATGCCCAGCTCCCTGTGGTGTTCCTCATTAACGGGACTTCCTGTTAATATGTGTAACAGTGATCTGAATATTCCTAAGGGGTCCCTTAGGGGGCATAATTTCCTGCATGGCTAAAAATAGACCAACATCTCCCATTCCTTTGAGACGTGATTGATTAACTTGTAATAAATAAACTAACAGGGCCGTGTTGATATATTTATTTGTTGAATTTATTAAAGTACACTGGTATTGTGATTTGAATGTAGTTTAGGACCAGCATGGATGCTGGGCTTAAAGTAGATCAGAGCACATCTCCAGTAGCTCCAGTGTTCATGTTATGACAGGCGTGTTTACTTACACTGAAGTAATTCTCTCTAACGTCGGCAGTGCTGAGAAACGGCGCCTGGGAGATAGTCCACTGGGAGAAGGTGAGTTCTTGGGTTCCGCCCCTAGCTGGCATCGATACTGCAGTGTGGCCTAGTCATGATCCAGTGATCTAGCAGCGGAACTATAACCTGTCAGCGTGGTAGCTTTGCATTTCATTTAGCCCCCTCCCCCCCATACACATACACAAACACACGAAGCAGAGTGAAAACATGAAACGTGTCTTTACAGCTCATCCTCGGCCTACCACACTCTCACTGGGAGCTCCAGTGCTGAGCTATAATTAAATTCGCCACTCGCACATCCCGGGGAAGACACTTGGCGGAGCAGCAGAGCAGCGCAGAGTCGGCCTTTTATGTGGGCTTTTTTGAGCTCATAGTTAATTACCTTCTGTAGGGTGTCGATCCACTAATTAGAAGGTACAGAAGAAAGGGGCTGGCTGTTAGCTGTAGAGCTCACGCCTACATAGCCGTTTAGTCTGAGTGCGGTTTGGTAACATCGCATCCAGCTCTCGCCTCGCGTGTCCTGCCCCATCAGCCCAAGGGAGTCCTCAGGAGGTAATTGTTTCCATTGCAATGAGCATAAATAACCCCGAGGCTTGACTGTCTGACCACCACAGTTCACATGGACGGTGGATTAAGCAGCAAACGTTGAATGTTGCACATTTCACAATGTAGTATTAAATGCAGCTGATATCATTATTTTTTTTCTTTTTCTCATGTGGGTTATTGCTGTTTGCAGTGTATGTGACAGTGCCTTGTAACTAGTGTATTTCTTGCAGGTAGTGGTTGGAGATATAGTTAGAATTAATGGCAAAGAGTTTGTTCCTGCGGACATGATCCTACTGTCATCCAGGTAGAGAAGCTCACCATGTAGGGAGTCCGTTTCAGGGTCCTGAAAAAGTGATGGTTATGGAAAGGCAAAAAATAAAATTAAATAAAAATCCACACACCCTAATGAAATTCATTTTTTTTGCCTTTTAAAATCGCCACTTTTATCAGAGCAAAGTCTGTAAAAGCTGCTGTACATGTACAATGTGTGTGCTGATTTTTCCCTGGCTTTTTCAGAATCCATCCTCATGTCAGGTCCTCTTATTAAGTCACCTTTCCAAAGCATATATCCCAAAGCAATCCATGCCTGAGGGTATGAAGACACCACATCTTAGGTTTTCTAGTGGTAGAATTACTTTTATTCAGTATTGTTAACCTCTCAGACTTTCGGTTCTTAGACACACCAGAGGGCTGGCTTGACTGAGCAGAATCCTTTCTCAGACCAGTCCTGGCCAGACTCTTCTCACTAAACAAGGTGGATGGCTTCTGAAAACAAAATTGCTAAAAATAACACAGGTGTTTTCTCTTTTCCGGAGGAGAATTCGGTCTTTGTCATGTTTGTTTACATGCTGTGTGTCTCTTTTCCTTTCGCTGCTATCTAACCTCCTCTCTTCTTGGCCACGATCCCCTTCCCCTCCCTGCTGGTGCGTTTTGCTAAAATAAGGTGGCGGTCGGGGAGATAGTCCGAGCCGCCAATGGCGATCACCTCCCGGCCGACCTCGTCATCCTGTCGTCCAGGTCAGGAGCTCAGACTTCTGACAAACCTATGGGTCCCAACACAGTTCTGGTTGAGGCTGTGTGACATGATCGAGTGATCGTTTACTTATGCATTTATTTAGCAGATGTTTCCATTCCGAGTGCATTATAGCTAAGTTAATCACATGACTGCAGTTCCACAGTATGCCTTTGCTTTCTTACAGAATGATCATTAGCACAGATTTCTGTTTCACATCATACTTATTTGTATAAATCAATTTACTCCCACCCTGTACTGCCATCTTGTCCAGACTCCAAAGCCCACTGTCTGCCACTTGTACCTGTTCTGTGGTGTTACCTGTTGCCTCGAGTGCTTTTTGTTAAAGGACAACTAAATGTTTCACACCCTAATTGGAAGTTGATTCATCTGCCATTATTGTCACTGAATGGCAGAAAACAGTTCAGCTATCAAGATGATGGCAAAACCTGTTTCAGTCCAAACTGAGAGCTTTTTGACATTCACTTGTCCTTTTCAGGCTAGCTATTAATCAAACATTGATTAAAAAAGAATGAGTTAAATGAGTAATGTTAGTTTTCAGTATCACATTTGCCTAAAATGTTATGTTTCCATAACTGTGATCTAAGTGTTATCAATCTCAGAAATTTAAATGCAAAATAATCAGCGCAGCTTGATCAATACTGCCATCATGTCACATGCACCAAGGTATTTGACAGAATGGCCAGTTGCTGAATTCCTGCGTCTGTCCGTGTCAGTGTATGCTCATGATGCTTCTTCTTGAGCTTCTCACATTTATGGCTGCCACGTCTCGCTTAATCACTCCTTCTCTCAACCAGCGAGCCACATGCCATGAGCTATATCGAGACATCCAATCTAGATGGAGAGACCAACCTTAAAATCCGACAGGTGAGTTTCTGAAAGCTGTCCGGTCTCTGTAATTTATTGGCTGTCTTTTCATGGCCTCCTTCTCGCTTCCTGTCTGTCTCTCTCGATCTGACATGTGTATATATTTATATATAATCGCCAACCTCGTTGTGGTTTTACCCCTATATACCTGTGTAGTCGTACACTGTCAGCGTACAATTAACCGGTGATAAGCTGACTAATAATTAGCATCTATTAAGCGATGATGTGTTTCCTCTGAGGTTAGTGTCTGGCCTCTGCGCCCGGGGGAAGATGGTGATGTATGAGCCCTAGCAAGCTTACACGGGAGTGGGTAGTCATGCTGCCTCCCTATCGCCCCCTTCTGGTGCTCATCACAGGGCCTGCAGCTCACTGCGGAGTTTAAGGACACGGAGAGCCTGGCCAGGTTGACCGGCCGCATGGAGTGCGAGAGCCCCAACCGCCACCTCTACGAATTCGTGGGCAACATCCGCCTGGAAGGTCACAGGTACGGGGCGCCTGATTGGTTTAGTCTTTCGACGGGCCTTAACTGGTGCATCTCTGCTCTCAGAGAGTCGGAGATCTTCAAGTCCATCTGTTGCGTCAAAGAGCAGTCTGTCAAGCAGACCTTCAGATTATTTTATTAATTCCTGTGATAAACATCAGGCTTGCAGTAGATAAACAGTTATGGGGGATGGATGGATCAGTGGATGGAGGGATGGATGGAAGGAAAAAAAATCGATCAATGTAGCATATATAAGGTCATTATTGCTGAAACCTTGCAATACATCTAAAATGGATAGCATCTGCTAGTATTGCTAGGGTCCTCAAAAAAGGATAACAGCTATTGAACAGGCTAAATGGCACGTTGCCGCAGCAGGAGAGATAGGATGCTTCATCAGGAATTCCCCCAGGTTGGCTTTCTGAAAGGTAATAAATGAAAACTGTGCCTTTTCGGTCCCAGCTGCAGGTCCTGCTGCCTTATCCTGTGCACTGTCAGCCAAATACAAAGTGGGATACTCTAACGATCGCATTATGGATCCTCCTTTTGGACTTGGATTGCAATCCGTGAACACTAGCGACTGCAGTGCCGTGCTCCGTCCTCATTTTGTCATTTTTATTATCCTGATTATTTCGAGTTAATTTTATAGTTTGCATGTTGCCCCCATCTCACGTGGGTTTCCCCTTACAGTCCAAAGACATACAGTTCAGCTAAGTAGCAAATTGCCCATAGTGTATGACTGAGTGTGCATGCGTGCCCTAAAAAACATGCCCTGCGGTAGACTGGCATCCCATTCCCAGCCTTAAGGCCTAAGCTGTCTTGGATAGCTATGAGCCCCCTGCATCCCTGATCAAAATAAGCAGATGGAAGATGGGTGACAGTGTATAATTATCATAGGTCTGTTTCGTTACTTTAGAATATACTGTGGCTTAGAGGTGAGCCAGGGGATCACTATATTCAGCAGCAGAGTGGAGTCGGTACATCTGTTTGAATTTTACCGGTGTTGCTGTATTGGCATATGGCAAGGCCAGAAGGGCCTGCTTGTTTAAATGTGTCCTTAAGGGAATCCTTATGGGAGGCTTACTAGAGAAACGCTTTGGAATTTTGGTTTCAGCAGAAAGACGGGTAAGTGAGGTGCTGGCAAGCAAGCACCTGTCCCTCCGACGTGGTCACTGCAGTTTTTTCTTGGCACTGCTCTGGGCTGGTATTATGGGATGCCTGAGCGTTTGGTTCCCAGTCTACTCTGTCTTATTTGCAGGCCGTGTGCGTAGCAGTCTTCCGGCTTCTGCACGGACCTTCTGCTCACTTTGACGACTCGCTGGCCAAAAGCCAAATTCAAAACTTTGACTCACCCAGCAATGCACCCTTATATTTAAATTTCCCCTTTAGCAACTTACGTTCAGCCCTGATATAGCTTAAATAGTGAGTACTTTCCTGTAAGGAATAAGCTATAATGTCAGCACAAAGTCGCAGTGCTGAAATGCACTGCATTGATTGAGGAATTGGTTGGAATAACAGTGTCTTTGTCAGTGTTGGTGTGAATGTTTCCCCAGCTGCACTGCTCTGAACAATAACTTAGTCGTGCTCCTTCCTTGCAACAGTCCGGTGCCTTTGGGTCCAGACCAGATTCTGCTGAGAGGAGCCCAGCTGAGGAACACCCAGTGGGTTCATGGCATTGTAGTCTACACCGGACATGACACCAAGCTCATGCAGGTAAAACCTCTGCTTCATGGGGATCGGAAAGACTCTGCCTCCGACTGAAACTGAAGTTAGAACCTCATCCACAAAGTGGTGTATCAGAGATTCACCTTTATTTGAATATCAAATGGATCTTTTTATGCAGTCTATGTTCACATTTTAATGTTATAAGCATGAGTCGAGGTATCAATATTAAAGGGAGGCTGGATCTTTATTAAGCTTAAAACATCCAGGTTATCATTGGTTGGAGAGAAAAGTACCACCCTTTTGAAACATTTTGATTGGACTGCAGTTGCCATCCGGTTTAGCTTTTTTGTCCATACTGTAACCACGTTCGGGCATTTACTCGAACTTTCCTTGGCTCCTCCTCCCACCTCCCAGAATTCCACCCAGCCACCATTAAAGTTGTCGAATGTGGAGCGCATCACCAACTTCCAGATCCTGGCCCTTTTCGGCTGTCTGCTGGCCATCTCCCTGGTATGCTCTGTGGGCCAGTCCATCTGGAAGAGCCAGTATGGCGATGGTGCCTGGTACATGAATCTGAACTGTAAGTAACTGGAGCACACATACTTCGCTAAATAGCCGAAATGCGCCCTCCACCCCCACCCCTGGTTTTGCATAATCTCTCCCTACCGTTGGCTTGTTGAGTTCCTCAGTGTTCATTTTTGCTGCTGCTGATTTTGTCTTTATGTTGTGTTATTATGATGTATTACCATTCCAGTAAACACACGTAGGAAATGCTGGCGGCTTCGGTCGAGCGGCACATTTCCCGCGGGAGATAAATGTGCGCGACTTCGAATGAAACCGTTGAACGTTTTGGCATCACTTTGGTCTCGTTTCATTCTAATGTTTGGTCTTTGTTTTTTTTTTTGTTGTTGTTGTGTGTGCGGTTTTTGTTCCCCATCTAACAGCTCCAGGTAATGGTGGTTTTAAAGCTTTGGGCACCCCCCAACCCCCGAATGGCGTTGATTCCCTTTGCCCCCTTATTAACCCCCTACTTTTCTGTTCAACAATCAAACCTCCTTACTTTGCTGCCCCACTTTGAAAAAACTGGCACTGTTGACCACATACACAGGCAATTATAAAATCTCTCTTAAATGCACCATACTTTGCAAAACCTTTTTTTCATATTCAGTTAATTACCTTTTCTTCACTTTTTTTCTTTGTCCCTGGATTTTTTTTTCAAGATACAAGTGACATACCCCAAGGGGACAGTGTTGACATTTTCCAAATGTCTCCTCTGCTACCTTGGCTCTGTGGTCTTTTTTCTGGTGCTGTGGATTGTGAAAGAGGCTATGAATTGTGCATCAGTCTATTTCCATCGAGCAAATCCCAGTTAATGCTGGAAAGCCATTTCTCTCTAAGAAACCAAAGAGAAACTGATGTATGTAAAGCAGTGTTTCCCAGAATCGTCCCCAGGGAGCTACAGACGGTCCACGTTTTTGCTTCCTCCCGGCCGCCTGCCAGAGAGTCCACAGTTTTGCTCCCAGGGAGGGAGCAAAAACTTGGACTATCTGCTGGTCCCCAAGGACCGGATTGAGAAACACTGATGTAAAGAATCAAACGGCAGCTGAAAGCGCTTATGTGGTTTTCTCCTTGCCGTGATTATTCCCCATTTAAAAAAGGAAAACTGTGCCAGTTAGGTTACTCTGCACTGATTACAAAAAAAAAATTGTCGAATGTCTACACAACCGCTGTTCTCTTTCAGACAGGTCTGTCTTGATTGTCTGCATTGAATCAGTCACCGCTTGTTTTGTGACCTATGGAGTTCCCCATTAAAAATAATAATCTCTGTGCACCACATGGTCTCAAATTGGTACCGGAATCCTCCAATAATAGATTCCCCAAAAGCTGGGGAGGCAGATGTATCACATGGTGGGGTACACTAGGCTCACAAAACAGGTTTCCATCTCCATGTTGATCAGGCACTTTTAACAGAGAGGCCATTCAGTCCAATGCATGTTTCTGTCTTACAAGAAAAGGTGGCATCGAGTGTATTTACCATGTCCCTTCCCCTAACCACCATGGGCCGCTTTTATTGTTTATGGCGGAGTACATAGACAGCTGGTAGTGTGAAATGTGACACCAGGGTGATCCCTGCTATCTATAAGCCTAATGGATTATAATCATCCAGCTGGCGTCTCAGGTTTGTTACAACTAGGTTAGTCACGACTTCCTGTCGGCCAAGTTAAGGTGCGCTTTAGTTTATTATCAGAGATGACAGCGCTCTATGCCATTCGTACAGATTCACTAAACCCTTTGGTCAAGACGGCAGAGATGGTGCACCTCTGTGTCTGGAGGGGAGCTACCCGTCACCGCTCTGTCGGCTAAATAACGAGCAGCTTAGAATGTTGTTCCATTTGTTTTTTTTTTGCTGACTGATGGAGGAGAAAGTGCTGACCCGGCGTAGCGCCAGTGTAACTCGTAGTGCAGCATTTTTACTCCGACGCTGTCCTCCAAGCAGCTGAAGGTGACTGCTTATGTTAAGGACACAATGGCGGGCTCCGAGGCTCAGGCCGACACCCGCACACCTCCTCTGCGTCTGATGCCCCATCTGGACTAATGGCCTGACCATGTTTACAGGACTCGAGTTCTTACATTCAGTGAGGGGAATTTCCGCCACCTAACTCTCTGACACGGTAACAGTAATTGCAGAAACTGCAATGGACTGATTTCGCCACCATTGTCTTGATGAATGCAAACATGAATCATTTTTCCACTCATGAACCAGCATCCCATCTCTGTCTGTCTGCTGTAAGTTTCATTAGTTGTGGGAAGAACTCTGGAGTCAGAGTTCCTCTCCCAGCCAATGTAACGAGCTCTGGTGTTGATGTTTAATACCCTAGTGGCTCTTAGAACCCCTAACAGGTAAATTGCATTACTAATTTTCATTAGCGATGTGACAGTGACTGGTGGTGTGGTGTTGTATGGTATGGTATGGTATATGCTTAGACAATATTCAGTCAGCTGTTGCTGTCATTTATAAGAAACTGGGTCCTAGTACTGACAAACAAACATTGCTGTAGTTGTCCTGCAGAACTAAAGAGCCTCCGTGAATTATAAGGAATTATGCGAGAAACCTTTACAGATACCTGCTGACGAGTAAGCATTCTGTGGGTTACTGACACCTGTGATGAACACTGTATTAAATGTGGTGAGAGGTGCTTTGAGAATTAGCCCAGCACTTGAGTTTAGTTCTTTTCAAATTCCCGGACACCCATTAGTTCAAAGGCCGTATCCGTATTGATTGCCTCTTTTGTGCCACCCACAGATGGAGGTGCTGCTAACTTTGGCCTCAATTTTTTAACCTTCATTATCCTCTTCAACAACCTGATTCCCATTAGCCTTTTGGTCACCCTGGAGGTCATTAAGTTTGTTCAGGCCTTTTTCATCAGCTGGGTAAGTGCTGAACAAGGAGGACAATTCACCTCCCTTAAAAATGCTATGCCACATAGATGATGTTTGTGTTGCTTTTTTGCATCGGCCTGCCTTTATTGTCAGGACGTGGACATGCACTACGAAGCCACCAACACACCTGCCATGGCTCGTACTTCCAACCTGAACGAGGAACTGGGGCAGGTAAGCCAATGTTCTCTGTAAATCCCTCATGTGGTACACTAGTCTTTGTGTAGGACCTGGAGTGGTAATGCACTTTAATAATGCCTTTAAAATGCATAGAACATTCAGTGCACCTTCATAATGCATTCATAAAACGTTTGTGGCACCCTCATACTATAATACTTTCAGGGATCATACCAGGTAGGCATGTCATGCTTACATACTGCTTATGAATGCTCTATGAATGCATAATGAATGAATTATGAAGGTGCAGTCAATGTAAAGCAATACCCTTAGTATTTTCTTGGAGCATATGGAGAAACACTTCAGGGGACATTTATCAGAGCTGCATGTTTTCACTCCCATCCTCCACATAATTTGTGCTTCTTTCTACGCTCTACTGTTCATAACCAAGATAGCATCTCTGTCAGACTCCATTAGGGGGCTTGATATGGCTTGATAGCAAGTCAAGGCAGGGGACCCTCACATACCAATAAATGTAGTACTGTGATGATTTTTCCCAACTGTCATTAACCCCCTTGGCCATGATCTTTAGAGGGCTGTATGGAGAAAGAAGAAAATTGATACCGACATTGTAGTTTTTGCATTATTTGTATTTTGTTTTTCACTTAGGAGTTCTCATTTGTCAGATCTTAATGATACATTTATTGATTTCTCATTGCAGATTTAATTCATTCTGTTATAGTTGTTTTACTTATGCAAATGTACAGTCAGTTACCAAAAATAATCAGTTATACGCATTTGTTAAATTAAAAGAAAAAGTAGCAATGGTAAAACTAGCCCACTTCTTCTGTAAAACCTCTGTTTTTATTAGGGATGCACGATATTTATCGGACCGATAAACTATCGGCCGATATGAGGTAAAATTAGATGATTAGATGAGTAAATTAAATAAATATATCCGATAAAGTAGGCTAATGGAATTTGTGAAATTGCTTGCTGACAGGTAGAGCCTTTTAAAACAGGCAGTGACTGGAGATGAGCGCCAGGACACTCTCTGCATGTCTTCGCCAGTCTGGATGTTTTTCTCGGTGGCAGCAGACTGCAATGCCATTGCTGTTTGCAAACCAATGGGAATGCAGAAATGTTCCGCTAAAGAGCTCCGCGGAACACAAACGTTTGTTTACAAATGTAGACATGCATTTTTATACCGCGTCAACTCGATACAAATATACATGGTAAAAAGGGACTTTCAGTACTAAGATATAGTATATTATTACATATTTAT
The DNA here is from genome assembly GCA_026780765.1 of Petrocephalus schoutedeni. Classification (NCBI taxonomy): domain Eukaryota; kingdom Metazoa; phylum Chordata; class Actinopteri; order Osteoglossiformes; family Mormyridae; genus Petrocephalus; species Petrocephalus schoutedeni. Next base: position 230,474 of record JAODKL010000017.1, read on the forward strand.
GACGTGTTGTTGTTTGCGTAGAGGGACATGAATTTAAAAATCAGGAATAGACTAAGGTGTCTGAAATTAT
>JAODKL010000017.1:248752-264748 GCA_026780765.1 Petrocephalus schoutedeni
GGACTCAGGGAGAGATGCGGGCCTCATCCGCTACGCGGTGTCGGGACTCAGGGAGAGATGCGGGCCTCATCCGCTACACTGCTAAGCGTCTGCAGCCTCGGCCCTTGAGAGAGACGGTCTGGTGGCAGCCGGTCTTCTGGAAAATGAGGAGATGGTGCCGTGTGGGAAACCATGCAAAACTGTATTTGATGGCAAAAGGCTGCAGCTTCCCAGCGGGGTCCCATGGATGTAGCACTGAGTAAATACGTGTCAGTACAAGCCGCCTGCGTTCATCCCACAGTACTCTGCTGGGTCGCTCCTATCATCCCCTAAATGCTGCTTTTTAAAGATACTTTTTAAAAATGCTGTCCGTTTAACACGTCGGTGTCTGTGAAATCCCAAGGCAGCAGCTTTGAGTCATAAACAAACATAATTATTCCGTAAAACAGGAAACTGCCCCTATTTCCCCCCTTTGTTTGTGGGATGGGCAGTTTCTTCATATTTTCCACTGACCTGAGCCTTTGTGCATAAAATTGGTGCCGACCGGGGGGAATAGAGACAGGGGACCTGATCTGTTTATCAGATTTTCGGGCCCGGTCACACTGCTCCCAAAAGTCCGGCCTGGGATTTCATGGAGAAAGTCAAGACCTGGCCGTCTGTTTACATGCCTGTGATTTAGGGGCGCCGCTGACGCATCCTGTTGAGCAGGAGCTCTGAGGCCGGTAAAAGTTCCTCTGAGCGCGTTTGTTTTTTAATGAGGATGCTGCCCGGAGCTTCCTGGGACAGGCCCTGGGGACGTGGATTGGTAGATACAGAGTATTCCTTATTTTCCATATACATGATAGAAATGAAGCACCAATTAAATGTAACGCACGCTAACTTGATCGCAGCGTCAGGATAGCCCAGGCAATATGAGTCAAGCTTTTCGAAGGGCCTGCCTTCGAAGAATAATCAGGGAAAGGGGTGCGGGAGACCCAGATGGACCGTGTGCCAAGGCCTAACTGATAGGCCTGCTGCCTGGAGCCCGCGAAAGGGGCGCCATGGGGCCGCCGGGGCGCCTGGCCTCCCTCTCCGCTCATCCGCTCCAGCTGGAAGGTATTTACAGTTCACTCAGCTGTGGGATTCCTCCTCTCAGCACCTTTATGCAGAGCTCACGCTCACTCCGGGATTGTCTGATAGGGAGATTTAGTTGGGAAATAAAAAAACATCTCCAATGCCTCAACGCCCGGGCGTGCGGCATGACTAAGAAGTCCCATTACAGAGGCTCCCGTGCCGTCTCTCTCCGGCTCTGGGGTGCATTTCCCAAAGTTTTATTTATTTTTTGTGAGCTTGGAAGGAATGAGCTCCCGCCGGACTTTATGTATGTCAGCAGGAACCTTTGGGTGTCCGTTTATCAACAGAACGTTTGTCGATACGAATCAGATGCGGATGTTTCCGCGGCGCACCACCGTTTGACCTTAACGCACCGTGAAAGAGTTTCAGATGTCAGACGGCCCCCTTCTCCTCTCCCCATGTGTTTCATTTTATCTCCGAGCTTCTTTTGATTTATGCCTTGTTAGAAAGCGGTGCGCGAGTTCAAAACAAACGTGAGTAAAGCGAAACGAAGCTGCGAAGCCTGTCCTGTTACATAACGCCGCGGATGACACGGGTGGCCGCGTCGGGGATACGTTGACGTAGACATGAAATGAGATGTAGCGCCCCCCCCCCCCACCTCCCCGTGGCTGAACTCCACCTCCTCCCTACAGGACACTCCTGCAAGCTATTGAGGAAGAACATGGGCTTGCTGCTCGTCAATGAGGACTCCCTGGACGTGAGTAGATCCCGGGACCCCTCGGGTCAGCGCCCAGCCCGCCGCCGCTCAGCCTGACCCGCCGCTCCTGTTGCCTTTATTTCTGTATTGGGGCATCCCATAATATAGCGGTATGGGCTGGTTGTTAGGTGAAGAGGCCTGCTTTGCGATGGCACGGCTCCTGGGAGTCTGCCCTGGGACCAGATGTAGGGTTTTATGGTTTGTTTGCTTGGGTGGTTTTAAACACACTTATCGTTTATCTGTGACTGCTTCCGTCTGCGTCTGGAGACGATGTGGGCCGCCCAGCCCGTGTCTGTCCATCATCCTTTGTTTCCTCCCCCCTGCCCTCTGCTATCTTCTCAGTCTCCGTCCTTGCTCCTTAACTCCTTCTAAAAGCCAGCTTAGATACCAAAGCTGGCGTTACCCGCTAGCCTCGCACCTGTGTCTCGTCTCCCTGGCTCCCCGTCCCTGTAACCATAGTCACTGCTCTTCTGCAAACCATCGGCACAGCATTGCGGGGGCTGATAGGACAGTGTTTGTTTGGGTCATCGGCATCCGCAGGAGCGGAACCAAGAGACCGGGAGGGGGTCAACGGCCCTGGCCGGGTGAGAACCAGGATTGTGGCCCTGGCCACGGCACGCCCGGGAGCGGCGGATTGCTGACGGTGCCGATGACGCGTCAGAATGCCACATCCGGGTGAAATGCCACCTCCTGTCTTTTTTTTTTTTCCCTGGGCTGAGCTTTGAAGCCAGATTCTCGAGCGTAATTACAGTGAAAGTATGAAAAACAGCACAGTTTCTGACTGGTGTCGTTCTTATCGGAATCCCCCGATGGAGGTGCCCCGCGCCTCGCGGAAATGCGCTCACCTGCGACTCGGAGCTGTCGCTCTCTGTGCAGGTAGCTGGGGAATAGAACGTACGTGCGTTTTGACACTGGGCAAAGTTTTGAGATCAGTTACCTCGGTGATGCAGCCGCATTCCCTGCAGGCGCTCCTTAGCTATGAGAGGGACATTAGCGCGCTGATGCCAGCCGTCCCACTGCGCTGGCCCCGCGTCCCACGGCTGTGCCGAACGGCGGCCTGGTAGATTTATTATTCTGCGTGCGAACTCGTGGATGTTCTTGCTGAAGTCTCTTCAATTGCGCAGAAGATGCACTCCCTTGGAGAACCCGTCGCAACATAAGTCGTCGCTTTTCTTGTAGTTCTATTATCGTAAGTTATTGCGTTCCGGTGTTTGCGGTGCCCGTGTGGAGAGATGGTGTTGCGGGGGGGGGGGGGGGTGGCGAGAGGCGGAGAACGACTTTCCGGCCCAGTAGGAATCGTCGGCAGCTCGGCCCAACGCGGTGTGACAGACGGTGCTTCCCAAGACAAACACAGAGCTCCCGGAATTAACCGCGGTGGGAATGACAGAAAGGGGACATGGAGGGGCTCGGGGGGGGGGGCGCTTTGCTGACGCCGTGGGTACGGCGAAAAATGGCGAAAAGCGTGATGTTCCCATGTAACAATAACTGTCCAAACTTAAAGGCGTCAGTCTGTTTATTTGGGCTTTGTTTGGGCCGTTAATTCTGTCTGCCAAGAGTCTTGGAAATCTTAAATCTTAAAGAATGAGAACACACACGTCTGCATGGGTCCACATCCCTGGCAGAGAGGGGGGTTATGGAAAAGTCGGCCTAGACGTATATATATACAAAACACAACCCTCTTTAATCTTTCCTAATCTGTAAATGCAAAAGCTGGCTTTGTCGATGAAACTATTGTATATATTATAAAAAAAAATACTGTAAACATACAATTTATGCATTGGCGTCCCATTGAAGCTAACAGAGGGAAAAAGAAAATTTAACCCTGAACTAAAAGAGGAAACCCTTACATGCTTTTGTGTGGCTATTTTTCTGCACCTGTGGTCACACATGTTTCCATGTGTGCTGGAATTGGCATGCCCTGTGCGCATTACGTTATCGGCACGTGGTTTTTACTGCCCACTGCCTTTATCAGATGTGCTAATCGCTCGAGAATACAAAGTCCGAGACTGTGCAGGAGCCACATGCCCATCAATTAACGGCCTCATCTCCCGCCGAGGCGATCGCCGCGCGCGGCCGCAGGCATGACAGAGAGGAGATGCTGAGCTGAAGCTAATATGCTGCGGGGGGGGCCTAAGGCCAGTGGGGGGGTTTCATCCTGCTGACCGTGGCAGCTTAAATCCTGATTACCTCCCAGGTCAAAGGTCAGGGGTTAGTATCGCAGCGTCTGCGCTGTTTGCTTAACCCGACTGGCGAAGTTCAGGTTCCTCCGGCACCCTCCCGTTACGGCGGTGGCCGCGGGAGTCGGGGCGGCTGAGCCTCGTCCTGGGGAGGGGAGTCCCGCTGTCCTTATCTCTGTTTCAGCAGGGCTGGAAAGCTGCCGGATTTCTCCCAGGGAGCCCCAGTTCCCCGCCATCAGCCCCAGAGGCGGCTTGGGACTACCCCCCGCCCCACCTTTTTGCGTAACCCGACGCCCAGTGCTTCTGTCTTTTCCTTTAATCTGGGTGTCAGCCCTTCATCGCCGGCGGGAGAGCGCTGAGGGACCCCGGGGGCGCCCTGCCCCCCCCTGACCGCTGTGTCTTGGAGGGCATGGCCTAGCGCCTCCGGTGTCCGAGAGGGGTTTCTGCTTTAAAGAAAAGCCTGTGATGCTTTCCGGCTTACGCACCCATCACACCCCCATGTCCCTGGGTGTGCCCTAAGTGCACAATCCATCCCCCGCTTTCCGGCTCACTCAGGCTTTTACCAGGAAAGTCTAGTAACATCATTTATCACGCTTGGGTTTAACTGGTAACGGGACGATGCCTGGTGCCCCCGTCCACACCGTCTGACACCTCCCCCTCCTTTCCCTCTTATCCCGGGAGCTTAATTTGTTTGCCCTCGTCCCGTTTCCCTAAGCCCCCCGGCCTTCCGCTGGGCTTGTGGTGGGGTTCAGAAGAGTGCCGGCCCCATTGGGCTCCCGCTAGAGCCGCTCTGGGCCCTGGCGGATGGGCAGCACCCCCTGAGCTGGCAGCAGATAGACCCTAACCCCATGCCAAGCAAAACTCCCAGGCTGGCCTGTTTGAGGCACAGGGCCAGCCCTCACGCCCAGCAGCAGATGGAGACAGCCCGGCCCGTTTTAGCCGTCTGTCCCAACCTGCATGGTATTTCTTTCCCCTGCTCCCAGACAGTCCCTTTGAGTGTTAATTTCCTCAATTCTCCTTTCTTCTGAGATATAATTTGTTCCCAACTCCAATTGTGTGGCTATCCCCATTTCTTCTTCCCTCCATTTTTCTGTCCAGGGTCCTTTACGCTGAGCTTCCTTCTCTAGGGGTAGACATGGCGGGCCTCCTCCTCAGTCCATTTAGGAAACCGGCTTGTCACCAGTACGTCTGCTCCACATGCTGGTGGTAGAAAACCGCTGCGTTTGGGATTACGGACCCGAAGCTCGGCAGCTTTTAGGGCTCGGGTTTCGTCTCCAAGTCTAACCGGGGACAGGGTTCTCCGCATGTTCCCCGGAGAACAAGTTAGGTTCTGCACTTGGACAGAGTTACCTGTAGGGGGCAGTGTTAGGACCCTGGGCATTTTGAGGGTGTGAGGGTGAGTACAGGTGACCAGCTACAGACCCTTGTGTCCTTCATTGGGGAAAAACACCTTATTTCGCTTGTTTTACATGTGTAGGATCTATTAACAGAGACTGATGCCAAAAGTTAATCGCACATGTTCCTAATCATGCACCTGGCAGACTTTGCCCCTTTTATTTTCATGACTACATCTGTACAGCGCGCTCCTTGCTGGCCCTATAAAATTTGCTTGTTTTAATGGAGTTGTGAGGAAAGGTTTTAACAGCTGAAAGACCTATTAATTTTCTTCCAGGAATGCTATCTTTGGGGGGACGGGGAATTTTCATTCTTGGTTTTTTCTTTCATAATTGAGTAGGCTAGAGGATGGGCTTCAGTGTGCTATGTGAAGAAGTGCACACAGTCCTGGTGATAATCTGGAGACTAGTGAAGAGTGAAGAGTTTGCGTGTGATCAGAGCCACTCTGGGCCCTGGTGGAACCTTAAATTTTCTTCCAGCCCACCCTGACCCCCCCCCCCCCCCCAAAAGTGCTTAGTGAACATTAAGCAATATCATTGCATGTGGCTTTGTAACAAATCAAAACAACACCATGGCCACATGGAACAGCAGTTTCACTGAAGGGGAAGATTATATGCATTATAAATTTGCTTTTCGTTCATAGTACATAAGGCCCAACTTCCGTAACTGTTGATCCAGTACGTTGTTGCAGGGGTCCTGCAGCCTCCCACTGAAGGCGTGGGGCCCTGAGGCTGGGGCCCCCTGGATGAGATGCCAGAACACCTAGTCATGCTAATTTTACACGTGTGAGGGGAAAAAATCTGAATGAAAGTCTTCCGAGCCAGAACCCAATAGGAGCCCCTGATAGGTCGGCTGCCAGTCAGCAGATTTGCTGGGCCGCACGGAGAGAGGTCCTCGCTGTGCACATGTTCCTCAAAGATCGGAGCCCAGGCAGCTTGACAGATGTGCGTACATGTCCAGCTGTGGCATCCACGGGTCCTTCCTGCTCGAATACGTAACCTCCTGATTCATCCAGAAAGCTCTCCGAGGTATGCAGCCCCAGCCTGAGCTCCTGGTCCCATATCTCCATGGTGCGTGATTTAGGAGGAGAGGGAGGCCCCATTTGCGTGGTGGCTGTGCGAGGAGCCAGCATGACTTGGGAGCACTCCTTAGAGCGCATATCCCTGGAGACACCTGGCTTCGTTGTAGCACTGTTTTCACAGGCATGGCTTTTAGGGCGGCTCTGAACGAAGGAAGAAGGCCGATGCGGCCGAGCCCCATTATAAGTGTCAATTTGTGTCCCTCTATCAACTGCTGGAGGAACGGCCGCGTTGGCGTGTGGGAGAGCCTGTTCGACAGAGATGTTCACGTGTGAAGAGGCATTTTATCTAAAACATTCCAGAAACAGCTGCTTCTAAGAGCCAAAGCAAAAACCTAGTCTCTTTATTTAATTTACAGTTAAACATTTGCTCTCCACAGTGGCATAAATATTCGTGAACATCCATTATAACCAAGTAATTATTTGCACATTGAACTGTCACAGTGTAGATCGCTCTCTTGGCAAGCTCCTTAATGATTTAGAGCTCACTTCAGGGTCTGATGTTTTTCGTTCTTTTTTTTTTTGTTTTTTTCCTGGTTCTCAGACATTTGGGCCAGTAGCCGTTGGGGGAACATTTTGTCTGAAGCGGCTTTAGTCTGTCCTCGCCCTCCGCTGACAGATGCAAACGGTTGGACTTGTTAAGCAAAAAATTACACAGAACCTCGGCCCAGAATCAATGCAGCCTGTTATTCATTCCCAAGCCTTTCCGAATATGCCGCGCACTGGTTTGTGAGGTGTCCAGAATTTCCTCTCAGCGTGTTAGCAGCGATTAAAGTCTTCCAGGTTAAATCGAGTCGTGGAGGTATTCCAAGTTTCCAGTTGAATAAATTCAGTTGGCTCTCGATAGTCTAGAGGGGAAAAAATGGCCCAGAAGCAAGGGCAGATGTAGTTTAATACTAATAAATGCAGTAAAGTGTTTTCAGCAGGAGAAATTGATGATACCTCAAGGATTAATGTCCTTGATGCTGGTGATCAGCACTGAATTGAGGTCTTTTCTGTTCCCTAAACCATCACAGTAAATTTAAGTGTCAGAATCTGTTTTGTGGAATGTTTAGTGGGTGTACATCTTAACTTTCGATTTATATCGCAGGCTATTTAAGCTGAAGGCGAAACGTTTTAGCCAAGTTAGGTCAGCAGATAAGATCTTAATGCCATTCATTAAAATGTGATATTTTGCTATGAGGGTCATATTACCTTTAATTTCTATTAAGCATTTAGTTCGTTTAAATGTTGCGTGTTTTTTTAATAGAGGAGAGAAAGTGATGATCTCCTTTGGAGCACATTTGGGGTGTGTAAGTGTAATGCAAATGTCCCGTGAGAAAATGGATAAATCGCGTGACAGTAACAGCGTCTGTTGAAAATTCAGGCCACACGGGACACGCTAAGTCATCACTGCAGCATGCTGGGAGACGCCTTGCACAAGGAGAATGACTTTGCACTCATCATCGACGGCAAGACCCTGAAATACGCGCTGAGCTTCGGGGTCCGCACCTACTTCATGGACCTGGCGCTGTCCTGCAGGGCTGTCATCTGCTGCAGGTATGACCAGAAAGGCCAGGAGCATCCCGCACAACCGTGAGAGCCGGTAACCTGACCTCGGCTCCAAGGCCACATGGGTCGCATCCCATGCTTGGGGTTGAATAACAGCATGTTTCACGCTAATCAGTAAGTCCCACCAGAAGAAGGCGTGTCTGCTTTTGGCTGGATCATTTTCTCCCTCCATCAGGTAGTTCGGATTCAGCTGTATTGGCCAACAATCCGCTCTCTTCCAGGCTTAAAGATTGTAAGTTGTGGGTTGAAGGTTGTGTTATATATTGATAAAAATATTTGTACTTTACGTTTAATTTATTTAGCAGATGCTTTTCTCCTAAAGAAACTTGCAATATACTTTTTTGTTTTCTTTGAGAAAGTAGAGATGGCCAGTCCCTGGGGAAATTAAGGGTTAAGGGCCTTGCTCAGGGGCCCATTGATGACGTCACTCTCCCAGGAACCATTTTTTCAGGCTATTCAGAAATGCTGTCATTTTCTTTTTCAACCATCATTAAATCCACTAACAATAGTTTGTAAGGAATACCTGTTCTTGGTGGAAATGAATACAGATTTGGCCACTTTAAGTACCAGAAACTTATTTGATCAGTGAGAAGAAAAATGTTGAAAGGAAAATCAACAAACAAGATGGGTCCATTAGATCTATTCAAATCAGTCACAGTATTTGTTAATTTGCCAGGAAAATTGCTCGGCCAGATGGCTATGATGCAGTTAACCAAACAAAATGTCTGACATCTCGTCTTTGCAAATACATCAAAATGTCCCGAGATCATAAAGATGGGAGGCCCTTGAGTGCATGCCACTGTAGCCACCAACGAATCATGCGCCACAACTGTGCCTAACAACCAAAACAAACTCCTGAGGAATTAAATGCTGATTTCCAAGGCAAATTAGGGAGGATTGTGCATCTGATACCATGAAGCCTAAATGCTGTCAAGAAAGGGTGAATTTTCACAAAGATGCCATCCATTTGCCATGTTAAAACGGCCCTTGAAAAGGCAATCCACATCCCAGGAAATACAAGAGAAACATGCTCATTCAGCAAATTCTACAGCTGAATAAACATCAGAGGAGACTGAGGGGGCGTTAAGCATGCTACCTTCTTAAATTTACAATATAGTAGCCAACCAGCCTTCAGTAATATTATTCGCCAGTACATTCCCCACTGGCAGGGTTTCAAAAGAATGACCTGCAGGAAGATACAGTGACTGAGGAGAGCAGTCAGCATTGGCCTGATCGAAGCATCACTTGGGGACGACATCCCTGCTGTCTCCCTGTGTACCCATACTAGATTTTTATGTAAGCTGGGGGCGTTGTTAGATGGACAGATTGTAGGCTTCAATCAGTGAAAGTATCTCCCGATGCGGATGGTGTCGGGTTAATTCTAACAGTACCCCTAGGCCATGTTTCTGAGCCGACTGTCTTGTCCTCCTCATGTTACCGGTAGAGCCTTGAGGCATTAGCATGGCTGAGAACAGGGTGAGGTTCTGCTCTGAGCTGAGAGGGCATTCGTTTCACTTAAGTGTTTTGATTGAAATGCACAAATGATAGAATTAAATTGTGTATCATGTATTAGTGTATTGTGGAAAGTATTACAGTAACTGAAGTGTAGCACCCCCTGCTGGACCCTCACAAGAGTGCATGCATTCAGCATAACTTCACTGTACACCAACTCACTCTCTGTAGAAAGGCCCAACTCATCAGCCAGCAGGCAGGATAATAAAACGTTCCTTCCGTAGCCAGTGGAGAGACGTTACGGTGTGAAAATCGCTGTGATTTCAGTTAACAAGCTGCCACTAAGTTCCGGCGAACCTTTCGATCCAACCTGCTGCCCTCCTACGTGTCACTGCAGGGTGTCCCCGCTGCAGAAGTCCGAGGTGGTGGAGATGGTGAAGAAGCAGGTCCGCGTGATCACGTTGGCCATCGGCGACGGCGCCAATGACGTAGGCATGATACAGACCGCCCATGTGGGTGTGGGAATCTCCGGCAACGAGGGCCTGCAGGCCGCCAACTCCTCTGACTACTCCATCGCTCAGGTGAGCAAAGGGTCGTAGCCCCGCCCCAAAGTGGGTGTGCAGGCTGCGAGGGGTGAGCCCGACTTGTTTGCCCATGAGGGCCGTGTAGCTCTCATGTCATATATCTCATGTAAGGGATAGCCAGGTTTGGATGTAAGTGTGAGCATGTTTTGTTAGGTTCCTTGTCTTTTACTACCCACAAAGAGCACACATCGTATGCAGCATTGTGCCAAAATCCAAAGTGGACCACCAAGGCTCCATAACGTGAGATGGTCAGAAAATGTTTCTTTTTGAATCAGGGTTTCCAGTATGTGTTTCACAAGCCTCCCCGAAGATAAAGCTTCCTAGCCTGAGGAGAATCGCTGGTTTGGGAGGGCGGGGGCCGGTTTGGTCCCTCTCCTCTACAGCGCAGGTTACTCAGTCTCAGATTACTGTAACAAAAAACCCGCTGGTGTCTTCAGCGGCAGTGTGGGCCGCAGGAATCTCTAAATGTGAACAAAGGCTTTGATTAGAGACATGCTCCTTTGACAGAAGGCAGGACCAAAGGCACTTTGACTTTGCCGCTCCTATTGACTGCCGAAAAACCTGAATGATCTGGTTCATCTCCATTATACATCCAATTACATGGTACTCACGCATTGTGTGTGTGTGTCTCTAATGAACCTGGTTTGAAGTCCATTGTTATTGTGGCTCAAGACTGGTCATCTTCAAGTGACACCGATGGCCCAAAACCCCTTTGATGTACCTGCAGCCGCTTGCACTTTCCTCCTGTACAAACACTTGGCTCTCTCTTAAAAGCCCACTGCATACTCTTTAACCCTAGGCCTTAAAATATGACTCACAGGGGACACATGACCCGTGAGTAACAGCCACAAGGATCTTCTTTGCAGTTCCACAGGCTACTACAGCGCGTGATGCATCTGAACCAGCCTGGCTTTACCTGCTGACCCCTGTGGTCCTGAACCAGTTGGCGTCTGTCAGTATAAGCAGCTCCAAGGTTCGCTGAGAGAAGCCTCGCAGTTCTGCTTGACCGCCGGTGCGGCTGTGCCGTTGCCGTGCGGTCAAACGTTTGATCCCCCTTTGAGCTGTGGGGTCATGTCCCCGCAATGCTTTCCAGAAGTTAGGGAGCTCCCCACGCCTACTCCAGAGGGACCTCTCAGGCTGTATCCCAAGAGGCCCTGACCCGGGCACCCAGGTCCTCCTGGCCCCCTCCGTGATCCCAAGTCGCCCCTGTGGATTTATAACAGGCATGTGGCCTTCCCCCACAAAGCCTCTGTGCCGCCTCCGTGGGAGACAGTCAGACAACCAGAATCCAGGGGAAGATCGATGTGGAGATCTTTCTAACCAGACATCAAAACTCCCATCCTGAGTTGCATCAACAGCTGCCTGACCCAGCTGCTCACCTGTAACTGCATCTTAGCAGTAACTATTCATGTAGCAAAGCCCTGTAAGTCAACTTGGATCAAAGTGTCAGCGAAGCAGAATCTACCACGTCCCCTGGCTGTCTTAAGCGCTGTTCCTGTTTGCTCGGCACAGAGTCAGCTGATCAAAAATGTTCCCTTGAAACTGCATTTTTCCGGTTGATTGTTATTTCTGTGGATGCTTTGAAGGATGAATGTTTATCTTATACAACATAGATGCACGAGAAAAGTTGTCTGTTCATCTAAAGCTTCAGGATGTGAAAACCCTCACCAGTGTTTGCTATAGTATATGAACCAGATCTTCATCAGTCCTCATAATTACAGTTTATCTCTTCCCTGTCAACAGCATTATCAGTCTAGTAGCATAAACATACCTCGTTTCTGCTTTATGTTTGTGGTGGGAAGGATGTTGGAAACAGATTTACATATTTATGTGGTAAAATGTGCCTTTTTTCCCCTACAGTTTAAGTACCTAAAGAACCTGTTACTTGTCCACGGTGCCTGGAACTACAACCGGGTGGCAAAGTGCATCCTGTACTGTTTCTACAAGAACATCGTCCTATACATCATCGAGGTGGGTCCGGCCTCCCTTTGAGGGCCTTTCAGACGAATACCAGGCCCCTGGCCCTGACGGCAGGTTTAGACCCGAGCTGGGAAGGCCCTGACAGGTTTGAGGCCCAAGTCATCATTGGCAGTCCTGTCATGGGGTGGGGGAATATTTTGATCAGCAGTTGAAGCCGCTTGGTTGACGAAAGAGGCGGTGTCCCCTGTTGGCGATGGAGTTCATATGGTTATTTACTTTTCGCTCCTTGTCAAAAACAGCATTCAGTAACTGTGCCTGCCTCTGCAGCGAGGAAGACTACGTCCTTTAGGAAATGGCTGCTTCCTCTGTAATCCTGTGATAATTAGCCATATCCTACTGTAAATTAACTGGGGCAGTGTGACATTTTCCTGCAATAGACAGACTTATTTTGGCTCATTCCAGGAATCAATGTTATGTTTGGCCCAATTGTTCCCGCCTCCCCTGACTATGGCGAATCTGCATGTGCAAAATCATTCGTGTAAATTTCCCATAGTCACCCCCTGGGCTCTCAGTTGTGACTGTCTCATTGGCCAGTGGTGTGAGACTACAAAATAGACTGACGAATATATTTTTATATGCTTGTGTATAATATATTGTTTGTAGGGGGGGTGTTGACACAGAGTATTGTGGACTGGTGAATCATAATACTCAGGTCACCCCATTAAATGTTTCTGTAATCAAGTTAGTGAACTCGTGACCCTTGGCGTTCCTTCGGTTTAATGCATCGGTGTTATCACTGTGTCCGGGAGCGACGCGGGCAGGCGGGTGGTCAGCGGAGCCCAGCGCCTCTTGAGTGAGACGTCACCATGTTCTACTAGGGAATTCTCCTGAGGGGAGGCTATGCTTTAACATGAGCAGGGAGGTGCCTTCATGTCATAAGAATGTCACTCGAGACTGAGTGGAGACAGTCACGGGACGTCAAGGGATCCTTGAGTGGTATTCGACCCCGTACCCACTTGACCTCTGATCAGCCCGCTTTGTTTTGCGTTCTTCTGTAAAACAGCCAAAAGGCCTCATATTCCCTCGAGGCACGTCCAGGAAGCCCACATCCATTTGGAGATGTTCTCCCATGTCCCTATTTTTCCATGTTGACTTACTTTATAGAGTAATAATAATACCCAATCTGTCATTAAGCTAGGTCAAAACTGGTTTAATTAGGGCTGCCTGTTTGGTAAAACAGGTGACTACTTCGACATGGCGGGTTTACGAAGTAATTTATTGTCTAAACATCTGTTCTGGCACCGTAATGGTTTTATGATGCGTCTGAGAGTCTTGCACTACAGAAAAAGCATGATTAAGTCACCTGAATGTGTCAGGAATCCGGCCTTAAAGTGAGGATATGGGTAATTTGAGTAATTCCGAGTGACCTTTCGTTGCGTGAGGTCTGCTCGGGCATCCCATTGCACCATACTGAAAAAGTTACAGTTCATGGTTCAGTCAGAATACACACAGTTAGGCCGGGGTTACGAGAACCCAGTTAGGCGGGATAGCATAGCGGCTGAGGATGAGGCCCTGGCGGATAAGGAGGCGTGCCATAGCTGCCTGAGAATTGTGCCTGCCCTCAATCCCAGCCGTCACTTCCCATTAAGCCTCGAGGTGTATAGCGGTGCCAATTTTCACGTAACGGAACCGAACATGAGGTCACTGTCCCCATTGCCGGGGTCCCTGTGGTGTCATCCCGGAGCCCCATTCGCCACACCGCGTGCTTAAACGATGTGAACACTTGTCCTGCACTTCATCTTCCTGTCACGCAGGTCTTGTTACTGTCTCAGCGTATCTTATTACCGGCTTGTTACTATGCTCTGGGGTGCGTTCGCTTTTTTTTTTCTTCGGGCCCGTGTGAGGCTGCCCGGTTCTATCCCTCCAGACCTGGCAGGTCCCAGTTATGCGTGAGGCTTCCCTTTCACCGGCATGCAGGCTCACAAAGACACATCGCCTCTTTGTCCCATTTGATCTTTTGTTGCACTCCCGAAATCCCTCCACGGACTGAGTACCCCTGGCGTAACAGAGGGATTTCGGGCCTGTTCTTACCGGATTGCTCCGTATCAAGCGGCTTGCATTGTACCCACCTGACACCGAAGGCACTCGCAACCCTGGCAAGGGCCAAAAGTTACATTTGTGTGGCTAATAGGTTTACTATTGTATACGTGTTTTTATTTTCCGCCCCCTGCCAGCACCTCCCCCTCCGGGGTGTAATTCATCCAGCACAAAGCGGATCCTAATGTAAATGTCCGCCCTCGCATCTCTCCGGAGCAGGCATTTTTATCGCGGGCCTCCTTTCTGCTTCCCCGGTCCGGATAAACAGCCCAATTGCCACGTCCATAACAAAATGCCCCCCTCCCTTTATTTCTGCCCCCCTTTTTTCTGCGGTCGATGGCCCTCCCGGCATCCCCGGGTCCTTAACGATGGGCCTTTGGGAGGGGTGGGGGTTCTGGGCTGGCCCAGCTGCCTGACGAGATGGTGGTGCCGCAGCGGGGAGTGGCGGGAATTGGCCGCATGCGCTGAGCCGGCCAGGCGACCTCGCTGCAAACTTCTGTGGGTCGGGAGCCAGGATTCGTCCAAAGTGATGTCGCAGACATGGACGTGGTCCTGACAGAAGTGTAAGTGCATTAATTGTAGACTGACGCACAGCTGCTGTATATAAGGACATCAGTACATTCGCCTGGGGTCTGTTTCTTAAATTTAGCAAACACATACCATGTGAAAGGTAGGAAATAATTTTATTTTATAGTTTTGGCCTAAGTCATGTAGAGTGTGTATATACAGCTTTAATTGGAGGCATGTGTTTTACTTGTGAAATTATACTGCTCTACATTTTTTAGTGTCAGTGTGATATTTTGTAAATTTTAACCAACAGAAGTTGTTTCTCTTACACCCCCCGTCCTCCCCCAGTTGGAGCACTGGCCGTCCCACGTGCGGCTGGCTGTCGGTGTTCCGTAACATGCTGCAGCGTGGGGGTGCCGTGGAGGCCCTCCCTGACTGACAGCTCGTCAAGCTCGCTCCCAATCGTCTCGCTGATGGACAAGTGGCGTTTATGGGCCAATTACAAGAGGCCCTTTCAGCTTCGGCTTAGAGCAGCAGAGAAAGGCTTGGAGGGGGGGGGGCGTGTCGAGGGGGAGGGGCCCCAGGGGGTCCAAGCAGTGCCGTGCTGTGAATGCATCACGATGGAGCCCCAGCTACCAAAACACGCAGACATTTCCTCCCTGTTCACTGTCCTTTTCCAATTGAGGAATTAGGGTCCTATTTGCATTTTTTAGGACAGGCCTAAGAAACAAAGGCCTGGATGTGGCAGGGACCTGTGTCACACCCCATGTGTCATAACACCCCCCCCCCACACACACACACACAGTCCTCAGCCCGTGGGACAGTGCAGAAATCATTGATTTTTAATAAGCTGATGAATATGCAGGCTTTTCCTTTGGCTAAGGTCCATGTGCACCTTTTTATTATGCTTATTCCCCCCCCCCCCCGTGCCTGTTTCGGAAGGGAGGACACAGGAGAAAAGAGCCACATTTAATTTTCATCTAGCTCGTCGGCCCGGGGTTTTCAGATTGTGCAGCAAGCGAGGAGGACGGCCACACCCCTCTGCTGCGGGGGCTTAAGGGGGCTGTTGGGGGGGATGTTAAAAAAAAAGATTTAAGCTCTTCTTTCCCTAACTAGCAGATGAGTGAGATGGTCAGGGAGAGCAGCTTGTGGTTCCTCAGCAGCTCCTGGCGGTGTGTGTGTGTGCGTGTGTGTGTGCGTGTGCATTTATATGTGTTTGTGCGTGCGTGTGTGTTTGTGTGTGTGTGCGTGTGCGTGTATATGTGTGTGTGTGTTTGTGCGTGTGTGTGTGCGTGTGCATTTATATGTGTTTGTGCGTGCGTGTGTGTTTGTGTGTGTGTGCGTGTGCGTGTATATGTGTGTGTGTGTTTGTGCGTGTGTGTGTGCGTGTGCATTTATATGTGTTTGTGCGTGCGTGTGTGTTTGTGTGTGTGTGCGTGTGCGTGT
>JAODKL010000017.1:327155-352958 GCA_026780765.1 Petrocephalus schoutedeni
CATCATCATCATCATCATCACCGGAGCGGGGCGGCCGGCCGGGAAGCTAAACCGCCTACAGCGGCCAGCAAAGCGCACCAGCCGAATAAAGCGCCGCTCCAGCGCAGGCAGCACTGAATCAATCACTGAATAAACATTATTTTTAAATATCCGATGTGGCCAAACGCCGAAGACCCCGCGGGATAACGCGTCCGGCACGGAGCCGAGAGCCGCCATACAGCCGGGCTGCGGGCGGCTTCCACACGGCGATCGCCGGCACCCCCAGGGCGCCCACTTACCGCGGATAAAGCCGGGCACCCCGTTAATGAAGCCGGATAAATGCGAGTTATTAGCGAACTAGCGGCAGGTGTCGACGCCGGGCGGAAAGGCCGCCGCTGCAGCCGCGCAGCCAGCCGAGCTTCGGATAACGTAATATCCCATGGAGTCGCCGTCAGCCCGAGCGACGCTTCATTCGTGACGCCGCGACGCCCGCAAAGCAGGCGCACACACACTTCTGTCGCCTACCTGCCTAAGCTCGGCGGCGCTCTCATGCCTCGGTCGCCCCCCTGCAGGCACACACACCCGCACTGGCCGTCATCCCGAAATTAAACACCGGAGCCGGAGGGAGACGCGGTGTCGCCAGATGATGACGTCAAACTGTCCGAGGCCACGCTCCGCGATTGCTGTATCGGTCCCGTGTGACCATATGGCTGTTTTGCATATGACATGCTACAAATAAATGGATAAAATACAGAGGGAAATAATATTTCAGCCTTTGTAAGACGAAAACGGATGGCCCGTACGGGGATCGAACCCGCGACCTTGGCGTTATTAGCACCACGCTCTAACCAACTGAGCTAACCGGCCAGACATTCACCACAGCGAACTTTCATCCTTATAACTGGTATTCTATTTATTCTATAAAACTTCATTTGAGTGAAATCGCATATTGAAAATACTAAGTGTTGCTTTGAAGTGGTATGCTTTTGTTGTTACAATGGTCCTCTTTGTGCATTGATCAATGCGACACAAAAGTTCATATGAAATATGAGAAATGTTTATTAAATTTAAAAGCAGAATTTTATTTTGAGCCTGACACTAGGGTTGCCACCCGTCCTTTAAAATACGGAATCGTCCCGTATTTGAGAATGAAATTGCGCGTCCCACCTGGCTCACCTGGCACATAGTGGTTCTGGCGTCCTTTATTTCTCTGCATGAAATGTGGCAACCCTACCTGACACTATTGGCGACGCAATAAGGCTTTGTCCAGTTGCAGAAGTATTATCAGACAGCCTTTCACACGTTGTATGTCCTGTAATCGCTTTACTACAAAGACTGTAGAATATCCAGGGCACTGATTGGTTGTTTGAATCTGCAAGGAAACTGCCTGACATTGCAAATGAAAGTGTTTGCGTTGATGGAACTAAGTAGCGTCAGTTTTCACAGTCAATTTGCGGCAGTTATGCTAGGTCTTCTGCAGAGCTGACAAAGGCTTATAAAATGATCTGCCGCATTCAGTTTACACTTAGGGGCCAGATGAGTAACACACCCAGATGGCTGAGAATAACTGCTGTTGTGCGCACAAGAGAGAGATTTTCAATCCAAAAGCAGCCGTAATAAATTTCGATCTGCATGAAAAAGCAAGACAGTTATGCTTCCCATACTGCTCGCCTGCTGTTTCCCTCTATGCAGAGGTGATGCTTACAAGCTGTTTAAGGTGTTAGGCCCAGCGGTCAACATTAGCCGAGCTTCATGAACCATGTGCTGTTTTTTGCTTCGAGCCCCTTTTTAGAACACAGAGCATCATTTGGTTGGGTCAGAAAATAAAAATATAAAGTCCTGAATTGTTTAGACGGTCTGTTTCGTAATTCTTACTCTAACCACTAGGGGGAAGCAGCATTTTAGTCTGTGCCGTCTGAGTGGGGGAACGGCTTGAGGAAAGACTATTAGAGTGAAATTTGATAGGTGGTGTAATAGTAGTGGGGTTACTTTGTCTACACAATGTGTAATTACATGAGGACACGAATGGTTTCCCAAGTGTAGCATAAAATGGGCTGCAATTCCTTTGAGAACGACATGGAGAAGGGCTGCATTGGATTCCCCCGCTAAGGCAAACCATCGGCATCTTCTGTACAGCCTGCTAAAAGAACACTTAGCAGAGAATGGTGATCCTGTCACTCACTCTATGTCCTCCTACACCAAAAAATTCTCCATCATGCATTTCTGTATAATGGTTCGTTTGTATAGCTGTAACTCTATATCTCTGTTTATATGGGAAATTCTAATGTGCAGAGGGAGGGTTTGTTGACATAATCTTGTCCTCTGAGGTCCAACAATGTTGGTCTTGCATAGTTTGTTCAAACATATGCTTTTGTCAGTCCATATTAAGCACACAGTGCACAACTTTCCTCCTGCTGTTCAGTCTGCTAGGCCTCTGGACCTTGGTGTGGAAGGTTTCTGGTTTGAGTCCCATCCTTAACAGAAAAGTTCAGTTTTAGCCCCCATTAAAGCACTATGCTTGCCAGTGCCATGAGGAGACCGGACTTCCAATCACCAGCTATAGAAACACACTGGCAGATTATGTATATGAGTTGCCAGTGTTACACTTTTGGATTTGTCCTCATGTAAATTCTTATTTATGTTCTCCGTTTCCATGTGGGAGAAAAAAACACATTTAGGGGATTTCCAAAAGGGATGCAGCAACATAGCCAACAAAGTGGCCATTGCCTGCCTGTGGAGATGCCTTTGCCCGAGCTGGAGGGCTTCCCGGGAACGCTAACCGCTCTCAGCCCCAAAACGGTGACTCACTTCGGAAAATACTCCGATTCAAAAGAAGCCATGGCTGGTGATGTCCGGACCTGCACCTGAGAACAAGCGAGAGGGCAGAAGGGCTATGTACTTTGTTTTATAGAATGATCCTTTTATTTTTTTGGGCACATAGGTTTCACCGCCCTCACTGCTTACAGTTCACATTTGATATTAAATGCAACAGCACCATTACACTTGTGATTAATTCTGTCCAAGTGGGAAAGAAAAACCTCTTTGCGGTCTGATTCTTTTATCCTGCTTTGGCAAGGAAATACTTCCGGTTGTGGATTATTAGCCATACTCCCAATTTCAAACTTTTTAATAGTTTTATACAATGATTACGCATTTATAAGGTATAGTTTTAAATACAACGCAATTTGTATTCAAAAAGTAAGTAAGTAACTGAGGATCTTGCCGGTTTTCTCGCTTTGGCGAGGGAAATTTGAGCGCCTCCAAGTGGCGATTACAATGTATGTTCAATGTCTTCTCTGAACGTGGCTTGGTCCTATAAAAAACTGATTTTTTAGCCTGTAGAGACCATTTCATATTAACTTCTTGAATTTCTTAGGCGTGACGTTTCTATAAGAGGTGTGCACGTTATCAGACGTGCCATGGCGCCGCTCCAACGTCCGACCCAGCGCCGCGGTCACAAGCCGCGCTTTCGGGAGTGACGTAAGCCGCATAGGTGGGGTTCTCACGCGCTTAGTATTACTCAGTAAGTGTTCCATTCTCCTCAATAACAAAAAAAAGTATTTCGCAAATGTGTTTCGCAAAGATATGAATGAAGTTTTATTTTTGTATGTTTAGAAAGTCACGCGATTCATCAGCCAACCTATTCAGAACTCTGTGTATGTACCTTCTGGAGTTTGTCTTTGCTAATAAACAGTGTCGGGTACGTTTTGTGCGCTTACTGTCTTGGATGCAGTTTTAGAAAAAGAGGCCGAGCCATGGAAACAATTGAACTGACACAACATTTAGTGTGAAAACTTCACTGAATGTTATGTAGCGACAATGTCATTACACATATCCATATTATACATTCAAATATACAGTATAAGAACTGCAGAATATTTCTACTTTCGCATGTCTTAAAATTCATTTTTAATAATCCTACCTCGCGTTACATGAGGAGAGGACAAATGTATTAGGTTCCACCCGTAACTAAAGTTCTGGGTAAAAACCACAACATTTTTCAGAACCTGTCCGCCTCTATAATTATCGGTGTAATATGTGCAGAAGCGGTTCACAGGAAGAGAGGCACATGAAGGAGTCGCAATGGACCGTTGTACCGAACGTGTGACACTTCAGACTGGAAACAGGAATAACTCATCAGGGTCTTCAGAGGTGCAGAATGCACCCATAGAAACCGGACAGCCCGGTAACCTAATCGCTTTACATGGATTCCTCCGAGTTTGCAACTCTCCATAACGGCTGCCAAGGCCCTAGTCCTCTGCACTTCAGTAAGAACCGGTCCCCCACGGATCACCAAAAAACCAAACTGAGTCCATAGCTCGGATGTCGTGTCTCCCCAAGAAGATAAGACCTTTCCGACCACGTGGGATGGAAGGCGAGAAAACGCAAAAAGTGTCGTTCACACCCTGAAAAACATCATTAACCAGGATGATCACACGCTGCAGACCAGAAACCACCAAAGAAGGAACACAGGGGACATTCATGTGATACGTACAGAAAAACTAGGACTTGGTCATTCTGATTGCAACAGTGCTTCAGAAATCCCCCTGATAATGGATGCAAGGCCCATGGCTTTATGAGCACTGACTGCTAGCTGAAATAAAATGTGGGAACTTGCATTGCAATCATTTTTGATATTGGTAAGTGATGATTTTGTTGTTTGTGATAATGGATACATCAGTGGATATCATGTATCTAGTGATCTTTATTTAGTCTGGTCTCCATGTGAGGGCTCCTCCTGTGAAGAGCACCCCCAGGAGGTGGTGGCCCATGGAGAGAGAGCAAAGTGGAACCTCCAGTACCCAAATGAGCTGTATCAGGCACAGGGACCAAAGTGTGCCAGCCGGTATAGTATTTGTGCCAAGAGCTCAGTGTAATGGGCTACATGTAAACCATTTCGGTGAAGCCATTTGCCAGGCAAGTAAATAACATAATTACATGTATTGCTGCATCAAGGGGTCTTTCTGTTTCAAATACAGACAGCTGGTTTAACTGAGTAACTGCTCGCAAACATCTGAAAGCCTTTAAGTGCTGTTGGCCTTCAGGACAAGGATGGAAGAGATCTGTCCATTCCCTGTTCAGCACATGAATGTGCTGGGGTTTCCATGTTGGTTGACATCATATTCCTGTAGTACTACTTGCTGATGGCCTTTATGTGGGTGTAATTGGTTTTCTTTGTGTTGATATTATTGAAATACTTTTGTTGCTTATTTGTGAATACCTACCATGCATGTCTGTTTTCATATTCATGTATAGTATACATCCATTCTGGGACAGCGTGTGGCAGTGTGGGTTTGGGTGCCCTCTTTGTGATAGGAAGGTCTCCGGTTAAAATGCCACAGACTTATTTCAATGTCGGGTGCTTCAGCAAGGCCCTGACCCCCCAATTGTCTGTTGACCCTGCTTTTTTTCACAAAAATCTACATCACTTTGGATAAAAGCATGTAATAAATAGATAAAAATGAAACTTCCTATTTCGCCACACCTAAATACCCACATTTATTCATTTCTGAATGATGTGTGTGCCCTGTTCACTGAATGTTCAACACTGTGCCATCCATAAAGCCTGTTTTCTACCACAATGAAAGGCTAAGTCACACTTTTCTTTAAATGTACGACACTGTCTTATTGCTGACCATATAGTGCAATTGCATCAAACAGAATTTCCACCAACCACGATGTGTGGCAATGAAAGTTTTTACTTTGTGACAACATCTGCTGAGAGAAGACCCTGTGCTTTGGCTTACCCTTCCCCGTCCTGTAAGGATGCCCTCCCAGTGAAGACCATCTGCCCTCTCTGTACCTCTCCCACCATTTCGAGGAGGCCATGGCGGACTGGAGCGGTACCGAGGAGCTCTTCTTCAGTGGAATTACTGGGAGAGGTGGAGGGGAAGGAAGGCTGGAGGACTTAAAGAACTTTCTGGATCAACGCAGTCCAGGAAAGTGGGGCTCCGAACCCAAAACTCTTTCCCGTTTTCCCCATAATGCTCCAACAGAATTCCACACTAGCGAGTAATCGCAAGCATGCACCTTATTAATTTCTGTGCAGCAGTAAGGAGAGCATTGATCCATTTCTTTCCACATGCAGGAGGAGAAGCTGTTCCGGTATCTGTGGCCTAATTGACCAGCACTAAACGTCTGGCCAGGAAACTCACCCACTTAACAGCAGATGGTGGATTCTGCTGGAGCTTGGTATGACCTCTTTCCGTCCGGATGGCAACCCTTCATCAGTATTGATTTCTCATATATAGTAAAGTTTTTAGTCTGCTTGCAGTCTAGTCTCAGCCAGTTGATGCATAATAGTTTCCTTTCAGCGTTAATAATAAAACATTGGAAATATAATTTAATAAACTGCATCTGAGATGAGACCTTAACAGGGCAGGGAACATGTTTGATATTAGACACATTACGTTTGTTTTATCTCTGTTTGACTTTTCTTGCTGTGGACAGACTTGATCTCAGATGCTTTGAATCAGTTTGGTAGAAGGAGATGTTTCCTACACTTGACGGCCAAGACTGGCATCCAGTGTTGCGATTTTGAAAAAGTATCACTTTCACAAAGCTCCTGGGTTGTAGAGTTCTGGGCCTAGTTAGCTTTTATCCCTTTTATCTCGGCTTAAATACCAACAAAACCATTATTCCGAAACCATATATAAGCTGTCAGTATATTTTATTAGAAAATACACATCCCTAAATTTACAGTTAGTAGTCATCGCTTTAGATAAGGATTACTTAAATAAGTGTGTCCTAAACCAGTCCTTGGGGACCCCCAGATGCTCCACATTTTTGCTCCCTCCCAGCTCTCTACCGAGAAAAGAGGGAGCAAAAATGTGGAGCATCTGGGGGTCCCTCAGGGGCCTTGCAAGCGTGGGGGATGTGGGTGTTACAACACCCCCACTTTTGCTGAAACACGATTCCATTCCCCCCAGTTTTGTCAGATTAAAACGATATGAAAATATGAGCTGCATGACAGCTCCTCTCTATCTGAACGGGAAATACGCAAATCCAGCCATTTGGGTTTAATAAGCTGATTTAAATAACTGGAATAATATATTACATTACAAAACTGTAAAGAATAACATTTATAACACAAAGCAGTGGTCAAATGTTAATATTACTTTTATTTTATCATTATTTGTTTTTTAATTTTCATGTTATAAACTGTTCCTAGAATAGAATATACTGTAGCTTATAATCATCGTTTTCAATAGCTTTGAAAATACAGCTCTAAAAAAGATAGGAAATGTAAGAAAACAAAGCCCTGTTACATATTTAGGGAAAGAGCACTCTGTTATTATAAGCTGGTTGAGTCCAATATCCCCAAAACCCAATGAGAGTTGAGGACACTGCCAACATAACACAATGACATTAATGCTACTTTTTGGATGCGTAAACACAACCAAATATTGTGGGTTAACGCTCTCAAAACTGACATGTTAACGAGCACATTTTGTACGCGTTTACACGTTATTACGCGATAATGTGTGCAAAAGGTGCACGTTAACATGTAAACTTTGAGCGCGTTAACGGGAAAAATCTAACACTTTTTGACCCTTTTGGCCTTCCATAGGTTCGTGGCAGGTGAGGCAAGTTCATGATACCTCCCCTGACCGCACGTCCCTGAGAAAGTGATATCTGATACTTCATCACGCTAAATTAGAAAAGCAAATTTCACGAAGTCGTAACGCATTTTCTACATAATGTATGCTAGACGAGATTAACCCTGTGCAGCATCATATGTTCCTGTCATAGAGCTGTGTCTTGAAGCAATCATTCTCTTTTTGTTATGCAATATTATGATGCATAAAAGATAAAGGCAGGGCAAGATAGACTCCCTTTATTAGCACGGTGTAGTTGTAAAGAAAACATACAAATGCATGGAGTTATTATAATTACATAATAATTTGGCTGTGATAAATTCAAGGGGAGTTTTACTGCATAAAGCAGAGAGCTGGGGTGCAACTGTGGATGGGATGCCAGTATTAATGTTCCAAGAATGACTTGTTGTTCCGCGAACTTGTTGGTGGCAACCTTCCCTTTACACCGTCCTCTCCCCTCATTTGAAATACAGGAAACTGGAAACCAGCTTTTGGATTTTCCCTGAGTGAAGATCTGGAAGTGCACCTGACCTTTGGTCAAAACATGAAAGCAGAGAGAGGTGAAATTACATTACTCAAAATAGATTTAATCTGAACAGAAACATTGTGGGAGTGGGCTCCAGTTTAATATCGTAATCCCTGCCAATAACCTGGTCCTACCTTTTTGCTATATAAATACACCGTAATTCAATTTAAGAATTCACAATGCAGATGTAAATAAAGATTAAAAAATACCGAACCTGATCACCAGCATTGATGTGTCATTTTTCAATTAAAGGGGGTTACTGAGGATTTGGGTGAAATAGAGAGGTTGTAAACGCCCTTTCAGGCAATTACAGGACAGCTCCCTTGAGGAATGTGTGTGTGGGTTTGGTCTCTGTAATGGCTGGCTGATACTGGCTTATTGATTCGGGTAACCAGCCCCCGATACGCCGCAGGCTACTAACAGAGTAGCCTGCCTTTTGATCTTCTCTGGGTTTGTTTTACTGTAGCGCTCTGGCCACTCTGTATTATTAGCTCTTTAAATCAGATAGCTGCAGTGTTCAAATGCAGAATTCATCATACTTAGAAAAGCTTGTAACTATGAAAACGTTTGTGCCCATTTATTTAAATGGTTTTTAAGAGAAGAGGTTCGCAGTGATTAACTCTGCCGCGTGGCATCAATTCCGCCACTAGATGGAGCCAGATAGCAGTAGGGGCATAACTGGGATTCTTAAGTAATTTGTTACATCTGTTATTGAAGTTAATTTATAAGTTCACAAAAAGATATGTCTGGAGAATGTATAAACGAAGGAAGTACCGTGTTTTTGTATCAAATCACTATCAAAAATCAGAACAAAATGTTTTATGTTTAAAACCTCTGCCGTCATAAGCTGACTAATCGGTAAGTTTCTCGCCCTACCAATAAAAGTAACAATAAAAATATTTGAGTATGAAGGATGGACAACGTAACCTTTATTTGTGCAGGAAAGTGAAGTTAAATACTATATTTGACGCCCAGTGAGTTTCTTGATACATTTAAACACTGACACATTCCAACCAGGATGAATTGGTTGGAAAATGAATTGATGGACAAGCTGTCTAACATATATCACATTTTATGCTCCTGTGACATGACTCTCATGAACAATGTGTTATCATTGTGAATTGTGATATTGCCTGTCGTCTGACGCTGGATGTTTGATTTGTTAAGTACTGGTCATATTTCATTCTATAATGGCACACAAAGAGTTAATTAAAAGCTCCGATTACAGTACAAAATCTTTTAAGCTAGTTATAACGGGAAGTACTCTTTATATGATAGATGCATGGAGATGCCCAGAACTAAAAGTTCGTAAAAAAACAGTTTATATATATATCTTTGGAAAGATAGTGTTGAAAGGTGGTTTTAATGACGTGGTTTTTGGTTATAGTGACGTCGTTAATACCCCACCCCGGGCAGCAGTGTAGCACTGTACAGGATGCTGGACTATTTTTAGACTCTCAACCCAAGCAGATTCCTTTCGCAGAAAAACACCGTGGCCTTTGACCCCGCAGCCCGCATTATACGTTGTGAGTGTGATTCTACTTTGGTCATGCGATTTACTTTTAGGTTTGTCCTGGGAGTAAGTATCAAAGGTGACAGTTTGTGGCCGAGCTATACGAAAATAACGGATAAATGTTACAATAGTCGCCACATTTCTTGTTAAGAAAACAAACAAAAAAAAGAGATTTTAGCGTTTTCATTTATTGTTTTGTTTTGAAATGTCTTTTCGCGCCGCATAAACTAACCATGGGGTATATGTTATGTTGAAGAAATGCATAAGTCTGGTGTGGTAAAGCCATGTAGGGACGCAAGGAAAATCATAAATCCGCAGACGACAGCAATCGGGAAATGCTTTTCCATTAAACTCCCAGCCACAGCGGATCAAATTGCGCAGTTTTACCAAATGCGGCCAGCGGTGCTGTAAGGTCCACCTTTTTACTGGCCGAAACTCACACCGCCGCCGGACTCTCCTTTTATCACCCTCAATAACAAAAGGAGACCTTGTTGGCAAAGGGAATACACGTCTCCGCTTTTTCAAAAGCCTTAGGCGGGTTACAAGTGGGTGTTTGAAGGCGGGTTCGCTATCAGTGGATACGGGGTGTG
Source organism: Petrocephalus schoutedeni (assembly GCA_026780765.1). Classification (NCBI taxonomy): domain Eukaryota; kingdom Metazoa; phylum Chordata; class Actinopteri; order Osteoglossiformes; family Mormyridae; genus Petrocephalus; species Petrocephalus schoutedeni. The sequence goes on from JAODKL010000017.1 coordinate 337,362, forward strand.
TGTCTGAACAGGGATCCCCGCATACGACCGTCTTACGCAGGTCCGGGAGGGGAGGGAGGACGGGGAGGATGGATGGATGGATGGATAAATGGATGGATGGAAAGGGAAGGTGGTGCAGTGACTGGCAGGTAGCGAAGTGGAAAACCAGCAATGCACACAGCCTGGATTAACCCAGAACCGTACTTTCAGTCTCGGAACGTGGACTGGCTGGTGAAAAAAGGTGATCAGGACGAGGTCGACCTAAAAGCGGGCTGGGGGCGGAAGCTGATGTGCATTTGGCTCGCATCTGCAGTGGAGCATAGTGACTAAACCCCCCCTCCCAAATAAACAAATAATTACTATGATAAAAATATAAACAACTGGAAGGTAAATCTGATGGTCAGAAGATAATACGCATTTCTTAAAGGTGGTGTTTTCTTCGAGGAGGAAAGCAGGGGAATCGTTTGCCGTCTTTTTCTTCTTCTTCTTTTTTTTTTTTTTTGTTTTGCTTTGTTTCTTAACTCCGTGGCCGCCGGCGTAGAGCAGCCAGACGCGCCGGGAGTGGGGCGGCTGTCATCGCTCCCGCACGCCGCGGCGCGCTTCGCTTCGCCCTCACCAGCCTGGAACAAACTCCTTCGCCCTGTTCATTTCTTTAAAAAAAAAAAAATCTTCCGAGTCCGTCCGTCCTTTTACTTCTGAAGAGGACCCGGCGCCGTGTGACTTCTCCCTCGGCTGAGATCCATCCCCAGCACGCCGGAATCCCTCGCTACCTCCTCGCCTTGGTCGCCGACTCCCGCTCCGGCAGCGGCTGCCAGCGGCGGCGGTTCTCCCGACCTTACCCCCGGCGACATCGGTCCGATTTAAACGGCCGCTTCGACAGATTCCGTTTCTCGCGTTGCGGACTCCCCAAGGCGTAGGACTGCTGGACGGGGAGCGGGAGACGGCGGGGGGAGGGACTCGCCGCCACAGGAGGCTCCGGCTTTCGCGGCTCTGCCGGCGCGCCGGAGCTCAGGGCTCCCGGTCATGAGCCGCAGCGGACCGTTAGCTTAGCCTAGCCTAGCCTGGGCGCCCGCCCGGTAACACGGTCTTAGCCTAGCCTAGCCTAGCCTAGCCGCCAGGAAACTGCAAGACGTCGGCGAAGGTGCCGGTGCGCGGCGCCGAGTACGCGCCGCCGCTGATTCTCATTCCGCCGAACTCGTACGCGGACGGAGGCGACCGCTAGTATCCGGACGAATAAGTTTCGGCGGCGAACAGGCATTCTGCGCCTATATATATATATATATATATATATATTATATATATATATATATCTTCGGCGCGGCATGGCAGACAGCAGCCGGCAGAAGCAGGGGGACGGCGGCGGCAGCCCCAGCTCCAGCCCGCCGGCGGGGCGCAGGAAGGCGCAGCAGTCCCCCGGAGCCCGAGCCAGGTGCCGGCTGGCCGGACCGGGACACGGCTTCAGGAGGGTGACCCTGACCAAGCCCACCTTCTGCCACCACTGCAGCGACTTCATATGGGGGCTGGCCGGCTTCCTGTGCGAAGGTGAGCCGCCGTCGCCCCTTTCTCTTTGTTACATTTCTGATAAACGCCACTTAACGGTTACAGTTACAAGTAAACTCTATACGATGCCCATATATTACACCAAACAGTGGCTTTAAACAGGTACCGAAGCCCTGCTTTCGCACTCGCCTGGAATATCTGTTATCCCCCCCATATCTATTTTTTTTTATGTAACTTGATATTTCTTTAAGGAAGTGTATTATATATGGATCACTTTCTCCTATTCCCGCATTTTCTGGCTTGAATGACCGCGGATCTGCCTGGGAGACCTGCGGATGTGTCGGCCCCCCTTTCTTGCCGAGAATGAGACGTCGGCGGGGGCCGAGATACTTGTGAGATGCAGTGCTGTAATATTCACCCTTGCAGCTTCCCATGAACGCGCTTCTCACGGTGACGGAGCGTGTTGCAGCGCGCTGGGAGTCGCCTACGAAAATGCCCTGCACTTGCGTCACGTTTGTACCTAGAAGTTTGCGCCTCTGTCCTCTGGTTCTTTTCTGAGAGGGTAATTGCCACAGCTTAATCTTGGCGGGGGACCTGCTGTCCTGCCTGAAATTTGCCAGCCTGACCCATGTGGCGTGCTAAGCCTACCGATGGGGGTCGAGCCAGTGGAGAAATGTCCCTTTCAGGAGGCCTGGAATGTGTCAGACTGTCATGTAGTGAGACCAGTCTCCGGTGGGTCAATCCCGGAAGCCACGGACCTCCAGAGATGCTCCTACCCCCGTCGCATTGCCCTCATCCACAGCCGCGTCTTCTCAGGTGTGGCCCGTGTGTCTGGACAGGGCAGAGTCTTAGCATGTGAAATGCTCTGAAGCGTCACAGAAGGCCCACACTCTCCGTTCATCCAGACTCTCCTCAGTTCAGGACAGAACTAGTCTGATTGCGTTGATAAACAGAGGAGAAGGAGCTTCGTATAATTTGGCATTCTGGCACCAAAGGGGGTTTGGTTGTATTTGCATTAACAAAGATGATATCGTACCTCTGGTGCTGCATGCATTGGCAGAATGTGATGCGTTTAATTCACTGGAGGGATATAAATTATTTAAGGCTTTCAGCACTCGGGTGTCCTATGCTGCAATTGGGGACAGTGATTTATATATAAAAATGGTGCAAGAATACATATAGGTTAAATTTCAAATCAATTTTTCTGGCCTCTTAGGGCTGCTACACACAAGGTGTGTTTTTATGAGCCAGTGTGCTTTATGGGGCAGGGAAACTAGCCTTAGCAACAAATCTTACGAATAAGTTAGCTGGGAAGTGTTTATCGGGGTATGAAGATGACACTGTTTTCAGAAGAGCTGCTTCCATGATCAGCTCAAAGGTCTGCAGGAGTTACAGGGCAGTGTATGAGTGTGATGTGCTGGACCGGAGTCCCGTTTGGCGGTTAAGGAAACAGGGGATGTGTGCGGGATAGCGTGGTTGTTTTTGAAGTGTTAACTCATGCAGCACTGTTCTGCTTGCCCCACCTTACAAATTGTCGGTTTGCTCACGGCCACGCCTACCTTATCATTCCCGTCCCCCGCAGTAAACATGCACGCGAGGGCGACGCGGAGCGTCAGCCAGACACCTGGTTTCCTTTTATTCATTCTATGGACTCCTAGTGAGATCAGTTTCTACCCCATTTGCGGCACATTCCTCATTTAACATAATTATATTATAAAGGGGCATATGGCTCACAGTCAGGAAGATCTACAGTCTGTCACAACATATAACGGGGTGGTTGAAAATATCTTTGGCTTAAAAAAATCATGGTTGTATCTGATGAGGAGTATTTAGAGGCCTGGGCTGATGTTACTGGCCTGATCAGTGGGAAGGGTGCATGTCTTTGATGGTTTTAACAAAAGTCCCCACTCTGTAGAAGTCGACGTTGATGTAATCGGATTTTGTCTGTTTGGTCTTTATGGCTGTGACAGACACCAGCTCCGGCAAAATGACCGGGGGGGGATTCTGCCATCCCTGAATGATGAGCTGCTGGCACTGGTCCCCTTCATATTTCACCGTGCCCTGTTTCCATCCTGCTGCGAGGCAGGAGCTGATCAGCGGCCTCGATGGAGAGAGTGGGAGCTCCTCCAAGGGATCTGGAGCGCTCCTGTCTGCCGCGCTTCCCCCGGCAGCCGCCTGACAGCGGGAAGCGCTAATCTCATTTAGCTCATCACGAGGCCGGGAGAGTCTCGGCCTCCCTGTCCGACACCTTCTCCACTAGGGTGGGGGAGAGTGCAGACCGCTTTTGCAGTGTCAGTGTCACCCAGACCCACGGCTGAACCGCTACCGTAATCCAAAACCGTGGCTCCCTTCCTCTCTTCCAGGCCTCATGGCCGCTCTTCCCCTTTTTACGGCTGGCTGGATAATATCGCGGCAAGCCACCGGCCTCCATGCAGGCCTCACTGCTGACATCGGAGTTTAGAGGTTACCGATTGTCGACCAGTGCTGGCTTAGGTGGCTTCGGTTATGGTATTGTGGGAGAGATATCTAGAATCTCATACACCCCAGGCTCTCGGCCACTTAGACTAAAGCTCGAGCTTGGCTGACTGAGGCTGGATGTAGAGGTGTACGTCTAGGTGTGTACAGTGAGGGGCGCGAGGTCATCCAGGTTTCTGGGAGGGGTGGCGTAACTGGCATGTCCGTGCATGTATGCGGCCTTGGTTGTGTCGCTCAGCCTTCTCACCAGCACGTGTGGTGCTATGTTAATTCTAGGACTCTGAAGCCCTCATACAAACAATGCAGAAGTGGCTCCTTAGAGCCTTACTGATGGAGTTTGACGCGAGTCCGCCAAGTTTTGGACTGGGAGCCGAGCGAGGGTGAGAAAATGGACGGCGTTGGAGTGCGATGCGGAGCTGCCTGCTGGGGAGGGCGTTGGGGCCGCCGTCTGAGCTTCGCCGATGACTGGCGAGGAGGCGGAGTCCTGGCGAGGGATGCCTGGTCGCCATGACGGTGTTGCTAGGCAGACGGCAACGGAGCTGCTGTTGTGTAACGTGCTGCAGCTGAGTCGTGATTGACTCCTGCGGTTGGCATGGCAACGGCTCGCTTGCCGAATGGAGGGGATGCCAAAGCCTGGAGTGGGGTGGGGGTGGGGGGTTCTTTGAGTATTGTGAGCAGGTTCTGTCTGTTGGTGACACAGCATGAGTGCAGAGCCCGGAAGCCAGGGCTCCGTCGTGACTCCGTGAGGCCTTGAACATTAGCGTGAAAGCTGTGTGTGCAAGCCTTATGGGCTTATAGAGACCCAAGGCCTGGGAAATAAGCACGTTTTCACCGCCTGAAACAAGTGGGCGGGGCTAGTTTGCACAGCGTTTGGGGGTGACCCTGCTCTGGGCTCGGTGACACTTCTGGGACACAGTGATGTCCCCCCCCCCCATTTGCTCAACAGTGGAGGCTCAACATTAATTACCCAGAAGGCCGCTTTGTCACGCTGAGCAGTAAGTCTGACTAAGGGCCCGCACTGCTGAGGGAGATCAGTCTCCGTCCTTTACAGAGGGAAATACCATGTCCTGTCCTTCAAACAGATTCGGCCCTGGCACAGGCTTGGCATTCAGCCTTTGTTTATAATCAGAGGAAACGCCAATCTAAGGAAGCGGCAACCCCAGGAAGGGCCTTTGATAACTAGGAAGTTTATCTTTCGGGGAATCCCAACTGCTCCCCATCAGCTGCAGGGAGTGTGACTCAAACTCATAATGCTGTGTTTGTTAGCACGTTATTGCACTTTATCATCTGTTCGTCTGATGGGCATGGAAACTGTAATGTGACTCCGATGGGATGTCCGAATGGGGTTCCTTGCTTGGAAGGTGATCCTCCTATGGAGTGACGGCTCATTCATGAAGTCTCCGTCGCCCCCCAGCCGTGTTAGTAGGTGAGTCGGTAAAGGAATGTGTAATTAAGTCTGGAAGAAAAAGACTGCTTTCTGGGGCATGCCAGGGACCCCCTCTGGTCTTTGGGGTCTCACCAGTGAGCCACATTACCAGGCCCACATGGAACAGGCCTGGGAATAACTCGGTTCCCCTTGCAGGAATAATGGCTCCCCCCCCCCCCAAATTTCTCATATGCTTCCTCTGAATTCCAGCCGTCCCCTGCTCTGAGCCTGCTGCTCTCCATCTAGGCTTTGGGGGGGGGGCTGCTGGGTGGGGTATAGGGTTGCCAGGTTGAAGCCTTGATTTTTGGCTCGTGTTAAGCAGACTCACAGTCATTAGAATGTACATATGGGCCAAACCTGCTACCGGTGTTTCCCAGGTCATGGGGGCGTTGTGTGTGGCTCAGCGGGTTGCGACACCGCGCCTGTAACCGGAAGGTCACCAGTTCAAATCCCAGACTCAGCAGAACAAGTCCTACAGCATCCTAGTTTTTACCTCCATGCCTTTTTTTAACAGCTGATGGTGTGATAATGATTTGTGTCCTGCATGAAGTACCTAATTTAGTTTGCCCCTCTCCCTCCCCACAGTGTGCAACTTCATGTCCCATGAGAAGTGCTTGAAGCTGGTGAAGACTGCGTGCTCTTGCATGGCGCCCTCTCTGGTGCGGGTGAGTGGTACGGTCGCCATAGGTTCCGCAAGCCACGCCCTTTACCGACAATTCTGAAAAACATTTGTCTTGCCATGTTTCATTTTTGCTTGGTGACCTCACTCTGACCTTCTGGGAGCTTCTCCCGTTTGAGCTATGAGCATACTCCAGGTGGTAAATAAGAACACCGGGGAGCATTGGAATCCCCGTGTTGAGGCACCAGCGTGTGTGCAGTTACCCTGTCAGGCGGTGGCCGGCCCACCCGAACACCATTCATGTTTGGGCTCAAGAACGTACAGCCAAGCAGGTGCTTTTGACGACCAGCTGCATTTGATTGGACGGCTGGAGAGGGGGAGGGCCGAAGCCCCTATTTAACAGACAGTCCTGATGTGAACGTTGAGATGGCCGCAAGCCTAAAGTGTCCCATATTGAGCTCTGTCCACAAGCTATAAATCAAAATGCTGAAGACTTAAATCTAAAGTCAACTTTTTTCCTCAAAGAAGCAATAAAATTCAGTAACACAACTGGAAAAGCACTAGCCAGGGATCTCTGAAAATACCTCTGAGCAGAACACAGTCTGGAGGAGTCCGATGGGAGAAAAGTCTGTGTGTGGGGCGTTGCGAGGTCGCTTGGGTCCTTGTGTTTCCAAGAATGACCCTCTGTTTGGCTCCATTGTTATTTTTATCTTCCCCGCTTATTCAAATATGAAATTCAAGCGTGGGCCGGAGAACGTGGTGAAACTCAGCGGGGCTGATCGCCGAGGAGGAAGTCAAAGACACGCGTTAATGGCAGCGACTGTTAACGCAGATCCGAAAGAACGTGGAAAGCGCTGTTATTGGTCAAGCAGGACATCTAATCTGAATTAGCCTGGTTAGCATTTTGAAAGTGAAGCCTTTTTTCTCTAGTGATGTCAGTGAGGTATTAGAGCATCAAGGTCGATGCATGGTCTACAGAGCTTGTGTAGTGTTTTTTTCCCCATGCAAGGTGCCGTGATATTACTCAGTGTGTTACAGCAGTATGACACACTTTATGATGTGCAGTAAATGACCCGGCACTCAAGTTTAAGATGCTGATCTCTCTGATATTTTCATGTGGCTATGCCGAGTGTCGCTGGGTAGACGCACTTTCAGATAATGTTGAATGGAGCGAGGGAATGAAATGTTTGCGATATTCAAACTCGCAGGCAGCAGCTGTAGATGGTGTTCCTTCAATGGGGTAGCTAGGGTTTGCTGTACAGTACCACTTTAGGTGTTGTAAGAGCTGATGCAATAGTGATATTATCGGGCATGTCCACACGCGTGTCTGCTAATGGGGGCTGACCCATGCCACACCATCAGGAGGGGGGTTGGGGGGGGGCATACCGCAGGTATCGTCACCGATGGTCTGTTTCATCATTACCTGCCACTGCGATGGCCACAGGCAGAGCTCAGAGCCAACGCAGGTGACGTGGTGCCTGAAAGCACATGCCCTTGCACTGGCTCGCCCATGCGGTCACGCCCACAGGACACACGCACACCCTACGCGTAAAACACATTCATGACAGGAGCACACACTCTGGGGTCTGCCAGCTCTTGAAATCGCAGGAGACCTGAGGGGTCGGCTAGCTGCCGGGTGATCACGCCAAATTATCGCTGTTCAAAACAAAAGTCTTAAAACTGGCACTGCTTCTATTACGAGGTAATATGTTTATATATTCACTTTGTAATTTGTAGTTTTCCTTCTGGTATCTGGCAGTTTGCTGAGTTAGGATCATGCCCCCCCCCCAACACACACTTTTTTAAATGTAAAACTGAAGATGCGAGTTGTATTCTCTCTGCAGTTTAGCTACATAGCTACTTAGTAGTACTTTTTACTGCTAAACCAAAATGCAGATTTCAAGACATTGACCGTAGTGGCTACCACTGTCCGGAAGCCTCTGGAAATCTAACGTATGGGTTTAACGTAACATTGTGCTGAAACTACAATAAACTGCAGTATACATTTCCACCAGTTTTACAAATTATACTTTATTTTATCAGAGAGACTTTGTATAAGATGGAATTGGTAGGTGTTTGATATGTACATAGTACTTAACTAACATGTTATTTTTTTTTAAATATGTGTAACACCATTTGGTTTATACACTGCCCCTCTTTCTGTTTTTGTCTTGTTTGCTGAGATAATTGGTGTTGGGATTGAGTGACTGGACTATGTCCAGTGTGCTGTGGCTTTGAAGCTCGTGTTGAGAAAATTGGCAGGATTAAGTGAGAAGCGTTAGTAACTGCTGGCATCAAAATGGCAATTAAGCCTGATTCCTGGACTAAGAACCCTGGAGAAATAAATCCCTTGTCAGTTGGAGCTTCTGGGGGGTGTCAGGATGGGACATTTCACAGGCATTTAATGCGTGCGGTCTTCTCAGAGAGATCTCAAGCATGTCTGTGCTGGTGCATGTGGATTTGCAGAACGAAGCCCTCTCAGAGCAAGGGCTTCTGGGAAATTGAGGGAGGGAGTAACTGTCACAGGAGCTGACCTTTATTTACAAGCTGGCACATTGCCCAGAGCCCACGCAGTCAGCGCGTCTGTTCCCGTGGTCCAGCTGGTCACGCCCACCCACCCAGGAGACACCATCCAGCACCGTCATGTGTCTTCAGGGCTGGCGGAATCAGTCCCTGGCTAGACGACAGGTGTAGGATCGTACACAGGGGGGGATTTGGCTGTCGCAGGTTCAGAAGCACAAAACTGTAATGTTCTGAATCTCGGACCTGTCAGACCTGACTGCATATACGCTCACAAACAACAGACATGTGAAACCCAAGGAAAACATTACATTCACAGTGTGGAAAAATATTGGTTCCGCTGCTGAGCCGTAAGTGAATTACCTGCCTATTTAATGGTCAGAGATTGTTCACAGAAAGGTCCTATTATTAGGAGTCCAAGCAGCATTAGCCGCAAGATCCCTAATGTTTTTATTGCTGGAATTGTTTTGTTTTAATTACTTTATTTAACCAATATTTTTCCACAGTGGCAGCTGTGATAGTAGTTTTATGTGTCATTGTGCTTTGCTAATTTGACCCTTGTGTACATGTGTATATAGCGCAGTTCCGATTTCAATGTACGGTTGTGCTCAATTACAGTTTATTTATACACATTTTAATTTAATATTTTAGTTTTAAAAAAAAATCACAAATTGCAATCGGAATATCTGTCAGGTAAATTGCAATTCCATATTTTCTAAAAATTGTTCAGCCCTAGTAGTGAGGTAATTTCACGAATGGACTTATTGCACAGGTGGCATCCCATCACGGTACCACGCTTGAATTCACTGAGTTCCTGAGAGCGACCCATTCTTTCACAGATGTTTGTAGAAGCAGTCTGCTTCCCTAGGTGCCTGGTTTTATATACCTGTGGCCATGAAAAAGATTGGAACACCAGAATTCAGTGATTTTGGAGAGGTGTCCCAATACCTTTGGGGGCTAAGGGGGGTTGAACCAGTGACCTTCCGAGGCCTAAGGCGAAGAGCCACACACCACCTCCTCACCACTAAGGGGAACAGCATTTAGGATCATGAACCTGAGGTGTAATGGGGAGCGTCCTTTTGGAGATCCATGACGACGTCTCCCAGGGGCACTGACGCGACAGCTGGTATTCTGCCCGCCGGAGTTTAGCTGGCGACGTGCTGCGGAGCGGCTGGGGAAGCCGGTAGCTGGCCTCGAAATCGCTTCCATCTTGAATTTTAAAAGGCAACTTTGAGGAAAAGCTAAATTCTATCCCCCGTAAAGTCGGGGGTTCTCTGGGCCTTCCTCATGCTTCCTTTCTCCTCTTGTCATTATCTGGGACAAGCCGCGATACATGGAGACATAATTCCAGTAACACTCAGCAGGGGCGTCCTTGGGGGGCTGTAAGAGTGTAAGCTCTGTCTGTCTGTCAGGAGTGGAGTGCGGGGGTGGCCCGGGGGTTTGGGGGGCGGCTCAGCATTCTGTGGCTAATTCGGATTTATTGGCCGTAGAGTCCTTCCAGCAAGCAGGCTGTTGTTAGACGCCGCAGCCTCTCAATGCTGCTTAAAGAAAATATTGTTTGGTGAAATCTTAATTCTAGCTACTGTTGATGCGGTATTGATTGTGCATCTTTTACGTTTAATGGATTCGGCTGCTTGCAATCGACTGCTTGGCTTGCTTGGAGGAGGAAGGTATCACTGGGCCGTATTTATAGCTATAGCACTGTCCTGAAAGGAACACTGAACTGTGCTATAGGGCAGCTTTGGGGAAATTGCCTTTCCTGTCCACTGTTGTCTCCCTTCAGGCAATATTGTCTCAAGGAGAAAGAAATAAGGGACAGTACTTCCCGTATTCTGCATGCTGCTAGGACAGCCGCGCACGCAAGGACGGCCTTGTTCCCTTTGCTGTTCCTTTATAGGGTCGAGTTTTTTCTTCCCTCTGCCAAAAAAGGTTGACAGTTTATTGGCTACGGCTGTCCCGTAGCTGTTAATCGGCAAGGGTTACTTAAAAACCCCTCGTTCTGCAGAAGCATGTTTACGGCCTGTGTATGACTGTGCCTCTTAGCTTTTAGCAAGGGGCTACAGCAGTGAGCTACTAGTCTTGTAATGGAGAGGGGGGAGTAAATAACCGAAGCTGCTTACCTCGAGGACCACTGAGGACGAGCGCAGAAGGAAATTAGGTCTTTTCCTGTGGGAGTCCTTCACCCGGCCGTAGGAAGTCTCCTGGGTCGGTGGGAGCCGGAGAGGAAGTGTCTCCTTTCTGGACAGGAAGTGGTGGCATAGCGAGGGGAAGGCCTGGCCTGTCGCTCAAGGTCGAGCGGCACCGTGCGAGGGGAGAGGGAAGCCTTCCAGAGATACGGGGACGGTGGAAACCGGATATTAAAGGCCTTGTTTTTCAACACACCACACTGGATCTTTGTGTCATTAACTGATCTTGTAAGCTGTGCGGTCGGGATTTTTGCATCTCTTCTGCAAAATTCGGCATAGTTAAGTCTTGCATGTGTTAAATTGCTTTTATATTTAAACATTGAATTTATTTAAAGCTTATCAGAAGTAAAGGACACTAAGCACATTAATGCTTCTGCCTGCTTGTAAATGGATGTGGATGGCCATTTCAGATTTTTGTGCCGTGCTGGTGTCATTTTAGACTGCCAGCATCAAAGGGGGCTGATTGTCATGGAAATATGTAAATCAAGGCATGGTATGGATACACCATTGTCCTTGTGCAAATTGTCGGCATGCCCTGTTCCCCTCATGACCCGGTTATTGAAGATGATCCACTACAAATAGACTTTGCAGTGAGCAGTTTAATGTAGGAATTATTGTCTTCTACCAAACTCCACACACCAATTGTATCACTCAGCAGAAGATATTGGCGGGGTGCTCGTGCTTGTATCTTCTGCACAGTAATACAATTACTAGGATTTCTAGAATTTCTAGTATAAATTTTAGGATTCTTAAGGTAGAGAGCATTAGAGGGGGCATAATTCATACGGGGTCATAAGGGATTAACCTTATCATTAGCCAATGATATGATTTGCTTTGGTGAGTGGCAGAGTAGAGGGCACTGCAGGGACCAGTCAGCTTTTAGCTGTGGCCTGTGGCCTCGCCCCCCTGGTATGCACCCCTGCAGGGATGCTGTTTTTTTTAGTATTGTTCTTGACGGTTTAAATAGTCGCTGCCTTTCATGCTGTCGAGGCAGATGTTGTGAAAAGATCGTAGGGGAGGAGCTGGCATGGATAGGGCGCCGGCGTCTGCGCGAGGCTGCCCTGCCCCTACGCACCATGGGCCTCCAGGCGACCTCACGCCACTCCACGTCACTCTGCTCTTCGGAGGAACCCTAAGCGAGTCCCGATGTGCCTTTGAACATCTTGCACAACAACAGGATGTGACTCGGCGTTCGTTTATACCAGCCTGCCCGCAAGGTTGTAGTAAAGGTGAATCACACATTATTTTTAAAATAACTCCCCCCCCCCCCCCTGTACTTTAATGAAGTGTTTGTGCAGGTGCCATCATCTCACCCTGAAATGCCCTTAGCCCCTTTTCTTGGCCTGGCCGTTTGCTCTGGGCTTGCCCAGTCACCCCGTGTAGGACCCCTGCATGCTACACTGGGTAGGTGTGACACAGTGATGCTCTTTGCTCCCTGCTCTCCGCTCGGGGAGCACCATTGGCCATTCGGAAGGCTGTCACATGCTATATGAACCAATGGCAGACGGTTGGGGGCGCGCCATGGGGATACTTTTCATCACAGGTGTTTGAGACCAATGAACCGCCAGGTCTACCCAGGTGAGATCGAGAGATTCTAATCAACAGGCATATAACTGGTGAAGCTGTGCAGCTTCCATTCTGTCAGATATTGGCTCCGAATGGTCGACACCCTGATTGAAAACATATTAGCCATAATTTTTTCTACAGTGACAGATTTTACAGTAGATGGTGGCGGAAAAACAGGGGTTCTGCAAAATTCAATAATGAAAGGGTGCTGTGTGGAAGGTGACGCACGGGCTGTTAGCATTCCTCTCTCAGCCTGCACACTGGCAGTTTCTCATGGTGTTTGGCCCAGGCTGTCAGACCCTGCTGGGTTTGGGGGTATCTGTGTTTAACTGTGGATGTTGGGAGGGTAGCACAGCTGGGCACTGGGCTGCTGGAATCCCTGTTGTTTATGGGAACTGCTGCGAGTCAACGGCAGGACATTGTGTGTGTGTGTGTGTGTTTGTGTGTCTGTGTCAGTTTGTGTCCTTGTGCCTGTGTGTGTGTGTGTCTGTCTGATTGTCGTTGTGCTTGTCTATGTGTGTGTGTGTGTGTACGTCCAAGTCTGTGTGTGCGCGTGTGTGTGCGCGTGTGTGTGCGCGTGTGGGCAGGCTGGGGGGTGGGGGTTCTGCCGGTCTATTTTAAGGCCGACCCCATGGCTCTCTGCCTGGCCCACACTCCTCCAGATGCTCCCAGGAGAGGAAGGAAGCCATTGACATCTTATTTCGGCTTCCTCGATTCGGCCTCCTCGGAGGCCGGAACTGGAGCCAGGACCTGGAAGTGTCACATCCAGAATCAGAACCGGGTTGTGGGACAGGATCTGGGTGTTTTGGGGGCCGGGTTATTAACTTAAGTCTGCTTTAAGTCTCCATCATACTCATTCTGCCATAGTACTGCTAGAGAATAACAAACCAAAACACATTATTAGGAACACCAGGTCATACAGCTAAAAATAAGCCAAACTACCGTTTTGTAAGGATTTGGCCTGCCTTTATGTGTGATGTGTGGATTTAAATGGGTCATTTCTGCTTAATTGCTGCTTGCATGTGAACACTAGCGGTTGTGGTTAGCTCTGGTGCCCCACGGCCCTGCTTCCTACCCCCCAGCGTCGCTGTTCTGCGGCAGGAGTCTTGCATCCGCTTGATGTTTCCTAACCCCGGGGACTTCAGTCTGTTCCCAGGATCCAAAGCTGTGCCGTTCAGGGGTGCCGCCAGGCCTGACGGGACAGCCCGCGTGCTGTCGGGGTGCCCCATGATGCAGTTTGACTCTGTGTTGCTTTCTGCAGTTTTGGGTCACGTGCAATGTTCTGAATTTACTGAGGAGCTGAATCTGTGCTTGGGAGCTAAATATAGGCCTGCGCATCACACGCTATGGTTCACTTTGGTTATTATTTGTCTAGTTTCCTTCTGCGTGCCTCCAGTCCTGCTCTTTCTCACAGAAGAGCTTTACACGTACTTCAAGCTGTACTTCGTGTGCCACTTTATCCGCCTAGTGTTTACTACCTCATACTTTTTTCCCTTAAGCCTCAGCTGAGTGAATACTGTCATTCATATATTAATCTTAGTCTTGTGCCTCGTGCAGTGAACTGTTTTTTTTTTTTGTTGTTTTGCTTTACTTGAGAATTTTGTTAAGCTCATCGGATGATGAAATAATTTCCTTAGCCGCCGATTAGAGAGGTTGGCTGAGGTTAGGGGGGCGGGGGTGTCAGCACTGCGAGTGGGGGGCTCGCCTGCAGACCCACTGCCCACAGTGTACCGATACCCAGAATGCCTGCTGCAGCCTGCTCTCAGACTATGGTTTTAATACCGCAAACCCCCCCCCCCCCACCACCACCCTTTCAAAAACATGCCTTGCTGGCCAGGAAGTTGCAAGTAGCTAGACCACCCTACCCCCACCCCACCTCCTCGTTCTTATTATTCTCGGCTGGTTGCTAGGCAGTAAGGAAAGCCGGAAAGCGGGGGATGTCCCCCACAATCAGCTCTTCTGCGCTGTTTGTTTGTTTGTTTGTTTGCTATTTTTTCCCCCCATGTCTCAGGCTAGATCGAGCGCTACTTTGTTTAGTCTTTTTTGTTTTTTTCTCTTTCGCTCTCCCTCCGCGGTCCTCCCTGGAGGACGGCGCCCCGCGCTGGTTACCGCGGCCTCCGTGTGTTGCATAGACGCGATGGAACGCGGTCCGGCTTTCGGGGCTGGGTGTGGCCTCCGTCGTTCACTCATGTGCGAAGTGCGTCACGCCGCGTGGCAGACGTTAGTAAGGACTGAGGTATTTAATTGTGGATTTTAATGAGCGCAGTGGGTTTAACGCGTGGATGCCATCTCCTCCCTGCCCAGCCTGGGGTGATGCTGGGTGGTGAGGTAGGGGGCGCTCTGTGGCTCAGTCAGTTAGGCTTCTGTGCCTGTTATTGGAAGGTCCCCAGTTTAAATCCCATGCATGGCATCACCGCTGAGCCTTTGAGCATGGGCCTTAACTCCTGCTAAACACACCAGGGGCCTGGGAAGTATGGCTGGCCCTGGGCTCAAACGCCAAGCTTCATCCTTATCTGCACATGTTCGTGCGTATGGAGAACAAGATGGGGTAGCGAAAAAAAATTTCAAAGTATCCTTTTCTTGTTTCAGTTCGTTTTACTAGTTTCTAAGAGACTAGACCCAAGGTGACCTGAACTGTAATGCTCCGTGTCTGGCCTGTAACTAATTAAACCACACTTTACCAGGTGTTCCGGATCACATCGCTAACAGGTGTGTTAGCCATACAGTTCGATGCATAATGGGTTCCTCTGGGGTGGGATCCCATTAAGCCAACCAGGAGACATAGAGGTCGCCACCTGCTCAAACCCGTAACTGCCTTCCTGAAAAATCACACGCCTGATACCCTTGGCAACCCCCCAGCCAGGCTCCCATTCATAATCAGTGTCCTGCAGTCCAACAGCACTGTACCACCACCTGTCTCATCTCCTTGGCACTGCTTCTCTCCCTCTTGACGCTCTGCCATTGGCTGCCTTTCCTGTAAACCTCCATCACCCAGTCTGCCCAGAACTCTTTGTGGGCTGCCTGAGAGGCTACCCCAGCCTGGCACTCATTGCCTGCGTTTAGTGGTCTTACAGACACTATAGTGACACTGACACTGTGGGGCATCATAAAGGCTTCAGTAGAGAATTTCCCATAATGCACAGCATTTATCAGGTTAGCGCAGGGGTCTTCAACTCCAGTGCTGGAGGGCTACTACCCAGGAGGCTTTCTGTCCTACCTGGTTTCTGATAAGCCACAGCTGTTCTCAGGGTAAATCCCAGGAACAGGTGTGGCTCATCAGAAACCAGGTAGGACAGAAAACCTCCTGGGTAGTAGCTCTCCAGGAC
>JAODKL010000017.1:354626-370796 GCA_026780765.1 Petrocephalus schoutedeni
CTCCCCCCCCCCCCCCCCCCCCCCCCCCCGTCTCAAGTCCAGGACGTCGACCATTTCAGCGAATGCCGTGACATAGTGCCCCTGTGCGGTGTGGTTCTTCTCCCTGCAGTGTGTGAGCTCCACGTCCACGCCGACTGCGCCCCCTTCAGCTGCAGCGACTGTCGCCTCTGTCACCAGGACGGGAGCCTGGACTATGTGAGTGTGGGTCCTGACGGCCCGGCCATTTTTCCAGTTGGCTCTTGGGGGTGACGTTTGCTATGAAGAGGAGCCACACCTTGTCGACCGATACCCTGCTTATTCAATGCTCAGTGCAAATAGGGTATCCATAACAGCGTTCTAACAGGGCTTAGATGGTCTTGTGACAGGCCTTCTCCTCCAAGAAAGAGATACCTGCTCCCATTTCAGTGAGCATGGGCGGTGTGTGGCTCTGTGGTTTGGGACTATGTGCTCATGATCGGAAGGTCGTCGATTCAAATCCTGTGGCCGACACAGTGATGTCACCGCTGGGCCCTTTAACAAGACCCTTAACCCCAGTTTCTCCAGGACCTGGCAGATCCTGCTCTCTGATCCTCACCTGAATGTCAATTTGGGCCAAAGCCACAGCCACATCTAGAAATGTAAATGGAAACGTCCTTTCCTCTTTAATATGAGGCACTGGACAGTAACGGTGATTGTTACGAAATAGTCGCTAACCAGATACGGAACTGTTACTTACTGGCCCTAAGGTGTTTTTAATCGCTGGTGGTTTAGACATGTGAATAAATCCTCCTACCTGTGGAGTCAATTATGCAAAAATGCCCCCCCGGCTTTCTGAAGGTTTCTTTTATTTCACTGCAAACGTAGCTATCAGGCTGCCCTTTGATTTGCACACTGTGCTTGTTGTTCCGGTAAGTCCTTTAGCTCCGGGAATTCCCAGCTCCTTTTTTTGACTTTTTTTTTCGTTTTCCTGGATCCTCCTGTAGGACATGTACCAGCACCACTGGCGGGAGGGGAACATGTCGGCAGGGGCGCGCTGCGAGGTGTGCCGTCGGACCTGCGGCTCCTCGGACGTCCTGGCGGGCGTGCGCTGCGAGTGGTGTGGGATCACGGTATGATGGTGACCTGGGGTCAGCTGTATTGGGGGGGGGGGGCAGCATCGATAAGGCTTTTTCAGCTTGGTGTGTCTCACTTCCTGCCCTCAGAATGCTTTTCCACCAAACCGCGTCTCTGTGGTCCCATTCCTTTCCCCCGAACACGGATCGTAAACATCCTAAGGGCTGCGCAGCCATTGGCCGGGATCGGGGGACGATTAGCTTCAGCACGGTACCGCAGCTGCTGTTGGACGAGCCGAGGTCTTTCCTCTTTGCTGACGAAGAAAGTCACTCTGAATAAACAAACGATGGGGGCCGAGCGGGAGGAGGTTATTGAGTTTTATTCTCCAAGCGCAGACAAGAAGCCATTATGTAGTGGAAACAAGGAGCCTTTGAGGTTTCCGCTGAAGCAGAGCGGGATTGGCGTCCCTGACCGTAGGATGGCTACCTCCGCTTCATCTCTACGACTCCCCAAACGCCGGGCCGCTCATCCCTTCCCACCTCTGTCCCGCCCCCCACTGCTTTGTGCGGTTGCCGACCATTTAAGGGAGAGCGGGGACGATTGTCCAAGTCAATCTGGTACCGATTTACTCCTTAATCCATGTCCTTACAATGTGACGTTTCATAAGTATCAGAATTGTCGCTAGGAGCCTTAAGCTAGCAGGAGTGGAGGGACCTCTATCTGGGATTAGTTATTGGAGTGTGATAAGTCTCCCCCGGAGTGACACGCCTTTGGTTTTCCCTGCTCAAGTTTAGTGGCCCTTCGAGAGCGCCTGAAACACGTGCCATTTCATTTTAGGTCTCCGCCGTTTGGATGGAAAGGCCCAGTTCCCTTTGCATGTGCATGAGGTGTACCAGGAAGTGAAAGCAGCCCTCATGTGAATGTGTGTTTAGCTGGGGGGGTGTTATTAGTATTCACCTGCAGTGGGTGAAGGGTGTCCAAAACCACACGTGATGGGCTCTCTTTTGCAGGCGCACGCTTCCTGCTACGTGGTCCTGCCCCTGGACTGCAGCCTGGGCCGTCTGCGCAACATGATCCTGCACCCCAGCTGCGTGCGCGTCTGCTCCCGCAACTTCAGCAAGCTGCACTGCTTCCGCATCTCCGAGAGCCCCCAGGCCGAGCTGGGTAATGCCAGGAGCCCGCCGGCCCCGCCCCCATCGCCCCGCCCCCTTGCCGTCTCCGTGCGTTGCACTGGGTGCCCCGGAGCAGTGATGTAACGTGAAAAAGCCACTTTCATCCTCTCTGAGACTCGATGTAACCCTTCAGGGTCTCCACAAGTATTTAAGGCCTGAACCGGATTTGTATTGCTGCCTAGGCGTGTGTAGCTATGGGAGGCT
This sequence comes from Petrocephalus schoutedeni, assembly GCA_026780765.1. Classification (NCBI taxonomy): domain Eukaryota; kingdom Metazoa; phylum Chordata; class Actinopteri; order Osteoglossiformes; family Mormyridae; genus Petrocephalus; species Petrocephalus schoutedeni. The sequence goes on from JAODKL010000017.1 coordinate 357,035, forward strand.
GTGTAGTTTGGCCCGAACCTGCATGTGACATTTACTCACCGATGAGTCCTTCGTCTGGGCGTGTTGGACCATTCAAGCATGTCGGCCCATAACCGGATCCTGAAACTTTGGGTGCCTTAATTGCCATTGTGCTTCTGTTAGGTGTAATAAAATAAATCCCAGGCTAGGTAGTGCGAAGGACGCTGTCTTTTGTGGGGCCAGGTGAACTGGATTACTGGGTGAAAGCTTTAAATCTCATCAGGTTTAATGGTAAATTATGTTCACACACACAGGAATTTGTCTCTGGTTGTCAATGACTCTCTTAATACAGTAGATACAAAGTTAAGACAAGACAATGGTCACACACAGTGTCAGTGATATATTCAATATGCAGGTGTGGCTGATAATTGTAATAAAACTTGAGGAGTTGAGGAGTGCATGACAGAGCAAGGAATGCTGGAGTAGGATACGTAGAAAACAATACAATGACCCACAAGTACAGAGAGTTCTTGCGTGTTATGGGGGAACATCCTTCTTTGTATGGTATCCCAAAGATCGTGAATAGATCAGAACTGTAATGGTTGTTTCAGCATGTTCCTGAGGATTCGTCCGAGCGGTAAATGATCTCATCTTTAACTGATTTGCAGATTGCACTGACGATGTCGATACCACGGGTCCGATAATGGCCAGTAAGGAGAACCAGTCATCCTCATCGCCGGATTCAGGTAGCGACCTTAGAGACAGGCCACAGTGTGTGATTGTGAGCTCACTCTAGCTAGCTGGAAAGGCACCTTCAAGCCTTTACATCGATCAGCCGAGTGTCTCCTTGCCGTTTCCTGAAAGCCCGTCCCGTCTGTCTCAGGGAAACAGACCCTAAAGGTGTTCGACGGCGACGATGCCCTCAAGCGCAACCAGTCTCGCCTGGTCAGCATTCCCCGCATCACCAAGAACGAGGAGGTGGTGGTGAGTGAGCGAGCCTGGCTCCGCCCCAACATCACGCAGAGAGCCCTGTCAGGGATGCGCACAGATCACGGGGAGTGTTGACAGGAACAGGATGCCCTTTTTCTTTTTTTTTAACATGTTCGCGCCCCCCTCCTCACCTGCAGGAGGCAGCCCTGCGTGCCTTCTACATTCCGGAGGAGCCACAGGGCTATGAGCTCCAAGTCTACGGCCAGCAGGCCCTGGTCAGCGATGACATCATCAACCGCAACGGCGCTCCCGACAACAAGTCTGTCTTCAAGGACTGCGTCCCCGAGGCCTGGGTCTTAAGGGCCAAGCCCAAAGAGACAGACGTGCTGAAAATCTATGCGGGTTGGCTGAAGTGAGTACCACCCCTGTGGGCTGTCTGGTTCAACCAGCTGCTTTGTGGGTCTCATTTTGGCATGCTGAAAATCGAAACCAAAGTCACACGTTAGTGATAATGCACCATATAAGAACAGCATCCCAGCTAAAGCACAGTTTCACTTCTTACTTTATACACATTATGCTATTTTCGATCCTCTGCTGTTATTTTGCGATTTTGAATTGTCCCTGACTACAGATAGCAAGTGGACAGATGGCACTATACATTCTCACTACCACACAATGCACTGGGTTTGCGCTATTCATAGACTGTTTGACGTTGACGCATATAAGATGACATATTAGCTAGTGAATCAGAACCTGCTGAAATCATTTAAAGATTGCTACGATAATCTATAGACAAGGCCTTGGTTTCCTGAAGGACACTTCCTTGACACCCATTGGAACTGTACTTTAACGTCACAATGTATTATGCAGATGGTGCAAAATCTTGCTGTATTTCAACGTTAGTGACAATCCTTCTGCAGGCTGGGTGTGGCCTACATCTCAATCACCTTGTCCAAGAGCAGCACTGTGGACGCCGTCATAAGAGAGGTCCTGACCCAACTAGGCAAGCAGGTAACCACCCATTTACTTGGGAAGTTTGGGCTTGGTCTGACTATGCATTGCATTGCTGCCCTTCTGGGCAGTCTTTGTGACTGAAGGCGGAGAGCCGCCTGAGGTGATGTCATGTTTTGTTCCATTATGCGGCACGCGGCTTGCATGCGATGGAGAGAATGAAACCTGTTATGAAAAATATGGGATAGATGTGCACAGTGAGACCAAAGGATGTGAGGTCTGTGTGAAGTGGGATGGAAGCTCAATCGATCCCTTGTCCCATCAGAATGAAAACCCTGCTGGATTCAACCTGGTGGAGGTATTCATGGGAAGTAAACAAGGTAAAACCTCTGACACTCTCCTCTCGCCTCATACTAGTGACCTTCTCCCCTCACCTCTTTAAGTAATGCTGTTTCATGACCCACCCCCTATTTGACAGGGGTACCAAAGAAGGTATAGCACCTGATATTACCATGTCGCGTTGGCCTGTCGGGGGCAAAAGAGATGCCGTTCTCTAGGCTTCAGTGTCATTCCAGAGTCTTTCAGAGTCATTCGAGCTGAGAAGTTGATAAGTTGATCTGCTTGTCATCTTACGGTCTGGCTGTCACTTTCACCCAAGCTCGAGGTCCTTTTGAATGCATGGTCTATCTTCCTTCTAGTGCAACGGCAAGTTCTGACTGGCCAGGAACATCTCCTTGATAAACTTCACCAGATTAGGAAGGTATGAGGAAACTCAATGGTGATTAGCTATGTTACAGGCACACCCTGATGATTCATATCTTAATCCTGACCTTGATTGTCCTTTACAGACGTCCCTGAGGCAGATGAACCAGACACGTTTCTATATCATGGAGCACAGGAACTCGGTGGTGCAGGTGTCCCTTCTACTTGGGGGTTTCCCTGCGCAGCTCAGCCAGGAGGACTATGCAGACCTGTTACGGGAGCACCTGGCCATCAAGAGTGAGTACTGTCGGCTGCACAGACACACGTTCTTGCCAGCGGTGACGTGCATACGCATGCACATTGGTGTTTCCGGCCACATAGGTGCTGTGACACAAAGACCTTGATTACCCTTAAGGGCTGGCCATGTGCTCTGTAAATTTGTGGGTGTCACACCGGTCTGCAGTTGGGGGTCTTTGCGACCATGGAATAGTGTTGGACAACCAGCAAATGTTGACTTGTCTACACTACCAAAATTAAGGAGAATATTGCGAAACCTATTGTAAAACTTAGATCAAAGTAGTTTTTGGTGATGTGAAACCAGCAGGACTGCTTGTCAGTATGAGGGACAAACCTCATTAATGGTACCCATCATCAATCTTGCACGATAAGGACTATTGGATCCAACCGGTCATTTAATCCGTGTTACCCCATGTAGTTTAATTCTGTTAACACTGTCAGTGTGGAGAAAGTGCTGATGTTCTCTAGTGCAGTAATTTGTTCCTCAGAGCCATTTCCATTAAAGGATGGAGCTGAACTGATCTAGTGCTACGTGTCTCTTCCACCCACAGATCACTTGGTCACTATCACCCACGTTTATGCTGAACAAGGTGAGTCCTTCAATATTTTTCTTAAAAAGTAATCACAGTTTCTTGGCACACACCTACATCGATAAGATAAAAGTTTCCAAGGAAAATTGTGCATAGCTATAGAGCGACGTCTGTCCATCCATCCATACCTACAGACATACATACATACATCCCTCCAGGACTCTGTCCTGTGCAGAGTCATGGGCAAGAATACAATACAAAATAACGTAAGGAATACTACAAGTATGATACAAGTATACAAACAAAATAAGGTATGTAACTAAAGTGGGACTGTGCATGTGCAAAAGGTGTGAACATGCTACAGTATAAATGTATTCATATTCATCGATTGTGGATGGATTGCCCTGCAACATCTGCCCTATGCCTACAGTAGGCGTGATTCCTGACCTTTTCACCTTGAGCACGAGACATTAGAGGCCAGCAGAGGTGCTGAACTGTGATGTAATTGGCATGCAGCTTTCTTTTGCAGTCTGCCCTGATGTTCTCCCATTTTCCAGTCGGTTTTGGGCTGTCGCTCTCTAGAACAATATTGTCACTGCAAGAGTGCCTGGCGGCGCTGGGGAATTGGCATCCTCTGTCCATTATTATACACACAATGCAGCTCTGTGATGGACGGGACCTGTTTGAGCATTGAGTAGCTTTTTAATGAACACTTCCCAGATTCTGTCAATGTTCATTTAACATCGGAGAAGAGCTGGGAAGCATGTGGGTGATTTGTGTTTACACTACATAAGTTTAGGAGAGACCTTTGTGCTAGCGGGTTAAGCAGACATTACACATGCTGCAGGTCATTAGTAAATGTTTCCCGGTTACGCTTTGCTTATTGATCAGCTGTAGTCACATGGGTGACTTGTGACTGACAGGACTTGAGGGGTATCTCTATGAATGTGTTTCCAATGCATTCCAGGGGCCGTGGTCTTGCAGGTCACCTGTTTCTCCGAAGCGGAGAGGATCTTTATGCTGGCCAAAGACACCACCATCAGTGACAAGCAGCTCTATTCCCTGGTGATTCCTGAGATTATGGTAGGCGTGCCACCTTAGTTGCTTGATACAACTGTTTTTAATCGTGTTATGTTTAAACATTGTGCTTAATGATATTTTGACCTATGAATATTTCAGATTCATTGTGTGTCTGGTGTAAGGCCTTTTTAAAGCGCACTGGTGCCCCCTACTGGAAACATCAAGCTTTGCATAGTCCTGTTAAGCTTATTTGAGAATAACAGTGCATCATAAAGAAGAGTTTAAAATATTACGTTTTTCCAGCACAAGAAGTTACCACAAGGGTGCTGTCCTCTCCTGGTTTTCATCAACCCCAAGAGCGGAAGCTTGAAAGGACGCGAGATACTGTATAATTTCCGGAAGCTTCTTAACCCACACCAGGTGTTTGAGCTGACCAGCGGTGGACCTCTTCCTGGGTAACACCCAAAATACTTTAAATGAACTCTGTCGTGCATTATTTAAACAATAATACCCCCCTTAAAGAAGTCTAGTTTAAGAGGATTTGTACGGTGAACACAAACAGTCCTTTTTAACTAGAGATGTTATTATGAGTTTCACCAAAAAGACATCCAGATTAATGGTTGTCTGGGAGATTCCCCACTTGAATGTTCTAAGGAATTATGATAAGGCATTTGATCCCACAGATTCATCTAAGCATTACAGAGATGCAAGGAGTCTGGATTTGATCAAACAGGGCATCACCACCTGGGGAGAATGTCCATTTTGGTCACCGCTCCATTATAAATCAGTGGCTTCTCATATCTGGCAGTGGTCTTGTTAACTCTGTTTAGCCTTGGACCTTGCAGAGGAATTTGCATGCTCATGTGATTGGTAACAAGCTCCCCGTTATGCGCCAGGTTGCATGCCTTCCGGGAGCTTCCTCGCTTCCGGATCTTGGTCTGTGGTGGTGACGGGACCATCGGCTGGGTGCTGGGGGTGCTGGAGGAGGTGCGCCACAAACTGGCCTGTCCGGAGCCCGCCATCGGCATCATCCCGCTGGGCACGGGTGAGTCACGGGCACTAGAGATGTTTCCAGAACTGTCGTCACCATGCCTCTGCACCGCAGTCTCTTTGCTGGTTACAGGTCATTAATGTTTCAAATGGCAGTCATACACCTGTGCCAGATGCAGAAGTGCGAACTGTGCGCTGTTCCTCTGCACGTCGTGACCTTAGATTCGGCTTCACTTTCACCAGCAGATTAAAGGGTGCTTCCTTACTTCAGGGAATCGTCTGCATTCCGAGAAATGGCAGCTTTAAAAGCGAAAAGCAAATAGATTATAGGTCAAACCTATAGAGCTGTTCTCTGATTTGTGGTCACATGCTCAATTAGACCACTATCCCCCTTCCAGGAAATGACCTGTCACGGGTACTCCGCTGGGGGGCTGGCTACAGCGGGGAGGACCCCTATGGTGTCCTCGTGGCCGTGGACGAGGCGGAGGAGGTCCAGATGGACCGATGGACCATCCTTCTGGATGCACAGGAGGTGTCCGATGAAGACAAGGGGAATGGCATTCTAGAACCCCCTAAGGTAGCTCTAAGAACACAGCAGGCCAGAATGTGACGGCTCATCCATTTACAAGCCTGCACCCTTTTACTGCCAGCGGCCACACGGATGAACTTCTCGACTGGGGGCTGTCGAGCCTAACCGCATCATTTGTGGCCCTTTCGTTACAGATCGTGCAGATGAACAACTACTGCGGCCTGGGCATCGACGCCGAGCTGAGCCTGGACTTCCATCATGCCCGCGAGGAGGAACCTGGCAAGTTTAACAGCAGGTATGGCTTTCTCGAGCAACAGCGACACCTAGAGGCAGCCGGGCTAATTGCCCACAAGACCCCAAGAGGCACCCAAGAGTGGAGAGAATAGAAGCTGTACAAACTGTAGTGCAAAGCAGAGATGCGAAATGCTGAAGTAAAATGTACCAGATTGTTGCAGTGCAGCTATTATGTCACTTCCTGCCTCGTGCATGGTACACTTCCTTTTCAGCTAATATACGGATGTTATGGTTTAGAAAAAAAAGCCACATGTGGCAAATATAGTGTGCGTGTGAACAGCATTTGTCATCTTGTAAGGGCGGCCACACAAATAGTTGCATAGATGCATTTTATTGTGCATTCTGGATGTGTTTCGTGTTTTATTTGTCACGTACACAATCGTACCACTGTGTAGTTAAATGCTTCTTCCATGTGCTTCCTGAATTGCACTTGAAGGGAAGTATGTGAAGAAACAAAATAGTATAAACATAACAATAAAAATAAAGTGATTGCAAAATAAACATTAATAATACAGAGCAAAGACATCAGTAGTTGTACAATGATGTGCATTGACAGTGTGGGATGGTATGAAGCAGTGCTTCTCAACCCAGTCCTCAGACACCCCAAGTCGGTCCATGTATTTGCTCCCTCCCAGGTCCCTGTCAGACTGTCCACATCTTAGGGAGCTAGGAGGAAGCAAAAATGTGGACTGTCTGGGGGTGTCTGAGGACTGGGTTGAGAAACACCAGTATAAAGTGCGTATAGTGGCTTGTAAGCTGTAGGAGTCCTGTGTACAAACGGCCTGAGTGTAAAAGCTTTTTCTCATTCTCTAGTTATAGCTAGACAGCCTGCATATATAGGTCTGTGTTTATGCATTTGGGTGTACTTGCTTCTCGTGCAGGTTACACAACAAGGGCGTCTACGTAAAGGTGGGCCTCCAGAAGCTGAGCCACACCCGTAACCTCCACAAAGACATCAGGCTGCAGGTGGACAAGCAGGAAGTGGAGCTGCCCAGCATAGAAGGCCTCATCTTCCTCAACATCCCCAGGTAGGGAGGCATGGTGATCCCCGGCATCGCCCAGATCGCCAGGGCCTCGTCTTCCTCAGGAAGGGAGGATGCCAGAACTTATACTGACAGAGCTGTGTATACATTCTCAGCTGTCGCAGCTTCTTTAAAAACGATTGTTTCTATGTCTGTTTTTTCTCCATGGCATTTCTAATGGACTTTTATACTTGGTGCTGTGAAGTGCACACACTCTTAAACTGGGGGTTGGGGCGGAGGGGTCTCTAGCCCAGTGGTTCTCAAACATCACATCCCACATCAGAATACATTAGGCTCTCTGCATACCACCATTATGACTGGCGTCATTAAAGGAGATACCTCCCCATACTGCTAAAAGGCACTTACGCCAAAGTTTGAGAACCGCCACTCTAGCCCACACGAGTCTCTGTGTGTCCCCCACCCAGCTGGGGCTCTGGTGCAGACCTGTGGGGCTCCGACAGCGACTCCCGTTTCGAGAAGCCCCGCTACGACGATGGCATGCTGGAAGTGGTGGGTGTGACCGGTGTGGTGCACATGGTGAGTGCTGACGCCACCTGTCCCCACCTGTGAGCAGTAGGGGGCAGACTCACTCTACGAGCTCCATGAGACGACTTGGTGGGGAAGCAGGACGGGATTGTCATCGGTGACTCCCTCTTCCTATGTGCTACTCTTTTCCAGGGACAGGTGCAGAGTGGGCTTCGCTCAGGCATCCGCATTGCCCAGGGCACCTACATCCGCATCACAGTGACCAAGCCCATCCCCGTGCAGGTGGACGGGGAACCCTGGATCCAGGCTCCAGGGCACATCATCATTTCGGCAGCTGGGCCCAAGGTCAGTGGTGATGTGGTGAGGGTACGACGTCTTCTGCTTTCACGAGCCAGAATGATATTGAGGGGTAAGAAACCCCCAAGGTTCATCATAAGAAGTTACTGATTAGAAACATATACAGTAGGTGCTTTCACACTGAAGTTCAGAAGCCTAATTCCTGGTGCTGAGTTCCTGGGCCGTCCTGTATGGCATCTTTTGTATTTTCTGGTGTGTCGTTTTCCCAGCACGCAAAAGGAACTGTGACCTTTATGGTAAGTAAGCATGGGAGACCAAATGGCTCATAGGTTAAAATTCACATGTATTCTCATTCATAAATTAAGTCAACCAATCAGGATAAGCCCACCCAACAGTTTTTGGCCAAGCGAAAAGTATGTATCCAAGTGTAGGGACTAAAAAAGGTTCAGGAATTACTTCTGAGGAGCGACAATCTGGCTGAGTTTCTGCTGTGTGAACGCAGCAGAAGTTCATGGGTGTTGCAAAAGGTTCGTGCGGTGGGGAAAACACCTTATCTCGGCGTGTATCCAGAACAGGCATGCTGAAGACTGAGAAGTGTCCTCCCGTGGTGACATGACCCCCTTGCTCCATTCAGGTACGCCTGCTCAAGAAGACCAAGAACAAGCAGAAGAAACAGTCGGGCAGCTTGAAGGAGAACTCGACATCCAGCGAAAGGGAACACTGACCCCCCCCCCCCCGCGGGGTTCCACATTTAGACTTGAAGCTCATGGGTCGTGGATATTACTGCTGGACATTCAGACGCAAGGGGGCGACTGCCTCGGCCTCCCAAAAGTACAGAGCTTTCCTAGATTGGCCGACACACGAGGGAGTCCAGGGTTTGAGTCCCTCCTTATGTACAGATTCTTTGCTAGCCGACACTGGCTATGCGTCTGGCCTTTGTGGCTGCCAAAGTAAAATTCCCCAGAGTATGAAACCGCTTGGATGCAGTTGCGTCACAAATTTCACATACTGTTACTCATTCGCGATTCTTGGCCCATGCTGGCCACATGTGGTTGGGGTCTAAGGCTTGACTCGCTATCACGAAGGTGACGCACAGAACGCTGTGACAAGGTTTACCTTCAAGCTGAAGTAAGTTATCGAACAGGAGTACAAATCACTGTCTGTCGTCACACCTGTGAGAATCCCACCGCATCTCTCTGTAAGGGGAGAAATCCGTGCCATGTCTTTCCTCGGGCTTAGCCACGTGGCTTAGTTTGGCCGAGTTTGTGGAGCAGCCCTGGTGATACACACAGGTTAGCGGGCTACAGACAGGTGACGGATCACTTCCTTGTCAGATGGCAGAAGCCGGTTGGCGTATAATGACGATGAGCAATCACCCTGTTTTCGAGACTAAACAAATCCCTTCCAGAGTTACTGTTTGTGTATTTTGGTGTGTTATAGACAAACGTCTGGTGCTTTTTATACACTGACAGGCTTGCCTATCAAAAGAACGCCTGTCTAATTTCAGAGCTGTAGTTCACCGGATGAGCACATGAGGTGAGGATGGTATTAGTACCTTTTTTAGACTTCAGCCTTTCACTGTGATGCTTCACTGTCTGTTATTTATGGTGTTTCAAGTGGCTTCGTTTTGAAGTGGTCCTGTGTTTGCCATATCGATTAATTAACAGGCTTCCTTCTCTTTCCACAGAGGCAACTGTATTTTAAATAGTACTGTGTCTCCTTACGAAATATTTAATTTGGTGTTAACTTATGCTGTCGTGTAACCTCTGTGCGTATTGTGATCTCATTACTATCTGCATCTTTCTCTAATGATGGATGACCTTCTGGTGGATGTTTGGATGTTCTAGAGGTCATCAGTTTAAGTTTGGTAGAAGCACAGGCCAAAAAGATGCAGAGATTCACATCCATCTTTACAGACAAACATGGGGAAAAAAACACGACTCGAAAAAAACAGGCAAACCCACAAGTCTGAGAGCATTGTTTTGTTTAACTAGCATTGTTTAATGAGAGTGTGACCCCAGAAGTAGACGACCGTAGGGGCTTAATGCTATAAATGCTAGAAAGTTAGAGGACCAATTCTGAAACATTCCTAGATGTGACTCTCGCTAAATGTGGGCGTTGACCAAGGCGCGGTGAGTAAGCGCTTCTTCAATACTATGTGGTTGTCCGTTTATCATGAGACACTTCCTGCTTAGGAAGAGTGACCTCATAAAACACAGTAGCATTGCATAAACGTTGCTTCTACGTAACAATTATCGTGAAAACGTTGTGCTGGCTGGACTTTGAGTGATCGAATCGATCATGAATGTACCGATCCGCTACCCTCACTCATCTACCTCCTTAAGATGATCACACCTGAATAGTTTCTCTGTCATGTCTTCTGTCTAGTTAATTTGGCTTCATCTCCAAGTGTCTAATAATTCATATATAAACTCAAGCGTGCATAGACACCTGTATGTATGTTCATACATGTATAAAGAGCAGGGTGAAGGACATGCTTGCCCCCAAAGGCTTCCTGAAGTGCCAACAGAATGACCAAGGTCAAAGTTCGGTGAGTGGCTTATGATTATTGACCAATGAGACCAAGCAGCCTTCTGCCCCATCACACCCCTGATTTCACTCAGCCTGAGCACATCATTCCCTCAGTGTTGCCTCCGCTTCTTGCCACTCGCCTGTCCTCGTCCTTTTCCAGGCCTGAAACATGACCATAGCAGAAAGGTGGTCAGTAGGGGCCTCCTCCGACCTCATAAGACGCGATCGCAGGTCTGGTGACCGACGTAACTCTGCGTGCCTCTCGCTCGTGGCTTTCCGTACTACTCTCCTATATCTTTGTTTTTGTTGTAGGCAGTATTGATGTATTTTTTTTGGAGTTCAGTTTAGCGTTCAAATGTTTGTATATTTTTGAAGAGTTTTTATTTTGAACCGTAATGAAAATTGCACTGATTGTAATGTTTTACAATAACATGAATGTTGAAATAACTATATATAAATTAGATAAACTTACATGTTAAAATGTTAAATATATATATATATATATATTTATATGTTAAAATTATTAGCACAGTTTGTACCGTCTTATTGTGCTTGTGTATTTCGGCTGGAAGGTCATTTGTCACCCTGCAGTATGCAGAACAAGTGATGCTAGGTGGTTCCACTTAACACGTCTTCTGCGGACTGGTATTTGCGTTGCATGACAGCGTTTGCAATAACAAATACAATGACCAACAAACATAACCTAGGATAAATAAAGTGCTTGAAAACGAAAATCAAAGCGAACAATCATGTGTCATGTGGCTCATAACAGAAATCAAAACAGAATGGCAATTTTAGCCAAAAATTGGCAGAGAACAGGAGAGTGTTTGTATATAAACAAAGGAACATGAACAAATTTGAATGTCTGGAGTCAAAGGAGTAGAAGGAACTTCACCTGTTAAAGGTTGGATGCTTTTTTATTGTGTAGACAACATTATTTTTTCAACTTTCAGTAGTTGCTAGACAACCTTTAGTACAGCAAATACTGTGCATCAGAAGTGTCCCCTGAGCACTGACCTTCTGATCTTCGGCCCAAATACATGCAAACTAGTCAGCCTAGTACAGAATTCACACAGAAACCAACAGGCTTGCAGCGATCTGAGTTTGCAAAAAACAGCTAGATATTTACCAGGCACATAATGGCATTGAATTGAAGATGATCTCTGTCCTTGTGGTCCTCTCCTGCTCTAACAAGATGGCGTTCATCTCTGGGAACTGGAGAAATTGAAGGAGAGGAGTTGATTGTAAGTGGAACTATACTGGACATCATGTTTCCATATTCATATTCTGGGGCCTGCAAGCCTTGGAACACGATTAAGACTACTGACATCCAACACGGCCTCTGACGTCATTGAGTCTAACTGGAGGGGGCTGTTCACTATCTGTGACTAGCACTGCTGGGTAGGTGCTCAACTTTATAGTATGATGCTGGCAAGCATGGATAAATAGGTGACTGAGACTTTATTCTGGGACAGCAGGATGAAACCTCATAGACTAACGGTTCCAGACAGGTAAGAGAGTCAGAGGATTCGTCATGGCTTAACTTGGAAAGGAGTTAACTGGGTCTGGTCAAGGCAATTGGTTGCCCTGGTTCAGGGGTCTCAAACTCCAGTCCTGGAGGGCCGGAGCCCTGCACATTTTTGGGTTTACCCTCATTTAACTCACCTGATTTAACTCACTGTGCTCATTACCACATAGCACTTGAGCGCTATCATTGGTGATGGAGCAGGGAAAGAATTAAGGTACACAGGACTCCAGCCCTCCAGGACTGGAGTTTGAGACCCCTGCCCTGGGTGGTCCCAATGTTCAGAGGGTCAGATGTATTAGACCCTCTTTGCTCTTGCTTGCTGGCTTGAAAATAATGATACATCAATATAATCATAAGAGCTCTGAGTATAATGTGAACCCATTGCTCTAATGAGTCCTGTTTAATTACCGGAATCTGGTCATACCACAATAAAGTTGTTACCGGTCATTAGTTTTGCACGTAGCCATATCTTGTGAATGGAAGTGATAACCTTATCAAAGCTGACATGCTTGCACCCTGTTTTTTTTTTGATAAATCTTATCGGAGTTGTTGAAGTGGAAGCAATTTTGTTTAAAACATGCTTAGATTCACAAATACTTTAGACCTGCTGGGACTAACCAAAGACCACAAACTCCACCTCCGAGTCTCCATTGTAGTCTAGGTCCTTCATGAGCTTTTCCACATCTGCCTGGTCCTTTGGGTTTTGAAACACAGAATGCTGAGTCTCTCATAATGCCAAAAAACCGGTGGCTAAATACTGCGGAACATAATGGTAATCTCGGTTCTCTTTCTGAAAAAGTATGCATCCTTGTCCAGAGTCAGCACATTTATATTTAAGGTTTAATCACCATCTGTCAGTGTGCCAGTCAGTTTTAAAGGGGTATTATACTTAATTGATTCAGTAAGTATTTTAATTATAACAATTATCATATTCAAGCATGCAGTATCATAGTTTAACAGCATCACTTCATTCTTTAAGTAAAATGGTACTTCTGAGTCTGACCATGCAGATTCTGCTGCTAGTTTTCTGTTGTGATTGGTTAGAACAAAAACACCTGGTAGTGAACCTAGTTACTAAACTTATAGTCGATATTATACTTTTATTCAGAGAGATTTTCAGTAGTTACTCCTCGGTGCACCCAGGGATTTAAACCTGCAGTGTTTTGGGTTTACCATCTTTTGTGAAACTGACTGCTATTCCCATCCATCCGTCCGTCCATCACCAGGGTCAGCCTATCCCAGACATCCATACAGCCAACCATACCTGAGCAAAGAGCAACTGTCCGTATTGCTTTTAGTTTAGATTTATTTGTCATCTGTACAGTATGTTAACACAGAGTCATAGGGTTGGACGAGTGGATAAGCAGGAGAACAACTTTGTCAGCCTTGGAGGATAAGAAGGATGCAATTAAAATGAAGAATTAAAAACAGCCATAAATAAGGGAATGTCCCTGTATGTATATGGGGAGGGGTTTAGTGCAAACGTCAGTATTGCACAATCAAGAAAGTGACGTTTCAATAACTGCACATTGGATAATAATTGCTCATACAGTGCATCTGGAAAGTATTCATAACACATCACTTTTAGGCAACACCACCACAAGCTTGAAAAAAGTACCGTATTTTCCGGCGTATAAGACGACCCCCTGACTTTTCCAGTTAAAATATAGATTTTGTTATATACTCGCCGTATAAG
>JAODKL010000017.1:375279-415408 GCA_026780765.1 Petrocephalus schoutedeni
AAAAATACGGGTTAAATTAGTGTTTTGCAGAAGATCTTTCAGTTATAACTATCTGGATGTTATTACTGCTTTTTATGAATTAATCACAAATGCTTCCCCTTAATAATTGCGGAAGGCAGGCAAACGGTGGAAAAGCGGTTCGTGAGAAAGCTGGACCTGCGCTAAGCGGACAGCTGAGCCAGGTACTTAACCTTCAAACGGACCAGTGCGAGATAACGGCACCACTGCCTCTTTGATGACACACAGCTACACACGGGAGAGTGACCGCTGCTGTGCTTATGCAGCGCGCTCTTGTGACAGTGCCACAAGAGGGCAGATAGCGAGAAAAAGACGCCTCTACGTCACTGGGAAATTCCAGTAAGGAAGTCATATTTTTTTACAAACAGCCGACCTACTGTAATTTCGCATGCCAGGAGACGCGGGATCCGTCTTCGCTGACTTTCACTTGTCCGGCTGGAAGCTCGATTTTATTTTAAAAGACTGCGCGTTTGTAATTAAGGTGAACTCCTCGTTTGCTCTCGCTACACCCCGGCTGTAATACATGTAGCTAATAGCGCGGGTTTCTGCACACTAATCGATCGATGGACACTTTGCGATGTGGTGTGACGCAATGTTTTGCAGCTTTCGCCCGGTGGGCTCCGGTGTGCGCGGTCACGCCGACTCCGCAGCCGTGAACACTGACTGATTCGGAGAAGGTAAGATAGCCGTGCGGTCACCCGTGATCCGAGTGCCAAACGCTGGCCTCCGAGAACGTGCTGCTTCTTATTCCGACCTGCAGGTCATTTGCTGTGAAGTCCGCTTCCTATTTGAAAAAGTGCAAAAAAAAAAAAAAAAAATGATAGAAGGATATGCTGACCTTAATTCGTTTGCTTTCACGGGCTTGGATTGTTTTTATTTCACATTGATTTTAACCTGCGGGCAAGACGAGTCGTATGAAAGTTATGCACAAAGTAACACTGGAAGTTTATGCAGCGTAGAGACGAGTCTAAAAGTGCAATGTCCAGTAAGCTACTCGTTATTTGCAAAGAGTCAGATGCAGCATGGCAGCGTGGGTTCGCGGATCTACTGATGATTGATGGCGACCGCAAAGCTGATACTCGACAGCCTGTCAGAGAAAATGAGTGTGCAATGAGGTGCTTTAGTAGAAGAAAGCTCAGTCTGTAGGGAGACGGATGATTCAGTTTTTCCACTTTTTAAAATTATCATTATTATTTGCAGCAGCCATGGATGCGGAGGAGCCCCGCCTTTCTGACCACGCTTTGGTAGGTACCGTCCGACCGCACTGCTGGGGCCCCGTCCCAGACAGCGCGAAGCGGCTGGTGTGCTGCAGCTGCACCGACACTGTGATTTTGTAACAGTGACAGCAGCCTTGATTATATGTGTATGGGGAGCTTTTGGCGTTTGTTCAACGGGAAGTGAATCCGCTGTCCCGCTCCGAGCCGCTAAACCGAAGGCGTCTCCAGACCTGCGTCTCTCTATCGCATGGCGTGGCTCTGGAGCAGCGCAGGATGACACACAAGAGGAGCTTTTTTAATGCATGGGGACCGCAAAAGCATTTTAAAAGCTGACATGGGGCATCGTCCCAGCCAGGCTGACCGCAGAAGCCCGCTCCCGTCCTTTGGCTTTACTTAGGGGATTCATACTGACATACTCCTTATCGCTCAATGGCTGTGCATAGCTGCTTAAGCTCTGCCGTCAGGTTAAAATTGTTTTGTTGAACTGAATCGAGACAGTGGCTCTATTGATGCAGAGGGTTGTACGTGAATATAAAACTGCCACTTTCTGAATGTGAAAAGATTGTGCCTTCAGAGACAGAGATTTTATGTAACATTAGCTGACTTTTTTTGTGTGAAAAGGAACACTGTAGAGGGAATTCTGTCTGTTTATTATTATCACGGACTGGTCTATATCATACACAATTTTTTTACAGAGGGGGTGGGGGGTGGATCGATACAAACAGTTAAGAAGTATTGATCTTTTTTTCAGATGTGGACAGAACGCAAGCGTGAGGGGTCCTTAAAAACTGAAAATCTATAGATTATTTTGGGAAATTTCCCAACCGCTCCCTAAACCCCTGTCCTTCCATACCCCGAGGGAATATTGGTTTCATTCTATACCCCAGGGCAATACTGGTCTCTGGTACCAGTCCATATACTGGGTTCTTGAGCAAGACCCTTAACCCTAATTACTGACCCTACTTTTGTCAACTTTACATAGCATCTGCTAAATAAATGTAGCATAACCAGAATGATTTAATCTTGTGCTTTTTACCCTGGGACAGGTTTTAGACATGGACCCGATGGCCTGGGTGGGCATGGAGCCCTGGGGATTCCAGGCCATGCCTCATGTGGACTCCATGCGGACAGGTAAGCGTACTGCTGAGCAGATTCCGACCAATAAGGAAGCTCCCTTTCTTCCCAGGGGGCGTTTCTTAATAATTAATTAGCCAAAGTCTTCTTTCAGTTAATCTTATCCATAAATTAACCCCTACCCAGCCCTAACCTTAACCATAACTGACCAAACAAAATACAAGACTTTTGGCATTTTTACTTTTTGATTGCATTCACAGATTCTTATAAAATTAAAAGTCTGAAGTAGTGAGGACTGAAAAAATGACCTGAGTAGTCATGGTTGTTGAGGATTTGCTATACTTGTTAGGTCCTTTCCTCTTTACATTCAAACACACACACACGCACACACACACTTTCTAAGGGTCATTTAGGGTCACTGGGTCCTTCGAGCCACAGAAGTTGTCCCTCCAAAGAGGAAAGATTGGGGCCAGATTCAAACTGGCTGTCTATGAGAGCTTACCTTAGCATTACTGTGGTAGGGATAGGCAGAGTGTTTTCCCAGGGTTGGCAGAGTGATTTCACCCCACTGGGCCTTTGAACAAAGCCCTTAACCCCTTCCAGCTCAAGGGACTGTCTGACCCTGTGATCTCAAAAAAACAAATTTGGTTACTTTGGATAAAATCTGCAAAATAAATGCAATGTTAGTATAATTAGTGGAAGATAACAGTATGGCAGTTGGATCTGTGTACACAGCCAGTTGTTCTCTGAAGCAGATTAAACAGTGTTTCTAAGGGCTGCACAGCACAGCAGTCAGAAATGTAGTTTGTTGTTGTTCTGAATGGTGGAGCAGGTGTAGACCTCCCCAGTGCACCCCCCAAGCTATGTTGTCCCTACTTTGGCCTATGAGCCGTGGTGACACTCCAGCCTGTCTCCGGGCGGAACTGCTGGTCCACACATGTCAGGGGGTTCTGTGAGGTTCTGGTAGTTACAAGCTGGATGCTTTTGTGGTCCTGTGGGTGTTGGGCCATGAGCGGAGACATGGCCTGCGAGCTCACCTTGATGATGAGACCTTTATCCAGATCTGAGGAGGGTAGCCTCACTGCCCAATGCATTTCACTGCTGAGCACTCGAAGGTTGACTGCAATAAATAGTCAAACAGAGGATCTGATTGGAACAAACATTGGGTTGAGTGTTCTAGGCAGCGTCGGCGCAGAAACCGGCATACCGCTGAATTTCCACAGGAGGATACGGGGCGGCAGGTGCGATTGATGCTCACCACGCAGCTTACGGCATGGGGAGGATGTGGGCTTGCGAGTGTCCCCGCGCTCGAACAGGAAAAGGAATGCGCTCAGCTCGCGATATTCTCTGAATATTAAGTGAGGTGAAAGGTGGCGGAAGTGGAGAACAGGCCCCAAGGCTCACACGCTGGAGCCTGCTTCATCAGCTGATAGTCACATACATTTATTACGCTTCTTATTGTCCGTCCAGAAAGGCAGGGGAAAGTCTGGAGAGTTAATCTGTGAATCATGTATGGTTGTCATTTCTGTGTAATTTGTGTGCTAATAAGTCCCAGCCCCTCCCCGAATCATCAGGTTGTATAATGAGGCATAATGTTAGGATGAATGGTTTATTATGAGTGGTTTAGTTAATGATGAAAATGTGCATGTGTCATTTTTGCGTCATGTGACTTGGGTAGCTTGTTAGGCGTGTCTTGCTGTTCTACCCGCCAATAAGCGCTATACCCCGAATTTACTTGATAAAATCTCTGGCTCTCTTAGACGAAAGGTGAGTGAGACGTTTTGACGGAATCAGATTGAAATCGCTGCAGGTCCCGCAAAATTTGTGTGAATTTCGGCTGATAATTTAGCCACTCTCACCGCTGGAACAGAACGGCCTGCGGCTTCCTGTTAACTGATGCCCCCCCCCCCCCCGGCAAACATGCTTCCTGCCTCCATGTTACGCCACCCATACATGCTCCGGGGACACCTATTGCCGTGCAGTGAGGGACTCAAAAGCCATGGTCTTCATGAAACCACTCAGTGAACTTAAGCTTTTCACTTAAACGAGGTAATAAGACAATACAAAAAGGAGTTCTTCCAATACCTGCACACTTTCCTGCATGTCAATAGGATTTCATGTACTTACCTTAAAGTTTCAGAGTGAGTGTGAGACGTCAAAAGTGCGTGCAGCTCCATCCTCTACTAACTAATTATTGCACTTTCAATCTACGGACCTATGTAACTTAGCAATTAATTACCCATCAAGTATATTTAGGCTCCTAGACAGCATCTTGTCTCCAGAGTTTCTCCAAGTACCCCAGTTTCCTCCGTTATCCCAAAAACATGTAGCTAAGTGAGCCATACTAATTGCCTGTAGTGTCTGATTTGTGTGTGTATGTTTTTGCCCCCTGGACTGACATCCCATCCAGCATTATACCTGCCTCATGCCCTTCTTCCTGGCATAAGCTCCAGGCCCATCATGACCCTGTGCTGTTACGCCACTCCATGTTACGCCACTCATACATGCACCTGTACTCTGGCTTGCTCACTGAGGGGTCTTTATGTAGCAGAGATAATGTAAAGCGCATTGAGACAATGAAATGTTGTGATAATGCGCTATATAAATAAAATTGTATTGTATTGTATTGTACTGGACCAGCACTTATGGCAGATTTTTGTATCTGGATGTATTGGAAATATGCCTTTTTCTACTTAAAAACTGGTCAGATTTTTATAAAGATTCGACCAGTCTGAGACTCGCTGCTCACGCCCATTCCCATGATTTCCAATGCTCCCTCCCACGATACCCAGCACCCATTCCCATGATACCCAGCGCCCACTCCCATGATACCCAGGGCCCACTCCCATGATTCCCAGCACCCGCTCCAATGATTCCCAGCACCCACTCCCATGATTCCCAGCACCCATTCCCATGATACCCAGCACCCACTCCCATGAATCCCAGTTCCCACTCCCATGATTCCCAGCACCCACTCCCATGATTCCCAGCTCCCACTCCCATGATTCCCAGCACCCACTCCCATGATTCCCAGCGCCCACTCCCGTGATTCCCAGGACCCATTGATGGGAATTCCCGAGATTCCCTGGGCCCACTAGAATGATTCCCAGTGCCCACTCAAATGATTCCCAGTGCCCATTCCCATGATTCCCAGTGCCCACTCCCATGATTCCCAGTGTGTTATCTGCACTCAGTGCTGTTCTACAAAGTGTTAGAAATGTGACAGAGGTGCTTTTGTTGCGGTCTGTGGTGTAAACGGTCAGGCGTTGGCCACAGAGCAGCCAGTGTGTGTGCGTGTGACTCGTTCTGAAAGAGTGTTATCAGAAACTCCAGGTTATTCTGGGCACTTATTGTAACAGGGCTCCTGACTCATTACAGTGGATTCCCATCGTGCTCACAGGGCATCCAGTGTGCTAAATGCCATGCTTGACATCATCGCTAAATTCGTTCACAGGGCTCGTGTTTGGCATCAGGATCAATTTGGGAAGTGCTACCCAGTTCCTTTGAATTCCGGTTTCCACAAAAGATGAAAGTGGTGACTTTTTCTTTCCTGTTTTATTAAGAACTTTAAATAATATATCAAAAAAATGATCCACATATATTGAAATATAGCTATGCAAATTTATTATTGCCAATTAGTTTCAATATTTTGTGGTGTTTAATTATTCAGTAGTTAATGAGACTTAATATGGTTATTTTTAATTTTGTTTGAGGGAGAACAAAATGTGCATTAGCAGTAATTCACCTTAACACCTGGTCAAATAGAATTCTTTAATCAGCACATAGGTCAGTGTTTTCTTCTATACCTAATTGTGCCTGAATAGAGACCAGGGAACCGCTTTTCCACCACAGGTGCTGTAAATCCCGGGCGTGTCTCAGCTGGCAGTGACGTGGCCTCACACCTGTGCTTCATACTCATGCATGTTTCGCTTGTGTTTGCCTGGGTTTCCCCTCCACCACAGTCCAAAGACTTGCGGTTTATGTCGTCTGCTGTACCTTGACTGCCCTTTTGTGTCTGTATGTGTGTGGGTGTGCGTCATGTATGTATTACATCATGGGGACCATTTTTTTATCCTCCCATAGGGGGATACTCAGTTTTATAAAAATCTGTGACTGTAATCAAGAAACTAAAAATGCCAAAAGTCTTGTATTTTTTTGGTTACTTTTGGTTAAGGTGCTGGGTAGTTTGTGAGTCCCCTCAAAGATACATGTATGAATACAAACGTGTGTGTGTGTGTGTGTACCGTTGATGGCATCCCTACAGGATAAATGCTCTCTGCTTGAGCATCTGCCCTGGTATGGACTAGCTCAATATTACCAATATTCAATATTAATATCATTCCATTGCTTTGCATCTTATTTAATTAACTACCACCCAGAAAAACAATTAGAAGGTTTTGCATTACATACGATTAAATGAAGAAATCGTGCCACATCACACTGAAATGCAATGACCACCTTTGCTCTGTTGCATCGGCTCATTTTCATTTTCAAAAAGTACCACAACGAATAAGTGTGAAAAAAGTTGCTGCGCACAACAGAACTAGTTCTCCCACATTAGTCCGTAAGTACGACACTATTGCCATAAGCCGAAACTGTTTTTCTGGGAGCTAGAGTTTTAAACTCAAAACGTCGTATGACGAGAACCTCGTAACCCGAGGACTCCCCGTATTACCCATGCTTAGAAACTGCCATCCCAGCGTGCGCTGGGCACTGGGAGAACTTGCGGCTGCTCACTATTAAATACTGCCGTGATTTTCCTTGTCACCACTACAGCCGATGGACCGTACCTCCAAATCACAGAGCAGCCTAAGCAGGTAAGAAGAGTTTGTTTCTGACGGTGGAGGGGGGGTGGCTGTCATCATACGGCGCGTTAACGGCGTGCGCGCTCTCCCCCCAGCGGGGTTTCCGCTTCCGATACGGCTGCGAGGGGCCCTCGCACGGCGGCCTCCCCGGGGCCTCCAGTCAGAAGAACAAGAAGTCGTACCCTCAGGTGAAGGTGAGTCAGAGGGACATCCTGTTGCCTCCATCGGGGCGGGGTCGTGCGCGCCCCAATAATGCTGAAATTTTAAATTTGGGGAGTTCATCCGTGTACTAAGAATCTCTCCTGTGGTCTGGCTCTTTGGTTGAGCCAGGCTCACGTTTTCCTTGAGTGCTAGTAGGTTTTGACCCAAGACCATGAGTAATTAGTCAGATCTACACCTTCATCTGCCTGATCTTTGACTCCTGTGTTTTTTCTGGGGCTAGAATTTATGGGTACGCCTGCAGATGGGTATTCTGTTGGGCTTAATCCTCTGGTTGCGTATCGCTGTATTAATCGTGATTCATCTGACTGAAAATAAACCATTCTTCATTCTGTATATTCCGTATTAAGACCAGCAGGAAGTGTATGTCTGCCCCCGCCTCCCAGTTTCCCCTCCCGTCTTGCTAGCTGGCGCTTATCTCTCACTCTCGCCACCCCCACCGGCTTCGCTTTGATTGGGAATTTCCCGTCACCCCGATTAACAGGAAGTGATCAGTGTCGTCACCGAGGAAGACGGGAGGCGTTTGGTGTGCAGTCCGTCTGTTCGGGGTTCTGTGCGCTTGAGGACGGCACGACTACTACCTAGCCGGCGCTAAAAGCATTTCAGTCTCAGTGCCGCTTCTAGTTGCCGTGACGACGTACAGCTCCAGCTCACGGCTGCCTCTCTGCTGCCCGTTTTCTTTTTTAGTTTAGAATCGAATCCGGACGATTTCTTTCTCCCTCCTGAAAGTTAGAGCACCTGTTACTTTTAATTCTCGTTTCTTCAAACTGCAGGTTTCTCCCTCAGGCGTTTCTTCATGGAAACTTAGCTCAGTTTTCCACAATATTTGAACCACACATGCAGTTTTGGTTAATCTCGGATGGGACCCGGCCGCCTAGTTCAGAGCAAACTTTGGTGAGGTTTTAAATCACAGGGTGCGGCAAAGGTCAGGGTGAAAGTCTTTATGTAACAAATAATCCCTAATAACACCTAATAATCCCTCACCCTGCATATAAGTGTGAATGCAGAGAATCCTTGTCGTTTCTCTTACCATCCTGCATGTCTAATATATATAATTTACAGTAACACATATATGTTTGGGACTATAGGGATAAGTATAAGAATGCAGTTCCTACAATAGGGAAACATGTCCAGAGCATTCTATGGTGACAGCGCGTCAGTGAGTTAATACTCACTGGGAAGTGTTTTGTGGAGGTGACTCACAGTAACTCGAAAGTGACTCTGGAATAAAAAACACCCTGTTATTGTAAAAGGAAAACACAAACAAAGGGGTTTTTCTCACTTTGTTCTGTTTATTACTGTGTTGTTTTCCTTGAACAAAGGCAGCTGTTTGATCGTGTCATGACACGTGTGTTTTGGACAATTTCAGCACTTTATAGAAAACGCACACACACAAAGGGCACCTTCTAAGAAGAGCCTAGGAAACGGATCCTGAGTAAAGACCACAATCGGAGCACATTTACACCTGATGGGTAGATGCTGCCCCAGTGCACGCTGTGCCCCGAAACATCGCCCGCTTATTCTGAAAACACCAGCACTTCCTGTCAGGTTGCTTGAACGCCTTCCGTAAAGAGTCAAATTGTGATCCCTCCCCCCCCCCCCCCCTTTGCATGTTCAATGTATGTGGTTATGGTAGAAACGTGAGAAACTGTGTCTGAAAAGCATGCATGTTAATCTAAGGGTGACGACAAGCTCTTAATCATATCGGAAGTGGTCGCTGCTGGTATTTACATTGAAGGATATGTGAAGGCATTTGAGGTCATGTTCTCATATTACAGATATTTCACTGTAGTGTAACTCTTCACACCTACGTTGACATTTCCTACAAAGGCTCGTGGAATGTTTTCACAGATGTAATCAAATTAGGAAACAGGGTTAGCAGTCCTCCGTTTTCGAATAATGGTTCTGTAGTTGGAAAGCCCCACTTTGCCAAAGCTCCGAGCCTGAATGTGTTGGTATTACTTCCGAGAAATATTGACTGCGTCCCTTCATCCTGACTCTTTCGGAGGCTAGAATCAAAATTCGGCCACTGCCTCATTCCTCGTCCCCTTCTCCTTGGTCGCTCTGAGTGAGTTTTACGAAGTGCGCTGGAGATGTGAGCTGTCTGGGAAGGGGTCCCCCGTGGTCTGTGGTGGTTATTCATGCCTGCGCACTGTTGTGCTAGATATGCAACTACCAGGGCCCGGCACGCGTGGTGGTGCAGCTTGTCACCTACTCCCAGAATCCTCACCTCCACGCCCACAGCCTGGTGGGAAAGCAGTGCGACAAGGGAATCTGCATCGCAGACCTGTACCCCAAAGACTCCAACATCAGGTGAGCAACTGCGGACCTCGGTCCACGTTTTTGCTCCCTCCCAGCTCCCAGCCAATCAGGAACACCGAATGCCTAGTACAGGTGCGCTGGGAGCTGAGAGGAAGCAAAAACATGGACTGGCAGGTGTTCCCCGAGGACTGGGTTGAGAAATGCTGCCTCAGATGATTTAATCCATCTCAGCTAACCTGATTCTCCAATGGCTTTGAAGAACTGAAATAGTCGAATAACCGTGTCCAGGATTAGACAAACCCGGATGAGTCCTTTGATCTTGAATGTTTTAAAACCACATGCGAAGAATACCACCTAGATCTAGGCTAATCGGATGCTGCATGGGGGTGCTTGCCCACTAACTTCTGCTGTGATATTCTGATATTCAGTTCTGTCTCTGTGTTTATGAGAACTCTGCCTTTTTTTAACTTTGTTTTTACTGCACTTACTGCAGTTTTCCCAACCTGGGCATCCTCCATGTGACCAAGAAGAACGTCCAGAAGAAGCTGGAGGAGCGCATGACGGAGGCCTACAGGATGGGCTACAACTGTGGCGTTTTCATCCACCCAGAGATCGACGCCATCCTGGGGGAGGTCCGTGTGCCCAGGGAGCTCACAGGTTAGCACTTAGCTGGGGCAGATGTATCAAGCACTCTGCTGGAAACCTCGCTCTTCTGCACTTGAAACACCTGTCTGTGTCATACCACCCTAGAGCACCAACGGACCCTCATCTCCAGCGTGGCCGCCAGCCAGGCCCAGAAGATGGACCTAAGTGTGGTGTGTTTGATGTTCACCGCCTTCCTGCCCGACAGCGATGGAGGATTCTCCCGCCGGTTGGACCCCGTCATCTCCGACCCGATCTACGACAGCAGTGAGTCTGGGCCCCGCCTCAGGAAGGCCCAGAATCCACAGAACCCGAAGAACCTTTGATGTTTATCCTTTAGCTCAAATGCTCTATGCAGAAATACCATCTTGTCCAAAAACAAATCATAGCATTATAGCATAGAAGTGACTTTATGATTTTTTCTCCAGATAGACTACTGTTGTTACCTGCTGATAGCTATTGATGATATAAAAGAACTTCAGTAAAGTCTGCCGCACCCTGAGCTCGAAAAGGCTTCCTGTGCCTACGGCTCTCAGCATCTATTATCTTATAAGTTTAAGGACCATACAGGTTGTTTTTCATTCACTCAGTTCTCAGTTAGATCAGTGTTTCTCATCCCAGTCCCTAAGGACCTAGGGGACCTAAGGAGCCAAAGGGATACACAACCATCATCAGCAGCTATAAGCAAGTCACTCCTGACTCTCACGAGTGCAGCTTCCGTACTTTGATGTGGCCCAAATCCTTACTGGCACATTAGAATGTGGAGTGTCCGGGGGTCTCTGAGGTCTGGGTTGAGAAACACTGAGGTAGACTGTAGGTCGTTTGCTTATGTCCGATTCAGCGAAATATAGTGATATTTCACCTTTGTTGATGCCAGTTTGCTCATGAGGGACGTCTGACATACCTTATGGCTGCTGGCTTCATAAATTCACCTGTGGTTTCTCCAGCTCAGACTGAAACGAGTGCTGTAGTGCTCTGGTGATGGGGCTTTAGAGAAAAACCACACGTCAGACTATTTCAAAGCGTACCTCCCGCTTACTCTCTGATAACAATAAAGGGAAATTAGCAATTGTACATGTTTCGCAGATTTTTGTATGGTTGATATTTCTTTTGATCTTCAAAAACAATTCTTGAGATTACTGAGAAGTTACTCCTAAATTTCACGAAATATCCGATGTGTGTCTTTTGTACGCTATGAATGCTTTGTGGCCAATTTTTCAGGTACACGTGCTCGTTATCACGAATAACCTGCTTTTTTTTAAGTACATCTTCTAAACTCCAGTACAGGGTGTACGGACATTTTGGAGCTTGACCTTATCCTGTGGCAGGGTCCCTGACCATCGTTGAGCACACACACACACGCACGCATACACATATATGTTCATGCGATTCTGTATGACACATATGTGTCTCTCCTTGGCAGAGGCTCCCAATGCTTCCAACCTGAAGATCGTGAGGATGGACCGCACAGCAGGGTGTGTGACAGGAGGCGAGGAGGTCTATCTCCTGTGTGACAAGGTGCAGAAAGGTAGGGCTATCCAGAAGGACGTTCCTCAGACCAGGAGGTGGACTTTTAGAAGAAACCTGTAATGCATCCTGGAAACTGCAGTGTTAGTCAGGTTAGATGTTAGAGGGTATTCTTGGGTTCAGATTTGTTCAAGAAAGAATGTATTTTTATTTAAGCAGATGCTTTTATCCAAAGTGGTGTACATTCTTTAGTGAGTGGGGTCAGCCCTGGAGCAATCGGGGGTTAAAGGCTTTGCTCTAGGGCCCAGTGGTAAGAAAGCTCTGCTGACCCTGGGATTTGAACCAACATCCTCCTGACAGGCACAGTATCCTACTGCACACACACCACCACAAGAGAATGTATTTTAAATACTGCAGTAGAGCATTGTATCGCTGTAGCAAGGAGTGTTTCTAAAGAGATTGTTAGTGGGAATTAGCGAAAGCTTATCAGAGTCCAGGATCGGACCCAGCATCCAGAGTAACCGGTTCTCTAAGGTAATATTTGGCAAGCCGCTTTGATAGACAGCCAGCCTAAACGACGTGATCAAGCTGGAAGTGTCCTCACTGCTGACATGCCAGGGAAGGTGGCACCTACTATAAGTGGGGGTGGTATTGCTGGCCGGCGTGGGTCCACCACTGGCGGAAAAATGGCAGACTTCCTGCCCGTCGGCTGTGCATCCACCTCCCACTGGCAGTTTGTGGGGTCTCTGTGCGGTTAGAGGAAGTTTGCCGGGCCAGATGAAGGTGTTGAGGGATTTCCCCCCTCACCGTTCATGTAAATGCAGGGGGAGGAAGAGAGGGTGCGGTGTCTGTGTCACGGTGCCAACGGGAATCATTATGGCAGGTGTACAGATGAGAGTAGCCCTGATGCAGGTATACTAAGCTGAGAATGTACGATCCTGAGTCTGCTAATCTACCCTGTTTAGACATGAAAACATTTATGAAATAGGTAGGTAGGTACAGTGCCAGTCATAAGTCTGCAAATGCCTGCTGAAAATCATTTGTTTTCCAACAAAATAATGACCCTGAACATACCTTAAGGTTATGTAAGTATTGTCTTATGAGAAGGAAAAGAGACGGAGAGCTGTGACAAATGACATAGAGATGGTTTTTGGATGAGTAATGAGTAGTAAGAACAGTAAGAGCAAGGCAGCCAGCTTGTACCAAGAACTCGTGGACACTCCTTCAGAACCGTTGGGGATGCATTCCAGGTGGTTACATCTGGAAGCTGGTCGCGAGAATGCCAAGAGTCTGCAATGCTGTCATCGAAGCAAAAGAAAGAGTCTAAAATTTGAGAAAAGATGTTGAACACTTGTCTTGTTTATGGCAAAATGTATTACTTCATTTCCTCGAGGCCTTTTAAGGTGGCTGTATACTTCAGATGAAGTCCGGACAAAAAATTGAACAGGTTGGTGCAAACAGTGTGTCGTATACTTAAAATGACACCACCACCTTGTTCGTTCTGTGTCACGCCAGAACCCTAGATATAGCAGACCCATATACAGTATGCAAATAAACATGCGTGTCATTTTAACAAAGAAGATGACAGCTCTTTTAAAATATAAGCTCTCTTTATTAAAATCCACTGTTAGTTTAACTCTAGCAGCAGCACAGACAAGGAAGCCAGCAATTTTCATTACAGTTTCATGACACAGTCACACTTAAAAAACACACATTCCTCAGCAAACATTGCACTGCAAACATTTACTATTTACAACATAAATACATGAATACACGTATTAACTTACGCCGTTTACAGATGTGCATGGTGCTGTGCAAAGCATCCTGGTAACTGCATAATTAGTCCTGTTGACCAATCCCATAGCGTTACATTCATGTCAGCCAATCGTGGACCCTGGGTGGGATCTGAACAAGTGGAAAAGTTTGGCTTGGGGGCCCTGCAGGCGGTGTGCCAAACTGCTTATCATCATGGTGACTATGGCTCAAATGATATTTCTCCCTGTGTCATCATGGGGTTGCCACTGGGTAATCCCCACCCCCTTCCCCGGTAACACAATCCAAAAGCACGCTAAGGTTAATTGGATTTACCAAATTGTGTCTGTGATGGGTTGGTGCCCCATCCTGGGTTGTTCCCTGTCTTGCACTCATAGGCTCCAGACCCTCCGTGACCCTGAATAGGACAAGTGGTCACAGAATATGGATGGATGGAACAATTTGCTGCACTACGGTAATCGTCCCACTTCTGGCAAGGCAAAATGTTAGCATAGTAATAAACTTGTTTTCAGCACTTTAACAAGTCTCTGCTTTCAGACCCTAGAAGTTTGAACCGTGGTCAGAGGTTAGCCAGCCACATAGCAATTAAGGGCTGGAAAATGACAGGAAAATGAAGAGGGAGCTGGTCAGTCGTGCAGTAGCTGTTGTTGACGAAGGGCGAAAGCGTGTGTTTGTGGATCTGAGCCCGGCCTGACCTGTAGAATGGGTCATCCCGCTAGGCATTCGAGGTTTAGGAAACCGCTGGTCAGACGGAGTGGGAGGCCTGTGAAGAGTGTAGCGGGGGTGAGGAGTGCTTCTGTTTGACACCTCGCCTCTGTCTCCGTGGGCAGATGACATCCAGGTGCGGTTCTATGAAGACGACGACACAGGGCTGATGTGGGAGGACTTTGGGGACTTTTCCCCTACCGACGTCCACCGGCAGGTACGTTGCACGGGCGCCTGGAGCCGATAAAGCAGCATTTTCCTCGCTTGTCTGTAAAATGTGCTGCATGTGTGCCTAAGCTGTCACTGCTGCCTTTCGTTTTCCTCCCTTTTCTAATCTCTCTGTTCCTCCCGTCTGCGTTTCTCCCAGTTCGCTATAGTGTTCAAGACCCCCAAGTACCGAGACCTGAACCTGCAGAAGCCCATCTCTGTGTTTGTGCAGCTCAAAAGGAAATCAGACAATGAGACCAGCGAACCGAAGGCCTTTACCTACCACCCTCAGGTCATAGGTATGGCCGGATCCAGCAGACCCAGCCCGAGTCCATTGGCCTTCTGAGCTCCTGACCTTGTGACAGTCTGGGGTCTTTAGGAAAGACTGTATTCTGATGGTTACACTCGCTTTTGCGTGCAGATAAGGAAGAGGTGCAGAGGAAGAGACAAAAGACCCTCCCCAACTTCCAGGACTATGGGAACCCGAGAAGTGGAGGAGGTGGGGGGCTGTACAGAGGAGGCGGGGCTGGCCCTGCCGCTGGAGGTGGTTCGGCTGGAGGAACAGGTATTTTCTTTCATGTCGTGGAAGACATTGCAATGGCTGTGAATCCTTAAAATGGAAAGGAGGAGACAAAAGCTTGGTCCTTATAGCCTAAGAGCATGTTCTCGTGCAAAATCCCAGGATGATACCTCATCGAATTGGGTCAAGGCCATTTGAAGCTCACCATGTGGGCAGTAATATAGCAACATTTGCCTTCCAGGTCATGCCTTCTACCAGGGTTATTCAAGCTACAGCAACTATGGGAACGGCTACTCCTTCTCCAACGGTGCAGGCGGGGCGGGGGGCACTGGGGGTGCCATCGGGAATGGCTTAAAGCATGGTGAGAATAAGGAGACTGATGGATTTCATTCTGTGGTGGTTCCTGACTATGAGATTTTAATGCTTGTTTTGATTGCGTTTTGCAAAGACTGTCTGATCACTATGCTAGCATTTAAAATCATGAACTGGTTATCATAGAAGCGGAGGAGGGCTGTCTCTCTCGATTTGCCTCTCCGAGGGCAGGCCTGTGACTGATCCCTTTGCGATAGCCTGTCACGGTCCCGAGGGCAGCACCAGCCACACCAGCAACGGTGCCCCCGAAGACGACCCGGGGGCAGGACCAGAAGATGGAAGCCACGGCCCATCTACAGGGGCTGAGAGCGGGCAGAGGAACGAGCAGAGGTGGGTCGCGGTGGAGCCCAGGGCAGGGCCTGAAGCTGGCACAGCCGCTGCACCTCCCAAGAGGAACCGCAGTGCCGGTAAGATGTAGCAGAACTCAGCAATGTCCCTGACGGCACTTCCAGAACATGCTCTGTTAATCCCAGTGCACCTTGCATCACTTATCCAGCCTGTATTTCCTTGGGTGAACCCCCCCACCCCTCTCCAGCAGTAGACAGGTGGACCTCACTCTGCGTCTGAGCGTACAGAGCTTACAGAGCTTGAGCGGAAAACTACCACATGTTTCTCTGTGGCTCCGGTTTGTCAACAGCAGCATTCGAGTAGATGTTACATTAGATAAACGCCCGATGAGTCATTTCCTAACATGTTAATAATATTTTCATGGCCCGGGTCAGTGGCTCCCTCTCGGAAGCAGAGCTCGTGTCTGTCGTTCTGTGTCAGTGGCTTTGCCGCGGACGCCTATGTTTGACAGTGCTAGTCTGTTAACATGGACTTAAGCTGAATGGGGCCGGGTAGTAACCTTCCTTTTCAGCGGCAAGCGGCAGCTAGTGTCAAACGCTCCTCTTGTTCTACATCATTATTTCCTCCTCCAGCGCAAATACAAGGGCGGGGCCACAGGGGTACTGGCCCCAGTTGAAAGCTGATTGGCCTCCTCTCCTGTCATTCCCCAATTCAAAACATATCTTTGGCTGATTGACTTAAGGCCCTTCTTATGCCCCCCGATCCTAGAATTGCCCTTGGTCCTTTGCCCCTCCCATGTTGTCTCTCCCCACTGAGCGGTATTGGCGTGTCCCTTTGACCTCTCCCTCACACACGCCCCCCCTCCAGACGTGAGGCATTGCCCCCCCCACCGCGGAGACAAGCCACATCGCACAGCGCAGATGGGTGACGAGGAAGCCAACCCCCCACAGGCCACCCCGCCTGAGACGGTGAGGTTCAATAATTGGGGCACCGTGGTGCGGGGGAGGGGTGTGTGTGTGGGGGTGACATCACCTTCGCTAGTGAAAAGTGACTAACAAAGCCTAGGGTGACGCACGGCATGGCTGAGCGAACACTGCCGGCGTACATTAGCGTGAGCCGCTCACTCCCTTCCGGCTAGAGAGTCACTTCTATCAAGACCAAACCACACGCCTCAAAGACTTTTCTCTACGGCATTAGGCAAAACAAAAGCTTCTGCTTGAGTCTGTGGTCCGTCCGCCTACCCACACCCATCTAACCACCTGCCGCTACACAGTGGACCAAGCACATTATTTTATTTATGCGTAGTACTGTGCAACAGTTTGTTTAGATTAAATGTTTAAGACAATTGATCTAGCTAATAAGTATATCATTTAAGAGATGTTAATGCCAAAGGTGACAAAGAACATATATAAAGTAATATTTTTACACCAACATGAAGATCGTTTATCTTCTTTGACTGCCTAAGAATTTTGTACAGTTCTTTGTTATGTTGATTGCCCTTGTAGGAGGTGGCATGGTGGTGCAGTGGTTAACACTGTCGCCTCACACCTCTGGAACCCGGGGTTTAAGTCTCTGCCCTGGTTCCATGTGTGTGGAGTTTGCATGTTCTCCCTGTGTCATCGTGGGGTTTGCTCCAGTTTCCCCCCACAGTCCAAAAACATGCTGAGGCTAACTGCAGTTACCACATTGCCTGTAGATGTGAGTTTTCTTCGATTCTGCTCTACAGTAAAACCACCATTTTCTCCTCCATGTTGGACCAGCCTGGTCATTTACTGCCTCAATGCCCGACTCCCACTCACCGCCCATTCCATGATTCTTCCTCTTTTGCTGCCCGTAGCTATGTGGCGCCCTGACCCACGCTTCCTGCTCCGCCATGACATGTCCAGAAGGTAAACCCGCTCGCCGACATCTGTTGGCATTCGCGTTAGCACTAGCATCCTCGGGGCCTGTGTCCAGAGGATGCCGGTGTCCCGTGGCCCTCAGTGAACCTTGCTGGGTCCTCGCAGATTCCGCTAGGCTGTCGTGGGCGGAGCCCTGGCAATGTGAGCTGGTCTGCGAGAAGCTGGCTGGCGGTGAAGGGCAGATTGTCACAGCCGCGCCAGCGAGGGTGCAGCGGGGCCATTATAAGGTATGTTGTCCTGCTTGACCTTGCTCTACCCCTAAAATGAGGACTCCCTCCATGCCCATGAGATCACGCCCAGCATACGTCAGCTCTTATGCATCTGTCTCTATCACCATAGCCATCTGCTCAGAATCTATAACTGGGCTGAAGTTTTCAGGTAAAACAGCAAGCAACAGCCCGCTGATTTCACTTTTTGACTTAAGTTCAGCTTTGATCTAGTTGGACTGTGCAAATTGTCAACGCTGTCACTAACCTGTGACAGTGCCCTGACTCATAGGCATAGGACGCCCAGGGGTTCATGGGTATTCTGGGACTGTAGCGTTGCGTCCCTGGTGGGCTGGCATGGTGATGGGTTCTCTTGATTGTAGGTGCCCTGTAGTACTCAGGGGGAGCTTCTGGAGGCCCTTGGGATGGCTGGTATTACCCTGGCTCTCCGCACCCTGCAGAGGCTAATTTTCCAGGCGGTCTGGACCACCTGGGATTTGGCAGCACCCTCTGATTTCAACCATATCACAGGTAATAGAGAAAGCACATGATCTGCATGGTTTTTGTCTATTCCCCTTCAATCCTATGAAAATACCCTTGACTTTGATTATAGTGCCATACCTGTTTCTCAGAGTAACATGTCTTTGAAGGGTAACAGTGCAGTTACATTCGAATCAGCCTTCAATCACGAGTCTGGTTTGTTGACTAACATGCCCTCTGCTGGCTGTGAGCAGTTCGATTGTTCTTTGGATTTCACTAATGCCTGCAAATTCCTCTGACAATAAGATCTGATTGTTGTGTCACAGTCCCCTAAATAAAGCAGAGCCCTGCCCTCTTTCGCTTGATTGGCTTGTCCTCCCCCTGGTGGCCTCTGGGGACGGTGCGGTTATTCGCGGTATGTCTGTTTGTAGACACGCCTGGGCTGAATACTGCAGTGTTTTTGTGGTTAAATTCATTCATTCAATTCAGGGGGAATTTGACGCTGAAATGTTTCCTTAACAACAAACCAGGGGACATTCTCCTGATACATATCAGTCCTGTTGGTAGATTAAGGTCATGGGGCCAGGCACGCAAAAACTAGAAAGATGTGCCATAGAAGTATTTTTAACCTGCGCTGCTTCAGTAAATATAGCTGTACGAATGCAGAACATTATAGCGTTAAGTTACTTCGTTTCTGCTTGTGTGAGTGAAGCAGGGAGGTCACCACTTGCCAATTAGTGTGTAAGAGAAGCATTCTTAACCCCAACAGCCAGTAGGAGAGCAGGATACTTCAGTTTATCTGCTTGTTAAATGATGATGCTTAAATCACATGACTGTTTCTTGGGCCAGCCTGGATACAATCAATATCCAATCCAATTTATTTGTAAAACACATTTAAAACAACAAAGTTGACCCAGTGCTGCACAGTCAATAAAAGTACTATGAAATCTATTATGACACAGACATAAAAAACATAAAAACATCCGAATGAAATAATAAATAAAAAATTAGAGATAGAGATGCAACAACTATTGAACAACTAGTGAAACTATTGAACAACTAGTGAAAACTATTATTATTGTCTTGGAGGACGCATGCAGAGATCACGCAAAAGCAGTGGTGGAAACAGTGCCA
Source organism: Petrocephalus schoutedeni (assembly GCA_026780765.1). NCBI lineage: Eukaryota > Metazoa > Chordata > Actinopteri > Osteoglossiformes > Mormyridae > Petrocephalus > Petrocephalus schoutedeni. The sequence goes on from JAODKL010000017.1 coordinate 394,570, forward strand.
GCTGCAGGACAAATCTGATGGACGCGTCCAAGATTTTCACGGGCTGGGACCAGAAAACATATCCTGATATTGCTGCACTGTCAGTAATGTAGGGCGACGTGCATGCCTTTAGTTTTCGTCAAAGCAACCCAGCGTTATGTTAATTATATTGCTCAGAAGCAGATCATGATTATTTCTCCAAAAAGACCACTGTTGCTGGCTGCTGACAGCTAGGTAGGATACAGAAGAACCTCAGGTAAGTCCATTGGTCGCCTATTACCTCAGATGGTTAATAACGTAAAACTCTGCGTGTTTTTTTACGATTTTGATGTCAACAGAAGCTGTTACATCTGATCCTGTCCTCCCCCCCCCCTTTATATTCCCTTCTTTTTCCCTCACTGTACTTTCGTCTTTCACCCCTCCTGCCGTTATCCTGTTCCACTTTCGCAGCCGCGCGTCCTTACCAGGGAGTGCACGACGAGTGCGGCTCCCGCCTCGGAGGGGAACACGGATCCTTAATCAAGCTCTGCGCTCTGGGCTGGCCAGTGCCTGGACCTCTCTCGCTATGGACCACCTGCGCCTTACAGGGGGAGAGGTCAGACTACATCAGCTAGAAGAGATCACCTGAAGGTGTGGCAGACACATGCACCCCCACCCCCCCTCCACAGCCCCTACAGCCGTTTTTCTGAAGGACACTTAATAATAATTTCATTTAAAGATGTAATAGTATGTTCTGTATGAATTATTGCATTCAGTTACTGGAAATGCAAGCATGGTTAACTATCTTACTTGAATACAGGGAAAACCTATTGGCAATTTCTGCAATAATTTATCTTTGTACACATGTTGCGGTACACATTTCATCCCAACATGATTTTCAAAGCTATATTTTACTACCACAAGGAGTCCTTTTTGGACTTTGTATATTTAGAAAGCCGTAGTACCTTGGCCAGTTCAGCAAAGTTGTTGGTCTATGGAAATGGAGAAAATGTTCTAGCTCTCCTTGTCCAACAGGGGGAGTCAGAGCACAGTTGACTTGACAAACATTAGAATGGAGTCGGACTTACAGTTGAAGTTGCCATGCAAATTTTGTTTGCTAAAAGTCCTGGTTCAACAATGACGGGGAGTGAGTGATACTTTTCACAGTTTCTGGGTGAATAGCGGCATGTCCTATATTCCCAGCAAAAACCTCAGAGGCTGGCTTCCCAGTTGCCCAATGTACCTTTTCCCATGCATGACCGCCCACTGTGGTATCTACTCGTATTTGTAAAAAAAAAAAAAAACAAAGCTATGACAAACTTTATTTCAGCCAAGATATTTCCTGCCGTTTTATGACAGTTACACCTCAGACAGACAGTCCTTTTGCCTGCAAGTCACAGTTCTCTCCTGCTTTTCAGTTGTTACTAAATTGCCATTGTTTTGTGCCTATTTGTCTTCTGTGCCATTTGTTTTACCATTTCTTTTTAAAATATTTTCATATTTTATCACATTTTGATAAAAATGACTTAGGCGGAGGGCATTGTCGCTGCTCTGCACTCTCTTACCTGCTGAAAACTAAAAGATACTGGATGGGTGATGATTTGTAAAAACATTATACAGTCCAAACTTTGAGGAATGTATCCGGTACAACACCATGGAAAACTCCAGGCCGTCGACGAAACAGAGCTATTTTTTTTGTTTTTATAGGCCTTTGGAAGGTGGAGTTTGTTTTTGTTAGTAATATTATTGACACTATGGCATGAACCACTGTACTGGATGTACATATTCATGTATTCATGGGGAAAAAAAAACGCACAGCTTCAGATGTCTTAGACGTTAAACCATCACGCCGCTGACACGCACCCTGACCACTGGTCTGTACAGAGTGATGGAGGATATGATTGAACATTTGAATATGTCTTAATGGTTTTAAATACTTTTTATTATAAAAGTGAAAAAAATAATGTTTTTCTTACTCATGTAGTGAAAAGTCTTTTTTGTGTAAAGACTAAGACATCTACGGCTGTTTATTTCCAGGACCTGCACTGTTGTCCCTTCGAATTAGGGATATAATTCACTTAAGAGTAAGATACTCTTATATATAAATGTACAGGCTGTTATAAAAATACAGTATTTACATGTTACACTGACACTGAGGAGAACATAAAATGCAGAAAGTTTGCCTTGTGGAAACATCAGTAAATACGTTAAACTATTTAGGCCATACAGCTGACTTTAAATACAGTTTTTGAGGTTTAAATGGCATCCTACCACGACACAGAAGTGTTTGATCAGAAATTATCTAATGCTTTATATCAGTGTTTTCCAACCTAAATCTCAGGGACCCCTTGACATTCCACATTTATGGACCCTTGCAGCACCCAGCAGAGGAAGCAAAAACAAGGACTGCATGCGGGTCCCTGAGGACTGAGTTGGGGAACACTGCTTTACATGAGTCAAACCATGCCAAAGACCAGAGAGTACATGCACATGGACAGCTACCCAGAATTCACACCTAAGCGTGCCACTTCTCTTTGCCTGTAGGCAAATACACAAATGTGCTCATTTCCACAGATAAGGACTCGCACTCAGCCTTAGTGTGCCTGACTTTAGAAAAGTCGTCGTTAAATACTTTTGGTACTGCAAAAGTCAAAATAGCATCTATTATACCTGGGAAAAATCAGTCTACAGTTCAAACATTTCTAGGTTACCATTGATCCAATAGTTTTTGACTTAATATGTGGAATTTCACACTGCAAGTTAAGTCCCAAAAAAAAACACCAGACAAAACAAATCAGTTTACGCAACTTTATTAAGGAAAATAAAATAAAATCTAGCAGAGCTATTAGTTGATCGGTCCACCATTGAGAGCTTTGCATCACAGATTCAGTGCTAGAAGGGAACAGTGTTGTGGAAGATTGATTAACCAATAGCTCACTTCTAAAACCAAAACAAAAAAAAGCAAAACAAAAAAGTTCTGGCCCTAATGCATCTACCCCAACCCTCCCAAAATTCCCCGCTGTCAGCAGAATATTGAAGGAGTTATTCATTAACATGCATAAAATACAGCACTCCTGTTTCACTGCTGGTACAGCCCCTCTACGGCTCTCCTCCACACGGTCCGTTATGTGCATGAAATACATGCTCACAGGCCCCAGCTTTCAAAATGTCATCAGAAATGCATTTAGGGAGTAGGGGGGGGAATGGATGCCATCCCAGCAGCGAGGGGGATCCTGAGGAGGAGGGGGCAGTGGGGCGGTGGCTCCCACGTGCGGCAGTGGCGTCTTCAGCGCGTGCTGTAAGCGCCTCGTAACAGAGCGACCGTTTGCTGACATGCTTAGCCGAGAGCTCAGCACTGCAGGGCCAAGATGGGATCTCATGGGGAAGGCGGTCATGTCCACAGCCGAGGGTGCAGTTGCAGTCTCCTTTTAAGAGCATGTGAATGGACGTAGGGGCGAGAAAAAAAAAAAAAAAAAAAACAAAAACCAGGAGATATGGCCTGATACGAGGGAGCAGCAAAATAAATGAAAAAGAAACAAACCAGTAATTTAAAGTTTATTCCAGCTATAATGCAGCTTGTCCCATCTCCCACTAGACAGGGTCACATGGCATACTTCTGGGTCCATTCCCGAGCTATTCTGTTGTACCTTAAGATGAGAGAAACAAAACTCAGAACAGCGTTGAAAGTTTTTTTTTTTTCCTTGTTATTCTGTGGGGGTCCAACACATCAAACCCATGACGGCGGAATGGGCAAATCCAGCCAATCGGGAAGCGAGCTGATATGCCACATTTAAGCAGAAGCTGATGGCACCAGAGTACTTTTCTATGCGGTGACATCACACAGATGCAAATGGCTGCCCAATAGCGGCTTGGAGGAACAAGGCCGGGGTGACACTGACAGACAGCACATCAGCAGCACTCGATTCAGGTGGTGAGGGGAGAGCAGAGTGCCTTCTGAGCACCCAACCAGGGCGACATCGACAGTTCCTTAACTGCAAATTCAGTACGCTGCAGCACTGCAAACACTCAGACATATTACCTCCCGGGGGCAAAACTGCAGACTCATACACCATGCAGACAGCTTATTAAATCCCTCATTCATTAAACTAAGCGATTACACCCCCTCCCCCCAACCCCAGTTCACACACCCTGTAGCCCCACTGTTTCAAAGCACTCATTTTTTAACCTACAGCAAGCTGTTAATGCCAATGGGTTAAACGGCCCACAGTCAGCCTGCGGACATCCTGGTTCCCTGCTTGTGAACTCGAACCTGGTGGGGCGAAATCTCCACAGCGCCCTCTAGCCAAACCACGGCACGCGCCCATGCCAGGCTCCTTACCCTAAAGCATGGCATACTTCTCCGTCCATTCCCTTGCTAGCCTGTTGTACCTAATGAGGCAGAACGAGCTCTGCGTCACAGGCCACGAGCACCACAGCATGCTTCCCGGATCCTTCCCGCCGTCATTTCGAGGGGTACCGTTAAAGCGCGCTATCCGGGCGGAAACGGGCTTACTTTTCGTTATCTGTTTTGTAGATGCGCGCTATCTCCGGCACTAGGGGATCATCTGGGTTTGGGTCACATAGGAGGGAACAAATGGACAACAGAACTGCAAGAGAAGAGAGGCTGGTGTTAAACGCACAGCTCTGCCACACGCTCCCCCGTGACACCCCGGGCCTGTGGGGGAATCTCTGACAATGTTGACGATTCATCCAACACTTCACAACTTAAGAGGACAAGCAGATTCAACAAGGGGCACGCTAACAACCCCACTAGCATTCCCATTCATTCACTGCACATCCTCAGTGCTACCATGCTGGTAGGGAAGGCCAGCTGTCATTGAGCGATCCTGCGGAGAACCATCTCACCTTTAGAAATAGTTAAAGCAGGCGACCACTGGGATCTTAAAATATCCAGGCAGATGCTGCCATTACTGTTAATATTTGGGTGGTAAATTCTTGTGGTAAACGCAACCTAAAAAGGAAGGGAAACACACATTCTAACCAGCATTTGGCAGACCCTTCACTAATAGGGTCAAACTTCAGTATTACTCATTTCCAAAGATGAGTTACTGTATATGACAAAAAAAAATAAAAAAAACTTTCACACACTCAACATGAATAACCAAAATTACAGCTGCTATCAGAGAAAGATCAATATATTTTGCATTTGTAACTATTTAATACTGCTGGGGGAGAGGGGGGCAGCCCCTATGAGAGAGTACTTGCCTTAGGGGGTTTGAAAGGGTAGTCAGTAGGAAAATGAATTGTCAAGAAGAAAACGCCACCCTGATATGGACTGTCGTTCTGAGGAAAGGTGAAAACAACGTGAATGATGCTGGCCAACCGTGCGGCTGGTGTCCAAAGGCACTCTCCGACGTGGGGGGGGGATACTTACAGGTCCCATGATTGTAGCTTGCCAGTGAAACACTAGAAGAGAAAGAACAGAGTTACCATCAGAGACCGGTACGGCAGGCAAGCTCCATGTTTTAGCTCTGTGGTGTGTGGGGCTTACTGTCATCTCCAACTGGGCCCGCTGAACACTGTGCTGGTGGGTCTCGGGCCAAGTCATTCAGCTCCTACGGAGAAACTCTTTCGGATTAACAGGGCACATTCAATCTCCTATGTCACCGTTTGTCTCCTAATTATAACACTGAGAATCTCCCGCAAGATCACCAAGGGTGCCATTTAGACAGATACTGAATGAACTAGGTTCCAGCTACACAGTCACATATCAGACATAGCACCACCCCAACAGCCTGTTCTGGGGACCCTCGTGAGTCTTGGTCTTTCCGTTTTGCTAGGACTTGCCTGGCACTTACGTCCTGCCATCTAAGCACACCTGCCCTCAGCTGGGCAAAGTGTTTAGCATTGCTCTGTGTGGCTGTGTTTTGGGCAGCCTAAGTGAGTGCAGCCTCTCTTTTGACACAGGTTTCTGAACGGTCACAGCAAAAAAAAAAAAAAAGAAAATTCCAAAACAGAACCACAACACTTCTATGGAAACACAAGCACAGAGAACCTCAAAAACAGTGCATACTGACCTTCAAGAAACACCTCAAGACCTAGCCGTTCCAGGAAGTCATCTACTAGTGTGATGGCACTTTTATTCCCTGAATGTTCTTATGTTGCACTTCTGGTCTTATTAGGTCCTTGCTTTGTTTGGGAGATGTGTAGCTCCTGCTCCAATACTGCTTATTAGTACCTTGACAGCACATACGTTTGTAATGTGCTACTTGTATGTCACACATTTATTTAGCGTCTGCTAAATATGTAAATGTGTTTACAAGGCAGGCGTTCAGTCACATTCGAGACCCTGTGCTGTTCTTCCACACCTTTCAGCATTAAGTTCAAACTTCGCTTAAAACTACACTACAACACACCAAAGCCGTACAATTTATTAATCCAATGCCAGACAACCCGCTGAAATTACCTAAATAACAGTGTGGGTCACACAGCCCAGATGTGGCTGCTTTTGCCGAAGATGTCATTAGCCAGCTGTGACAGGGACATTAGTGCTTGGCTCCGTTCCCTTGAGGGGGTGGGGAAGTCAGTCAGGGTGCCTCACTGGCACCCATGTTCTGCCATCTTTACACAGATGAGTTTTTTAAGTCACCTGCTAGTGGCACGAAGACTCCTTTAAGCTTGAATCCACGGTTGATGTAGCAAAAGCTTGAGAAAAAAAGTCGTTCCCACCATGGCTGGACATATTAAATTCTCGATATCAAAATTGAATTACCACAGGAAGATGCAAAACTAAACAGATTTTAATCAAATTTTGCATGCCTTTTCCCGCTTTCGCACTTCTGACAATGTTTTAAAGGATAACAATATAATAGAGACTTTAACCAAACTTTTACCACGTTACTGCTGAATTCTCAAATATGAAGGGTGTTAATTTTCTGTAACCAGACATGTAGTGCAGACCATGCGAATAACGGCAGTAAATTAATGCAGTGCTTCCCAACCCAGTCCTCGGAGAACCCAGGACAGCCCACGTTTTTGCTTCCTCTCTGCATGATTATAATCTTTGAATCTAACTAACGTTACTTTAACAGAAACTACAGAAGCAAAGAAATTGCTACAGATCACTTAGAGAATAACAGTGCATCAGGATGAGGACCAGGACTGGTGGTAAGGGATTGAATACAAAAATAATTTACTGATGTAACGCACTTGTAGTCCAGTCAAACTTTAGACCTCCTGCTTAGTCTGCATTAACGAGAGTGTACACAAGTCCAGTTTTAATAATCGGTAAAGGAACTGTACAAATACCAAGAGGTACACAAAGCTAAATAACAAGAGAACAACAGAATAAATCTTTGCCTCCACAGCCAAGCATCCTAAAGATGAGCCCTATCCTAGCCCTAATTCATAGCCACTGGCTGGAAGCATACAGCTGCCTGCCACATTCTACCATGATGCAGTATGATGGAGCGACCCGAATAGCATGTGTTCCTTCACCATGAAGGCTCTGCATTGTGTGCCAGGTGCGTCATGGCATGATGCCAACCAAAATCTAAAAGGCCAGCTGATTCAGAAGACGACCATGACCCTGGCACCCATCCAACCACTAGATGGCATTCATTGGCACCTGCCCCCCTCACTTTCCCAGCCCTGCTCAGCTATTCCATGGTGCCTGTGGTCACAGGTGCTTACATTTCTTTCACCAACCCAAACAAAGGAATCGTTTATCAAAATCGCAACATGACTCTACTCATAAAGCTCAAATTGCTTGAAATATGGTGGCACATTACAAGATTTTGACTTACATTGACAAAAATCATGGCTAGCTGCTCCCACACTGAAGTTAAGTGTCATTTAAATTAAATCACCACGATTTCTCAAATTGCAAAGTAAACCAACCAAAATGGCAAATTTCTTACCTCACTAGACGTTTTTCAAAAATAAAGGCACTGCTTAATTTACACGTGACATTTGAGAGTTATCATGAAAGACGAAACATTCTTTAAAATACCACCTTTTACGAATAAGGACTGGCATTGCGTATAAGGCCAAGGTGATTAGCACCGCAATGGAAACAAGACTTTGTGCCATAACGAGACACTAAAGGAACAACAAACACAGAATCTTGTTGAGCCATTTGGTTTCATTTAAATTTAAACCAATAATACGCTTTAACCAACAAATTCAGATAAGCTTGCAGAATACCAAACAATACTTGTGCGTTTTGATGATCATCTAGTAGTGAGAAATGAGAATATTGGACCTCATAAAATAAGTTTTGAATTCTCAAAAATGCAGTTTTGGGGGATGACAATACTAATTAAATACAAAGCACCTGCTATTGGCTGTAACCAAAGGCAACCTACTTGCACATAAAAAGCAGTTACAGGGCAATATGGCCACCTTACTTTAAACAAAGAGGAGAAAGGCACACCGCAGTTGGTGCATTGATATGGAACTAGGGTAAGTGGCAATGGTCCTGCTATTTTTAGGGAAGTTTTTTTTGTTGGTGGGTGGGGCACAGGCAGTAGATATGGCCCACTATGGCAGATGAACTTTCAGTAACCAGAGGGCTTGCCTTTCTAACACAGACCTAGAATTGTGAAAAATTCTGGGCATACTTCCTTTAGCTGTTCTAGAAAGCGCAGTGCGCCTTTAAACTCAAAGCCCTGTAATTTCAAGGCCTGTCAACACTAACGCATTATGAACTGTCTGTTAAGGCTACCCTGACGGAGGTAACACAACTTACACACACGCATATATATGACAGTTCAATACCTGATGTTTTGTGAATCACAGGACAATTCTACATGCACCTCGAGATGGTGAAACCCGAAGAGAGATCCAGTATCACCAGAAATCCTGTATCGCTACAACCGTGACAAAACACACTCAGTGAGAAAACCTGAAACAGGCAGCCAATTAAACTAACCAAAAACAAAACAGCTTCAAATTCTCACACCCATCCCATAGAACACCATGCTGCCATGCTGGCAAGTCATTAGATCCACTTGGTGATTGGCATGTCGCAGGAAACATTGCACTACAGGGTAGCAAAACTGAAGTCCTCCATAAATAACATCTCATGTATTAGGGTTCAAACAGAGCAATGCACCCCAAACCATCATCAACCTAAAAGAGCTTCACACAGTAGCTACCCAAAGCATGATAATCAATCATATATATGCATAACCATAAGTCTTCTATTGAAGAGAGTTGCATTTTTTTTTGTCATGGAACAAAGTCCCATGTATGACGCCCCTGGACGACATTCCTAGAAAATTCCTGAAATTCCATCCTGCAGAATGTTACCTGTCATTACCTCGGACACAGTCCATAACCGGGGGACCCCTTCGTAAGGCACTACCCATTATATTAACCCCCATGGCCACCGCTGAGGAGCCTACACTTACACTTGTAGCAGTGTGTGTCAGTCCCTTTGGCGGCCTAGTAGTGCTCCTTATAAGTCACATTCCAGCTAACTACCTTAACCCACAACAGAATGTGAAATACACAGGGGTCCACCATACTGTTACAGCGTTATACAACCATCATCATCCTCAACATGGACGAGAATCACAGTCACCCAGCAGGGTAACGCTGCGTCGTCAGGAAGACACATTGCAGGGGGAGTTTATACAATGATTAAAGGGAGTCCAAATACTAATAATGATAAAATAACAAAATAATAAATACACGACAAAGTTTAGTGTACTTCTTCTGGCATTTGGACGGACTGCAGACGCCGATGCGTGCTGGTGCACAGCCCCAACGAGGGGAAGCGACGGGCGGCCATCACCCTCGGGGAAACGACGATAATAAAACCGAGAAAACCGCCGACACGTGTAGACAGTTTTAACCAGGTGGCAGGGCCAAAACAGCGACTGTAGGAATTAAAGACGAGGAGCCATGTCGGGACCATATTCGCCAGTGAGTCGCGGGCGCTATGTGCCGAGTTAGCTTACCGGCTAAAGCTGGGCCTGCTCTCCATGCAAACCAGCACAGCGGTTACGCAGCCCGTCACTAACTTCCCTCAAATACACTGTGTGTACACCGGGCATTGACATTTACCTTATGAATTCGTTTAAGCGCCATTCTCTTTTTTTGTCGCCGAAGATTTGCGATAAAGGCTACCGTTAGCTAGATAGCTAGCTGATGCAGCTAGCTAATCTGGTCCAAGTTGAAATCTCCAGGCGAATAAAAAAATAGAGCCCGCTCTGCGCTGACGTCACCCGATCGACAGCGACCGAAACGCAGCCGCCGTTCTGTGGCTTCGCTCGCTTCTCAACTTTGCGCAGTTGTGCACTCGCTATTCCCTTGTCAGCAAATATGTAGATGTATCTGCTGCCACTCTCCGCTCCCCCGTTCCTGCTTCCCGTTCTCTTGTCTACTCCGCAGTTACTCCACAAGATGTCCGCTTTTGCCGGAACTACACATGCACCTACAGCCGGCTTGACCTCATATCACTCCGCGTTTAACGCGACACGAGACATGGGCAAGGAGTGATTTGTGAAACTGCATGCATTTATACCTGTTCTTTTAAGGGAAGAATTAAGTGGCCGCGTTTATTTCTCTATGTATTTCATAGCGTTTATTATTATTATTATTATTATTAACGTTTTGGGTGGATGACTTTAACAGAGAATTACTGTAGAATTCTACTGGCCTATAAGTGTCACACAGTACTACCATTTTAAACAAGAACGTATTAATCGTGATACATATAATCTAAATTAAATACTCGGCGTTTAATTTTGGGCAGTATCTTTGGGCAAAGTCTATGAGCATAATTTGATCCTAGAACTTTGAATAAAAAGCTATAATCTTTTGCTGTTATTAAGTTGGAAATAAACGTTGTAGCCTCACAGATGCACTATATACATTTACCTATGAAATAATGTGTAGTACATTAGGCCTACATGTAATAACTGCTCAAAAATTATTTATCAATTCAATATAAAAAACAGCCGTCATTCAAATGAGCTATATCCCGGAGAAGCACGATTTCCGTGTCCTTTTTCGTGAATGTGTGATCAATCATGTGACATGCAGGATAATTTCTTTTATGACTTTCCAGACAGTGATGGACATTTTTTGTCATGACAAGACCACGCAAATTCACTCCCGAAAGATGAAATAGGGAACGTGATGGCTAAAGTATGTGGAAATTGTGTTATCACCCTGTGTGGATGACGGTCAGCATTTGGAAAGTGAATGATATGCAAAATAAACTTTTCTGTCTTTTAGACTCAGGTGTCAGCTGTTTCTTTCATGCGCCGAATGGCATTAAGTTCATTTTTGGTACATTTTCTCTTGGTTCTGTGTTTAACTGACTTGAGAGTCCAGAATTTTTTAATCTTCTTGAAGATCAAGCTTTCTTACAATATGCCCCTGGCTGTGCTGTACTTAAGTATACAAAAGCAGAAATCTCTGGACAGTGTCAAATCAAAATATAAAGTATATATACTTTATACTATATACGTATAAAGTACATTATTTAACTTGTTATTGTACAGTCTGGTGAATATATACAATAATAATTAGCATCATGATTATTTATGACCAGTGCAATGGTTGGGACTGTAAAATCATGTCTCCAGTGCTGTGGGTTTGATTCTTGCTCTCTTTGTGGTAGGATTTGCAAGTTCTCCCCAGTGTTTGTTTCTGGGAATCATGGTTACCTCTCGCCATCCAAAAGTATGCAGCTAGATGAACTGGTGTCTCGAAATCATCCGTAATGTGTGTGCCCTGCGATGGATTGAGATCCTGGCTGGGTTCCCTGCCTTGTGCCCTGAGCGGCTGGGATAGGCTCCTGACATCCTGCCACCTTGTACTGGAAAAGCAGTTTGAAGATTAATGGATGGATGTATGAAAAGAAAGTTTTGGAAATCAAATATTCTATTCCACAGCTAGGTTTTGGGGTGTACTCACTAGTAACATTTCAATGCACTCTCAGGAAAAAAGTACCAATTTGAACCTTTAAGCATACAATATTTGTCACTGGCACTATACCATCAAAGGTCTGCGATTGTACCCTAACTGTAGGCAAATGCACAAATGAGGAACATTTCTGTACCATTGGGGGTGCATTAATGTTATTTGTACCTTGGAGTACAAAACTGTACTAGGGCTGTACCTTTCTTTCTGACACTGTGTATATTCTTTGCTATTGCTATTTTATGCCAACTAATCAATGGAACTTATTTTCTATAAATAGAGAATACTGTGGCCCCCCAAACTTCTTGGTGTCTGACCTCACTGTCCTCCCAATGTGTCACCTGCCTTGAGCCAAAGCTATCAGACTTTTACTGGATAAGTGGATGGACTATACCCTTAGAAATAGGGTATCTGTTTGTTCCTTTGCTTGTCACTGGGGCTGTACCATCAAGGGTCTGCCAATTGTAACCTTGTAGGGAAATGTGCCTTTTAAGCAACCCAGCATTTTTTTGGTTAATTAATGACCATGGAACAATAATTGTGCCTTAAATTTATACTACTCTGTCACAGATGCAGATTACGTGGCATAATCTGGGAACAACGCCCACATTGAATGACCATTGTCATCATTCTGCTTGTTTGAAACTGTTCTTAGTGCTCAGGAAAGTTTGCACAGTTATAGACACTTGTGGCTTGACTTTTAAATATGTATGTCCCAGGCAATGAAAGACCCAAGTTATGTTCATTAGGGTCACATATATATAGATGTGTGTGTGTTGTTTTTTGTGATATATATATGATAAGCAATTCATATCTTCAAGTTCTCATCCTTGCATTAGAATATAGACCACTTAATATTTTGATGGTGTCTCACGTGGTACTGCTGCATGCTGTAAAGTAAATCTGTTTAGTAAATCTATTACACACTGAACATTGACGCTTTTAAATAATCATGTCACAAATCAAATCGCAAATGCAACATCTGTCAGAAAAATCACAATAAGATATTTTACCCAAATTGTTCAGCCCTACATTTGCGTGATGAGTTTGACTTGAAGGTATACAGCATATCCAGGAAAAAACTTTAAGAGACTTATGCTTCCCATAATGAAAATCCCCAGGGCTTTACAATTCAAGGATAATCATTTACAAATGGAGCACACAACAAGAAATGTGCATTTGAAATCATTTTTGACTTACCTTTTTGTTGTTAACGTGTTAACAAATATGGATGGCAACGAAAGGACAAGTCATTTTGCTTACACGTTTTCACCTAATCAATTTCAGTTCATCAGCATGCATTTTTGAATTAGCCAAGGACAACAAATAATGATGTGAAATAAGAGATTCCTTTTGAGGGAATCTTCCATGAGGAACGGTCAGTAACAAATGAGTTAAAAGGTATCTTAAATATGAAGAAATTAGTTTTTTTAGTGGAACACCTGAAGAAAGAAGAGAGATCAATAAAGAGGTCAAGCGAGCAGTGAGACAGGCAAGACAGAATTATATAAATAAGATTGTAGATAAATGTGAATCGTGGTGATATGTGCTCAGCCTGGAGAGGGAACAAAATTATATCAGGGACAAACACTATGCCCATCTTAGATCTAAGCCAACATCAAAACTAAGCGATATTTCCGTTTAACTACTTTGTCAGCTGGAGTACCAAATTTCTGAGGAATCACTGAGGATATCGACAAGAGCCACTGGTTCAACCTGTTGGAGCAGAAAAAAATGATCATTTGATTATTTGAAAAACGATTAAATGAGCCTACAGTGCCATCTGGTGGAAATTTGTAGACATTTGCTCTGGAAAAATATACCCATTGCGCAATAATTGTGAACCTACCGATACGATACACCACAATGCAGGGGGGACCATAAACAAGATTCCGGAGTATTACACTCCCTACAGTGAATGTGCTATCAGATGACGTAAAAAACATACCGTCGGTAGCAAACTCACGATGTGGCGATGCACGCCATTAGGGTGGGATTCAAATCCATAACCCTTGAGGTTTGAAGAACTACCCAGAGACCCACCATGCAACCATGTTAATTTTAGGAACAGTATCACAGAATCCGTTTGCAGCCTTTCGGCTTAAAAGCTAAATTTATCCATATAACCAGAGATGAACATTAATACGCAAATTCTGCGTACTTGTGCACCAGTGATGTGGTTTACTATAAGTGCCACCACACATGCTTCCACGTTAAAATGCTTACTTTTGTCTCAGAAGTGGAATAAGACCCTAGATTTGGCAACCCTTCAGGTAGGAAACAAAACCAGACTCTGTAGAAAGGGGGCAGTATAGTTATTATAGAAGAGCATGACGGGCTGGCCATTGTAGAAACGAGAGAGCATTTAAATCTACAGTCTCCACTTTTATCCATTAGTAAGCTATACGAGTAAAATAAAACAACATTATCTGACAATGGTTCGTGTTCTCTGGCTCTGCTTCGTGATTTTCACTGATTTTAGTCGCGTGGCGGTTTCTAAATGAATAAAACATATGCATATTCAAGTTTTACGATTTTACATCTGATACACCATTTATTTGTACAGACACACCTTTTAGAGATGTTTGTAGATCTTTGTTTTATTTCTGTTGAAGCACTTTCTGACATTTGGTTGAGACAGGAACCATGTAGTTAAACTACTTACTTGCTTATTGTCATGACATGTCCTGTCTATCCCCTGGTATGGCCAGCAGGGGTCGCTGCTGGTACTCCGGAACCTTCCAATTTATTCCCGGCTGAGTTACCCATCCTAATGGGGTAAACGTCAATTTCTGAATCGCATCAGTCCCTCGTTAGCCCCGTATGTACCTGCTTCCCCGTCCCGTGTTCCTTCCTCACTCCGGTTACTGAAGTCAGTGCTCCTGTTGCTTGTGTTTTCCCCAGGCCTAGCCTTCCAATTTGTTCGTTTCTCGCAACGCAACACTTTTTGACTAATAGAAAATGATAATCAAGGACGTTACGTTCAGATATAATAAGAGAAATGCGACGTATGTTAAGCAGTAGTACAAAATTTGAAGCGCTCAGGTGTGTAGCCTACAGGTACTGAAATTAATAGATTGCAGTTACACGAATAAATAAGCTAAAATTGTAAGATTATATCATACAGTTAAAAGAGTAACAGAGATGACCAATTTCGCATTCAGTATTCACTTGCTAGCTTGAAACACTAGAAGTCACCATTACATTCTACTAAATACAGAAAATCTCAGTTGGTGTTGCCGTCTGTTTCTCATACTTTAAAAATTTTAAACGACTTTCACGTATCTAACCTTGCCTCCATGAGGTTTAACATTTCCCATTTACCATTTCCCCAGCTACTGGAAGTGTCCTGAAGTACACGATTCGCGAGAAGCAGTTAAAAAAATAACAATCTTAGGAAGTTTGTTCATATATGTGAACATATAGGCTATATGTATTAAACGCCAACAAGTAGGAAAATAATTTTCCAAATCCACTTCATCACACATCAATAACAAAAATCGAGAATAAACCTAGAAGACGGATGTTTGACTGGTCTAACAAGCTATTATCGTTGGCCTTGTTGCCCCTGGGCCTGGGTTATATTAAGAATTCCAAAATTACTTTTACATTGTTTGTAAAAAAAAAAAAACACCATGAGCCACATTGTCATTTAAGTTCACATTCTATTCCTGAACTACGGCATTTGTCAGCTAAATTTGGTTTAATGGCTGTTTGATTAGGTCTTTTGCACTATAACAATATTGCGATTCATTGTTGGCTTTACGCAACTAAAATCTGTCGGAAGGATGTAGGTGTACTTCAGCCGTATATACAGAAGAGGGCGACAAAGACAAGATAAACAATCGTACATATCGTTGTACCTCTTACTACGGTCTCGACTTTAATTTTAATACCTACCGCATCCAGAGCAATGTCAGAGTGCGTGTTTTTGTTGTGCCTTACCGATTGTTAAACTGAGGGCAAACTGTAAATAAATGTGAGTTTCCTGACAGCCTTGACATTGTGACCATTTTGTGCTCGTCTTATTAAAATAAATATAATATTGCCCACGTGAGAGTGAAAGCCCAATGCAACAATGTAGCTCAAAGAAACAAATTATGGATTATACAGGTTAAAGGAATTTTGAGTAGTAAAGATATTTGGTGCAGCTCGGGACTCTGGCTGGCTGAAGGTTGGGTGCCTCCATACAGCCAGTCTTGTTGATAACAGGTAACTTCAAAGACAACCAGCCACGGTGTCATGTGCTCTGTAAATCCGGTGGCATCATTTTGTGGGATCCCAGTCCTTGCCTACCCGCCAGAATTCCCTCGCGTAGTTTTGATACCAGAATGCGGGAGAATTGCACAGTTTTTTAGTGGGTGGGTGTGGGCCCGCTGAGACCGCCTGAAAATCTACAGGGTAGGATAAGCGGCTTTGACGGGCATGGGACCTGGTCTGCCTCCTCAGCTGTGCCAGAAGCTTTTGCCAGGAGATTCCGGTTGCAGTAGGCGGATTACAAGCAGCGTTGGGGTATATCGGGAATTAGGATTGCTGTATAATTGAAAGTGATACACCGCTAGGTGCGCGCGTAGCTGCCCCCCATATGATTGTCTGTCGTCCCCTCCGCGCGAGCGCAGCGCATGCCTTAACATCCGCGGGTCTTAGGCTCCGCTGCGCGCTGTCGATTTAGTCAATTATTTGTGCTTTAGGGCATGTTTGTAAACCTGTCCATCACCCTTTCGGGACGACCGGTCTCTCACTGCTGACAGCATTGGTATTTACCTGCGAAACGCGTGCGAATAGATGCTAGAATCGTGATTCTGGGTCTTAAATACAGAATCACTTCAGAAAATTAATGAGGAATCCACACACACACACACACATACACACACACACACACACACAAAACAGCCACGAGTAAATATCGTTTTTGCTGAATTTCCGTACTAAGTTTAAAGTTTTATACGGCAGCGTATACCTAATAAATCTAAAACGGATAACATTTTGTTCCATTGAGAATTCAAGCATACCTTAAGTAACATTATAGCAATTACATTAATAAGAATAATAATTAATGTGATTATATTCATACGTCGTCAAACGTATAATTGGGTTCATAGAATCTAATTGTATAGGAATACGCAACGATAGCGGGGATTTAAAGAGATGTGCTTTGAGTTATAATGCCCTTTATAGTTTTCATATTTTAAAATTGATATTTCAGTATTAATGCTTGTTATTAAATCTTCAAAGTGTAAATATTCGCTGAAAATTATTTTCTGAATTACCTTAGTGTATTGGTACGTTGTAAAATGCAATGTGTAATTTCACAGCTTTTCCAGGCGAAATGTCTTCATCATTTTGTTAAAATAAAACTGACACTCCAAAAAATCAGTGCTGTCCAACAGTTAAAAACGCGTAAATCAGTATAACAACGAGGATACATAGATCTACATATTTTATTTGCGGGTTTTACTTTTACGCGCAGGGCAAATCATTTGCGTTTGTCAGAAAATGATCCATTATAAGGAACTACTGCAATATTATGTGCATTCGGTAATAGCTGAAGGAAACTATGCATTAGCTTGTGTATAAAAACAAAAAGATACTCAACGTTCCAGTCGAAATTTATATAGTTCTTACATTTTTAATCTGTGAATTTTAACAGCAGGCTTTCGATTTCGCTTAAAACACTTAAAATCGGCAAATGAAACTTTGCGTTTGCGTTAATTACAGCCTGAGTCTGTTTAAGCCCAATTTGCTATAGGCTAATTTAAGAAAGGGAATTGTGCTTAAATCCATTTATTTCAGGCGTTTTCCACGATATTCCTGTGGGACCATTTCTGAGCTGCGGTAAGTCGGTAAGACTACAGCTTTATAAATATTTAATCTGCAGGTTTCGTTTCGGTTTTTCTAATTAAGGGTAAAATATTGCCCTTGATGAGATACCACTTCGTATCGAGTCACTTTCATGACATTTGTTTTCTGGCAAGTAAGAATGACGCAGAGTGTAATTTTAAAAATTCAAAATGTGTCTGTTAATGAGAAAATACATCTTTGCGTTGTCTAATTACAACAACAACAACAATAATAATACAACCGAGTCAATCACCTAGATAAACGTGATGGGAATAATTACAGTATGTTATTTTATTAAAACTTAAGTACACGAAATACAGAAAATATGTAGCGATGTGAGTTGTCATTTGCAATATGCTATAACGCGATCTTTCAGGTAAATGTCTAAAAACGTATTTGGGCTTATCGATTGTCACGTTATGCCTGACCTCTGAAATCTCGGATTTTGTGCTGCGTTCGGCAATTTAATCACATTGACGGCAAAACTCGGCACATGGTAACGCTGAAATCAACGAGCCGCTATGTACGTAGACTTCAGCCAGTTAGATGTCATTAAATATGTTTGTAGTGGTAAATCCTATCCGCATTTATGTCCAAACAATTTCGAGTATCACTGTACAAGCGGCACTGATATACTGTAGACCTCGGTGTTGAGCCTGTCAACACAGATTTACTGTATTAAAATACACGATGACAACAGAAAACGGGACCTTATTCGGTTCCATTAGATATTCCATTGTGACACATGATGATGGCACGAAAATACTTCGGTTTTTAACGGTTTGCGAAAATGCAGTTTGCCAAAGTCCACATGGCAACTGCATGATGCAAAGGCATAACAGAAACGTTTTTCAAAGGGACATAACCCCGACCACAATTTTCACAATCAACGCCTAACAGTCCACAATTGTCACTCATAATAAATGCTGATAGTTTATTTACCAGAAACATCTTTCTCCCTAATATACTGCTATTTTTTGCAATCGCTTGCCTGTCATAACATGTATTATATTCTCATCTTCCGTTTTCGTATCGGTGAGAACGTTTGTGAATAAATCATTTCCGGTAGCCTATAATTTAATACAATGTTTGGTATATAATATATAAACTAGTCCTCCTTACTGTGGCATTAAACATTGGAATTGCGCTCCGGTACAAACGTACACTTTGGCAGACTCATTTACACTTTTCCTGCCGCACAGATCTGAAATTTTTTGCGGCGAATTTAAAAAATGACGCAGGCAGTGACTCTGTCCAATGGGCAGCGAGAGGCGTGGAAGATATTAAAATGTTTTTGCCTTTTAAGGATTTTTCCCCGCCTTTGCCAAGTCCATGCTTGTCCCTCCCGAGAGCCAAGAGCCTCCGAACCCGAGAGAAGGTGCGCTCCGCTGGGACAGAGGAGACATAAAGAGACGGGGAGGGAGGGAATGAGATTTCTTGCTACCCAATCCCCCTTTTCCCCAGGGATAGCAAGCCTTCCCTGGTCCATCCCTGCCTCTTGTTTGGTAATCATTTCATTTTACTCCTTTTTGAAGCAGTCGCCTGTTTTATCCCACTTTTCATTTCACAATCCCGTGCGCGTATGTTCGCCTTCTTCTTCTGAGCAAGTTCGCCTTCTCTTCTCTTTTTCCCTTCAACGAAAAGGTCTTCAAGATCCCGGCTGATGAACGTCCGTTGAGATGCTTTACGGCTCTAACACTTGCCTTTTCTCCCCCCTCATTTAACTTGAGAACGGTTAATCTTGAGTGCACTGAACTTGGTTTGGGATCTAAAATAAAGACGAAAACCCAGTGGGATACAGAGCTCGTCTTTGGATAAGGACCTCGCTTGCTTTCCCTTGTTGCACTTCGGGGAAGATTTTTCCCCCTTTCAGCTGGTTTTGTTAATCCAGGTGGCCTTGTTTTGAGATTGAAGGAGGATTATTTAGTTTGAATTGGTGTTAAGGAAGAGATTCCCGAAGGCTCTTTTCATGTTCTCCATCCAGGACAGCCTCCCGCGGGGAGCCCTGACCATGAAAGAAGAGCCCCTTACCAGCGGCATGACGCCGGTCCGATCGTGGATGCAGAGTGCGGGGATACTGGATGCGAATACGGCGGCACAGAGGTAAACGCAGCCGGGCTGCGCACGGTGGGGCCGCGGAAGAAACAATACAAAGTGTACTGCACAAATACACGGCGATGCCTCCGTGCGTGGTTACGTATGACATTTGGTAGAGGGAGTGTTAATCCCCGTTACGCATATTATCATATCGCGTTTTTAAACGGGGGTCAAATGAGAGGTAAATCCTGAATTAAGATGTGCTAAAGTGAGCAGGCGAAGAATTTTGTCACCCCGGTAAAAAAGGACGTTTGCGATCGGCGATTTTTTGCAAATAGATCAGAAAAGTGAGAAATTTGCACGCCAATATATGCGCGTCTGTTCACGCGTCTTTATCCGCGGCCGTCGCGTCCTCTCCAAACGCACGAACCGCAGATGTGATCGATAGGTAGCACTCGGTAGAATGCGGAGTTGCTTCGGTTGACAGGCTTCGGAAATGCCTTGCAGACCGGTTCCGTCGTGCTTTCTTGACCCAAGAGCGGGCATGCCTATGGATAGCGCCGCGGTTAGTCTCCAAAACCGGGTCCGACGCGTGTTCTCGGAGCTCACGGGCGGGAGGCTTAGACACCAGGCGTGTTTAAGTTGGCAGCGCTCCGTTAAATGTCTGCGGTACCGAAAGCCAAAATCACCGCCACTTCCCAAGAACTAAAGTGATTCCAAACCGTTATCCTTTCCCACACGATCAAAAACAAAACAAACTGTAAAGCAAGCCTATTAAAATCCACATAGTAGAGAGAAGTTAACAACTGAGGAAATTGTTGCACCCATATTTCATAATCTGAGGTTATTTTTAAATCGCCAAATCTATTTACCCTATGTTTTTGGACCTACCATATATGTTATGTATACAGTATATACGGGTTGTAACGACAATAATGAATAAATACAGATAAATTATTTAAGATGAGCGTATTAAAGTCAGCCATTAAATTTTTTTATGTTTTACTGTATTTTAAATAAAAAAAAATAATAATACAAATAGAAAATACAGAAAACAAATGCTAGATAGCTTTTGTAAATTAAACAATATCTCCACCATCGTATA
>JAODKL010000017.1:444348-454495 GCA_026780765.1 Petrocephalus schoutedeni
GGTGAGGGGGAGGGGGGGGGGGGGGGGGGGGGGGTATGTGTGCATGTGTGCGAGTAACGACCTTCACGGATGGCACATGCAGCAGTGGTGGGGGGGGGGGGGGGTAGTAAAAAATACCGGCTAGTATTGTGCGGTTTCTCCCCACTCCTCCTTCAGGGGGTGTCCGGTTTCAGCTTCCAAACAGACCTCCAAATAGAAAAACCGTTACAACCGCAAGTCCTCATCAGGACCATATCGAATGATCACCTTTGGGGATGGACAGACGAGTAAATAAGGGTACCTACCGAAATCACCTCCCATGACTGCAAACACTGAGGCTCTCCTAGCTTAAATATAAACCAGGCTGTTTCAAGAGCTTCCCTGGGACCGGGCCTGACCCCTGTCGTTATGTGTTTGTCCCTGATCGCGAATTTCGATGTTCCCAAATGAAACCACTCTCGTCCCCGGCTTTTAATTTGGTACGTTCCGTGCAAGTGCAAAATTACTTTTATTTGAATAAAACCAAGGTGGAATTCATTTTATCTTTAGAGGGGCTCCTGGTGTCCGCAGGTGTGATTCGCGGCTGAGAGGTGCTCATTCCTCGAGCCGTATCAGGTGACGGGATCGACTCAGCGGTTTGCGTATATTTTTGGTTACAGTTGAATTTATTCCCAGGCCCTCTGTGTTTGTTCAGGTGATTTAACGTACAACATCATTGAGAGTGAGGCGAGCCCAGCTCGTTTATACTATACGTTTTAAATGAATTCATTAAAAGAATTTGAGCGATATAATACCCAAATTAAACACACTTCTTTATTATGAGCTTGCAGTATAGATTATGATATTAACTGAGCAGAGCTATATAAGGAAATTCAAGATTCAAGAATACATTGTCATATAGACGAGAAACTGGTACACTGGCCAATGAAAATCTTACTCTGCATGTCCTTTCGGCTACCAGTAAACAATAAGACAATAAACAGTACAGTTATGACAATAAATACATAATGTGCAATGTAAACATATAATCCATATATTATATGCATAATGCATACATGTTGTATATATAATGCATGCATATAACTCAGATATTACAAGTCTAGTGCTATGGATGAAACCTTCAAGCCAATTGGATGAGCTTTTTTAAAATCACAGTGAGCGTTTTAATGTTTTAACAGTGTTTATTGGACAATGCTGATCCAATCAGTAGGAGTGGACACCGGGGGAATCAGCTGTTTGGTTTGGGCAGGCAAGTGGACCATGGAGTGGATTAGCCTATGGCAGTGGTATTCAGAGAGGGGGGGGATAAGAGTGATGAAGAAAGGGCTACTTAACCGGGTTTAACATGATTCGGGTCATGATGGGTCGTGTTCTGCGGTTTATCAGAAATTATGCACTTTAGTTAAGCACTTCTGTACAATGCTGAGTAAATCTGTATTCCAGGCTGCCACGACAGTGAGCGCACATGGAAAGGGCATCAGCCCTCATAGGCACTTGAGAGCGATGTTATCACTTTTCAGAATGATCTTGGCAGTATGGAAACGCACTCCTGTTGCGCTTACTGGCGACAATGGTGATGGCGTCTGCTATTTGGGCTTTAGCTTTGCGGCGAGTAATGGACCGAGCGATGCTATTGGCTAATTGTCAGCCACCAATTGGTAGGAACCAAAGCTGCCTTTTCTGTAAGCCTCGGTCAAGAGGAGCCATTCAGGGCACCTGTAGGGGGGAACTGTTGGGGAGGTGTGATCTAAGGGGGCAGATGTTGTAGTTCTGAGTTCTGGGGTGATTCTAGGAGAAAAATCACCCAGGCACTGGAGGTGGGGGCTGTGCATAGGAGCACGGATTTTCTTACTGGGGAGAAACACTGGAGCCGTGGCCCTCAGCTCCTAGCGGAACGTGAACGGGATGCCAATGAAATTCCGGCTCGGATTTTTCTGGGAGGCTCATCGCTTTAAGCTCATGGGCACAGCGGCGATGCGGCCCCTGCAAGACACTGCTGGCATGACGATACCTGCCCCCCCCCCATTTCCGTGAGAGAAAAGATATCGATCCTCAGCGGTGATCCTGCTGTCAGCATACTGCTGGCTCCTAGGGTGTTCAAAGTGCAGGCTCGGGCTGGGGGTGTAATCCGCAACTGTAAACGTGCGGTAGGCCGAGGTGACTGAGCTCCGGTGTCTGGCTGGGTGTCTTCACACCCCCAGACCTCCCTGCCATGTCCCCCCTGCACACTGTGTGCCCTATTTGGGGGGGGGGGGTACGGGGGTGCGCTCAGTGAAAGCCTATCTCCTACCTCATCCCCAGGAAGCGATACGTGTAGCAACCTGGCGCCCCGGGTCCCTAATTACCCCCTCCCCGTAATCGCTCCCCCTCTCCTCAATCACACTGAGGCGTTTGCACAAATTAAGAATTCTGAGAAAGTTACCCCCCCCCGTCTTAATCAGGAGTGAGTGCGGTGTGGATAATTGCGCACAGACGGGCCCAAACCCTCCTGACGGGTGGATGGGCAACATTCTCCAACTGGCTACCCACAATCCCCCTGGCTGGAGCACAATGTTCTAGATGGTTCCGCATAGTTCTGGAGGGTTCCGGAGACCATCATTCTCGGTAATCCTGATGACTCGGTTGGGTCCAGATAGTTTGTGTTTGATAGCTTCCGTGCTGTTGGCCTGACGGCCTGGACGGTTCTGGACGGTTCTGGAATTCATTTTTGTTGGGTTTTTTTTTCTTTGCTCTGAGTTATGAGCACACTGCTGATAGCCGCTGTCTTTTCTGTCTTCACTCGTTTGACGGAAGAATCCGGGCCCGGTGCAGTTGGTCCCGGAGGAACCAATTGTGTGGCTTTTTTAAAATGCCCGGCTGTGTCTGTCCATCCCCGCCAATGAAAAGGAGATTCTCAGCAGCTCTATAAATGGCCAGGGCTCATTCCTCTCTGGCCCCTCCTGTATTCCTGATGGATCCCGGCGCGACGGCTTGCTCTAAAGCCCTGGCCCCATTCTGCAGCCCCGTACCCCCCCCTCGACACCAGCCCCCCCTCATTTCCTCGCCTTATTTTGTCAGTGGGGGCTTGAGGTGATATTCAGCGCCCTCTCCTTACTGGGGTCCTCTGGGTATAGCATTCACCCGCACACACTCACACACATACACACAGACACGTCTTAGTGAGGACCTTCCATTCATCTCTATGGGACAAACCCTAAACCCAGTCACGACACCCATAACCATAAGCGAACAAAATACGAGACTTTTGGCATTTTTTTTTATCGCCGTCGTAGATTTTAAAATTGAGTTTCCCCTTGTGGAGGCGAAAAAAATGGTCCCCACAACGTCCAGAATAACAGGTTTTTTGTTACATGGCGGGGACATTCGGTCCCCACAATGTTATATATAAATACTCCCCCCCCCCACACACACACACACTCACACACACGTTCATGAAATGTGTGGTTTGTGCCGTGGGCCCGACGAGCTCAGGCTAGTCGGGCCCGAGGTGGTGCAATGGGGGTCGGGGGGGAGGAGGGTGCAGACAAAGGAAGAGGAGCAGATTAAGAGAGTATTGATTTTGATATAAAAACCCTGCAATGCGATATGAGCGACGCCATGGAGTATCGGGGGTCCGGGGCCCGGTTACATCACCTGCGACAATTAGGTTAGACTCGCCCCCATCAGCGGCTGAACCCGGCAGTGGACACCCCGATCCGGGCCCAAAGTGCCTATTTGAGAGAGATAACGGGAGAAAAGGCCATAATGGTGCTTTTTAGTCCTTTATTGCGGGGTGTCGCCATAACCCCCCCGTCCCATATGGCTTTTACTGAAATGTAAAAACCGTCCTTCTCTTGCGCTCTTTCGACTCAAGATCACACACTACCGGGGTTGGGGGGTGGGGGGTTTCCGTCTTGGTCTATAGTTGAACCTTGAGAAAAACCCAGCAGTAAAATGCCTCCAGATCATCCGTGCTACAAACCAGATCACCAGGAGCATCTCGAGGAGGTCGGCGGGGACATTAATTTAAGGCGCCTTTAAGGACATGAGTGGAAAGCTGTTGATTTTACTTGGGGGTGATCCTCGTGGCAGAGCTACAAGTTGCTGGCTGTCAGACCCCCGGTGCTGGTGGACGTGAGCTCACAGACGTGGCGTTCCCAAGGCCTCCTTCTACTGCCCGTCGCGTCCTATTGCGGACTGGTGCAAATGCCACTCGGACTGTGTGCATCATCTATATTTGATGCTTCTGCTGTTGTCGGAGTGGAACAAGACCGTATAGCTTTGGCTGACCTCCCTCCGGAAGCACACACACACACACACACACGCACACGCACCAGCCATACGAGCACACTACCAGGGCTATCTGTCTCCTTGTCTACATTCCTCCCCCCGACACACACACACACACACACGCACACATGCAGGCAGACACACACTCACAACACAAATCAATACCAATTTATAATTCAGGATTGCTGGAGTTTGGTTTTTGGTGCAGACCGACTTCCAGCCTTCATAAATATTACAGTGATATTGACTGGGTCCGAATGAATTGGAGATTTTTTTTTGCGCCCTGTTCTTCCCCTTTCCTTGTTTCAGAGAGCTGGGCAATAACGTCTGCATTTATTTATTCCCTTTGAGTCTGAGATGAGAGGCCTAACTGGATACAAATTTGATCCCTGGAATGAAATAAACTAGATAATAGCTGACAGAGGAAGGGGATGGGGGACGATCGCGGAAAGCCAGCCAGCGTTTGTCTAAGTGGTACGATCCATCCGTGTGCCCCCCCCCCACCCCCAGGACTACTTCCGAGGTGGTGTGGTCCGCATGGAAGTCCGCGATAAGTGAAAGCACACTGCAGGGCCATGGGGGGGGTGGGGGTGGGGGTATTGGCGTTTCTGTAACGCCGCGTGCACGGCGGCCCCTGATTTAAGGCGGCGCCCAAAAAGATTCACGCGGGCATTGAGGGTATATGCTAGAGCTCAGGATAACATGAAATGTTTATTTAAAATCAGGACAAAGTGGTGTAGAGATCTTTGACTAGTTCTTCAGAAATAGCCCTTGGCTTTGTCCTGTCGGGTCGGGTGGGGTTGGAAGTCTGGCAAGGCTGCTCAGTCTAACATGCACCAGGGATCTCTTAATCCCACGTATAGACGCTCCATGAACACACATGACACATGCGTGCCTGTGCACCCTCCCAGAAACATGCATACACGAGACACACATATATAAGATATACACAAGTAGCTGAGACACATACCTCACGCATAGACGCTTCAATGGAACGCGATCCACCCCCACATAACACGACAGACTGCCCTCTTCAGCATCCCACGAGGAAGCCGGTCATTGTAGGAAAATCAATCATAGCATGAACCTCTGTCAAATGCAAAGAAAGGGCCTGATATCGGCTGGCAGGGTGCCAGCAACATGGCAGGCGCCTCAGAGGCTGACACCTTTAGCCAGGGCCTGTCTAACACGTTCGTTATACTGCTGTCCACCAGGGGCAGACTGATGCAAGACTGACTAAACGCTGACCAGCTGGCCCTTGTGAGCCGTACGTCTGCGCGAGCGAGGCCGGAAGCCAGTCGGACAGCCAGTCACAGGTGGAATCGGTCTGGCGTGGGCCGAGTCCTACCGGACTCGAACCCGGGATTCTGCCTTCCTTGGCCATGACGGGAAGGATCCAGGTGTTTTGTCGCATGGCGGAGTCTCTGTGACACCCGCAGGTGTGGGCACGCGCTCAGAGCGATGCGGGGAGTGGTGGATTACACTGATGAGGTCACAGGAAAGGGCAGCGCTAAGGACAGGGAGGGTTTGGGGGCGGGGCTGGGGCAGTGATGGATTCCCCTTTGCAGTCGATACAGACTTCATCACCAACCCCAGTCTTAATCCTCTCCATCAGGGACCAGGATGTTGAACTAATTGGACCGTAGATTCAAGCAGAGGAGAGACAGCCCAAGTGCAGATGCAAATTCTCCAGCCTTAATTTATGTGTAATAATCAACACAACTGGGACCATGAAGCTACTCTATATTATTTCCGGGGGTTTGATCTGTCTTATCTTAAGGGGATCGCAGGCATTATTTCACCTAATTTTAATATAACTTGTGGGCCGTATGTCATCAAGTAAACTCGCTGCCCCTCTAATATATGGATTATGGCTTTCTTTGTCTCACCATTCATCAGGCCGGATTTTTTCCTGCTTTTCCATTGTATAAAGACAAGCAGGTTTTCCCTGTTTAAGGTGGACTGAGAGGGGAGAGACTCGGGGGCTCAGACCCCAAACGTAGCCTGTCTCTCTTCTCACATTCTGAAAAAAAATGAGGCTATTGATTTTCTGGACCACAGACAATTTTATTATTTTTTTCCCCCCTCCTAGCACAGGAGAAGTGATATTTTCATCTTTTGACATGTCTAATGACACAGTTGACCGCAATGAGAGCCAGTCTGGTTCACCCCCCCTCGACCCACCCCGAGCATCTGCCCTGGAATGCATACCTCATGGCACTAGCTAGGCGACGGTCACCGTGGCGATATTCTCACGGCGGAGGGGAATAAGGAAAAAACTCATTAGTCCTCGTATTTTGCCATTTCCGCTGTAGAAATGAACGGCAAAAGTAAATGAGGAATTTCTCAATTTACAGAAAGATCAATGGCGAAAGGAGTTAATTTGCGTAAAAGTGGCCTGTGAGTGTATGTGATGCTTGAGGTAACTGGCACCGTATGGCTTGGCACGGCACAGCGAAATGTTTGCCGGTATTTGGAAAGATTCTGTAAGATGCGGTTGGGGAGTGACTGACCATGTGGCTCAGGGCGGGGAGTACGGGGGGCCGGGGGGAGGGGGGGGTGGGAGTTCTGGTGCGACTCACCAGTCTTTAACGGCAGTAAAACCCTCTTAGCGGGTAGCGCCATCTGGTCGGCTCCCCCTCGCGGGGGGCGTTAACGTGCCCGAATCTCGGGGTCGCGATGCTTTACTGCCCAAGTCTGCTGTCGGCAGATGGCAGCGCCGGAGTGGCGAGGGGGAGCCAAGGTCGGAGCGAGCGATGCGGCGCGGGGGTCGGCTAAACGGCGCAGGGAGGCCGGCGTGGCGGGGGCTCCGGGTTGGGCCGCCTCGCCGCTACGGCGCCCGCGTCTCCTCGCTCCAGGCTGCCAGCCGCTAGCTAAAGGCGCGTTAGCTGGGCCACTAACGCTAACCACCCGCGCGCTGCTAACGTTAACCACCCGTGTACCGCTTCTTCAGGGTGTGCCCCGGCGTTATTATGGTGTACCAGTGCCGAACGGCGGGCGCGTAGCCGACTCTCGGCTGTCGCCCTGTCGCGGCTGGTTTTCCATGGGGGTGGGGAGACAGGGGGGCCCTGCAGTCGTGGTGGGAATTCTTCGGTTGCTACGCTACGCTAGCACCCCGCCGGCACTGGGGCCCTTGTGTCAGACGGGCTTCGGGAAGGGATGGCAGCTGGCGCTGTGGAAACCCGGGCCCGGCTGGAGGGAACGGGAGCCGGCTTCCCTACGCA
Organism: Petrocephalus schoutedeni; assembly: GCA_026780765.1. Lineage (NCBI taxonomy): Eukaryota > Metazoa > Chordata > Actinopteri > Osteoglossiformes > Mormyridae > Petrocephalus > Petrocephalus schoutedeni. Next base: position 451,821 of record JAODKL010000017.1, read on the forward strand.
GGGAGGCTGCTGCCATCGAGAGCTGGGAAATTAACGGCTGATGAAACACCCTGGAAAAAAAATTAAGGGTTTTTTCTAAACTTTCTTCTGTGATGTACCACCCCTCCCCCCCCACCCCCAGACCCTCTTTTTGTACCTCCTCCATCTCCATCCATACCTCCCCAAACAAGCCTGAGTTCCCAAGACCCCCCTGATGCCTCCAGCAAAAAAAACGAGATTAGAAATTAATTTTTTTTTCTTTTTTGGTGGGTGGAGGGAGGCGTTCATTAAATTTGCTTTTTTTGGCCCAGTTCCCTGAGCAGTACCCCAGAAGGCCACTAGGGCGGCGCTCATGTTGGCACTGTCAGAAAAAGCTAGGGAGTGGGCAGAGAAGCCTGGGGATGGTGATGGGGGTGAGGGGGGGTGGATGAAACCTCCTGGGCAAGAAAAAACATCCCAGCAGAGACTGCTGCAGTGCTCAGGTGAAGGGGGGACCTGCAGAGATTTCGAGGTCACTGGGATCTCAGGGAGGGCGGGGCATTTGTGACACTCTCTCACCTTCGCATCTCTCACACATGGCTGTCGCTGGTACTTGCAAAAAAAAAGGGGGGGGGGAGCATAACATGTTCAGCAGCTTTGGCGTGTGGAATGCTCTGAATTCTGCTGAGAAATTAAAGGGTACGTAGCGCCTCGCTCCCACTGGATGCCCGTCTTCACCTCAGATGTGCCGCGGGGGCCAGGAGGCCGTCAGGGACGCAGGGCCACTCCCCGCCCACTGCCTGCCTTCTTTTCCCGCTATTTTTCATTCCGCTTTGGGGCACTCTCGTGTGCCGGCGGCCCAGAGGACGGCCAGGCTGAGGTGGCAGGGGATGTGTTCTCCTTATAGCATTACGGAGACTAACTTTTAACCATGCGTGATTTTTGACGGCGATAGCTCATGGTGTTGCCTCATTACTCCTGCTATAGCTGAGATTTGTTTAAGAGTGGTAAGCTCATCCAGGTTTTTTGCCCCGTCCTCCCTTGGCCCCTCGTAGGCGATCTGGAGCCTTCCGACCCCCTGGGAATTGTGGGAAGGATTCCTGCGCAGGGGCCGCGTTTTATTCAAGGTTGCTACGGCGACCCACCGCGGGGTGGGCTCACACCTCTGCTGTCACATCCAGCTGGATTTCCGCCATCTGTTTTGCTCCTGAAATCAGGGCCGCGCTGGGGAGTGGGGGTCATCGACGGCCCCGTACACATCCCTCCCTCTCTCGGGCTCTTGTGGCACAGCAGGGAATGGAGGCTGCTCAGCCAATCACGCTCTGTCCCCGCCCTTTCCATCAAAGCTGATTGGCAGTCGTGCCTATTGACAGTGCCGCAGTCTATCTTTATTGCAGAGGGCGCAGCAAGGCCCAGCACTGTCTTTTCATTGTTCAGTGCTGTAAGTACAGGTTGGATTAAATGATGGTTTAGAATATTTTCTTTCCTATCATTTATGATATACATATGTAAGAATATTCCAATTCTTTTTTTTCTAAATTTTTTTTATTCCAAGTTCATAGTTCATAAATGTCTGGTTAGTACTTTGAGTACCTAGACGTACGCAGACAGTACAGCAGTACACTGTTCCACCCGATAGTTGTTATTTTAGGCGACTCTCGTTGACACGTTGCGTTGTTTTGGAGCATTCCTCGCCTTTGTTTCTCAGATGGAGGCTCAGGTAAATTGAGTTTTCAAGGTGAACATCCCATTACTGAAGAAGGTTGACAGATTAATTCGTCGGGCGCCTTGCTGCAGTGTGGGTAGAGATAGGGACCAGGCTGTCAATTTGAGAAATGAGGTCTGGCTCCTGGAGCCAGATGGGAGAGAAATTGAACAGCACATTAGCTAATTACTTATGCAAATCAACCTGGTCCCACACCTTAACTTAAGCACTGTGGATGATAGTTGGGAGGGAGTGGTTTTGGATAATACCCAACGCCTCTCGCACCTCCACCCACATGGGGAAAAACTCACAATAAGCAAGATCCGCACAAGACCTGCGCAGCCATATTTACAAGCCCATAATTCAATATTATGTAAAATCTTTTGTTCTGAACAGTCACAAGCTTTGCTCTCAGTCTTGATAGGACTCTAGAGATCTAGGGGCTACCAAACATTGGATGGCCCTAGAGTTTATGGACTACTGAGATTTAGGGGCTACCAAAGATTGAATGATCCTGTAGTTCATGGAGATCTGGAAGATTCTATGTTGCCATAGTTATTCACCAGCTGTGGTGAAGTCAGCACAGGAAGACCCGCGAGTCCACATTCAGAAACAGAAAGTGTAGCATAACTAGGTCTCACCTTTCCAGCTGCCAGTCAATCGCCTTTCCCCTCCGGCAAAGACGTCTCTCTGACAAATAATCAGTGGAAGACTTTGCCATGCAGAATCCATGCCTCCGACTTGGTAGCATGCAGGGAAGGTCTGCCTGTGCAGTTTGGGGACTTACAGGAGGCTTAAGCGGCTCTATGTGGGCTCCCCGCTAATCACAGGCTGCTAATCCCGCCTGTCAAAACATCCTGCCGCACAAATCAAAGATCCGTCGGAGTCCGTCTAATTAACTAATCTGCCCCAGATCCAAGCTGCGGAAAAAAAGGGGGTGGTGAAATGAAGGCCATGTTTGGTGTGGCACGCCGATCGCGGGGTGCCGGCGGACACCTTGAGGGGAGGGGGG
>JAODKL010000017.1:454595-475727 GCA_026780765.1 Petrocephalus schoutedeni
GGGGGGGGGGGGTGAGGCGGAACCCCAGTTAGAAGTAGACGTGTGCAGAAGTGAGTCATGCGTTTGTTTGCTTTCGAATCAGCCTCTTCTCTATCGTAACTCGCCCTGGCAACGCACAAAAGATTACCATGGGGGGGCAGTATGTGCCCGTGCTCGGAAGGTTGCCGGTTCAAATCCCAGGGTCGGCAAGGTGATATCACCCTAGTGCAAGGCCATTCACCTCTAATTACTCCATAAAGTGTAAATGTCGGCAAGTATATTATAACTGGCCCTGTGATGGGTTGGCACTCCATCCTGGGTTATTCTCTGCCTGGTATCCATAGCAGCTTCTGGGATAGGCTCCAGACCCCCGCGACCCTGTATAGGAAATGGATGGATGGACATCTTGACTGTCTTGGGGTGAAAGGGTCTTTAAAGACACGCAAATCAAGAGTCTTTCTTAAGTACAAGAAAGATCTTATGGCAAAGTTGAAGATGTGCAACATGGTTTTAGGACCCCTGTCTACTGTCGGTTGTATGTTACCAGGTCTTTGTCCCATTTAATGTGGAAGCCTGGTGTTTCTCAATATTTGCCGCAGAACTTCTGGTCCCCTGTAGATTGGGATTTGGTGGGGGTAGCCTTGGGTCAGCAGAGCAAGACCCAAACCAAGAAGGATTATCAAGTCCACTCTCCTCGTCCGAGATCATCTTCAGTCTGTCATGTACATTGTGTGTACATGTATCTGACCAACCAGTGAAACTGGCAAATGTCTTCCCAGTTCGAAACCACTTTGCACCTAATAATCATATATCATAAAACCAGCTGAAGTTATTTTTATTTTCTACCAAGTAGGTGTGTAATTTTTAATTAGCTTTTTAATTACTCGCACATCCCCGCTCCACCGTTAACGTTCGAGAACTGCACTCACACAAGAGCGTGATCTTTAGACATGCCCGGGAACGTGGAGGAGATCCGGGGAATTCTGTTTAAATTGAACAGAAAGCTGCATTCGATTCACATTTTCGCTCTCGACCGAATGCCAGAAGGATAAATCGCATAATAAACCGAGGAACAATAAACAGAGAAAGAGAGACGTTTGGTCTCACATGCATTTGATTGTAAAATGTACTCCATATAACAATTTAAATCATGTCAGGGTAATCTGTACACACGGACACATGGTCCCTATTATATCCTGTTAGCGCTCCGCTATTGCCATTGTCGTTTGGAAATGCCTCAGCTTTTCCCAGGAAGAGAGCTGAAGGCCTCTTACCCTGTGCTGGGATAATGGGCCTGCTGCACGGACCAGCGGCTCGCCTCCTTTTCCAGGCTCCACATCGCCATACGGAAGGGGTAGCGGGTGACATTTACATAGCGGGTGCTTTTAGTGACATTTTCGCATGTTTAGGAATATGCAAGTACTGTGATGAGTCTTAACATGTGGTCAGGTGCGGAGAGTCAACACGGATCTGATTCCTAATCCTTCCCCGGGACTGTGACGCCGCCCGCTTTCCCTTACAGGGGGAGGGCGCAGGGCCTCCCTTAGCTTTCACAGCAGGTGTGCCATTGCAAGCCCCCCCACCCCAATCCCTACGTTCTCAGGCGACCCTGAGAGATGCCCCAGGAGCCGTCTTTGGATGAGCGCCGGTGCCGCAAAAGCCGGCCCGGTGTGTGTGGCAAAGGGGCACAGAGCCGTCATTTATAACGTGCACAGAGGGGGCGCTGTGCGTGGCCCCCGCTTAATAGATCGCTTATGTTTCATTGACCCGTGGGGTGTCAAGAATCGGTCCATCAGTGCATCATTGTGCTGCATAATTAGTGCCAGTCTGGTACCGCAAGCAAACAGAACTGGAAGAGGTGCGACGGTATGCCCCTGTCGAGGGAGGAACACAATCTGCAACACATATACAAACTCATCATCATCATCATTATTATTATTATCATTATTGTTATTATTCAGTCATTCCCTTGATTATTTAATAGCTAGATGAAGTCTGAATGGGGCGGCCCCCCATCCTGGGTTATTCCCTGCCTGGTGCCTGTAGCTTCCAGGATAGGCTCACGGGGCCCCATGATCCTTTATAGGACAAGTGAGTATGGAAAATAGATTGATGGATGGATGAAGTATGAAAGTGCATAGTAATATTACGCTATTTCAAAAGTGTTACCCATATTACAGCGCTTCACCTGATCGGCAGAATAGCCTCATTTACCAAATAAGTAGCAATGAATTAATAACACCATCTTTAAAAGATACTTTGAAAAAAAAATCTGAGAGTATTTCCAAAATCGACTTTAATTAAAAGTTAGGATCGGAATGGTTCTGTCGGGACGTAATTGGTGGCGTTGGCACCTTCTTTAGCCGAGCAGGGTACCGCTAGTTGCCTGGCTGGCCCACAGGCGTGTCTTTGAAGGGGAAGAATCCACACTGCTGAGAGAAGTTTTTTGGCTGGAGGCTGCCTGGTGGCCCCACAACAGAGACGGCAAAGAAGGCCTGGGCACTTCATGCCGTCCTCTCCCCGCATCCGGACACCCCTCTCCTTCATCTCCGCTTTTGGCAGATCACATCCAGTTTCTTCTCCCGCTCTCCTCACCCGGCATCCACGCTAGCGTCGTCCGCCGGGCCCCTGCTGTTGAAGTTTTGTTTCTTTCTGAAACTTCCCCCCAACATGTTTTTTCATACCCAATTCCCTCATTGTACACAATGCAGTTTTAAAAATGAGGGACGGCATTACCCGCAAACTTCACTTATATGGTTGCAGTGTTTATGTGGACCCAGAAGGGTGTTGGCTTAAGTCCCGAGGTTGGGTACAGTGAAATATTGAGTATTATGAATGTGTAAAGTCATAAGCAGCTCTGGAAGCATCGTTTAAGAGGTGACTTAGTTTTGGTTTAAAAAGGAGTACTGAAATGACTCGCCATTTGCAGAAATACAGGTACACTGGAATACTTCATTTTGCGTGGGGTCAGCCATATATCCTGAAGCATTTCAGGGGATTAAAGGCCTTGCTTAAGGGCCCATAAGACAAGTGGCTGTTCTGCCGAGGCCAGGGCTTGAGCTGGCGACCTTCTGATCACAGGCACAGATGCCTAACCCACTGAGTCACATCATAGCACTTGCTGGTGTAATGACTGGGGAGGGTAGCAAGCAATGTGGAAGGTGGATCTGTGCGCCATGGCTCAGAAGGTGGGACCTGGGGGCACAGAGCCCCACATCTCTGCTCCTCCTGCACCCTCTTGCCCCCCGGCCGCCTTCAGCTTCCCTCACAGGCGTGTCGTATTTACTGCAAACAGCGGTTAGCGCCTGCCGCGGCAGGGAGGTGGCATGGGGGCGACAGCACCGGGGGTGCGAGGGTGACACCTCTGGTGACACGGAGGCCTGCGCCTGCTGGAATGGAGGGGGGAGGGGGTGGCAAGCAGGGGCACAGTTGGAGCAGCCAGATGCGCTCGTTATGCCAACTCCAGCGCAACTAATGCGCAGCCGGGGCTGAAAAATGTTGCCCCCCTCCCTTGCAAGATCCCTCGCATTTAATTCAGCTCGCTAGCAATCGCATTTATTTAAGGAGACTTCCCTTGCAGTTTGACAGATTTGTTCACATAATTATAGTACTTAAGAAATTAGGCTCAAGCTACAGGGCACAACACCCTCCCCCCCACCCCCTGCCTTAGTTAGTTATTGGTGGCTCTGTTTTGTTCCTCTAGCACGCCGTTACAGCCACTGCGAGCCCTCGCGTGTAAGACGGATTGTTCCAGAAAATGGAACGAAGTGCATAATCTGTACTTGGACCGAGGAAGAGGAGGGAAAAAAGCACAGCAGATGTAAGGAGGGGTCACCATGGACACAGATTTCAATCCAAATCACCCCGTTGAGCAATCGCATTACTCTTCCCCTGGACATTTCTGGCATCCAGCTTCGAGTTTAGTTCATTTCTTGGAATCCCGTTCCAGATCGATATAACGTCCGTGTTTTATTTCTTTTTTTCAAATTATTTCTTCAATTTTTTTTTTTCAAACCTGGATGCAGAGACCGATCATGTGAGAATGTTAAAAGTATCCGGGGGGGGGGGCTCGATCCTTGCGTCGTTTTTGCTGGAGATCACGTCCCGCTCTCTACTATCTGGAATGACGTTTGGCACGCATGTCAGTCCTGCTGTTGTTTCAACACAAAGGAATTCCGCATGCTGGACCAGGGCTTTCCAAATAACCAACAGCAATGGCAGAGAGCACGGGATGTCTCAGTGAGTCCTATTGTGCACAAACAACAGCAGGTTTTTACCGACCGAGACCATGTACTGTAACACTGATCCATCACGGGTCATACACAGGAAAATCGTGCTCGCCACTACTCAGCTGTAATGAGTGTTCAAGACTTAGAACAAGTCACATGTAAATAAGGGAGCAATGTTTACGTGGTGCAGACATGGAGTTACTGTCACCATGAAACCTTCCAGAAGCTGCACACTAGTGAAAGGTGCCTAGTGGTCAAAAGTAGCTTGGCCTCTGGTCCTGGAAGGGACAGGTTCCCTCAATAGGGATGCTGGCCCGGGAGATTCAGGTAATGGTCCTGGATTTATTCACCCAGAACGTGGTCGCCTGGGCCGTGCGCCGCTAGCCGTAAGTTGGTGACGGCCGGATGCGCTGGCTTCCTGCAGCTCCGCAATCGTCCGCCAATAGCAGTGTGAGAGATCGCTGTCCAAACTCTTGGCAACTGTGGTAACAATTACCTCATGCTAATATTTGCAGGGAAGATACAAAATAAAATAACAGGGCAGAGTCACACATGTGAATTGTTATTGTAGGTGCAGGCCGAATGGCATTTGTACGAATTGCAAGAGGCCGGCCCGTATACATCTTGATTCAGTTAACAATCCAGCAGGATGAACGTCCCATGGGATTAAAAAAAAGGCTTAACAACTAGCTAAAAGTGTTTATAGGTGTGTGGGTCTTTTCCAGCATTCAAAAAAAATGATAGCATTAAGAAGAAAAGAATACCCAATAAAAATGCAAGCATATGTTTAACAGTATAGCTTTTAATTTTTTTATTTTTCCTGACATGTTTCTGTTTTAAATCATGGATTTTTTTCCCCTACAAGAGTTAAGTTACAGTTCTGTTTTATTTTTTTGAAAATCTATGAGAAAACATCTAATTAGGCCTTAGGCTGCCCAGAACTCAGCAGCTATTGATTTGAATGAGTCTGGAGGCTGCTGTTGTTTCTGTGCTTATAGCACAGGAAAGTAAGGGTTGTGTGCCACAGGAGTCACAGTGTCTATCCTTGAGACAGCAGACCTTTGAACCCTCTTTCTTTCAGTTCATATCAGCATATTCGCGTTTACATCTCGCTCGGGTTATTCTGTATCCCATAAATATATTCAAGGGCACTAAGAAAGACTGCAGGGGAACCGGGGAAGGTGTGCTTCTGTGTGAGGAACACGATACCCGTCTTAATTTCAGGAACAAAACAGAAGACACAACTGAAACAAACAGACGAAAAACCCGTTGAGATTTCGATGCGCTAGGGACTCCTGCCTTGCGCCCCCACCCCCCACCCCATTTAGAAAAGACAAGATGAAAGAGAAAAAGCCAGTATGTAGATTTATTGTGCATTTCCTTTATTAGGCTTGATCTGTCCTCTTTGCATCTCGATAATACAGAAACACAATCTCTCAAGTTCAAACACCATACAGTGATTTGTAAGAATTAAGTTCCCATTAAACAACAAGCTCTGATTTTCACTTCTGAGCAGCCGGGTGCTATTAAACAATCCCCTTCAGGACTAGAAACCGTTTTTCTGGCAGAATGGTAGATAGGGTTGCTGCAGCAGTTAAACACAGCTAGACATTTACAAACTAATCTCGATTTTTCTTTTTAAACCCACCAAAAACACAAGCTTAGTGCTGGGATTGTGTCATTTACTGGGTTTGCCGCAGTGACTCATTCTGCAGGCGTGTTTAATGGGCCCATTTGGATCTATCTGGATGTTTCTATCACACAGCCTCTGCATCTTACAGTCACAGTGAGAAAAGACCATGATCAGAGTGGCTTAAAGCTTCGGAAAAATGGGACTGAATTTATGAAATGTACATCGTGTTTGATTGTAAATGCCAGCCTACTTTACTGGACTGGATTCTGGTAGCAGATTGTTGTAATGGAAGGGAAGTGTGATGTCTTTGGGATGTGGGAGAAAAGTGCTTTTAGAAAAAGGGAGGAGCAGGAAGACAGCATCATGTGCTGAACGACTCCAGTGTTTCCCAATACAGTCCACGTTTTTGCTCCCTACTGAACGGACCTACTGGGGGCTGGGGGGGAGCAGAAATGTGAACTGTTTTGCAGGGAGCTGAAAGGGAGCAGAAATGTGAACTGTCTGGCAGGGAGCAGAAATGTGAACTATTTGCGAGTCCCCAACGGTTGGATTGGAAAATACTGTCATAGACCATGAGAAATTAATGGATCCACTGCACAGAACAGCTTGATTAATTTTGGGCTGTTTGTCTTACACCTTACACATGCAGCTTTCTTGAAATACGCCTTTTCCTCTTGGACAATTGACGTTCAGGTCACATGATAGATGGGTAGGTCCCACCCCCGTGTGGTTCACCTGTACCCCCTGGGGTTTTCTAGTGGGGATGGGGGGTGGCTTGTGAGATCCATAGCTTTAAGGGAGAGTCAGCTGAGCTGCAGGGAGAGAAAGAGGCAGACAGGAAGTGGCGAGAAAGGAGTCGCCAGAGACTTCCTGTCTCCCTCCCTACACCCACCACCCCCCCATCAGCTCTCCTCCCTCCTGAGGTTGTTTATGAACGCTGGTATCGCAGGTGGCAATCAAAGGCAGGGCCAGGGAAGCGGGCGTAAAACAAAGATTGACACCGACCATACAGTACTTGACAAGCCGCCTGGTTGTGTTTGTTCAGCGAAATTAAACACTTTGGACTTTTTTCACCTGCTCCGGCAGCAGCCGTGCATATGGCCCGTGAGTTAAAAATAAAGACAATGCGCATATATTACCATACATAATGCACAACGACCCCCATTTAATATGCAAATTCCCTGAAATATTACTGAACACCTTCTGTTAGGAGCGAATACATTTGAATTTGCAATTAGAATTATCCTGTATAATTAATGAAAAGCGTCAATTTTTGGCTGCTTAGTAATTTGATTAAACACGTTGATGGGGCACTTAGTGGGCTCGCAGTGCGGGATGCGGCACCGGGGCCCGGGGACGGACGGGGTCCACTTCTCACGCGCCCTCCTCGGCCGGGGGTATGGGCGGGTCTGGTGGCCCCGGCTCACAGGGGACCGGGGACCCCAATTAGCGGGATGGGACAGGGCCCAGCCATGTGTCCGTGACGGTGATAAACAAATGGCCTCCAGTGCATGACGGGGGGTGGGCGTGGGGTGGGGTACATGTTTGCTCTTGGGCCGAGTGTGCTTGCCTACGCTTTCCTGTGTTCTTCTGCCATCGTGCATTTCATCTCGGAGTGTCTGGTTGGTTTCTGAGGCGGGAATACCCTATCCCAGATCGGGGTGACCTAACGTAACCCAAACCCAAACACGATCAGCCTTATACATTACAGCAGCTTTGGCATTTAAAAATTCTCTTCAAAACATAAAAATATACAGATAAATGGGTCTGATCATATGACTGTCTTAAATGACAATTTATCTGTTTATTTCTGTTCCTTTCTCTGAATTTGTGATGGGCTGGCGCGCCGTCCTGGGTTATTCCCTGTCTTGTGTCCATATCTTCTGGCATAGATTCTGGACCCCCTGGACCCTGCATAGGACATAGAGAATGGATGGGTGAATGTGTCTTTAAATATTTCTTTGAATAAATGTTGAATCAAAAAATGTTCAGAAACACTTTCCTGTGGAAAGACGTTCGATTACATTATGCAAACGAACATCAAGGGTGGGCTGTTTAATGAATTATTGAAATGGGGGGGGGGGTGTAAAGCAACAGACAGGGAAGCAAAAGCAAGCCTACCAGGGGGCGGGGTGGGGTGGGTTGGGGTGGGGGGTGCTTCCCACACTGGGAAATTCAGGTTCTGTCCAGGATTAAGGCATTAAGAGTGGCTTCCCACTGTGTCTGCCCTGTGATATTTACCCTCATGGAGGTGAAATGATTTCAGTGCCTCTCTGCGAGCCTTGCATGACCCCCCACCTCCGAGTCACTTTCCGCAAACAGTGAGAAGATGGGTCTTCTCTGCCTTTGAGGTCATCGGCTGTGTGTCATAGCTGTTTTTCAGAAAAGGTCACTGGTGAAAAATGTCTTCGAAGTTCCGAGGCCTCCCCTTGTTCCCACACAACGTACCCTGTTATCCTTTGTTCAGACATGTGCTGCCAAAACCACTAATAATACAGTGGCGCTGAGCAATGACCACGCAAAACACTACATTTTGATGTTAAAAATCTAAATAAAGCCTATCTACATACATAGATCGTGGGTTTTTTACTGTAACGGGTCTTTACTACTAGTGATGCCAAAACTGTCAGTGTTCACACAACACAAACCAGACGCCAGTGACTCTACTGAGATCAGGCTCCGACTGACACCAAGGAAGTTAACAAGATGAGGCTCTCACTGACACCAAGGAACATGGGTATGACTCATCTATATCTTTTTGCCCGATGGTCAGGCTGCTCATACTGATTGGCAGCGTGTTGGTACACCGTTGTATGGGACACAAACCAGTGGCCTGTCTCATGTTAGCCTTCACCAGAAAGTGCTGGAATCAAGCCAATCACAGATGAGAACGCAGCCTGCTCTCTGCGAATGAGATTTCTGTTTTACCAATTCCGTTTGATAGCTGACAGCCCACCTGTGTCCATTTCTTATGGTTATGCTTTGTTTCAATGCTGTAAACACCTTTTGTAGTAAATAAACAGCTGCTTTTTCAGTACAAAGTTAGATCCCTCCCCCTCCAGGTTTAGATGAAAGGCTAAATTATGGGCCCACCCTACTGCTGATACTGAGATAATTATTCTGTTGCATGGGAATCTGTCTGCATCTGTGTATGCGCGTGTGCGTGTGTCTGTGTGTGTGCGTGTCCATCCGTGTAACTGTGGAGGGTGTCTGTGCGGGTTTGAACGAGGCACCGATTCTGTTTGTGTCGGCAAGGCGGGTGCGATCTCGATAATGAGAGAGCATCTGGAAAGCTGAACTCCACTTAAGTGTGTGTGTGTTTTTGAGAATAAGCCTGTACACCACTCTGCTACTTATGGCGTGTGCGAATGCACTTCTGGCAGCAGGCGTATCTGTGTTACAGCGTGATATTCTGTGTTATATACCGTGTATATATAATATATAGAGAGAGAGTGTGACTGTTGCTAATAGCATGTGGCTAACATTTTGTATGTTACTGGCCATAACTATGTATGTTATATTACCAGCAAATAAGACACTACGTACAGCAGATTGTCTCACAGCTTCACTTACAAATCTGCATGGGACTGAGCTCTAAGTCGCTCCAATTCCAGTGTATATTTAAGATTGCTGTCTGTCAAAAAGTGGTTCCGCCTTTTAGACAGTTCCTCCAATCATCATGCATCAGCCCAGTGTCCTGGCCGGCCCACTGCTCCAATCATTCCCAGAGAAGCTGAGCTTCCCTGGAAGTGACGATTTTGCTGCTTTTATCCAAAAAGCGTCTAGCTTCTCTGCAGTGAAAAAAGCTATTCTGTGCCGTGCCATAGAAGTCCATTGAAGCCGCGTTTCAATAGGGTTTAATGCACTGTGCTGCCACAGAAATGTATGAGAAGAAATTCGCGCCAGACAATCTACGATAAATAGTTCATTCTGAACGAGCTTGTCGTGAAGTTGAACGCGTTTTAGCGCACTTTTACTAAAAGCAATATCAATACGATCAGTGCGTATCTGAACATTTATTTTCTGATATATTTGAGGAAGCGGAGCTTCCCTTGTAGTCTTAGAGCAAGCGCCACTGCTTTCGTGCTAATAGCATGTGGCTAACAGTATATATTTAACTGTATGGGTGTGTGTAGGTGACTGCTCCTTATAGCATGTGGCTAACAGCATGTATATTAGTGGATGGGTGTATGTGTGTGTGACTGTTGCTTATAACATTTAGCTAACAATATGTATATTACTGGATGGATGTGCATGTGACTTTGTTGCTAATAGCATCTGTATAGTATAGTGTATTACTGACCATGATTATGTGTCTGTTTGTGAGTGACTTTGTTGCTAATTGTGTGCGTGCGTGTGTGCGTGTGCAGTTAATGGTATGTGTGTCGCTGATCGGGTGTGTGTGTGTGTGTGTTGGAGCTGAATCCAGGGTGGGACTGGTGCACCTGCGCCGCCCCGTGCGGGGCCCTCTCCTCTACCTCCCGCGGCTTCCAGCCACCCAGGGATATCACCTGCCATTGTAACAGCCCCATATCAATTACACCTCTCTTCTCACCCACTTATGAATATTTATGATATTTGTAATAAAGTGCCTCTTCAAACAGCGGCTTTGTTTACAGAGTAGCAGAGTAGCAGCCTGGTAGCCCTCAGCGTGCTCGGTCTTCGCAGACCGTAGCGATGGCGGCCTTTTTGTCTACACGCCAACCCTCCCCCTCCCCCCCCCCCGCCTTGGGACTGAGTCAGATTCTTTCTGTACCAAAACGTCAGATCTTTAAATGTGAGAATATTGTGTCTTGTGACCTTTTCCATAGCTTTGAATGGTCATGGCGTGCAGAGATTGTGGCATGCAAAGATTTTCTTCTTGGCAAAACGAAGATGTCGCCGTTGGTTTGTTTTTCTTTGTTTGTTTGTTTGTTTGTTTTCCACGGAAGTTGCGCTCGGAATAGATGACAGTGCTCAGACAGAAGTAGATGCCAGCATGTATATGCAGACTGCTTGGGTTTACATACTCTGAATGAAATTATATTTTTAATTGGATTCCCTCGGACTCGCAGGTCACTCAACATCAGCTAAGCAACGAGATAAACCTTGAAAGTGATCCCTCTGTTCAACCAATGTTTGGGAAACTATTACGTAATGATTTTGTTTCTGTAACTAGATTTGTTCTAAAACTTCAAATTCTACTTTAAATCCATAGTGTTTCTGCCCTATAGGAGGTTTGAGCGACATCTTGGATTTGAGTTAAAATATCTCCCGTCACTTTCGATTATATTTTCTTTTCAACGTCCTGACAGGTGATCAGTGAGGCACTGATTAGTGTAGCTATTAAGCAATTTCTTCTTTGCTTGCTGAAAATCGTCTTGCTGGAATCAGTTTTCTTTTGGTGTATGTTTTCTGAAAATTCACCAGGCTTTTATAGCATGAGAAAAGCATATAATACTTGACTTTTAAAATTGGAGAAGAACTGGGAAAAAATTAGATTTTGGGGGGTGTTGGGGCTACTCGAAAACGTGTGAAATATTTTGTGTTAAGCTTTGGGGGTGGATGAGAGGATCTGAATTCACTCTCGCTAATTACCATGTGATGGAATAAATTACACCATACCGTGATGTGATTGGTGGGTTTGGCACTAAGCGATTTCCTGACTTTTGGCAGTCGATTTACCAACATAGACATTTAGCAGGACAGATCTTGTGACCTTGGCGGTTTGATCTGCCACTGTCCCCTGCGTTCCAAAGGGTGGCGGACTGTTTCAGAGAATGCCGGCAGGTCACCTCGCCCTCTACGCTTCCACCAAGAGGTCCCGTACTGAGGCAGGCTATTGGACTGCATGTGTCCCCCGTGGTTTTGCCGAGCACGGTCCGGGGCGGCCCCGCCAGATGCGAAGCCTTCTTGTGTAGCACAGCTTCCTCTGTAAACACACTCGATTATATGTCATTGTCACAGCGATAAATTGTGCTTGCATACATTTTTGAACATGCGGTCGTGCGTGGTGCTGCGGCCTCGCGTACTACTGTCTTCTAAAATCTCACTGAAACCCTCAGTTAGGAAGCACAAAAAAAATATGACAGAGGCATTTTTGACAAAAAATTATTATTATTATGGTATATTCCTTCCTCAGCCTAAGAACGGAAACAATAAGAGGTGGGAACAGTGATGTTGCTTGTGCCGCGGGCCACTGGCCCACGCCGTGTTGTTCGGTGTGGAGGTCCAGCGACCCGCCGGGGGGCGGCTTCTCCAGCTTGGAGCCGTCCCCGCCGGTGTGTGGAGGAGCTCAGCACCAGATGGCGTGGCGTGTTTGACCTCGCCCCCCCCAAGCGCTCTCCTGATGCAGCCGAAAACAGGTGCCCCGATCGGACACTGGCTCTGTCGTCCTCGCTGTGCTTTTTTTAAAGCTGAAAATGCCACCATAACAGTGGGCATGTTCAGCCAAACTCTCTTCATTCCGACCTTGCCGTTTATCGTCTGGCTTCGATTTTTTTTGTGTTGACTCTGAGTGAAGGCTGCTTTTTGTCCATTGTTTGTGCCGACGTTGTGATTAATTAAACCCACCATCTGATACGTTCCAACGCCGTCTGATTCGCCGGAACTTCAAAGCGGCATAAATTTCATTTATTCTGTAACTATTGCATCATTTGCCCACTCCTCTATAAACATATCCTTGGCTATATATCTACGTTTTTCTTTTAATTCCATCTCCCTCTGTCTTCCCCCCCGTGATATGCAAAGTAATTCTGACAGAAAAATGACTTGAAGCTAGGCACGCCCCCCCCCCCCAACACACCCATCACATGATCATGGTGCCTCACTCCAATTGGTCCACGGGCTCTCTCAAAGTGTCGTCATCTGAGCCTCACCAGCCAATGGGAAAGTCCAGAGTTTGAAAAGGTTAAAGTGGCATGTGTGATATTAACGTGGAATTGTGGCACGGCACCCCTAAAGCATTATTCAAATTGAGGAGTTATTTTTAATTTTGGTTCAATAAAGTGAAACGCTTACCCGTCTCTACCTAGATATTTAATTAAATACCTCCCATGCTATATTAGTTTTCTGACGCTTGCTAGCGTTTTGGAATTCTAATAGCCATATAGAGAAACATTTGTCTGACAGATAAAGTGAGGTATAAATCACAATTCCCCCCAAGTACTATTTAAAACAATAAAAAGCTCTGGTTGACTAGAAATGAAGGTTTTTTTTTTTTATTAGTTTTCTTTTAAAGAAACAGTGTCCATTTTCATAGCCCTTTCTTTTGGGTTTTCGGTGCTGGTCTGCTGTCCAGCTGTCTCTCTAAACCTTGTGCCTGTGGCCATATTAAAGTAACACCGCCCTAGAGATGTGCGGCCACTTGAATTCCGGAATTACGTCCCCGGTGTCATTTTAATACCGACCAGTAGGCTCCGCCCTGGTTAACGCTTCAGCGTCCTGTTATTTTCACACTGGGGGGTGTGAACAACAGAAGTAGAGCAACACTCTTCTGGCCGATATCCCTCCATGGAGCTGGGTACGGTAACGTGGGCCGGTTGGCCGCGGTAAACGCTCGGCAGGCCAAGCTAAGATAATCTGCCCATTAAATAGATACGGCGCGCTTTTATGTCTCTGGGTCCGGCTCGCGGTCCCCCGGGGCAACCGGTTTCTGCCAACGGCGCGGCCCACTGACACGGACCGGGGGGAGAAATGATTGTTATTGTACGGGGAAAATCTGAAGGCGGAGAGAGAACAGGCAGCGCCAGCAAAAAGGCGCTTCCGGCACCCCGGACCCTAAGCACAGTATCATTTATTAATGTGCTGCTCCTCTTTCCCTCTCGGCCCTGGTATCGGGTAGAGGGGCTTTTCATGGGCCGCGCGTCTCCCTCTCCTTCTCTCTGGTGATTAGCTCTCCCATCGATTCCGGGCTCGCTCGGGTTGCCATGACGTCAGTGCCGCCCTGGACCTGCAGCACAGCTCGGACGTGCCCTTCCAGCCTCCAGTCTCGAAAGAACGACACCTTGGAGAGAGCGAAGCGGAACGCGCGGTCGTTACCGAAGAATGTCGCTGCCGTTTTTTTTCTTTTTTTTTTTTTTCTTTTCCCTCTACGGTTTCTGTTTACGCTAAAAAATGAGCGCCAACTTCCTCTGGAAGTTTGTGCCAATTCAGTTAGCCAATGAGCTCATCTCTGTATCAAAAAGTCAGGCCCATAGCCAGAAATAAATTTCGTGGGGTGCCCGGCATAGGTTCCCCTTGGTATCTTTTGCTGACCAAACCGAGGCGGGGGGGTTCAAACCCGTAATTTTACTACCTGGCTATGTGCCTGGAATAGGTGAACTTTCTTGCACTAGAAAACTCCAAAGCAGTGGGTCCAGCGTCCAGTGGGGCCACGCGCCGAGACCTTTGGGCAGGGAGCACTCCCGTTGCCAGCAGGCGAGCCGTCTTCCGGCCTGCCGCCATGGTGGCTCAGGCTGCGTCGGGGATCCACCCGCCCACCCGCCTGTTGGTGACGCTGCTCTAGCATCGCCCCCCCCCCCCCTCACCAGCCTGGAGTGTCTAAAGTGGAATCATCTGCTCCACACACACTCCCTCTGTTTATCAATATGGTCCCAATCTGTCGGCAGCTACTCATTATCAGCCGCGGCTAACGCGCCGTGCAGCCCGCCGGAGTGGGCAGGTGGAGCGCTGCTCCCAAACGGCCCCTCTGGGTTGGAGCTGGGGCAGGTGGGGGTCTCTACCTGTCCGGCGGTGGCATTTACAATACGGGACACAGCCACTCTTCAAGCGACGCCTGGAGTTTCTGGGAAAACTAGCTCTTTTCTCCCCGCCAAGTTTGTCGCGTGGTTTTTTTTTTTTGCCAGCCACCCTGCTCAGTGCCACCACGCCTCCCCGTGCCCCCCCAACGCCGAGCCGAGCCGAGTGACGAGTGAGCCGCCGGTGACGAGGCCCCGGCCTGCGGTTTGAAGTCAGCGGGGCCCGGTGTGAAAAATGGGGCCGTTTGGGCCTGTTTGTAAGTCCTGTCAAGAAGCAGCACCTATGGCCTGCTGGCGAACAAATTGAATGTTTAATCTGGTGACATTCCTATCTGGGCCAAGGGCTAATGTATGTGTCTAAGAATAACTAGGCAGGCTATGTGATGAATGGTGGGCTATTATAGGCAGTATTTAAATCTGAGAGGACAATTCCTCCTTTGTCGTGGCCACTGACAGCTTTATTTCAGCACGGGTCCTGGACGGCGCTGTCCGTCAATCTGCTGGAACGATTTTCTTCCTCAAATCTACCACACAGGGGTGCTGACCTGCCTCGCCCTCTTAGCTGAGAGAGGGATGAGATTTGTGGGTGTCCCATGATTCACGGGGCCCGGCCGGGACAGCTGGAGCTTTTCTCAGCAGTGGAAGTACCGACCTGTCCAGATGAAAGTGGACTTAAAATCATGTCAGTTTTTAGTCTCTCTACCATCTAATTCTGCTCTCTCCATGCCCCCCCCCCCCTCTCCCCTACCCCACACCCACATGGAAAACAGGGGCGTCAAATATTTTTGAAGGCGATAATAAATAAATTCACGGCGTGAGTCTGGGACACGAAGTTAATGAGCTCGCTTGAAATTCAATTCAGCCCCAATCGATTTTACGACCCCCCGCCTCTGAGCCGCTGGTAGTAACAGTAACATGACTTCATCGCCTTTCGTTCGGCGACAGAGAATTTCCTCTCTTCCTTGTGGAAAAGTATCCTCCATTATTCATCACTTTCGCTGCTTACCTGGCTCTTTCCCTGTTTTATGTGAGTCCCGCGCTCTGCGGCCCTCCGTTACCGCGGCATTCTCCGCCTTCCCGCCGCTGGCTGCGCGGCGTCTGTGATGTTGTTTGCCGCGCCGTTTCCCGCGTGCTTTGAGCCCTGCTCGGCGTTGCCTTGTACTCGTTTTGGCTACAGATGCTGATGTTCCCTCATCCTTTAAAGAAAGTGGCTGGTAGTGGCTCATGTAGCAGTAGGACTCATAATAAATAGTATTAGCTTTCAAAGGCTTTGAAAGTCAGTATAATTCCCACTTAGCTGTAGTAAAGTACAAATAGTAAAGCACAAAGTTGTAGTGGTTTTTAAAGTTATATCCAATCTAAATGTCTATATCTCTTTCTCTGTATATCTATATCTCTCCTTAGTGGAATTGGTACAAATTTTAAGTTTTGGCTGGATTGGATGGTTAGATTTTATGAGAATCGCTCTAGGGGCACCGGGCAGTTAGCCGAATCTGCACTCGGACCCCAAGCTTCTCACCTGTGTATGCATGTGTACGTCCCAAAGAAGAGCCCGCTGGCATACGCGAACAGAATCATTCTAGTGTACCTGTGCGCAAATAGCAAATAAATCAGCATTTTATCTTTCCGCTTTCTTTCCATCTCCCATGGTTTTAGCCGGTGCGGTTGGTCTAACTGCAGGGAAGCTGGTAGGAATTAAAGGTTTCAGTCAGATTGGCTCATCAGGCTTCATGAGGATCTGTAGGAATGGAGGGTTTTGGACATGGGTGGAGTTCGGGGGGCAGAGGGGCTTCTTAGGTTCGAGTCTCCGCCATGGCTCCATGTGTGTGGCGTTTGCATGTTCTTCCCGTGTTGTCGTGGGATTTCCTCTGGATTCTCCAGTCACCACCCCCCCCCCCCACTCCCACTGCCCAAAAACATGCTGAGGTTACTTGGAGTTACTAAATTGTCCAGAGGTGTGATTGTGTGAATGAATGGTGTATGAGAGTGCCCTGCGATGGCTGGCGCTGGACCCCCCGTGACCCTGAATAGGACAAGTGGATACAGAAAGTGGATGGATGGATGGATGGATGGATGGTAATACCGGCATTGTGCATGTTCTGCATTGTTACTTTGCAACTTTGCATAAGTGGTTTGCTGGTACTCTACAGGTAAACAAAGTTATAGGTTATGTGTGCATCAGATATGTGCATTAACACATAAGGTCAGCAGTTTTTCTGTGCAAGCATCAAACTCCACTTATAGTTTAGGCTGGTGAGGATGGTTATCCGTCCTGAGTGGGCCTGCTCCATCACGCTCATACCCCCCCACTCATCTGTCTCCATTCCCCCCACCCCGCCCGGCAGCGGGTCGAACCCCCCCATCACCTAGACAGATCACCTGCCACACGGCCACAGGGCCGGATGGATGGGCGAAGGCGGGCCATTAAGGGCCGGGGTGTGCGTGATTCCTGCTTGTGGCGGGCGGGGGGGGGGGGGGGGCCCTGTCTGGGGGCCCCTTCGTCTTCACCCGGTGTGTGTAATTTCCATGGGTGCGATGGCACTCTCAATGATAGCGGGCCCTAAGAACGCCAAAGGATCATTGGCAGGCTGAAAATCTGAGTTTCCCTCGTCAAATCAGCCGCCCTGCCTCGGCGTTGACAAAAGACAGGGCCCAGCGCTCCGGAGCAGTCCGTATGTTTATCTGCACTGTAGGGCCGACAGCGAGCATGACAGGGCCGTTCCTTATCAGGCCTGGTTCTATAGGAATGAAGTAATGCGGCCCTTCTTGTCAGGGAATGATGTCACAGAGTCATATGGGGGAGCAAACGTCTTCTTTGTTATGGCAACAGGGCCAAAAAGGCGCCGTAGCTGGAGATCCAGAAAGGCGCAAGCGGCTTAGCGTAAGGGTTGTGGAGGTGCTCAGATCTGAGCTCCGCGTGGATCTGCATCAGGCCCCGTCCGAAAGCCGAGCTGCGTGGGATGTTGGGACGTCAGGAGGGCGGAGCCTACACCCTGTGACTCACCAATAGGAGGTCGAGCTGCAGCACAAGAATGAATGCGTGTCACTGGCACCGTGAATGAATATGCTTTGGGAAAGAGTGTTGTGATAATCCAGACACTCCTCACACTTTTCAGGCCCAGATGTTGTCATGGTAACTGCTGTCCACAGCTGTGATGCCGACCTATTCAACCTTTGACAGAAAAAAGGAAAATTCAGATGATTTGTGCAATTGGAGGAGGAGAATTTGAAGGGGGGAGGCCCAAAAAAAATATGGTAACCAACGTTTGGCTGAGAATTTGGGGTGAATGGTAATATGGAAGTCTTCATGCAGCATGTAGCAGAATTGACCTTCTTTTTGTTTTTAAGGAACTCATTTCAAGGCTTGGAAGTAGCAGAGAAGGATTACAATTTTGAGGGCCTTCTGGGATTTTTTTTCACATTTTTTTCTACACTTCTCATTTAGTGAGCATTAATTTCATTAACACTGCTGAGTAAACTCTTACTACCAAACACGGGGCCTAAATTAAATGCACAGCCACCCAATTTTAGCAGCAGTCTATATGGGAGGATCATTATCTCTTGGATTCTGCTTACATCAGGTGATTTTTTTTCCCCGTTATAATCTGATGCATCTCCAGTCTTTAAACGAAACGCCCATCTTTAAAGCATTTTCACCCACGTGTCTGCGGGGCGTTTGTGTTAATTTCAGCGCACGGACGTGTCAGCGCCAATTTACTGCCGCTAATTACATCACATTGTGTGTACGTCTATTTATTTATTTATTCTGACTGACCCAGGAAGGGGGATTATTTAATACGTGATGCTCAGAGGTAATGCAGGCCTTTTTGGGGCGAGTCTTAATACGTGCGCTCGATATTTCGTAAGTAACAAATGAATTGTTCAGAAGGGCTCTTAGCTATATAAACTGTATTTGTGCTCGGGCGAAGTTTGGGGAATTGGGGAGCGGTATCATGATGGGATGTTATAGGATAGAGGCGGGGGGCTGAAAACGAGGAAAGGGATGTTGAGGGATGTGCTATGAAGGGAGAATGCGGAGAGAAAGACTGAGATCCGTTCCAGGGACTGTTTTAGTGCCTCATCAAATATTTAGTTTGATTGTACATGGCCCTGTAATTGCCGGCCCGGCCGGTGAATTATTGATGGCGTGGTGCACAGCCGAGTGGGCCGTGGTCTTGGCGTGAGAAGCCGTACGGGGCCCCCTCCTCGGCTGTCCCGCGGGGCCCCACAGCACCTGCGTCACCTGAGTCGGCACCCAGAGAGGCCGGACAGGAAAAAGAGGGCCCCGGCATGTTTTGGAGCACTTTTTTTTTTTTTGGTGACTAATGACCTTAAATTCTGCTGCCAGACAAATTTGTTCATGTATTTTTCAGCGGATCTGGTGTAAACCGGGGGAAACAAAGGAAGCGTAGCCTGGCAGTCCTCTGCAGGGCCACTCGCCGGCCTGCTCCCCTGCCCCACCCGGCAGACTGTTAGCACCCGCATGCCCATTAGATCCCCCCCCCCCCCCCCCCCCGCCGGATTCGCCGGCTCTCACCCGAGGTCCGGGCGTCCGCGGAGAATGCCCGCCGTGGGTGGCTGCATGGAGCTGGGCTTTAAAAATGCCTCATCTGAAACACTGGTGCTTCTCCGCGCCGGGTGTGAGAACGGAGAAGGGGCTGGCCCCTCAGGTGGCGCGGGAATGCCCGTCTGAATCCGAGCTGTTACCTTCCCTAACGAATCGAAACATAAAAACTGCTGTACATTAAATAAGAGCACAGAGTAGTGCTGTTACAGTGTTTTTTAGGTTTCATTTTAGGTTTCTTTATTGTTTATTATGATCCTAACCCCGTACCATAGTAGTGAATGTTTTTATTCGACAACAGGGCTTCCAGCAGTGTACAGTAATGTAATTAATGACAGTGAATTACATTTTTTTTTTAGTGCTGTGATGGACTGGTTACGCCCCCCCCCCAAACTCCCATGTCCCTGTACTAGATAAGAACTAGTAACTATACATCTTATAACTATTTACCCAGGTTAGGGTCACCTGGAGCCCATCCCAGGCAGTAGGGTGCACTAGGCAGGAGTACACCCTGGACAGGATGCCAGTCCATCGCAGGGCACATACTACACATGATTGGCAGTTAGTCTGAGTGAGTTTCTTTTATTTTGCGGGAGGAAACTGGAGTACCTAGAGGAATTCCACGTGAGTCAAGGAGGACATGCAATCTGAACACCCTCCGGGCGGGGGAGCGGGATGCAAACTGCACACCCTCCGGGCCGGGGGGCATGATGCAAACTGCACACCCTCCGGGTGGGGGGGGCGGGATGCAAACCCACAATAACAGTATCGGCCACTGAGCAGCCATGCCACTGACATACTGCCAGAATGAAATCAAAATACTATACTAAATATTTTGTTTTTGGGATTATAAACACGTAGAGTACTGTTAAAGACAGTTTCGTGTTCTGCAGAATTGTAAAAGAAGAAAAACTGAAATTAAGTATCAATACAGAAAAGGTTGCAGTCCTGAAATGAGCCTATTTTTAACAGATTCATCCAGGGGCATCTAATGAGCTGAAGCAGTTTTATTTCCATTTATCTTTAAGGACTGGAGGGTTGCCAAGAAAACTGTGGGTTTTTATTTTTGGTCAGATGGGTTAACAGGTTCTCTGGGAAGGAAGGCGGAGCCTCACATACTGAGTACAGCTCTAAGGAAGCCCCCTTGTCCCAGCAGCACTCGGAGCTCGATTAACACTGCCTGGCTACATCCTTCGTGTGGCCCCTGGAGATAAGCGAGGCTAAGTCAGGCTTACGATTACTCAAAGCCCCATTCTTTTGGGGGGGTGTAAGGACCCCCCCCACCTTCCCTGCAAACCCACTCCTGGGTCATTAGCCAAACCCCCCTCTTCAGCCACAACTAAGAAACTCCACCCCCCAAAAAATCCCACACGTTCTTCTGGGGTGGATGCAGCAGGTTGATTTATAAGGCTTTTATTTCCAGGAGGTGGTGGTGTGGTGCTGGGGGGGGTGGGAGGCTGATGTTCGGAGGGGGCGTCCGCAGCCATAATTTCTGCCCTAACGTCAGCTGCGCATTAGGGACTGAGTGGGGCTACATCCCCCCTCCCCCCCACCCCCCGTAATTGATTGTGGGACAGCGTAATGAGGTGATGCCTCACAGAAGTGACGAGGACTCTCTTATCATCCGCGACTGCTTCACTTTAAGAGACGTGAAAGCCCCCCGAAACTAATTGAGCCCTGGCTTAAGATGGGCATTAATTATGTATGGTGTTTTAATAAGTTTTCTGACGTGGGGGGATACTGTAATGGGTTACAGACAGAAGTCTCTGTCTGTCTGTCCACCCGTCTGTCAGCCTGTAGGTCTGTCTGCCTGTCTGTCAACCTGTGTATTTATCTGTCTGTCAGCCTGTCTGTCCGCCTGTAAGTCTGTCTGCCTGTCTGTCAGCCTGTAAGTCTGTCTGCCTGTCTGTCAGCCTGTAAGTCTGTCTGCCTGTCTGTCAGCCTGTAAGTCTGTCTGCCTGTCTGTCAGCCTATAAGTCTGTCTGCTTGTCTGTCAGCCTATAAGTCTGT
>JAODKL010000017.1:497217-515367 GCA_026780765.1 Petrocephalus schoutedeni
GGATGTGCTTCAGCACCTCTAAGCCCCCCCCCCCCCGCCTGTCCCGCATCCTGCCTGATTTGTCCATCAAACAGCTTATTTATCGACGGGATAAAGTTAACAGTGAGACACCAGCGATAAACGTGGCTGGGTCACGCCCACGGGCCTTTCATGAGACGACACTGGTGTGTGAGTGCGAGAAGCAGGGCGTGCACGTCAAGAGCGATAAAGCAGAGATGTTTTTATACATTACGGCCGGTAATCCCTGCACGACCGCAGGACGGACGACCCACCGTCTGCACAGGTCAATAAAACACCATATTATGAATTCATGAGTAATTCTTCACCTACCTACACTTTAATGATGGTGCAGTAGTTATGTCACTCACGTCTAATTACTAAAATAAAACAGACTAATACCTTCTTGTAAATGGGCACCGGTCTGTGTGTGGGGGTTAATGTATTACATTTTCCCCTGCATATTAATATCATAGCTGTATTTTATTTTTATAATAAAATTGTATTAAATTGTAAATATGGTGGTCTAATTCACAACACACCTTGTGTGTTGTACCCCCACGCTGCTTGGGATAGGCTATAGCGCCCCCCACAGGCCTAACCAGGATGGACACTTAGAAGGTGGGTGGATAGATAGGAGGATAAATCACAACAGATTTAAGAGTCGAAAGAAATGTACATAAAGGCATTTTCTGGCCGTGTGAAAAGCATCAACATGATCCAAATTCCGACTCAGCAAGAGTCAACAAATAATTAAATTAAAGAAGATATAAAAAAAATGTAATCACAAAAAACAAGTTAATTTTCATTTTAACCAAATGAATGGTTTACATAATTTTGTGACTCCTATTTTCATTCTTGTGCTCCTAAATAATAAGCACGTTTGGCCCACCATGCTGGGGGAGGGTGGTTCTGAACCGGTACGCCGCAGGTGCCGGTCTCTCCCGCACTGTGTCGTCTTCGCAGGGAGCAGGAGATACAAGGTCTAGGAGGGTTCCTGTGCCTTGCAATAGGTGTAGGAATAGGAATAGAGGAGATAAAGGGGGAGGAGCCCAGTCACGTGACAGTCGTTGTCATGGCGAAGGATTTGAGTGACGGGTGGGATTTCCGGGGCCTTTCAGGATTACTAGGGTCCCTGGGAGAGGTCCTGTGCAGGAGACTCTGCCATGCTGGGGGGGGGGGGGATATTGCTCAGAGAAGCCTCTGATCTCTTACAGTGCGATTATGGTGGGTGGTGGCCCTACAGCTGTGCCCCGCTCCCCCCTTCCTCCTCCCCGCACCTTCCCTCCATTTCTCTCTCCATCACTCTCCCTCATCCTCTCTATTTCTCTCACATTCTCTTCCTCTGCTCCCTCCACCTTTCCCCTGCCCTTCCATGATTCCCCTGCCCTCTCCTCCCTCCCCGGTGGTGCCAGGCCCAGCCACACTGCAATACCCTCGAGACCTCCAGTAGAGGGTCCCACAACACCAGCTCTTTGAAGCAGGCCCACAGAGAGAAACGAGCATCACATGGCCAATGACGCCAGTGCAGGCCCCCCCCGACACACCTCCCGTTTCTCCCACCCTGGGCTCCCATCCCCAACCTGGTGCCCCGACCCCCCGACTGTCCAGTTGGCAGGGGAATTATTTATCTGTTTGCGAGGGGGTTGTTATTGTCATGAAGAGGGGCGGCCAGGCGCCCCCTCGGGGCAAAGCGGCTGAGATTGGACGCTTCCTCGTCTGCCTGGTGAGAAACAGCCCCGGGGTGATGGAGCTGCGGCGCTGGGTGGGGCTGTTGTGGGGGGAGCGGGTTAGGCAGGGGAAATCCAATAAGCAGATGCGGCTTGCTGGTAATAAGCCAACGTCAGAGTGTGGCCTGGATCAGAAGCGCCGAGAGTGGTCCGAAGACGCAAATGCGCCCCCGTCTTCGAGCCGCACGCCCACCCACGTGCCCCGCTGCTCTGGCGGCCATTTTGCACAGTGTGTCCCCACGGCGACGCCTTCCAGCATCCCAGCCTATGGTCCGGTGTGCCGCAAACGGCACTGAGTGGTGCGTGGCAAGTGTGGCCAAGATTAAACCACATCTTTCCAGTGACAAACGTTTAACGATAAAATCGACCAAATTACCCAAACTGATTTTAAATTAACAGGAAGTAGCGTTGAAAGGCCAGAAATACGCATTTTGTTAGCGTTAGGAAGCCGCCGCGGGACGGAATGGCTGCCTTTTGTCACAGGAAGAGGAAAGCCCGCTCTGCAGCTCCTGATGGCAGAGGGGACGAGCTTAGCGGCGTCTGGCAGCGACTTCCCGTGTTTATCACACATGGGGGCCGCCGTTTCCGCCACCGTCTGTTATGTTCCCGTTCACTTCCTCTCCCGCCGTCACCCGCTCTTAGACGTGTGACTCTGTTTCTGCTAAAGAAAAAAATAAATGTCACCATCACTTAGTTCACACGTTGCCGTCGGGTGCCTGGCAGTTCTCCTGCTCCGCGAAGATCACAAGGTAACAAGCGAGCCAGCGAAGGAAATGTGGCACCTTAAAAGCGCGTTCTCTGAGACCCCTCTGTCCTCCTTCCTCAGGAGGTGCTGCTGAAGAGGGCAGCCGACCTGGTGGAGGCTCTGTACGGCATGCCGCACAACAACCAGGTAGGGAAGGCCTGCCCAGACATGCCACGGCCGGTCGGTGGGGGGGGGGTGGACAGGGTATGTGTCACTTCGAGTGACGAGTGAGGCCAAAATCTTTATGCAAGCATAACAGAAATGTTGCAGAATTTTAATGATGAACACAAATGCAGATTGGGGTGTAAGCCTCAGGGCTCCTGACATTTGTGGCCACAGGTGTGCCGAGTGATGTAGGAGCAGGAATTTAGTCAAGTAAAAAAGCGACACCCGACCCTAACAGAAGATGAGGTGACCTGTACCCTGCCTCAATGATGCCCCCATGTCTCCGCCACCCTCACCCTTTGCAGGAAATCATCCTAAAGCGAGCAGCCGACCTGACGGAAGCCCTCTACAGCGTCCCCCGCAGCCATAACCAGCTGCCCTCCCTCACTGGCTCGGCCGCCCACTCGGGCATGATGGGTGTCAACTCCTTCGGGGGCCAGCTGGCCGTCAACATCTCCGAGGCCTCACAGGGGGACCAGGGTGAGTGTCGTGTGCGGACTGGCTGCTCAGTGCCGTCCCCGGTGGTCAGTTGGAGAGTTGCGGGGTGCCAGGGTTAGCATTTCTGTATTTAGAAACATGATACCACAGAAACATTTTTCCTC
The DNA here is from genome assembly GCA_026780765.1 of Petrocephalus schoutedeni. Taxonomy (NCBI): domain Eukaryota; kingdom Metazoa; phylum Chordata; class Actinopteri; order Osteoglossiformes; family Mormyridae; genus Petrocephalus; species Petrocephalus schoutedeni. The sequence continues at coordinate 500,457 of JAODKL010000017.1, forward strand.
TTCCATAGTACAAAAGACTTAGGAAGCATTGCAACTTTAATGATTATGTCCTTTTCACGATTATCAAATATATTTAAAAAAAATCTGCTTAACGTTTGACTCTCATGCTTTTGCACTGCATGCATTTGCGAGACAATCCATGCTGTTTAAATCACTCCTAGATGGAACTATGAGAAATGTTACTTTATAAATATCCCAACATATTTTACAACAAAATCACATCGCAATATTTGAAAAATTCCCAATCCGAGTGCAATTAAGCCTGGCTCTCTTCATTTATCCATGCATATTTTATTATTACTTTTTTTATTACTTCGTTTATCGTTGTTTTTTTATTAGTATTAGTATTTCTGGTCCCACCCCAAAGTACCGAAGCACCAAAAAAGTACCGCAGTTGGTCTGGCACTTTCAGTACTGGTACTCAACCAGAAGTCAATGGAGAAGATTAAGTACCAAAAGTACCAAACCAGAAGTAGGGTGCGGTGGAATAGTGCCCTTAGCTGCTGATGTATTTACCCTTACATATACGTAAGTTCTAGGCTATCACAACTACAACCTATTTGGCCCGGATTCTTCAATGTTACAAAAGATTACTTCTCTATACAGCTTTATGATCACAGATTTGTTCGACTTTGAATTTATTTGAATTAGTATTTATGAAACATCCTTATTGTAATAAAGCTCCTTATTATGAGCAGCTCTGGTTGAACAAGTGATGCGATGCATGATTTGGGTTTTAAATCCCAATATCCTTTGAACGAGGAAGGAAGGTGTTACAGCCTGAAGCATCTGATTGGTTGATCTGGCAGTAACTGAATAATGAAGTGAGGACTGCATGATGCTGAGTTAGCATCTGTCTTTATCCAGATGGAACCAAGGCTCGTGTTCCTCTGGGCTAAATGAGTTCTGATGGGTCTGTGGCAAGATCTGAGCCTGACGGTTCAGTTGGATCTGCCTTTGCACCACTTGGTGACACGTCCCCTCAGTGATCCAGGGGTCCCTCTAGCAATGGTGCCACCTAGGACCAGAGCCTTTGCTCCGGCTGTTTGACCTTGTTGGTGTAACGGCGCTGGGGGACACACCGTCGCCAGGCTCACGGCGACGCTCTGATCACACGTGTCGGCTGTCAGCGGGGCTGCTTTCGGCCGCCAGTCAGTGACACCGCTCGCTGCAACATGGTTGTCTGTTAGCACCCAAGCTGGTGAAACATTCAAACCAGATCGGGGGGGGGCTGTATGGGTAAACTTCCCAGCAAGGAGCCCAGAACCCTGTCACTCCACATAAAGAGCATGTGAGAGGAGAGTGGCATATAACAAGCTCCAAAATGCAGCACCCACACAGTTTCAATAAAAGATGCTGCACATGCTGCAGTGTTCCTGAGCTCGGGGGAGCAGTCACATTCACATGTGGGCTACACAACCCAAAAGGTAATGGGTTACAAAACTGCACCTGGCATTGTGTATCCGAAAGGTCAAGGGTCACAGAACCATACCTTTTGGTTTAAGATAAGCAGAATTATGTTTTACTATTAGGAATTATTTTTATTCAAGCTATTTTAATAACTATGAAAGCAATCCTCAGCTATATAAGAGCTCTACGAGCATTATTGAGTAGAGGGGTGTGGCCACGCTCTATGAATCTGGCTGGGACAGCTAAGCCAAGCGAAAAAAGACGGACCGCGTTGACTGCAGGAAATGCGATAATTAGGACTGAAGACTGGCTTTTTGGCATGTCCGGATCCACAGGTGTCTTAGGGACCCGTCCGCGCCAAGCAGTACACGTCAACACCATGTGGAATGCGACTGGACGGTCCGGCCACGTATTGGCCCACGCCCGTGGCCTACGAGCGCTGGTCCAGAAATGCAGTGCAGAGATTGTGTTGCACGTGTGCGTGCTGTGATGTTAAAGGCACTGCGGCTGGACGGAGGAATGCCCCCCCCCCACCTAACGGCTCGTCATCCCACTTCTCCTCCCCTTGCCTGCTTTTCGCATTAACGGCTCAGGAAGGAACACCTTGGGGAACCTATGAGATCATGGGAAAAGCACTACAGAATTGACTTGAGTACCTAATTACTTATTCCGTGCTCTTATTCTGAACAAAATCACACCAAAGTTAAGGGTTTCGCTCTTTTCAAAACTAACAACGCCTAAATTATGCTCAGTCAAACAGCTGTAATCAGCATGCATCTAATGTCGAGGTTTAGTTTAATCTGATATTTTAGTTACATTTAAAGCTTTTTAATATTCTGGGGGCACGCAACTGGTTTCTTTGTCATGCTGCTGTCTGTTTTCTGTAGGTGAAACTCTTGGCTTGTCCATATTGTTGGCCACATCCACAACGTGAACATGGGTTAAATGAGTACTTCAGAGTAGTGAAGCGTTCTCGCCTCCTGTTCATTATTCCCCTGGGGTATCAGCTGACCAGTCCTCTGGCAGCCTCTCCCTTGGCTCTACATGCTTAAGGCCCATCGAGCGAACCACCCCACCTCAGCTGCCATTGGACAAGAATGACTTCCCGTCTTGATAGTCTCTCAATGTGTTTTTTATGCCTCCTGTGTTACATGCAGGTTACTCCCGCAACTCCAACAGCGTGTCACCCCGGGGCTACGCGCCCAGCTCCACACCACAGCAGTCCAACTACAACACCATCACCTCCACCATGAACGGCTACGGAGCGGCCGGCATGACCAACCTGGGGGTGCCTGGATCTCCTAGCTTCCTCAACGGCTCCTCTGCCAGCTCCCCCTACGCAAGTACGTCTTCACATTTTGGCAAGTTTCAGGCCATGGGGCTGGGTTTGAGAGTGGGTAGAAGGTATCTGCCGTCTTCCAGGTCTTGTGGCTCCATGGTTCCCTCTTCTTCTGATTGAATTGGTGTCATTGAATGAATTGGTCCTTGTTGATCTTGGTGATCCTCAGTGTTTCTCATTCCCTAAGAAGTTTACTCCTTCACAGCTCCCAACAGACCTTTATTCAGTATTCTTGAGAGCTTGATTGTTTGGTACAGGTGTGTGAGGAGCTGGGAGGGAGCAAAAATGTTCACTGTTTGAGGGTCCCTGAGGACTGGGTTGAGAAACACTGTTCTAGGACTATTGGAGAAAGTTCACCAATAAAAATCCCACTGGATCCCGAACATATGCCAGCATTCTAGTAGCCTTGACACGGGGGCAATTAATTTGACTGTCTTTAAGAAATCCAGTGCAATTCACCGGGGAAAAGGGACTGATTTCAGTTTGAAATTGTGTGAATCACAGGGTAAATACCTCAGCAATACCTGATTCTGCTTATAATGTTGTAAGGACAGATGGGAATCGTCAATAAAGATACCAGCATGGTATAACCAAAGGGACACATGTAGTCGTCATGGATTTTGCGAGTCCTTCTGGACATGGTTTTTTTTCCCACTCCCTACTTACTGCTGTCACTTGCTAAATATGTGCTCGCAGCACGCACACTCGGGGTAGCTATCGCATAGCTTGTTTGCGGAAGCTTCGTACCCACGGGCAATGATCGCAAAGACGGAAGCCTCTGGAATGATTCTGCTGGCGTGGTGCCGGTGCCCCGCACAGTCCGAAGGCATGCAGTGAAAGCCAAAGTGCCCGGTTCCAGAGGAGTCTGCCATCAAAGGGATCCCTCCATGTGGTATCCTCTTGTAAAGGATTTCTGTCAAACTTAATGTCACTGTTCATTATAGAGGTATATGTCATATGAAACAGCAGGAGAACAGATATGCCTTGAGTAAGGACAGAGGTGAGGGAGATGTTTTGGTATGGTTTGTGATGGGGCAAAGTTATGGATCAACTTTGTGGCGTCGGTCAGTGACTGCATTGCGTTTTCCTACCACCACTGCACATCTGTCCCAAATCGTGGCTCCTGTCCATGTGTATCGATGGGGCAGCCCGCTTCCTCACGTGCCTGTGTGTCTGTCTGTCTGTTTCAGTCACCTTCCCCACCCCACCCCCCCCCACTTCAGCCTTCCCAAGGGGGCATACTGCATTGCTCTTTCCTCCAGTGCTAACACCTCTTCCTCCTCTGCTGCCCCCGCTGGCCTTTTCTCATTCTCTCCTGTCAATATGATCTCTGCAGTCAAACAGAAGAGCGCCTTCGCCCCTGTCGTGCGGCCACAGACCTCCCCGCCCCCCACCTGCACCAGCACCAATGGGAGCAGCCTACAGGGTGAGCACCCCGCCCCTTGCCTGCCTCTCAGCCCTGCCCACCACTGCTAGTTATTGGTAGATGAAGGCAATAAAACTAAGCCCTGCCTATTTACTGCTTTGACACAGATGCCTTAGTCTTTTACCTAATAGTGGTCCAAACTTAGAGTCAAAAGTGGCAACTTTTAAAATAAAATCCTCTCCTTTTTTGGAGTGGAACCCAGACAGCCAGAAGCATGGCCTGTCAGTGTTATGAAATGATTCAGGCATAAACGGTGTGTGGTCAAAGTTGATCCATAACTTCCAGCTCTCATTACATTGCTCTGTGAACTCTTTGGTGCTAATTATTTTAACCACGTCTAATTGCTTTCAGGTGACTATTGTAAATAAACAATAATATGAATACCATACAGATGCACATAATTTATTCTAAGCAGATAACTGGGGTGTCGATGCTTGGGTTGTTGAAATGACCAAATCCTTTTTAACGCTTTTCCCGTGATAATTTCCCCATGTGAAATTTCCCTACCGTTTAATGATGCTCTGGGGTAAGACTGACCCCAAACCCGGGTTAATCTAATTGGTTTAATCTGTTGGTTTCATTCCTTAAAAAATCTCCAAGCAAAGACCTAATCAAACTGGGACCAAATAAAACATCTTCCTGCTGATGTCTGAACTTTTAAAATAATTAAATAATAAAATAATAATAAAATAATTAAACTAATTAAAATAAATGTTTGGGGTTAGAATGATCCCTTAAAAAAGACATGTGCTGTGTCACTGAGTGTGGCTCATGGTGGCATTTGTGCCAAGAGCAGAACTTCAGTCGGGTCTGTGTGCCCACGAGGTGTCCGCTTGAAAAACACACGCTTTCCCTGGCCTTAGAGGCACGTCACCCTGCTACTGTGATTTAGGTAGTGCTGGCTAAAGCCAGTTCGTATTCAAATCAACATGCATAAAACTGCCAAGAGGGTGACAGACAGCTGGTTTCGTTGGGGGGGGGGGGGGTGGTTGCAGGTTATGACTGAGGGCCCTTAAGGTTTCTGCTGCAGATTTCCATTAGTAGTGCTGTTTTGTAGTAATACGCAGTAATATTAAGTTTTTGGTATTCCAATAAGCAACAACCAAAACGTATTCACCAGTATGTGGTCTTTAAATGTAAACGAACCTATATATTATAAAAATATTATATGTGTATGTGCATACATAAAATAATGTTAAGTACACTGTAAGTATCTTTTCTTCTTCCCCATGGAAAAGAAAATTGTCATGAAAGCTCCAATCTTTCTGCCCTATCCCCCGTTCCCGCTGTGACTGACATCTCCGCGGTTTCCTCATGCCGAGTCATCTTTGAAAGTGTCACAGAAGGCTTAGCAGGATCTAAAAAACAGATCTCCGTAGGCTTTCAGAGAAGTCTCCGTTTATCTACGTCGCGAAATGGGATTACAGCAAGAGCTCAACGCTTTTGTCTGCTGGCCCCCATTGATCACGCCGATCATATTGCGGAATCTCACTTTTCCTTCATTTTCATGTCATCTTTCTCTGTTTAATTCTAATTCTAGTTCTGTTTTTTATGAGAAATCATTCAAATAATAAATATAATTGCTGGATTGTAAACAATATGCATCTTCTGATAATTATAAATATATAGTTATGCTAATTTGCAAATGTTCTGGTAATTTTGGAATTGGATTTCAGTGCTGGTAAGCTTGGAGGGTCCATTTTGTGCCCTTCAGAATGAAAATCATTTAAAAGTTCTTGTCAGGCCCCTGTACACACACAGTACTCTGATATGTCCCTACCGCCGATACCCAAATCTTCGCCCTTGAACTCGCTGGAGGATGACTGTGTCTTTCACATGCCAAAAATGAAATGTCATGAGTATTTATCTAGTCGTTTTTATTTTATCAGTTTTGTAGAATGATGTGACACTGCTGAAATCTGTACGTGTGCGACCTGCCGGCCAGCGAGACGTACATGTCGACGTTTTAAATAACCAGCTTCTCGATTCTGTTTCAGCTATGGCTGGTCTCATCGTCCCGCCCATGTGAACAGGGGCACCCGGATTTGCTAGGCCTACATCACAGTCACCTGCCCTGCCCTCGTAATCTTTCAGACCACAACGTCCCCATCAGTCCCCCTGCCACCCCCCCCCCCCCCCCCTCCACCCCCCCCCCCCCCCCCCGAAGTCCAGCTATCCTGCAGGGGAGCACCCAGGCCTCTCCAGCCCAGCCAGGCCCAGCCACACTAGCCTCGCTTACGTCTTCCTCTCCTGCGCTCGTGCCTCCGCTGCGTCCTTCCGCCAAATGCACCGGCCGCCAGAGTCTTTGTACATGCCCATGTTTGACTGAGAGAGGGGAAGTAGGGAAATCCGCTAAAAGCGAGGCCAGCGTTTCCCAAATTCAGCACAGTTGGCTTGTTGGTGAACACTCCATTCTCGATACTTAAGAAAACAAATTCTGATGTGATGCAGGTAATGTCCTTTTCTTGCTCAGTGAGAAACAAGGGGATGTATAAGATTTCATAAAAACATGATCAGTCCTCCTTTCATGTATTGGACAGGAGCCTCAGAATTAAGTGTAAGGCACGTCTTTTAGCAGTGATGCAGGCTGGAGTGACATTCAGCAGACATGCGGGTTATAAGACTTCCGTGTGACAAGCGTCTTGGGGTCTTAGGCTTACTGAGCTCCCCTGCTCAACCCAGAGTTGCTTTCGGACTGCAGCTCATGGGCCTCTGGTCCACGGTGAAGTATTCAGTCACTGTAAATAAGCCAGAGAACCAGAGACCTGTTAGATCTGAAACGAACTTGAATACATGTGAAACACTTTACAGAGGGGATAGGCAAGTTCCAAACCCTAATGTAGTGTAGGCACATTAAGGGAGCAAGTGTCCCAATACGTCTCCTCAACACCCTGATCCCTTCCTTCCTCAGACCACTCGAATGGTATGTCACAGTCTGATAAAAACACCTGGATGATGTTGGCACAGAGCTCTGGTTAAGTCCGTCACCATGACGACAGACTGAAACCAGCGAACAAAAAAGAAAATCGCACTTTTTTTGAAGTATGTTTATTATCTCCAGAAGAACCGATTGTTCATATCTTCTAAAAAGTCATTCACATTCTCAAGGCATCCAGAAGTCCTAGTTGAACCTGGTGGGAGATGAATGATGATTGGGCAACCCCAAGTCTTTGGGACCAATAGCGTTAGCGGGTGAAACGTCTCCAAAAACAAAACAGTCCCACTAGGCATACTTCCAGGTTTGTCCATTTGCATTAAATTATGGATGGATTATAAATGGATTAAAAAAACTGGGAACGCATTGCCACAATTTGAACCACCCTAGGTACCAGAATTATTGTTCAACTTCTTATTGTGTTTTTGTATGCATTTATAAGGTATGTTTTGGAATTTCTTTGGTGATTTAGGCCTAAATAATAGTGCGAAATATACATGTAAACACATTTGATGTCTTAAAACCTTTTAGATATTGTAAAAAAAAAAAAAAAAAAAAAAAAAAAACAAGAAAATGAAAACGCGAGAAATGATTTTGTAAAAAAAAAAAAAGAAAAAAGTCTCAAGCGTGATCAGATGGTTCTGTTTTTTTAAGCAGGATCTACACTCCACCACTTTTGTATAAAATGCTTTGCAATACTATATTTAACTTTTTTTTTGTATACAGTGGTCGCAGTCCCCATGCCTTTCTCCCCGTCTTCTGTGTATTATTGTGAGGGGTGTGTACTCATAGTTATCTCTTAATGCACTATTTTAGGTGAGGCACCTGCAGGGGAAACGCATCTTAGCAGGCAAAAAAGAATGAAAAAAAGCATAAAAAAGTCTAGTACGAATATGCACCGATATGTTTTTTAACCTTTTTGGAAGTAATTCTCCTTTTTTTCCTGTCATTTTAATTAAAAGGGAGACTCAACTTTTATCATGGAAATTTCTATATTTCTAAAGTTAGTACATTACAGTCCTCTGTTCATTTAAGTCTCATACATACTAGACATATACATTAATGCGATCGTAGTGTTTGGTGAAGCTTTTTTTCCATTTTAAGTGTACTCTGTGCTAAAACTTTATACATTGTGTTTGTTGTATATAAATGTAATTGACATGCTTGTATTGATAATAACTGCTATTATTGGTTTGAGAAGAAAAAAAAAACACAGTCCCAGTTCCACTTTTGATGGCAGGGGCTTTGCGGAGGCAAAAGTTGAGTGTCCCTTCAAACCAACTGAGATTCCCATCGATGTGATTGTTGTTGTTGATGTTGATGTTGTCGTTGCACACAGTTCTGTATCATTTACTTATGCAATTTGTATTACTGTAATGCAAGCAACTGTCACTCCACACCGATGCAGTGGAATAGTTGTAAAATAAAATAAAATTACAATATATACATATATAAATCGATGCCTTACAATACACCATCCTCCCGTGCGGTACGTTGCGTTTCGTGCTTTTCTGAAGTTCCCAAAACTGACTAAACGATCTGGGATTTTATTTTTTATTTTTGCAACGCGGCAAAGACAAAAAAGATCTAGCATCCGTTAAAGGAAAGTCTTGGTAGTTTTTTATATACACACGAAAGGGAATATTCATATTTGGAGCAGAGCACACACCTATTATAAGAAACAGTAATCGTGTTACATGCGTACATCTAAACCCTGCGATTCTGTGCACATTATGTACCGTGTGCCTGTGTCTGTGGGTCTCCGTGTGTGTGGCACGTCGTAATTATTATGTTGTTTTCAAAGTCTTGATGTTGTGCGACTGGTTGTTATGTGATTTAACTCCCTAAGTGTGAATAACCATTATGTTCCCTTTAATGAGAACAACAACCATCAATTTGAACCCTACAGGGCTGCAGGGTAAATAATACGAAGGCCGGGATTATTTTATGATATAAATACAATATTTAAACCCATCCTGACCGATGTTAGCATAGAAAATGAAATGATAAATACGTAATTTTTAACAAATTATCAGGGTCGATCGTTGTATGGCCACTCTGATTTGGCTGAACTTATCCATATAAGTCTCAATATTCTATAAGACAACAAGTGAGCAAGCATACGGATTACTGGTGCATGACCAGATATTTAAAGCAGAAGTGCATCGTTGAGAGAATACGGTAATAATTACTTGTTTTACTCTACTTTAAAGCTGATTAGATTTGGGTCAGTTGTTTATTTAAATTACAGGAGGTTTTCATCCTGGGTTTTAGCACAAAACGCAACTGCCTAGAATGTGATAACTGGGTTTATTTTCTCGAAAACATATTCAATCATACAAATGTAACTCCAGTATAGTTTTTTATTATTCGATTTCTTTGTTATTCTGTTGAATTTACAGTGTATATAATAATTCATTGGCCAGCTGCAGGTTTGTAAATAGTTATTATCAGAGAGCTCACCAGCGGACATCGGTTTGGTCCTGAACTTTATCGAGAGGCCCGGGAGTTGCGTAACTTTGATAAGATCCCGTCAGGAGCTCACAGCTTTGTACACGGTCACACAATAGCAATCCTGTCTTACAAAGTACTGAAAACACACGATTTTATGTATGAGAGGTAATGAAATCCTCTTTGTAGTACTTCCCTCTTTTGTAGTGTCCCCTTAAACATCCCACAAAGACAGCTGTATTCAATATCACGGCTCTCCAAAGCCATTTACAATGAAAACATTTCTCCGAGTCAGATCTTGGCTGACTTTTCGAGCCTCCCGTTCGGACTCATCTCTGGTACCCTTTCCATGAGGCTTGCGGAGTTTCTCTCTAAGGATCCTTTTCCGGCCAGTTGTAAAGTTACCCCAAACGTCGGTGGTTTGTCGGAAAGTACACAGTGTCACTTTGTCCATGTTTCGTCCAACGAGCAACTGAAAGACAGCGTTGTTATAGAATTACAAAATATATTATAATCATATTATATAAAAGCACAATATTTAATTAATTTCTTTGCAAACAGAAACTGAAAAAGTAACAATGTATTCTACTTTTCTTTTCAGTGGATGAACATGCTGTAAATAGGTGCATGCTTTGCGGTGACCCGTGTTTTTTTTTTTTTTTTTTTGTACAGAAACAGGCTAATAAAGATTACATTTGGCTTGAACTTCCTGTCAGTAATATTGTTCATACGACATTGGCATTTCTTATATTACATCAGTCAGATGCACAGAACATAACGGGGTAAAGATGATACTTTAAGACTTTTTAACGTTTTAAAGTATGTTGTTCTTATTATTACTATTATTATTATTATTTAATTTTGCTATTGGACATTTTATCTATGGATCATGAAAGATACTCAATCTCCCTGAACTTTTTTTTTTTATCCCCTTCAGATGTATTTTTAGACATATTTTGGAGATAAAATAAAATTCAAGGTTTGGAGCAGAAGCAGGCCGTAAAACACGCGGGGTGAGCCGAGTTTACGGGGAGCGGCTCCGTGACGAGGCTCCGCTCGCCTCCTCCTCATACCTTGAGTCAGCTCTCTATCGGCCCAAAATGAAATCAGTCTTGTACCGCCTGTGTGTGCGAGCGCGCGTCTGTTAAAGACAATATACTGTGGGTACTGGCGGAGGCTCGTTATTTTCTTTTACTGCTCCACAGAAGAGAGAGGGGCCAGAGCCTGCAGATTCCGTGTACCTTCCAGAAAATCAAAAAAAAATATATATATATATATGGTGGGGGGGCGGTCGAGCTCTCTAGGACTGCATGAAACTAGCACAGCCTTTGCTAGGAAAGAGTGCAACTCACCTTGCTGTGCCCCCACCTCACCCCCCATCCCAGGACTGATAGCATGGTGACACCAGGATGAGCTTCAGTCTGCGCTTTGCTAGCAGTCCAGCCCACCGCCCTGTTGGATAAACCTGAACTCTCACTGTAAAAGCGAGTTATGGCTTTTAGCCAGTAAAAAGAAAAAAAAAACACTTTTTAGAACCTGAAACTAAAACGAGTGCTAAAGAACAGACATAAAGAAAGGAACATTACCTTTATAAAGCCTAATTTGTTTTTACTGTCCTGGCCTTTGTGAACGGAATATCCCTTTTTTACAATGTTATACAGTTATTATGCAATTATGTACTAATTCTTCCAAATTACATGCAAAATGTGCCTCCTTATATTGCTGCTAAAGGGTGATTAGTACAGGAATTTAACAGGTGGAATTGGCTGGCACAGCCATGCGATTACAATGAGAGTGAGTCCAGTTAGCTAAGTGCTAAATTATTTACTGGATTTTCCAGATAACTAAAGTAACTTTAACAAATGTGATCCATCTGTGATGAGTTCAGCGACTGCTTTCTGGGTTCACAGACGCAAAGTTTGAGAATCCAAGGCTGGGGTTAGGGTTCGGACTTGTTTTATATTAACGGGATCAAAACTAAGGTTAGGGCTTGTAGAGGAGTATATTTTTACGAGACACACCGAAATCAAAGTTCAAGGTTGTTTCAGCAAGTGAACTGGGGCAAATTAGTGGACAGTGATTGTATGAAGGTATCCCATAATGCAGCTGGGCTCTGAGTTTTCTCACATACTGGTCCTGCAAGGTAGACGAACCAGCTGCAGGTGCCAGACATTAAGCCTGCAGAGTGTTGTATAAAAATGGGGGGTGGGGCCGGGTGAGAGGGGACGTTTCTTTCGTGTTCTAGACGTAAGGAGGCCCTTATTAGGCCTGTGCCAGACAGGGGAGGGCAGAGTGGGGTCATTTAGGTGGGGGAGAGGGGGTGTGTTAGGCTGCTCCCCACCAGGGACAGAGTCTCACTGACCCCACAGTGCAGAGGACAGAGCAAGACCTGAAAAAAAATATATGTGACTTCCCTGAGGCAGCAAAATGTCCTGTGAAGTTAGAATATTTTCACCATAAAAAAAATCAGAAATATGGAATCCCTTAATTGTACTGAATTAACTCAAAGAAGTATTTTTTCAAATCAAAATATAGAACTTTTTTTTCTGCAGGAAATAATGACTTAAATATCTTTTTGATGTATGAGTCATGCTGCATATGTATTTCTAAAAAAATATTTGAATGTAAATATCCTGGTCAAATGCTTCACAGGGCTTCTTATCACTTTCCTGTTTCCGAGCATTTTGTGGGCTGATCTTCCCTGTGGCTTTGCTGTCTGTGTAGGTTTTAAATCAACGGCCAGTAAATATTGAGTAAATATTCCTGTTCTGTTTACAATGTGGCGTTGTGCCGGCGGTACGGAACGCCAGTGGCCCTGTAGCGACAGCCGCCGATCGGCCATTGTGTAACCCAGCGTGTTGTCTGATTACCATGTGGCTACATGCGCGTTTCTGTGTGTGTTGCCACAGCGGGTCTCGCAATCTGAACCGTACTTCACCGGGAGTCTCATGGCCTCCTTCAAAACGAGGCCGGAAAAGGCGGCAATAAATCTATAAAACTTTATTATTTTTTTTTTTTAATCCTTGCACCCCCAGATCCCCTATTATAGGTGTATTTATATGCCATTATTACTATTCTGCCCGCATTTCGGAATTTGCATGAAAAGGTCACATGCTGTTTGTTGGGGGTGTTTTATTATAGGGGAGTAAGAGGCTGGGTAATGATGGAGGGCGCGCGGGCCGGCGAGCAGACTCCGCCGCTAATGATCGTTTGAATAACAATACCAGTTTGAATGAATGAAATGAAGCAGCGTAGATCCACGCCGCTCTCTGTGTTTTCCCGTGGTCGAGGAGCGCTTTGCAAAGAATCAGCTTTGGACTACATGTATTTATGATGGTCAATGTTTTATATATATATATATATATATATATATATATATATGTGTGTGTGTAGATAGCAGAAATTATGTTCAGTGTCAGGGTCTATACCGTCCGACCCGTCCATTCATATCTCCTCCCCGTTTGGCCAGCAGGAGTTGCTGGCCATCCTGTCCTCCTCTCTGCAGCTTGCTTAAGCCCCTAGTCTCTTACACTTCATGCCTGGACTGCCGTACAGCTCAGTGGGCTGAACAAGTGGCACTGAGGTTGTTATCCTGTAGTAATGGGGTCGAGGCCAGCCTCACCTGTTCTGTTTGTTTATTGGTTTTCTGTTTTTTTCCCCTAGTGTTTACTGATTATCTAATTCTGTTTCCCAGTTTTTGGTTTATACTCTTCCTATGTATTCTGGTGATTCTAGTCTCTTAGTATTGTCATCCTTGTGTCTGCTTGGTTTCTTAGTTTTCAGTTTTGCTCCGTTTCCTAGTTTCTTTGTGCTTGTTAGTGTAGTCATGTAGTGTAGTAGTGTTGTGTAGTGTAGTAATTTAGTGTAGTAGTGTAGAGTAGTGGTTTCACCTGCTGCTTGTTATTCCCATGCCCCCACCTGATTGGTTAATTATGAGTTACACCCATTGGTTCTCCTAATTCCCTTCCTGGTGTTACCCAGTTCCCTTTGTATGTTAGTTTTATTAGTCTTTATTTTTTTGTTGTTTTTCCCCTTTTTAGTTCTGACCCCTTGTTGTCCCCTTTATTTTGTGGTCTTCTCCTTGGTTTTGTGGTCTTCTCCTTGATTTTTCTCTGAGCCACAAGTGGATCTGCCACCTCTTTATCCTGCTCGCGTTATCCCGCACCTGACAGTTTGGACGTTCGCAGATCGGTTTGCGAAGTTCTAAATAAGAGCTTTGTTAGCCGAGTGGAGAGGACACATTTTGTTGTTGTGCACTGCGTGGTGTGGCGTGTCAACAATGACAATTATTCACCTTCACGAATATCAGTTTGATCCTCTTTGGTGTATTTAGCTGATTTCAGGCGAGTAGTCTGAATGCATTATGGAAGTGGTCAAGCAGCCTCACCAATAGATAGGTAGATGTTGCTGACCGGGGGGCAGGAATGAATTTCGGTGGGGTAAAACCCATCATTTTACTACCGGGCTATGTGCCTATGTGCCTGCCTGATATGGGGGGCTGATCTGATCTCCAGAAGCCTCCCTACAAGCGGACCGTTCTGCCTCTCTGGACGCACAGGCCTTGAACCCCATCTTTACCATGGTGTCGTGCGTATCTGGAGGATGTGCTAGCAGTGAGCTCTTCATCACAATTTCTGCTGGCTGTTTATTTTTTTTGTTGTTTAAAGTGGACTGGGTCTATTTGCCAGGCCAGGTTCTGTGGGCGATGAAGAAATTGACAGGGGACTGACATTTTAATGAGCGACCTGTGATACGTACTGAGGATTTTCGCTTTGAAAGCTCTGCGGACGTCCTGGCGAGGGCTACGGGCCTTGTTATAAGCAATGCCCGTCGTACTTATGCAGGTCTGTGGCCTGACTGACAGGGGCCGTCACGCACGGTTGGCGGCCAGACTGTTAAATAAGAAACGGGGGCTTAACACAAATCAATTTCATTGCCAGTGCTGTGTTTTTGGGGAGCAATTATGTGCCGTTATGTCATTACTCCTGTGGCCCTAAATGCTCTGGAGTGAGGCAATTTCCTCCATGTTTGTCGTGGTGTCCTGCTGGCCTTAGCACTGCGGACGGCCATAAAAAGGGGACGGGAAGCAGAGGGAGCCCCCACTTCGCGCTGGGGCGCTCACCGCAAACGGTGGGCCGTGGCCACCCTCCCGGGCAGACCTCCGGGACGCCGATCCGTAACAATGCCTGCAGTGTCCCGTTCCGATTACATAAAGGGACAACGTCCCTGAAAAACAGGGGTGGGGGGGGGGGAACAGAGGTGTTAATTCTGATTAATGCGGACGTTAGCTGGCCACACGGCTGGTTGGATCGTGGGCCGCCGAGGCCCTGGGGGTTGCTGGGCCTGAACC
>JAODKL010000017.1:530463-544277 GCA_026780765.1 Petrocephalus schoutedeni
CTTTATCAATGTTTAAGCACCTAGCTATCGCCTAGCTAGCCCCCTTTATCAATGTTTAAGCACCTAGCTATCGCCTAGCTAGCCCCCTTTATCAATGTTTAAGCACCTAGCTATCGCCTATCTAGCCCCCTTTATCAGTGTTTTAGCACCTAGCTAGCCCCTTTCATTTTAATATAAAACAGATTTATAAAAGCATCTGTGGCCTTCTTAGGAGATTCCCCATCCGCAGGTTGGAGTCCGCTGTACCGCATTTCACGTCCCGCAGGCGAAATGGCGGGGCCTGCCACCATCGGCATCCCTGCGTCTCTTGCAAAACTCAATTAATCACAAAATTAAGGTAAAAAATAAATTTAAAGAATCCCGTCCTACGGCTCAAGCAGCTGCCTCATTACGGGCGATCCTGGGAGACCAAATTAAGCCGCGGAATGTATATGTAATATACCGTCGCGCTAATGATACATGTTTAAGGCGAGAGATGTGTAGGCACGGCTTAAAAATTACATGGGTCATTACAGCGCCTTGAAACAAAGATTTATCTGCTGTCGCCAAGCGTATAATTTGCGGCGTGGCGTAATAATATAGGGCCGTGTAATTAAACAGAGAGACAAAAGTGTGAGGGGGTCGCCAGACCCAATACCGTCCCACCGCTTTCTCCAGACTAGGGACAATGGGGGTGGGGGTGGATGTGCCCATCTGTGGGGCGGAGCAATAAAAACCATCGCTGAGATATTATCCATCATAATCACCAGGACAATATCACTAATAATGACGGGGGGGGGGGGGGCAGGGGGGCGTTTTGCTGCGATTTGCATGCCCCTCCCTGATTGATGGTTAAATAACCGTCCCGCCGGCGTGGCCCAGTGTGACTGCGAGTGGGTGGGTCAGTTCGGGTCTTGCTCACGCCTCATCTGTCACGTCGGGCGGGGTTTGCCGATTATCGGGAATTGCGGGGAAAGGATGATGTAATGAAGTGGCGACACCACTAGGAGGCGCCCAAATGGGGAATGGGCCACAAAGCGGTTAAACGGGATGCTGCCGTTGCCACGCTAGATTCTCTCGGTTCTCTGCACGCCCCGTACAAATTGCGTTCGAAATAAGAATCCTGGAAGGTTGTCAGGAACTTTCTGGGAAGCTGGAATCCGGTTTTAAACACAGTTAAATGCCCTGAGAACTTTTTCACAGAGCATCCTGCCAGCATCCTGAAATTTTCTCAACAACGACAACGAAAAAAAAATTAAAACATACACACACACACATCTGCAATTTACTGTATGTTTTTTTCCCATTCACCCACATCTTTCAAGATCATTAACTTTATTGCATTGGACACTCCCGCAGCAAAAACAATTCAGCATAATCATCTGTAGTCCAGGTCCCCTGTGCACATGCAAATCTTCTGCCTCCCCTTCACGTCCTAGCAATTACTAACGGACCACAGGTGCAGACCTCTCTGAATAAAGGATATACAGCAAATAATGTGATTACTCAGTCATTACATATTGAAGTGCATACATTATGGGAGGCGACCGAAACATGCCATTGTTGACAATGTCTGGCCGGTGCCCTAGATGTAATAGGGTTTCAAGAACATAATATGTATAATTTAATCTCGGCAGTTCGAGACTAATTCCTGATTCACGGAGGAGATTAATATGAATATGATTAATTGATTATGCAAGCTCGGTTTAATATGTGGGTTTTATGCAGTCACCGTGCGACGTTCCCTTTCAGGCTGACCGTGGAGGAGCTGCATCGAGAGCGAGATTAGCACCAGTGGGGCGGCGTTTCCGAAGCTTCGTCCGCGCTTAACAAAACAACTGCCCGTTTCTGTAGCGCTTGGGTAGTGGCTGGCACGCTTATTATCGCCGAGATTGTCGAATTAACCTACAGAAACTCAGCCGCTGCGAGTGCACTTCAGAGTTGGACCAGCAGGTTGTCGGTTCTAATCCCAGGGTGAACTCGGCGTTGGGCTCTTGAGCAAGGCCCTTAACCCTCAACTGCTTAACCCTCTACTGTTTGTCCCTGAATCCTCAATTATATGTCTCTTCAGATAAAAGTGTTGGCGAAATAAAACAGATTGTAATCCAGTCATTTTCTGTAGCCACTTGTCCGATTCAGGGTCATGGAGGGAGGGATGGGACATCAGCCCATTGCAGGGCACACACCTTTCACGACTACGGCTGATTTGGTAATTCTAATCCAGGGTACCTGGAGGAAACCCCACAGGGAGACCCTACAAACCCCACACACGGAACCATGGAAGAGACTCAGGCCCCAGAGATATGACGCAACAGAGCTAACAATTGCACCACCATGCCACCCATATGCAGTAACTGTTTACTATAATAGCATTAATGCTTTTTTCCCCTTATTATCCCATATAAAATGCCAGGTGTTAGTCATTGCTTGTCTTTTGTAGTGCTCATTTGAGATTATGGCCCAAAACCTTTTAAGTTCCTTAAAACTGATGACTCCAAAAAGCTACAATACGGGGGTGGAGGGAGTGTGCCGTGATTTTTCTGGCCTAACACTTGTCATGTTTGGTTCCAGCCCCTCCTGCTGGCATACCTCTTCCTTTCTTGTTTTCCCCCACTCAGATGTTTGTAGGAACGAACGTTTTCGACTGTCAATTGTCCGGTTCTGGCCCGAGGGGTGAACCTGAGAATGTTTGGCGGGGCCAAAAGTGAAAGACACATGACACGAGACACCCTAATTCTCGCATGGCTTCCGCCGTTCAGGAGATGAAAGCCGGTGTTATGGGTTTGTCATGCTGGAGCAGATTACATCTCCACGCCGGGACCTCAGGGACCATGTGAAGCCTTCATTAGAAAAAATAAAGCTGAAATGCATGCAATATTTGGCGACATAATTCCATAATGCTATTAATAACAATCCCGACGGTTACAGAAAACATTAAACCGTGTGAAATATACAGCAGATTTTTTTGACAGTAAAAAATTGCTATCTTGATTCTTTTAGGTAGGACGAAATATGAATATTTAAATAGCATCCCGGTCTTCAGTCGTGGAAACAAAATAGCAAAACGGCTTGATTCGATAAATTGCCATAATAACTCCTGGTAATACGGAGAGAAAGGGGGAGAATCTTCCAAAAATGCATTAAATCAAATTAAATGAAATAACATATATTTGAAAGTGTAATTTTTTTACCCATATAATTATTATGATCCCGATAATTGAAACTGCAATCCAGGCAACTTGTATTAAATTAAACTGTAGGAAATGGCACCTTTCATTTGCCAAGGCTCAGTGAGTCCTGCATCAAATGAATTTAATTATTCGTGTAGGTCATATTTTATTAATCATCTATATTGATTTCTGAACTCCCAGGCCGCTTGTGGATATGCAAATTTAGCGTAGCAATATCGGGAAGGCTTCATTTGCATGGGAGCCCATTATTATTTTATAAGTAAATTTTAATGTGGACTCAATTAAAACCCAGAGAGTGGAACAGTTGAATTGGCCCTGGGTCTGCCCTGGCATGTACAGCTGGGATATATCAATCAGGAAGATAAAACTTTTCCGCTGGAAAGAAAAGGAGAAGGAAATCATATCGGCGCCGCTTACAGCGCTTGTCGGACGGCGCTGCGGTTGAAGCCAGCTGTGCTAGTGGCTAGTTAAAGGCTGATTAATAGTTAATGTGGTTAATGAACTGGATTTGTTAGCAGGCGTCTGCGAGTTCAGAGCCCGCCCGCGTGTCTCTCAGTTCAGCGAAGGAGCCGGTACTGTCTCGATCCGGTCCCTGTGAACCACCCGCCTGTGCTCGCAGGCGTCAGTGTGTTAGTGCGTCGTCTGCATGCATGCGTGTCACTGTGGGATTTCCCTGTAAATCGGTGTGAGGGCACATCATTAGTGTAGAATCCCTGTTTAGATGGGTAAGGGAGAGGAATAGCTACACTTCTGTACATATACGTGAATAATAGAGCGTAATCTCTATATTTCTATATATATAAGTAATAGAAGGGAGTTTCTATATTTCTGCATGGATGGGTAATGAAGAGGAATATCTATATTTCTGCGTGTGCAAGAGGGTATATGATAGAGATTAATTTCTATATTTCCATGTGTGTGCAATTGAGAGGAATTATTATAATTACATGTACATATATGAGTAATAAAGAGTAATTAATATATGTCGGAATATAATGGTAGCGCAGAATTTCTATATTTCTATATATATAATATTCTATATACATAAATGTCTAATAAAGTGTAATTTCTGTGTGTCTGTATATATGGGTAATAGCAGAGAATGTCTGTGTATATGGGTAACCATAGAGTGGATTAGGAAGATCTGCTTTGTGGTCTCCTTGATGTAATACGTAGGTGGGCTCCTTATTAATTAATAAGTGGAAATGATTTGCGATTCTGCATACATCCCCTTCTGAGTGGCTAGCCAAAGCCAGGCTGGTTTAGAAGGTCCTAGTATGTGGCTGGATCAGGTCTCTGGCCCTGTGTTGTCACTGAGATGGTCTGCCTTGATTTAAGTGCAGGAAAGTGTCTCAGACACGTTTCGGTTTTCTCACAGACGCATTTTTGTGAAAGAGGGAAGGACTGTCCTGGCCGCCGGAGGTGACCGTGGAACTCGTTCTCTGTCTGACAGGCAGCAAATGCCCGTATCTGACAGACACGCCGACCCAAGAATCAAAAAGCACTTTCTGTTTTTCTCCTTTTAACCCCCCCGTCCTATCATCCAGCAAGTAGCCGCGGTACGTGCTCGGTCTCTGTCGCTTTATTGCATCGTAAATTTGAAAAGGAAGAGCCTGGACCCTGTGCTGGGTCCCCTAAGGACAGGAACTGGCCTGTCATGCTCTGCTAGAAATCAGGCCCAGCCGGGGAGGGCTCATCTCTCGCTCCCCGAGCTCACCCCCCCCACCCCCACCCCCACCCCCAACCCCAACCGAGAGTCATTTCCTCAGAGGACCTCCTGACCCTCCAGCGTGCGGTTCTCATGGGAGACAGACTCGCACAGGAAGTTCCTGTCCAAACAGAGTCACGCCACAGGAAGTGATGCGGTGCCATAAAAAACACATACACGCACATGCACACATATGGTCTGATAAGACACCCCGAGATGAAAGGCAGTCTATGCTACACACTTTTCCACAGTAAACAGAAAGACTAGTGTTAGAGTGAATAAATCTACTGAATAGTGCTTTGTGTTCACCGCTTTCTACAGTTAAAAGACTTAAATTTTATATATGAACTGACAGTCTTCTAACAACAGGCCGTTATAATGAGCTGAGTGAGTGTGACTTAGGCTTCCCCTGTCATTTTCGCCCAAACCTTTCTGGAAATGCTCTCAAAGTCGTTTTGAAGGTATTTGGAGACATCTGAGGCGACGGATACACCCCAGCTCCACAGGCCCGCATCCTACAGAGGGTTACTGTCAGTCAAGATGAAGTCAACCTCGACGTGACATCTGGTTTAGCAGATGAGAGCTTTATGAACCCTGTCAGGCGTCTTCCAGAACTTGGACCTTCTCCGTCTTACTGCATGAGAGCTTGTGACGGAGGTCCTTGCCAGGTCTAGGTCCACCTGGTGTACTTTTCCGCAAGCAAACATTTGGAGCTCTGCCGCTTGTCACATGATGTGGTGTGGGGGGGGGGAGGATTCTGGATCTTCTAGGCATGACGGGGGGCAGGGAAGGGGGACCTGTCGACTTCAGTTGCCACTATCAGAAACACCTTCTGTTGCAATCTATGCTGGAAAACATGAGATGAGGCCCCACAGATCGCCGGCATTTTCCACCACGCAGAAGCCTTTATCTGAGGCCCTGGCTGGTATAGCACTATCTCTGGACAAGGCAGAACTTCAAAGCTTGAGGCTGAAAAGGAGCATGCCCCTTTTCCTGGGCTAGGGGCCCCTGCAGATCCTTCTGGGTCGTGCTTATCTGGATCTGCATCCTTCAGGGGGTTGGATGGCCGGAGTACTGACCTTCTCTCTGTGTTCCTCAATTGCTGAAGGAACCTCCCTACCATTAGGTTGCAACATGCACCTTACACCAATATGGCACCTTACACAAACACGGCACCTTACACCAACATGGAGCCCTACACCAACATGGCATCTTAAACGAACATGGCACCTTATACCAACATGGCACCTTATGGCACCTTATACCAACATGGAACCTTATACCAACATGGCACCGTACACCAACATGGCACATTACACCAACATGGCACCTTATACCAACATGGAACCTTACACCAACATGGCACCGTACACCAACATGGCACATTACACCAACATGGAACCTGATACCAACATGGAACCGTATACCAACCTGGCATCTTACACCAACATGGAACCTTACACCAACACGGCACCTTACAGCAACATGGCACATGTCATGCTCTACCTTCCTGCCCCTCCCATTTTCTTCCTAATAATCCACACCTGTTGCCTGTTTTGCCTCTCCTCTTCAGCCCTCTTGTGGATCACTCCAGCTGCCTCCTGTTTGCCCCTTCGTTAGTCCTCTATAAGAGTGTCTCCCTGTCCTGTGCTCCCCAGTCCGATCATTGATGTCAGCCCCTATTGTTTCCCTATCCCAGAGCTCCTGTGTTTTGGCCCTGCGAGGCCCCTTTGTTTTCCCTGTTTGCTTCCCTGAGCAATATAGGATCCATTTTGTTTTCCCCTTTTCTGGCTCCCTTCCCTCATTCATTCCTGACACTACACACATTATGCCAACACGGCGTCTTACACCAACGTGTTGGATTACATGAGGACTAAATGAGTTTTGGTTACTAGTACTGTAACGTATGATGAGGAAGCCTGACTTTAGGTCATTGGCGGCCTCATCTCAAAAACAACAGAAAACAGACTGAATGAGTTTTGGAAATTCGGTCTTCAAATACACCAGTTTACTCGTCATGTAGACGCACAGGTCTCAAACAGGGCAAACAAAGTGAGTTCTGTGATAAAATCCCATCAGAACACATGTCTAACCTGGCTTATAAAACCACATCACATTCTGAGGTGTGCTAATGGCGTTTTGCTTACATCAGACACGTGTTAGGCATGTTATATCTTTTGTGTGAAACTTACGCTCAGTCTTTGTGGTCAGCATTTGACATGAATACAGAAAAAAAAATTGTGTGTGCGTGTAATAAACTTGTTCAGAGTGCCCTGTTCCCTGCAAAGTGTTAAAAATAGACACCGTTCTCCGTCGACAAGGCTGTAATAGCTGTGCTGTGTCACTTCCTCGGGCCCCATGGGGCCCCAGGGCCCTGCAGAAGCACGCATAGCAGTGGCTCCAGCCCCCTGCCTCCTGCTGCCAGGGGGGAACGACATTCCCAATGTAATTCCCACATTATTTGTGGTGGAAATGGCTAAAGAGAGCCAAGAATACCATAAGGGTTCTGTCCCGAGCCAGTGTCAACGGTGTCTGATATCAGGAGCCCAAAAAGGACGACCATTCCTCTCGAATGATGCCGGGATGATTTACCGCGGTGTGCGAATGCACCTTGTACGAGGGAGTTGCACAGTTGGGAGTAAATGTGGGAAGGACCCGTTACTTGGAAAAGCATTGTGGATTATCGTCTGGGTTGTCGTTTGTTGTTGCGTGTTACGCAGCCTGGAAATGGGTGTAATTTGTACGCTAAGTGCCGGCGGTGTGCTATAACGCGCGCGTGGTATTTATGTATGCCGCAGGTGTTGGCCCATTTGGATGCCGCGGCTTATTGCTGGGAGAACTGCGAGTCTCCCACAGGGTTTGGGCTAACCCACGGCCAGGCAGGTTCCAGCGGAAAATGTAGTGTTTGGGTTGCCGTGACGACGCGCCACGTTACAGGCGATAGGAGTGAGGGAGGTGCGTCAGAGATGCAGAAGTTAAGCTCCCCGCTCCGAAAACCCCGTGTTTACAGAGTCGCACGGAAGTTTCAGACTTTGTGGCGTCATAAAGTACACTATCGAGAAAAGGGGGGGGGGGGACATTCAGCAATGGCGGGAACAAGTGAATAAACAAATGATAAATAAACAAATAAAGGGGAGCATCTTGAAGTAAATAAAAGCTGCGAAGAAACCCCCCCCCACGTCCTCTGTGTCATCTGTGGCACCGTATGCAGCCTGGCAAATGAATCCCTCTAAAACCCTCAGCTACTGGAAGCTGTGGGGAAATGCAAAACAAAGGAGTTTTCCCAGTACGGGAGGCCGCTCTAAGTGTCTCCACTCCCAGCGAGCGCCCCCTCCCCCCCCACCCCCCAGCCGTCCGTATCCGAAATGCAAAACACACCCCTATCCACGCCACCCCCAGAGCCGAACCCCAAGGTCACAGCTGTACAGTACGGAGGCGGGGCGCGGGGGGGGATCATTCTTGAAAATCAAGAACAATAAGCTCTTTCAGGGGAACGTGCAGAACGGGCGCACACACACACACACACACTCACACACTCGTATCTCGCCCACTCTGTTCCCGTGCACTGCTGCTCAGATCTCCCCCTGAGGTCTGACACAAAGGGCTTTTTGGACTGTTTTCTTCCTGGTCCTCTTCCACCCGCATCTAACACTCTCTTCCCCTAGAAGTGGAGGTGTGTCTGTCAGCCCCCGCACGCCGCCGCCCACCCCCCCAAACTGCCTCGGCTTCCTTTCCTTCAGAAGGACGATGTAATGCATGCGGTCGGCCTTGACACCGTTCCCCAGCCCTGCCGTGGACGTCCCCGCCAAGCCTACGAAGCAGCGGCCGTGACTCGTCGCTTCCCTCACACACCTTGCCGCGGCCACAGACTGTGCCGACGGATTGTTCCGGGGGTCGCCGTGAATTCCGCGAGTCGGTTCGGCAGGACAGCAGAGAGCTACGGAGTTGCCGTAAATATCCCCGTCCTGCTTCGTCGCGATGACGCCCCGGGGACGGCACTCTGGCCAATGACAGCGCTTTCCGACCCGCCGGAACGGCCTGCCTGGCCCACCCCCGGCCTCCCGGGAGACCCAGTTAAGTTTCATTGCGTCCCCCCTGGTGCCAGGTGCTGGTCGCCGAATCACACTGCGAGGGGGACGGCGGGGACCCGTCCCACAATCGTTATGGCACCCCCGCCCCCCTCGCTATGTCGGCCGTATACATGGAGGACGCCGGCCCATATAAATCAAGGATTTATATCAGCTGCCACGGCTCTTGGTCGAGGGTCTGCCGAAACCATTGCTCCAAGGGGCGGGGGGGTGGGGCGCGCAGAACAGCGGCAGACGCACAGGCTCCCCTCTTAGCCTAAGCCAGTGTAAAACTTTACGGCCTAATTTGACATGGTCGGCAGATCTGGGGGGGGGGTCGCGCGGCGTCCCCCGCCCAAGGGCACTACCCGAAAGATCGCTAGGAACAACAACAACAAAACAAAACAAAACAAAAAAAACACACGGGGCTCTCTCCTCTCTCTTCACGGGATGGGCCCGGCACAGAGGACGGTTCCGGGAACATATGGAGAAGTCCGGGGGCCGAAACCCCGCTCGCGAGCGGCAAGGAAAGCTCATGCATAGTCCATTAATTTCACTTTTTTTTTCAATAAGTAAACTTTAAGTATTCGTGAAATGAGCACTGAAGCCTCCTTAACTGTGTTTGCACAGCTGGGCAAAGCCCCCCCCCATGCGGCAATAAAGCTCCTTCCTGAATGAACATTAAAACGGGAAGCCAGTAACATCATACTTGGCAGCCCTGAATCACCACTAAACACCTAGTGAACCCAGCGATTAACCAGAGCGGCAGGAAGAAAATCTGTAAACCATTCCGGCCCGTCCATACGCTAGTAGCCTTGGATTTTTACCCGGTGACATATGGATATTTAATCATATTCCTCTCTCTCCCTGTCCCACTCCTTTCTGGGTCTGCTCCTCCTGGAGGGAATGTGAGTCCTGGACCGGGCTTTGCCGGAAAGTGTTCCCTGCCCCCGGATTGATGGGTGGACTGTTAATGGCCGTGTAAAACATGGCGGGACCTCTTAGCGCCTGCCGCTAGCTGGAGAGGACGCGGTGCCACGGCTGGATTCGCGGCTGACGGGTGCGGCGCTCTGTGGAGCGAGGGGGGCTAGACAGACTGGGAGTGGGGCAGTATTTTATTTACTTGCTGTTATAAATGCTTTATTTATTTTGATTTTTCACATAAACAAGTTACACATCATGCAACAAATTGATACTAAATATTAAGTAAAGAAGTCAGTTGTTTATGTACAAATTTTAATAAAGGAGTCAGTTTTGGATGCATAACCTAGCTGGGCAGTATTTAATAATACAATGTGCCCCCCCCCGCCCCCCACTTTAAACCATTCTCCTTACAAACAAAAATCATATGAGCCCACCGTTAAACCGGGTTAAGGATGTCAAACACAGGTTTTCCATAGCCAGTGTTTGTCTGAGTGACAGTTGTTATGAGTGACAGGCGGTAGCTTATCCAGCAAACAGAACATAAGTCAGCGAGAACTGCTGTTAAATCCAAACACAGCATGTTAGAATGTTATACACTGTAGTGCAGGAGTGCCAGAAGGCGCTATGGGGATAGCTACAGAGCAGAGTAAACGGGGACACCATGTCACTCTAACATCAGATTGTTGAATCTGGTAAACATGTAAAAGGGGGAAATTGCTGGGTAAAAATATCTCCAAATGTGCTGCTTCGTTTCGGGGGGGGGGGGGTATTGCGAAACAACTTCTAAGAATACCTATTTTCACATGTCTTTAAACGGCCATAATTTAAGGCAGCCCCATGAGACTTCTAAATGAGCCGTTGTTTGTATATCGCGAGGGTCGTAAATGCAAAACCCCTGTGATGTGGGGACGGCCCTCTCTCCTTCTCACCACCAAGTCATTCTGAGGTTTCGGTCCTGGGCGGCTCAAACCGCGATTTAAGGCCTCGCTCGTGTTAAGCGATGGGGCGGCGTGGACATGGTGATCGGATGGTCGGCGGTCAGCAGATTGACTTCACCATTGGGCCCTTGAGCGAGGGCCTTAACCCCCAATTGCGGGGTTCTAGGGGACCTGGCTGACGCGCTCTCTCTCAAAAACGTACATGACTGTGGATAAAACCATCTGCTAAACAACTTAATTAGTTAAATTAAGAAACGAGACGCTTTTCGGACAGCACTGGTCTCCTGTCCCTCATCTGTGCTTCGAAACAACACTTGGGGCCTTTCGGAATGGAAATCGCCCCTCCCCAGCAGGTCTGCAAAGGGGCCACCCTCCACGGCGTCACCATGATAGCTTTTGCAGAGAGTGGCGAACCAAACGAACCGTCGGCGGCCATCGTCTCCACGCCACCCCGAACATCAGGGCCCTCAGCATCGATTGTGGGCTTCCCCGGAGACGCCGAAATGTCAGATTTGGTCCTCCTCAGGAAATATCAAACTCATAGCGTTTAAATCATTTTACGGCATCCTCAAAAACCTAAAAAACAGACATACGTTACGCAAAAGAAGAAAAAAACACGTGACCAAAAACTTAGTGAGTGATAATCCCCAGTTGCGTGAGCCTTCTTGCGTTTTGTTCCAGAACCTTCTCTGTCAGCATGAGTTTGCCACCCCCCACCCCCCGCCCTCCCCCCATCCTCGCCTTTCAGCATCCTTCCTGGGACCCACGCAGTAAACCCCCTCCAGATGGCAAAGAATAATTATACCTGTCTCCAACAATCTCTACCTGTGTCCATCTCCGGCGCGGAGACAGAAAACGTAACGGTGTTCTGCGGCCGCCATGCCAAGGATAACAACTGCTCTGGGTATTCCTGCTAACAGCGGTGCCATCCTCGCGGCCGCCAGCGACCACGGCTCCGCGTTCCAGAACACCTTCCGCCGGCCATGCTCCCCCGACAACCTGCAGTCAATTTGCGATTAATGAAACCCCTAATGGTGACATAATCCTTTCTGATTGTCCGAAAAAGAAGCGATTAGATGCGATCAAATTAGGGGATGTGGATCTGGCAGGGCGGGTCCATCGTTTAGCCCGTAACTTGCAGACAGCCGGGGACATCCCAGCCGCGGTGGGTCTGGTGCCCGAGTGGCCGGGCGCGGGGGGGTTGGGGGCGGTACCATATGTAACTGCGCTCATGGAGATAAAAGCCCCTTTTAATCCGTCTGGGCATCCCCGTATCCCAATGTGAATTCACTCAGCTTCCTTTCTCCTCTGGTTGGGCACATGACAGCTGTGCTAACTGAAATATAAGTGAATATTAAAGTGATGTTTGGAGAGGAGGAAGAAGAGGAGCTGAAGGGTTCAGCCCCCGCCGCTTCAAAGCTGTGGGGGGGGGGTCCCCAGAGATGTCAGGGTGGGCAGCAGGGCCCAGTCTCCGCCTCATGCCAAAGCCATCCAGGGCTGAGCCACGGCCTATGAGGCCTGGAGGCCTGGCAGAGAGGCCTGGCCATTTTTCCCAGCATGCAACAGCGGGCACCATCAGGGCCCCCGAGCTCACAGGGGATGCCTGTTGCAAGCTGGTGTCATAAGAAATAGCTGTGGATTTCCAGGGCAGGGCACCATTGACCCCCCCCCCCCCACCTCCCCACCCTGCCTGCTCGAACCAAACATGAATTATTTGGATGAAGTACAAAGGAGAGAAATTCCGTTACAAGCTTGCGGTTTGGACGTTATTTCCTGAAAAAAAAAACATTCTAGTACAAGAAATATCATTAGCTATTATCCGAGTTTTGTACCTCTGGGCCCCAAACGGGGCGCAAATGGGGGGCTGGGGGGGGGGGAGTTGTTGGAGAAGGGGGACAGGGAAAGGATTCTTATTTGATTTTTTATTTTCATTAAGGCGTCGAGCGGGGTAGATTAGCACGTTGGGCGATTGTCGTCATCGGCCTCCCAATGCACCCTGTGTGGTGGCTTCAGAGCTGTCCCGCTTGGACCTCAGCCAAAAAAAAAACAGGAAAAAGACGGCTGGGTGTGTTTCAAGTGGCAGCGAGGGGCTGTGAATCACCACATTAGGGACTGGGGAGCTGAAAGCTGGGACAGTGCAGCCTGCACTTGTAACCCTGACCTGGTGTCACTGGGAGTTCAAAAGGTGATGACACGCCACACACATGCTGTCTAGTATTAGAAAAAGCACTTATAAATATCAAGATATATTTAATGATGAATTTGGTCAAGGCAATCCATCTGGAGCTAAGCAGGTTTGAGCCTAGCCAGTACTTGGATGGAAGACCAACTAAGAAAAGCTGGGTTGCTGCTGGAAGAGGTGTTGGTGTGGCTAACAGGTTATCCTGTTATGTAGCAGTACAGGCATTCACACCACACCCATCGGGAAGCCCCCAAGCTCTATCCCCCACAGTATAAGTGTTCCGTGTGCTTGCAGTGATAATCCCCACAGTATAAGTGTTCCCTGTGCTTACAGTGTTTATCCTCCACAGTATAAGTATTCTGTGTGCTTACAGTGATAATCACCCACAGTATAAGTGTTCCGTGTGCTTACAGTGATAATCCCCCCAAAATGTGTGTTCCATGTGCTTACAGTAATAGTCCCCCACAGTATAAGTGTTCCATGTGCTTACAGTGATAATCCCCCAAAATGTGTTCCATGTGCTTGCAGTGATAATTCCCCACACTATAAGTGTCTCTTGTGCTTACAGTGATAGTCCCCCACAGTATAAGTGCTCCGTTGCTTACAGTGATAATCCCCCACAGTATAAGTTCTCCGCTGCTTACAGTGATAGTCCCCCACAGTATAAGTGCTCCGCTGCTTACAGTGATAGTCCCCCACAGTATAAGTGCTCCGCTGCTTACAGTGATAGTCCCCCACAGTATAAGTGCTCCGCTGCTTACAGTGATAGTCCCCCACAGTATAAGTGCTCCGCTGCTTACAGTGATAGTCCCCCACAGTATAAGT
>JAODKL010000017.1:558601-576257 GCA_026780765.1 Petrocephalus schoutedeni
CACAGATGGCTGAAGCGTCTGTTGCTGGTGGCCTGGCAGAAGAGGGTTCCGCATTCTGCGTGCCGCTCGTATCGTCCTGGACCTCGTTTGGTTCTGCCCTGTGTCTTTTACAGTGGAACCAGGAGAGTAAAGGTGTGACAGGACTTAATGGTGAAATGAACACACCATTTTCCTGATGCTTCTGCAGGGATCGTGCCTGTTGGACCAGCCAGCCTCCTTTAACTGGCATTTTGTCGTAATTAGTCTGCTCCGGGCTGACAGTGTTAACGAATAGCCATAATCACAGTGTTACGCAGATGATGAGATGTGTGTAATTGTACATAATGACTTTCAGTGCGACGTTCTTGATGTCAGGATGGACACAGATGTTTAGTCTGATTCGCTCATTTTGCCCGAGTGGTGAAAGATCTATTTATTTTTTTCCTGTTTCTCTGGCTCTGTGCATTGTCAACCTGCAAAAAAAAGAACATAACAAGGATATATTAATATAAAACTCAAAAATATATTCTGAAATGTTTTTATGCGAAAGGGTAATATGTATATGTTTTGCTCAGGGGTGCCACATCAGAATCCATTTATTCAACCATCTGTTAACCTCACCCGCTGGTCACATTTGTATGTGTGTGTGTGTGAGGGGGGGGGGGGGGCTATTCCAGACAGTACATTGCACATGCCAGGGGTACACTCTGGACCAGATGCCAGTCATATCAGATACTGTCCTATATAGAGAATATATCTTGGTAAGTCAC
The DNA here is from genome assembly GCA_026780765.1 of Petrocephalus schoutedeni. NCBI lineage: Eukaryota > Metazoa > Chordata > Actinopteri > Osteoglossiformes > Mormyridae > Petrocephalus > Petrocephalus schoutedeni. The sequence goes on from JAODKL010000017.1 coordinate 559,351, forward strand.
ATAAGCAGCATGATTTTGAAAGGACTGGCTTAATGCCGTTCTATAGACAGCTTCATGGTATATGATGCTATTGCTCTAGTCCTGCTGACACTTGTACCTGGACATTCACTGACAGCTCAGCCAGCCTGATTCTTTGATAGCATGTACAGTATGTTTCTAATGTGCTATTCGCCCCATTTGTACATCACTTTTGAAAAAAGCATTTGCTAAATTAAAGTAAACATAAAGGATGGATTGGACAGCTAGCAGACTGACCTTGTACTTGAACCTGAGCATGTCCATAAGCAGGGGTTAAGGACCAGCACCTCATATGCTGAGGTCCCTGAAGAGGAACCTCTTGACTCCTCTGCCATTTCATCTTAACTTTGCTTTACGTGCCATGGGCCACTTGTATAAATGACTTCCATCTACATTTGTAAGCGTGTGGGCTGCCCTAGATCTGGGCAGGCCCCTAAGCACATAAATAAGGCTAAATGCTTATACATGACAGTCCAGTCAATAACAATCTTCTGGTTTATGACTTCTACATTAGAACTGTGCACCTCAATCAAACAGTGTTGACATTCGCCACTTGTAAATCACTCGTAATCTCCAGCAATCAAGTGGAATGATTTTGATTGGCCATTTCGAAAGGAATAGCGATGACTCTGATGATCTTGGCTTCAGCTGTTCTGGCCTGGCATTGCACCGTCAGCTATAGGATGTGATGAAAAAGTCCAATGAACCTCTAAACAATCACAATTACCATTATTGACACCGGATCATGTGCTCCACCCATTTTTTGTAATGCTGCGAATCAAATAGAGCTGTATAAGAGGGCTGAGCTCTGATTGGAGGAGAGATGAGACCATTGCCTGTGGCAACCAGCAGCTCAGGGCAGATTCATGTCACATGTAACCGAGTCGATTTCCCTCCCTCTGAAGTGTATAGCTAATTTGTTTTGCCGCCAGGCACTCTATGGAAAATTTCTTGCTCTACTTTGCAAGCCATATTTAATCAAACTGCAAACAAATACACCACAAACTTAATGTTCAGAAGGCCATTTAACCCACATTGCCTAACTGGTGAGGATGATTGTATTGACAGCTTTTCATTCAGAAGTCCATGTGTACAAACAGCGCGTGGTATTTTGTGTGGTGATGCTGAATCTCTGTGCAAGAAACATGTGGTTGTTGGGTTTAGGCAGGTGCAGCCTACATCATGCAGACAATTCAGCTTGAAAAATATTAAACAAAAACGTCAAAAGGGGTAAAGTATCAGCTTTGACTTTGGGAGTTCCAGACTTGAAAGTTGGTAGTATGGTTGAATTTAAGTATTTATAAGCTTTGGGAAGATTCGTATTGTCTACAAGAACTTGTTAAAGAATAATTCTGTTATTGTTAACTTCAGAGAATCGCGCTCCTATGGGGATCCGAGCGCGCGGATTTTTGTTTTTTGGTACCTCTGCGTATGATAACTGGACTTATTGAATATGTAAATGCCAATAATGTTTTTGTTTCAAGGCATCACTCAGTCAGTGCGGCACAGAGACCGCTTCTCATCGTTTGATCCGTGTTATTGTACCCTTCATCGCCCACGACGACGCGTATTAGGGGCCTGTCTCTGTTGGGACACTATTACCGCGGCACAAAGAAGCACGATCAGAGACGGGGAGACAGCGGGAAAGGATCGCCCGCAGGGAGGAAGAGATGGCGAGAATGAAGAAAAAAATATAAAAAAAAAAAAGAAAGAAAAAAACAATGAAAATTGTCAGATCTTAAGGTTCCCGTGTAAGCCCGCTGTGCAACACGGGCATCTTTAAATCTTTAAAACTCCGCGCGAGTGACCACCCCACAGACGGCCTGGCCGTAAACGACGCACGTCGGTAATTTTAGGCCGCACGTAACACGAGGCGCGCCGTAAGACATGAAGGATGTCCCCCGACTTCCCGGCAGGTTGGTGTAAAGCTCCTTTCCACGGTGCGCTGTGTCTCTGTCGCGCGAGAGGACTGTCCTTCTCCTCGTAAGTGGAGATGCCCGAGCGTCCGCTGCAGCCTCTCCTGCGTTTCCCAGTCCCTCACTAAGACACATGCTGTTCTCAAAGACCTTATTTATGTTCCTATATAGCGAGAGCCGAAAGTTAACCTGGGTGTGTGGTGCGTGCTTTTCGTGTCAATTGGAAACATGTGGTCATCTGGAATCTGTCTATCTTTGTCCCACAATTAATGCATTGTAATGTCCGCTCTCTTCCCCCCGTCTCTTGACCAAGCCTTTAAACTCGAAGCCTCCCTCGCCACTTGTGTGCCCCGTGCGTGGCTTAGCTCTGTCTATAATGGCAGCTTTGTGCCGTTCCGCCTAGAAGCCGTTAGTGCCGTACGCTAAGCTGAGTCTCCATAACTTACTCGGATGGCAGAGGGACCGCTTCGGATAGGAGGTGGACCTGTTGACGGGGAGCGCGATGACCTCACCGTCTGGCGGCCAGCGCAGAAGCAGGGACTCGGGAGCAAGCGACGGCTTGGTTTTTGTCACTCAGAGCGTAACATTAAAATTATATTCATTTTAATAAATTGCGCCACTTACTTGCTGAAACGCGCATTCTGCGGGGCTCGTTTAAATTTCATATTTCACCGGCATCACCGAAATCATAACCAGATGTTGTCATCGGCTTCCCTTCCTGTTTCCTCCGTCCAATTCCCACCATGCATTGGAACGTGACACTTTCCCTGGAAAATACAATAAAACGGAAGAGTAATGTACAGCTATTTCCTTTCATAAATTCCTTTGGCCCAGCAGAAGTACAAGTCGCATGTACGTGTATTTTAATGGAAAACATCGCAATGCGTGCAGTAAATCCAAGGCCGACAGCTACCACTGGGCTTTCGTCATGTACCCGCTGGAAGATGATTTATCTGTGGACGCAGGGTCCGGTGTGCGTAATCCCTCTCCTTCCCATCTTTGAGCCGACCGTGTCCTCGGGCCGGAGACGGATGCCGCTCCGGGGTGTCGGACGGGCCAGCCGAAGAACAATCAATCGCGTGGGCAGCCGGGCACCGATTTGTTAACAAATGCGGGCAAAGGAAATCCTCAAGTGTTCATGATTCGACTGGCACCGCATCGGGCCAAGTGCCGTAATCTAGTGCCGCTATGCGAGGGGAAGCTTGCGGACCAACAGGATGCTTTAGCGTTAAACGTGAGTAACGAGGCAGCGGTTCATTTTACATTTTTGTCACCTATTGACCCAGCACCTTCGCCGATTCCGCCCTTCCGTGATTCAACAGCAGTGAGGTCACTTAAAATGTGACCTAATTCTCTTCACGCCTCTCCAGCCCCCCTGACTTTCAGATGAGGCTTCCAAGAACTCGCATCGGCCTCCTGACCTCTCGCAACGCCTGTCGGGGATGATTACTGCATCACAGCGGACGTTATCCGCGCCATTGTCTCCCCGAGGGCCCCGGGGGGGGGGGGGGGGGTCATCGGAATGAGAGTCGCAGTTTCTTCGCTTTGGCTGGAGACTGACTGTCCTAATCATGGCTAATTGTAAATTGCAGCAGCTTCTGCCAATCACACAGACAATAAAATAAATACGAGCTAAAAAGAAAAGAAATGATCTGGGTCACGCTAGCATGTGGTCTGAGACACAGAGGCTCTGTGACCATCCACTGGCATTTTCTTAGCAGGTAATATGAGGTGATAAATCGGACATTTCCAATACACCCGGGGCCCCACCTTCACTTTGGCAGTGCCTATGCGTGAGGATCAGGAGTGGGACTGTTGGAAAAATCTTGGAGAGTGAAACAAGCAAAGCCCAGGACATCGCCAAAGGCCCACGGTGAGGCCTCCATGCTCTGAATTTATTTTTCCTTACTGACATTCCCCCATCACTGCCTCTCTCTCTCTCTCTCTCTCTCTCTCACTCATTTGTTCCGTGGCCAGATTCCCAAAGCTACACCAGGTTCTACAAATCCCTCTCTTCTAATTAAGATTTCTCTCACCCCTCTGTGGTTTTTCCCCTCTCTCTCTCTTTTTCCCTTTTTTTTTTTTTTTTTTTTTGCTTTGAGCCCGCTCCCCCGCGTGGCTCCGGAAAGTTCTGCGGCTGACAAGAAATCAATAGAGGCCGAGCTCTGGCTTCTCAGGTATCGGATTTCAGGTGGGCCCCGAGGTGCCGCGCTCGGCCCCGGCAACGACGCCAAGCTGTCCAGAGCTGTTAGCCAGGCCACGTTGGAAACGCCGAGCCCTTGGCTGCTGGATAAAAACGTCAAGCACTAATAGGCTCCATTGTGATTAGCCGAGATAGAGTTCACAGAACCTCTGAAGAAAACGTGTTTAGAGACGATCTTTATAAGGTCTTACATTTCCCTTCCTCTCTCGCTCGCGCTTTTTTTTCCTAGCCTTCACTTAGCTTTGAGCTACAGGGAATACGGCATATAAATAAATAAAAGGGTAGAAGTTTCCTTCAATTAAAAAATGAGGAGACGGAACAGAAGTGAGCGCCGCTTGCGTTAAATGCCGAAATTAGTATGACGTGAAGCTACTCGCTTTCAGGTACTTAATCCCATGGCTGCTCTTTGGGGGAAATGAACGATTTACTTCACTTTTTACTTGTTAAGTTGTCAATTACTTTGAATTGTTAGTCTTCAATTTTATATATATATATATATATCTTACATATATCTTTACATATATATATATATATATTTATATATGTATGTATATATATATATATATATATTTATATATGTATTGGAATGGGATACATGGAATAATAATAGATATATTATGTCATTTACTTTTACTTTATATTATTGGTTTATTGTATTTAAATTATACACACTATATACGTTTATACATTTATTTATATTACACACTATATACAAATATTTTAGACCAAAAATATCTGCTTAAAAAACCTTTAAAAAATCATTTTAAGTTTTTTGAAAATATTTTCTTATACTTTTTAAAGAAAAAATAATATCTTCTATATCATTTATTTTTCTGTCTGTTCATTTGCTGCTGCATTAGAACACCCCCCATCCTACCAGGATAGTTAAATACTCCGCATAGCAGCATATGTCATGTAAGCCGACAATGTAACAGAATTTTTTAGCATCAGGGATGCTAAAAAATAAAAAATGTCAGTATGCTAATGGCGTGTTTCCATGTAAAGTTAGAATGGCACTTTATTAGTAAAGGATAAAAACCTTTATTTTAAATTTATATATGCTTAAAAACATTCATAAACAAATATCTGTGCATATACAAATAATACTTAATAATAAATAAAGCATTTTTAAATAGTTTTAAAATTAATGCAGCTGTTATTTTCATGACTTTGAATTCGCTATGTTCAAGCAAACTGAGATACGTGCCGAACATGAACACGAGCAGATGGGGCGATACGTTCGGGTCCAGTGTCATAAATTCCAGCGGATATTAGTTTGGGCTCTGGGATCTGTTCATGAAGACGTCCTTTCCAAGCGCAGCCCGAGTCTGTGCTGTGCTTCACCAAGGATAAGGAAGTAAATGTCAGTGTCGTAAAAAGTACATCCATATTTCAAGAATAATATAACTGTTATCCAAATGCACCCACATAAAAAAACTACAAAAAATGTTCCAGGTGTTACTGTATGTATTGTTAAATATAATGTAAAACAATAAGAAGCTGGAATTTCAACAACTAAATAAAGTAAATACACTGATACTAGGAACAACAGTAATACTAAGAATGTATGATTATAACATATAATTTCTTCTTCTTCAACTTACTATAATTATTATTACTACTATTAGTAGTAGTAGTAGCATACTTAATAATAGTTAATAATAATACCACCATAGTAATTAAATAAACAAAAATTAGCGCTGTAATACACGAGAAGCATGTCTGCAGGAAATTGAGTGTCAGGTACAGTTAAGGCAAAACGCTCAATACACATCGTATCACAAACACTGGTGAACCACAGGGTCCTGGAACATTAATCCGCTGTGAGCGCAGCACAATACCCTCAACCGCTGATTTTTCTTTTTTTTTGTGTGTGTGCAGTACAGTAGACCACACTGGCTTTATTACTGAATTCCACATGGCCAGAGCAGGGAATAGGGTGCGAGCAGAGAAACAGAGCTGTTGTATCAGTGCCGTAACAATTAAGATGACCTGCAAATCCCCTGATGTCAGGCCTGAGGTGGCCAGTTACACTGGATGGGGGGTGTCTCGAATCGACCCTTCTTGTGCGGCAGAGGCGGACACTGCGGAGGGGGCTGGGGGTTGGTGACGGGCCCAGCTATCACGCCTAAATCTAATTGAAGCGAGTGAAAAAGTCCAGAGACCGGGATGAAATTCCTCTGCTGCCAGCTGACGCAACTTATCAAGTGGGCTTTGCCACAGAAAACAGTGCAGAATACCTTTCGTTATTTGTCTGGCCAAGACACTTAACGTGCTGAAAAACTGCAAACCGCAATGCACAGCGCGTCGTAAATGCTGCTAATCGCAAGCGTCGCGTAAAAATCACGCGGCCTGATTTCTGAGTAACATAACAGCGATGCCTTACAAACATCTGGATACATTACACACTGCTGCATACACTCTCCAGACTTTTTCCCTCCCTTAATCAGATATTAAGGGTGGCTGTATTGGTTAGGTTGGGGGAGGGGGGGTAATATGAATAGGCGTACCATGTCAAATAAGGTGTTCAGGCGTTCTGTTTTTATCAGTGGGGGATTAATGTCATGGACGCCGCCAGGAACGACACGATGGACTTGAGTTTGCTTAAGACACGGGATTGAGGAGGACGTTCCGTAAAACAGTTAAAGATCCCGCTTCCAGGCCCAGCCCAAGGTATTAAAGTGTTTATGGATCTGCCTTAGACCCGGGGGTGAGGAGGGGGGGCGTTATAGATGCTAGGTGGTGTTACTGCTCTCTTTAATGGCCAGTGGGGACTGAGATTCTACTGCTCTACGAGCCCGTGTCCTCATTAAAGCCGGACGTCCCGGCCAACCGCCGCGGATCCGAGCGGCGGCGTCAAGGACTGCCTGGAGGTCGGGGTCCGTTCCCGGTCCTGCGCCGCCTTCGCCAAATCCTGTGTGGACGACGTGAAGAGGGGAAGAAAGGAAGCTGTTTTGTCCACCCTGGATACATACAGTGTTTGCTTTGGTAGGCTATACAGTAAAATTGGAGTAGCCCATGGAAGATTAGCATGGAATTATATTATGTATTACTATAATAAAATAATAATTATTATTATTTAATTGCAAATAAATGACACATTAATATTTTATTTAGCCGAGAAAAATGCAGAAAGGTGTAGCTAGTGTAGAAGTTGGCGTGGTATATAGCAGGCCTGCCGGGTACGGGGAAATCATTCACGTGGTCACTCTTATTAGCAGGACGCTAATTGGCACATCTTACAGAAATGAATCCAGAGGAGAAAAAGTCACCAAATGAGACTCAGTATCTGTGTTTTGTATACCTTGGAAACTTGTTTTTGATTTTGACATACTGTAACTTGTTACAAGTGAAATGCGGTGAGAATATGAACGGTGGTGCTTCTGGAATTGCTACCATACATTACACCACGGTCAGCCAGTCACCGTGATGCTGGAGCTGACTAATCAGGGTCCGGCCTGCACTCTGCCTGCTGGCAGCCATCGCCGCTCCACCCTTCCCCACGACACTCAGACTCCCCACGAGACTAACCTGGGTAGACAGCAGATGCTTGGAAACCTGACTCATGGTGAGCGCGACTTTTGCCTTCCGGATATCGCTCGTACTCGCGCGCCTTCTGTTTGCAGGCCGTCGGGCCTCCTTCGCTCACGGTTTCGCGACGCCTCCGACGTCTGCACAGGAACAAGAGAAGAATCGCAGGGGCATGTTAGGAAAAAGATACCGGTCACACCGAGAGCTTTGCGTGTTTTTCAGAAGGTGGGGGAGGAGGGGCTATGGTGTCCCTCTGTTATCCTTCGGCTTAAAGCCGAGCAGAGCACCGGGGAGTCCAGCCACCCCCTTCCCTTAGCTCTGGCTGTAACCCCCGGAGCAGTACCCCTACTAATCACTGAACTTGTCAGACAGCCACTGTTGACGAGTTGCCTGCCTGTTTTCTGCAGGGGTTAATGGCGGGGTAGGGTTAGGATCCTGGCTGCCAACACCGACCGAGACCCGACGTGAGAAATGTTTTTGAAAAGCCTTTAGAAATATAAAGCTTTCTGTCTTAAGTTGGTTCGCCATCTAATTAAAAAAATATCCATTCTTTTTTGTGGATTTTTTTAGCAGGGAGGACGGGACGGCATTCGGTGAGGTCGCCATCTCACCTCATCAGCCGCCGACGAGGCTAGGAACGTGCTCAGCGTAGGCGTCGCGAGGTCAAGAAAACGACATGCAAGCCACAGGCACACGCCCCCCCTCCCCACCCAACCCCGGGCCACATCCCAAACCCCTCCTCCGCCCAATGAACTGCGCAGAGTTTTGTGGCGGGACCTTCCGGCAGCTGGTCAAAATGGCGGAGCACTGATGGACATTGGCATCTAAGGGTGCCGCTGTTTATACACCAGGAGAACGAATCCGCTTGTGGACAGACCCTGCGAAGACCATCTACAGTCATTTCCCAGAGCAACAAGTGCCCCCGCCGCCGATACAGGGAGGGGCAGTCCTCTGTGAGCACTTTTCACCTGTAACGAGCAGCCGGCGTGTAGGGAACCCCAGGGCCAGCTTCCGATTGGCCCTCCTCGCTCAATCTTATTCCCCAATTTCCTTCAGCCGGCCCCATCACGGCGGCTCAGACCCGCACGGAGAATCAATCACGGCCAAGCGCGGCCCACTCAATATGAACTAATTTGATTTCTGGGTTATAAGGCAATAAATAACCGCCATAAAAACAACAGTCCCGCCTTCGCCAGGACAAAAAGTACTTTGTACTCCTCTAATTGACTTCAGGTTTTTTTTTTTTTTTCCCCCTTCTCTGCTCTGTGGTCCCAGCTGCTGTACCAATAACAATCCTGCCAGTTTTATTTCTTAATGAAAGAACAGAGACCCAATGTGAGAAAGGGGAAGAAAGGAAGGGAGGGGAACAAAAACTGAGGGGGGATGAGATGAACGAGTAACCCCCCTGTCGGCTTCATGCATTATTACGCGCAACACCTCCACTCGGTTATTGCCAAGACTGTCAGGTGTTTAGACGGCAAAGTAGATTAGGACGGAAAAGATTTATTACACGGATCCTCCTGGGCAGTTTCGGCATGTGTCGTGTGATGTAATCATGGGGATTAAGAGGAAAAGAGCTATAGGACAATGTCCCCTTTATCGCCTAAATTATGTCGTGAGAAAGCATGGTGGCAGCCTGACCATGCCAGCCAGAAACCGGGTCCTTGTTCCAGCCACACCGCATGGAGGGGTACGCCTGGGCGGGACGGGTCACATGACTGTCGCTAACAGCAATGTGCGACTTTGAGGCCTGCTGGGAATAGGACCTCCGTGCTCATTGGCTCAAGATGCAGGCATCCATGTGTCGTTAATCCCGCATAGCCAGTTGTATGCACCCCCCCCCCCGACAAACCCTGTGAGAGGGTGATCTATGCTTCCTGTTATTACAAGGATGGCAAGTGGAATTATAGCCATCGCCACCTTGTGGGCAGATGGCGGAGTAGCGGCTCCTGTGGTGACCAACAGGCTTCTCCTGCTGTACAATGTCATTCATGCTATTGCCAAAAACTTGAACACGGTCCCTTAGGTTTGGCCCCTAGCAGTTAAAGCCTGTTGCCTCACTATGTACAGTATCTATGGGCAGGTTCTGTTTCTAATAAAGAACTGGAAGGAATTGCCATGATTGGTGAGGGAACGAGATCGTTTCTGTACTCTGGCCATTGCCAACACCGTGCTATAGCCGACGTCATCAATCAATCCGGTCTTCAGTTGCTAGCCCGGTCACGATGAGGTTCAACTTGCGGGCGAAGGTACCTTCTGATTACCAGTCCACTCAGGAAACAGCCGGAATGTTCCGCCTTCTGCTGGAGCGAGTGCCGACACACCTCATTTACCTGAGAGCGACTTCTCACATTCCCACCCTTCCCAGGTCCGGCAGAGTTGTCATATCGCCATCGGGCCCTTAAAGCAATGCCCTCAACCCCAACAGCTCCAGGCACCATCCTCATCTGCACACTGATTCGTACTAAAGCGCCTGCTAAATAATGGTGACATATAAATGATTCAAGATGTCCCTTTTTTGAGGGGGGTGGGCGGCAGAACAAACGGGTGAGATAACGGGACAATGGGAGCACGACGAGAGCGTAGGAAGCCGACGAGCCCCGAATCGAGAAGCGGCCTTTGGGTCCGTTCCATCGTGCCGAGCGGTCGCATTTGCCGTACTGCAATGGCAGAAGTGATGGGAACCCAGGAAAAAAATTTATCCCAGGATAAAACTATCAGCGGAGTCATAAATCCCCCCCCCCCCCCCCCCCCCAAAAATGTAGCGAGAGGTGGTCCGGTGTTCCTTCGAGGACGAGAGGTCACTCAGAACTCGGACCAGGAGCAGCGACCTACCCCCCCCCCCACGTGTGCTTATCAGCACCGAGCGTTGTTTACAGTGCATCGCGCATCTTGGCGACATCATCCCTGCTTGTGTTTTCGATTACTGGCAGCGGTGTGTTGCCGGGCCGGATGGGGGTCCGTTTCCATGGAAGGACCATTGTAAATCCACAGTTGTGTTTTATTGTCCTCCATGCGAGGAGGAGCCCCGGCCAGCGGGTGTGATGTGGTTTTCGGAGTGTGGAGGTCACGGGTTCGAGCCGCGGGCATGTTTGACAAAGGCTCCGGGAGCGTAGTGAGAGCGTAGAGACAACACCTCCCGCGGTACAGAGCTCATCGTTCTGCCAGCTGTGTTTCCCGTGAACCGTGTCGCTCCAAGATTCCGCACCTTTGCCGCTTTTGTCTAACCCTCTTCCTTCGTATATTTATTATGTGCTACCGCTACCATAAAGAATAAAACATGAACCTGTCTCACGTTATTTTTTTTCGTATTATACGGGAGCTCAATTTTACACGCCTATTAAAGGAATTATTTTATTTATTTCATACTATTTATATTTTATTATTCTGTGTCTAAACTCGATTTTTTTTTGTTTCAAAGCAGAAACACAGGCATTTTCCTACCTCCCCTACACTTTTGCTATTCATACGTGTTATATAAATCTGTGTAGCTAAACCACAAAACATCAGGAAAAAAAACATGGGAAATATTGCTTTTACAGGGCTGTTGTTTATTCCGTAGTGCCTTCAGAAGGCCACCGAAGGAAAGTACCATAAAACCATTCGCGCAATATTTCCGGTGCTAGCCAAGCAAAACTCGTAACACCGAAACAGCCTCCTGAGCAAAAACAAAGGTCAGATCGTAAACATCAATTAAGCTCTATTCCAGCCTGCACCCTGTAAAGGGGGAAAAAGTGGGAGCGTTACGATTATGATGTGTCAAATATATCAACAAAAGATGCTAAATTACTTGACAATCAGCTCCACACGTTTTTCTGCTGCATATTTGTACATCGTTTATTTTTTTTTATAAATAAAGTTATGGTTTTTTGAATTCATTTGAATTATTATACAATTTTAATTCGTGGAGAAGTCCTATTTAAATTTTAATTATACCTGGTTTTGTGAGACAGCAAAGACAACACTGCTCACCTAATATTTTTTCAGATATCCCACTCAATCCAACAAGGAATTTTGCACTCAACACAGCCATGCGAGTTATAAGGAGTACTTGTCCCAGGACAGGAAAATGCATTTTCAACCAGACAACATCTCTTAGACAAAATCAAGTCTGAATGATTTTTTAATGAGCTTTCTGTTTCTGACACATCTCCCGGTCATTTAATATTCATCTGACGAGCTTTCACAGCACATGTGGTGGACAGGTACTGCCTTGTAAAATAGTTTAAATTTTAATTCGAAACACAGAGCGTAAGAAGCATCGGACGTCCTCCGGCAGACCTGTCTCTCTTTCTGATCCAAGACGTCCCTTAGCGAGATCCTCGAGATCAAAACTGGATTTTCGTTGTGCTAGGATTAAAACCCACAGAAATAAAAGTTGATGAAAATATTTGATGAGTATTTCACCCAAGTGGAAAAGTGCTGGAAATCTGCGGGACATTTCAGTTGGCCTGGGGAATGCTAGGAGAAAATCAGTCAACGTCAAATAAGGGCGAATTAACAGAGTGATATTCAGCCCTATGAATTACGTACATTCACATATCACATAAAGCCAATTTGCCACCTGCCGTAACTCCCCCAAAAACACCTTTAAGAAACTTCCAATGACACTGTGGCTCACTGCCTTCGGAACTTTTAAACCAATTATTTAACCTCCCCATAATAGAACTTAATTTGCAGACACTAATTTGCTATATTCTGACACAGTGAATGTAAACGCTTCCCAGAGGAAAGATGAGTTTTAGGTCATATGTGTCCATCTGTTCCCCCCTGCCGCTGTGAAGGTGTTTGAAGAGAAGAGGTTTATCAAAGGGATCTTGAGGGTGGTTATTTGGAAGGATGGGGTATTAGAATTAATCACTGTGGGTGCAATGAGGCAAATTGGAGTATGTAAATGAGTGTGGCTGTGTGCATGGCCTGCAATGGACTGGCATCCCATCCAGAGTATTCCCCTGGCTTGTGACCTGTGCTTCCTGGGATGGGTTCCAGGCCTACTGTGCCCCTGCACTGGATAAGGGGTTGGAAGCTGGACAGATGACGGATGGGTGACTTATAATAGAAACTGGTTTGATATTAGCATAATCTGTATGTGTGGCTGTGTGTCAAATTTGGACCATATCCAGTGGTGTTTGAAAAGTTCTTTCCCCAGTTACTTTTGCTCTGCTTGATTTTTTTTTTTTTTTGGACATGAAAAATAGTCAGTGGGAAACTTTCGGAATAACGTGAGCCATACATGCACAGCCAGTCAGCCACGGTGACTGCAGAGGGCTAATAATTACAGATGACACCTGTACGAGAAGCAGCCCCGGTGTCGAGCCCGGTCCAGTCCCACGGGCGATCTTAATTTGCGTTAAAGTGTATTTGTCATGCACCGGAAAGAATCCGCGGCAGTGTGGGGAGAGCCGGCCCGGGATGCACTGCCGAGTAGCCAAGGACGGCTCCGGGGATGGAGAGGAAGAGAAAGCCATCGTTAGTAGGCCTGGAAACGGTTCAAATCATTTTCATGTACTCGGAGGTTTTTGGGGGGGGGATCGTGGGGGCCGCTTTGTGGGCCTTGGCAAGCCCCCCCCCCCCCCCCCCACCCCTCCCCGAAAAGCTGCAGGTGGGTTTTGCTTAGCCCATGTCGCCAAGGGCGATGGAGAGAAAACCATATTGTTTTCCCATTTTTCTGGGTGCGCGGACTGGAAAATGTTTCAAGTCCGAGGGCCGCTTCGTCCGTGATTTATATCACATTTGATGCTAGTTTAATATCAAATACAAATATGTCTTGTTTCAGTACAGTGCAAACTCAGCTCCAGCCGGGAAGGAAGCCCGGGCCAAGGTTCAAGAGAGGTCGCAAGCTCTGGGAATTGAGGGCCTGCGGCCTAGTTGACAGGGGAAAATATTTTATAATCCCCAGGGTGCATCTCGTTCAAATTCAGCCCTGGTTTTACTTAACTCCCAGGACAAGAATTTGGCATCAGCTACAATAGCTTTTCCAGATGTTCATCTCACAATTTTTGGCCTTTTTTTCATTGTAGTCCGTTGTGAATTTTGAATACCACAATTAACAACCATAAATCATGTCCTGAATACTTCCCTTTCAATCACCGGGGAATATTCTGGAATAGTCCAATAACTCACTATGAAATGGAAGCTTACAGCAAAAAAAGCTATTAGGATTTAGGTAAATCCTGCAGTGACACGACCGATGGGGAGCAGAAACTCAAGTATACGAATCACTTGGTACTGAAATCATGCAAAGGAAACCTGGACTCTACCTCAGATAAACATCAACATTCCTACCTGTCAGCACAAAATATTTACTTCCTAGGAGCACAGTATCTCCAAGTACGTGTTCCCTTTTTTTGCATGGAGCGTTGTGTAATGGCAGCCCTAAATCAAACAGCCGTGAAGGCCCCCCTGAAAGCCTGGGATTTGATTGTCAGCTGAATGAAGACCAGAAACGATGCATTCACTGCTCCCCTCCTTGGCTTAGAGATCCTGCCCCGTAGACAAGCGAAGAGTTCCATAACCCAGCAATGCAGGCAACCAAGAAGTAGCAAATCTGACTCACCGAGAACCCAAAGAGTGTAGCAGACCATCACAGTTATATTTACATTCATATAGCAGACGTTTTTATCCAAAGCGATGTATATTTGAGAAGGCAGAGCCAGACAGTCCTTGGAGCAACTGGGGTTAAGGGCCTTGCTCAGAGACCCAATGGTGACATCACTCAAGCTGGCCATGGGATTTGAACTGGTGACCTTCTGTTGACAGGAAAGCTTCTCGATTGTGATTTCCAAGTGATCCCTGGAGACTAAGTCTGGTATACCTGTGGCACTGAGGGTCCTCATACAGATTAAGTGACAAATTAAGGAGGACAGCTGTGAAGGAGAGTAGCAGCCGATTGCATGATGACCATAGGAAGACACGGGATTCTGTGGTCATTGGCGCCTTCAACCACAGAGCCACATTCCCAAGCCTCTTCTGGAACCGCACAATCAGAGGGTTTAGCCTGCTCCGTCGATGGTGTCCCAGGACCCGGTGTTTGATTTTGGAGATTCCCTCTTTCGTTCATTGAAATTTTATTTTGTCTTGGATGTTTAGCGAATCCATAGATTCTTCGGCAGCAAGGGTGACGTGGGGTATCAGGTTTATCAAATGCTATCAAGTGTAAACAGATCCTACTTATCCTGGGACCTTTCCTTCACAGAAGATTCATTACTGCTAACTTATTCTAATTCATTTTCAGCCACTGATTGATTGTGATCGTTTAAATTGGCAAACTGTGAAGCATCCGGCTGCTGTAACCCAATATCCATGGGATTTTTGGGTGAGTCCCACTCCGGATGATCTCCAGAACGCGCCTCTGGATTGTATCATCCTTGACGAGCTCATGAATATTCACAGGTTCCGTCGCAACACTGTTTAGTTACAGGAGTGGCTAATGTAGTTACCGAAAGCCAGAAGCTGAAAGATGTGAACTGGGGCTGGAGACGGATGGGGATGTGGGTGGTGGTGGGGGTCCTGATAAGCCCCGTAACCCAGTAATCTGATGCTGTTCCGGAGGTTAGTAGGGAGGCGCGGGCCGATGGGTGGGCACCGCTCGGGATGCTGCGCATGTGATGAATAGCTAACAGCTGAGGTTTCCGGGTCTCGGACGGTAGGCCTCTGCTACTATTCCATGGAATAGCTACAGGATATCAGGAAGCGAAAAGTGGTAATGATATGCATTTTATTTATTTAGCAGACACTTTTATGCAAAGCAACATGCGGCTGAGAAGGTAGAGTCAGCCAGTCCCTGCAGCAAAAGTGGGTTAAAGGGCCTTGCTCAGGGGCCAAACAGTGACATCACTATGTCAACCCTGGGATTTGACCCGATGACATTTCGATCACAGGCACAGCATCCTAACCGCCTAAACCACACAGCACCTACACCTATGTCTACAGAGAGAACTATGTGTCCCCCCCCCCCAACACAGGCCAACACTCCAAAACGAAACCCTACATTTTAGATTACCCAAAGCCTTTTGTGCTCAGCAACACGTACAGATGGAAAAGAAAAGAGTTTAAATTATGCATCATATAGCAAGGACAATCAGCATTTTCTTCTCCTTGGCTTTATGGCCGCGCCTTGGAGGGGAGAGTCTCCGGACTCTTCCTCTGCCCAGGTGCGCCGCGGCATGGGCTTCAAATTAAATGCGGACCGGAGGCCGCCGAGGTGATTATTTCGTAGCTCCCGGTGTCTCGGGCCGGCCTTCGACGGCACACCGAATGTGGGGCTTATTTACGGCTCAACAACAACTTTATCTCTCCGCGCGGCGGTAATTACTGCGCCGGGGAATGTAAATTTGCACGGGGCTACCTTGTTGGATGAGGTAGAGGGCCTTGTTTAAGTTTCGTCCCGAGTCTGTTTGGATAGATGAAGAGAAACGCTACACTATACACACCAAACAATTACAGCAGTTTCCCTGCATACATATCACATTTTCTATTTTCTATATATATTATTATGTACAGCTAATATTTTTTAAAATAGCTAGGTTGAATAGTTACATTGGTTACTATTTTTTAATGGAGTACTTTTCATTTTAGGCAAATTAACTACCAGAAATTTAACGAATTCGAAACATGTAGTGATTTATGTGCTCAGACACCGAGAAAAGTAGAAAAATCGCACAGCCCCTGTAGGACAGATACAGGTAGCGCCTCCGAAAATATGCATATTTATCTTCCAGATGGGAGGTCTACAGGAATGCTCAAGGAATTAGCGGACGCCCTAGGATTAACACGCTTCCCAGCATGCAACAGCGCGGCGCACGCCAAAATGAGCTCTGCTTTTCAAATCACGGGGATGGACTCCAATACCCCTCTCGGCCTTATGCAAACATACTTTCGCCCACGTAGATCTATTGGGATCAATCAGCAGCGATGCTCTCCCCACATAAACCTTGGCGAGGACTCCATGCCGAGGTCCTGTAGAAGGCCTCGAGAACTTCAGAAGAATGAGAGCGTGACTCAATAATTCAACACCAGGAGAAATCACACTGGGTGCACACTTGGGACACACCGGGGGTCTGTGATCGCCATGGAGTACTGAACTTTTAAATGCTTTGACAAATTAGAGGAACTTAAAATATATAATTTTACACACACACCCACACACACACAAGATAGTAATCATATCCTTGTGGGGACTCTCCATTCATTTCTATGGAGAAAACTCTGATCCTAACATGACAACCTTAACCTCAGCC
>JAODKL010000017.1:609444-629615 GCA_026780765.1 Petrocephalus schoutedeni
AATGGGAGAGAGAGGGATTGGGAGAGAGAGGGAATGGGAGAGAGAGGAATTGGGAGAGAGAGATGGGGGAATGGGAGGGAGAGGGATTGGGAGAGAGAGGGAATGGGAGAGAGAGGGATTGGGAGAGAGAGATGGGGGAATGGGAGGGAGAGGGATTGGGAGAGAGAGACAGAATAACAGACAGTGAGTGTGTATTAGAGAGAGAGTGATCTGTATGCTGTTTATTGGAGTGAGTGTCTATGTGTGAGCTGTTAGTGACTTAGCAGCAGGATACATAAAACCAAAGCAAGGTGGTGTGCAAATTTTTTACTTAGTAATAAAACAAGGTAGTAAGCGAGTGACAAAAGTGAGAATGAGACAACGTGAGAAAGAAAGAGAGAGAGAAGAGTGAGAGAGAGAGATTGTGAGAAATGAACTTAATGGAAGTGCTCACATTCTTGCCACCCCCACCCCACCCCACCCGAGGACAGCCGTAACGCGGCAAACAGCCCACACACACTTGCAGCCCCCACCCCGGACGGGACGGGGGGGCTTTGCTGCACCGCGAGCACCAGCGTGTGTGGCGGCGGCTGTGCGGGACTGGGGAGCGCCTTAGGAGGTGTGTGCTGAAGCAATGAGGCTTGACAGCATGTCTGCATAAACAGCCGGGGGGACTGAGACACATACTTAAGGACCATGTGTATTGGTGTCTCGCTCCGAGCTTTAGGCTGCCGTGCTTGTGACCGGGTGGTCGTTAGTTCGAGTCCCACCATCGGCAGGTTGGTTTGCGCAAGGCCCTTAACCCCCAATGGCTGCGGGGACTGCCTGACTCTGCTTTCCGAATTGAGCGTTTGCTTTCTCTGCTAAATGCGTAATGTAACCCCCGTACACGCTCGCGCGCAGTTACGGGGTGCGCTCCCGGCGCCAGGCGGTGCGTTCCCTCCTGCAGCCGAAGCGTGTTCACGTGCTGTATGGATTGTGGCGGCTGAGACGCCCCCAAAACGCACACCCCTGCCTTAATTATACATGATTAATGAGGCAAAATTAACACTAATATCCGTGTCGGCGTGACACTTTTGCTCGACGTAGTGCCAAAAATGATGTGTTATTTTAACACCATCCATCCTTTTTCTATCAGGGTCGCGGGGGTCTGGAGCCTATCCCGGAAGCTACGGGCACGAGGTGGGGAACAACCCAGGATGGGGGGCCAGCCCATCACAGGGGACACTCACACACCTACGGGCAATTTAGGAACTCCAATTAACCTCAGCATGTCTTTGGACTGTGGGGGGAAACCGGAGTGCCCGGAGGAAACCCCACAACGGCACAGGGAGAACAGGCAAACTCCACACAAATGGAACTGGGCAGGATTCGAACCCCAGTCCCAGAGGTGTGAGGCGCTAACCACCGCACCACCTTGCCGCCCCTGTTATTTTAAATATCCAGAATAATTCAGCTGAGTTAGTTACAGCTAACTTAAACTTTCTTTGATGACCGTGTGTCTGTGCGTCTGCCCTCGGGAGGCTGGATATAAACAGCTCTCAGGCATTTTATGCTAATATAACCTGTCGCGTTAAACTGTAGGTCTCCTGTATTTCAGACCTGTGGAATACCGAATGAAATCAAAGCATTGCAGAGCATTTTGTCATAATATTCCAAACCAAAGTGCAATAGCAAGGTAAAACAGGTCGGTAATAAAACTCACGGAAGAACAGCTTTAATCTGGCTTTGGTAAAAATAACGACCCTCAAATATATTAACGCTATATGTAATTCTTAATTAGTACAAAATATGTTAGTGATTCCTCTATATCGCCGACAATGAAATGCCAGTAATCTAGCTAAATGCAGTTCATTCTTTTTATGCCGCACAAACACGTATGTTTAATTCATAAGAATGTGACAAATATAATAATTTTGTGACATATCTCTGGTCTAATTTGCATCCTGTATTGTCTTCGTGTGATTTCTGGACAATATCGCTGTCAATTAGACAAGCGGCGTACGTTGCAGATCTTATTTAGATCTTCCTGGGTTTTTCATATTGCACAGTTGGATGCAATAAAGTGAATTATAACTCCATTAGTTTTGTGTTTTGCTGCTTTTTGCAGTTTCCTCGTCGCCAACTTATAGCCAGTAGGGGGAGCCCTACTGCCCCAGGAGACAGCGCAGCACAAGTCTCACTCAAAAGTAGTTCGTCTTTACTGGTTTCTTATTTTTTTTTTTAGATGGCGCACACGTACGGTGCCGCACGCAGATACTCTGTCATGAACCCTCCTGCCTTCAGGAGCACTCCAGCTTCTTCCTGCACAGGTTAATTAAACTGCTCTGCACTTCTGAGGTAATCTTGTGGAATCGAGTCACGGCTCCGAGGTGCACCCCTCAAAGGAACCTGGGGGAGGCGCTGTGCAGCGGCACCGTAGCCCTGCCAAGATAACACAATCTAATTTAATCTCTATAGTTTCTGAAAAATCAACACAGAAAGGCGTATATAGTTCACTACCTCCAGCTATTTGTAATCTTTTTACTCCCAAAATAATTGTAATTACACTAAATTCTGCATATAATTATGAGGATAGTTATGCCACATGGCAAAAAGGACATTTTAAAATTCATTCTTAATAACTTTGTAAAATATGAGGAATGGTGGTGATGTTGCTTTCTAACTTTAGGCATAGTGACAATAAAAGCAAAATCGTAGGAATGAGTCTGACAGGAAATGGGCCGTGAAACGCGATCCTGATTGGCTAATAGATGTTGTCCAGTGTTGTTATTGGTCACCTACAGATTCCATAGAGAGACATATCAGCTGGGGCAAACGCAGTCCCAGTGTCTCTCCCGGCAACCAGACCACTCTGTCACAAACAGGACCGGGGGTGTAGAGGGGTTAAATGGATACAGATGCAGCAATCAGGATGGCCTGGTGAGTCCTGTCGAAAACCGAGGAGTATTTGTGTAAGGCTATTAAACAGCCATTCTCAAATTGGCCACACCGAAAAGGATAAAACCCAGCTAAATTAAATTACTAACCCTAATAAAACCAATGTGCTCGACCCGACTCGACAGGAGTCTAATTCCCCAAAAATCAACGCGTAGTTAACCCTACTTAAACCCCAATAAGGTGACCCATCCAGAGGGATCTGCAGTTATGGGCCAGGAGGCCAGAGTAATGCAAGGGGTCACCCAAAAACCTACCACCTGCCAGCACACACTGCCTTCATTGAGAGACCCTGCTGAGGGATTAGAACATGACATACGTCCAACAATCACAGGAAGTTAATTAAGAGATTCCATTTCCGCCCTACGCTCCCGACAACTGATTTAAATTAACGGTAAAGACGGACCGGAGTTTCATCACATCCACACACGCTATGGTTGCCCTCCAGTAATTAACGCCGGTTCTTACAATCAGGCACAGTTTTGTAGCTGAACCCTTTTACAGGAAGTTGAGCCAACGAGTCGCTCTGGCCCCACCCACAACCTCAGAACTAGCAGGTTACCGATCTGCCAGTGGGGGGGGGGGGGGCACAGAACTCGGGTGCAACCAACAGCTCGGCCCCGTGTGTATTTTTAGTTTTCATGACTTTAAGAAGCTGAACGACATTAGGCACCGTTAACGAATGGGCTTCCTCGGAGCTTGGCACGGGGAGACTGGCAGGTGGCCGGGAGTGACTGCCACGAGTGACTGCCGTCCCAGCCAATAACGCGGCGGCAATTCTCCCTCCGCGGCGTTCTCTAAATGCCTTTGTTTTGGGCGCTGAGGGCGACACAGTGATGTCCAGGTCTCAGACACTCAGGCTCCAAGTTTCCTCATCTCTGCGGCCCTACTATGTTTATTGGGCCGGGATGCAGCACTGTAAAGATGCTTGTGTTTTTTTTTTTTTTTTTGATCAGATGGCATCTTTACTGCCTAGGAAATAAACGAAAATCGCGGAAATGGCCAGGAGCCCGTGCGGTTCCCCACACGTCCTACATGAGGTGTGTGCGCCATGCATGCCGTTCATCTCCCGAAACGCAGCTCAGGACGGTCTCGCCAAAATGAGGGCTACAGAGAGGATTTGGGAAGGGGGGGGTCCCATGACTGAGAGGAGTCACAGAGTCCTGGGCGAGTCAAAGAGGCTGCTTTGTGGTGAAAACTTTGAATGTGCCAGTCATTAATGGGGGAGATATACAGTAGACTTGGTATTTAAAGAGACTGATGTCTATGAGAACAGCTAGCGTACTGGCTGTCATTATCTATGAGAACAGCTAGAGTACTGGCTGTCATTACCTATGAGAACAGCTAGAGTACTGGCTGTCATTATCTATGAGAACAGCTAGAGTACTGGCTGTCATTACCTATGAGAACAGCTAGAGTACTAGCTGTCATTACCTATGAGAACAGCTAGAGTACTGGCTGTCATTATCTATGAGAACAGTTAGAGTATTGGCTGTCATTATCTATGAGAACAGTTAGAGTACTGGTTGTCATTATCTATGAGAACAGCTAGAGTACTGGCTGTCATTATCTATGAGAACAGTTAGAGTACTGGTTGTCATTATCTATGAGAACAGCTAGAGTACTGGTTGTCATTATGAGAACAGCTAGAGTACTGACTGTCATTATCTATGAGAACAGCTAGAGTATTGGCTGTCATTATGTATGAGTATAATGTAGAGTATTGGCTGTCATTATCTATGAAAACAGCTAGAGTACTGGCTGTCATTATCTATGAGAACAGCTAGAGTACTGGCTGTCATTACCTATGAGAACAGCTAGAGTACTGGCTGTCATTATCTATGAGAACAGCTAGAGTACTGGCTGTCATTATCTTTTCATTCACTATGACTTACAGACAAAACCTATTAGTACCCTTCCACTTTTAGAAAAAGAATTACAATTTTCCATGAAAGAAGCTGAAACTGACAAAAGTAATTAACATTCATCGTTACTTATTCCATATTCCACAGACACTTTGTCTTTGATTAATGACTTAACATATTATTGTAAATAATAAATGAAAATGGGAAAATGACAAAATAATTTGGGCCCCTAACCTAATATAATGTAGAACACTCTTTTGAGGCAATAATTGTAATAAAGCACTTTCTGTAGCTCTGTAGCTTTGATTCTGTGACTTTTACACTTCACAATCTGGCCCGCTGGTAATCTGGCCAATTTCTCTTAGGTTTGTTGGGTTCCTTCTTCCAACTGCAAGTTTCTGACTATCAGCACATCGACAGGTCCATCCAAAAGCGTACAAAGATGAACCAAGTCTTACCATATTTATTAGAAACATGGGAGCTTTGGTGGGCGGAGCTTGAACCTATAATGCTATAATGCGAAATGCTATAATCTGATGTCTATAACTAAAGGGATGTGTGACACTGTGTTCTTCCTTTAACACAATGTTATTTATAAAAGCTTCCCATCAGTGTTTTTATTGGCCAGCAGGGTCTCTTAAACGAAATAGTGTATGAATAAAGCTAGAATGATAAGTTTTTTGTGTTTGAAAGTAGTCTGTGGCCCGATGAAAGGCAGATGAGGACACGTAAGCAGGCAGACTGTAATCAGCGTCTTCGCCACTCGCGGTCCCTGCATGTTTCATGGCAGGAATTGGCCCGCAGGTGTCACGGTGCATCAGAAAAGGCGCATTTTCGGATGTTCACTCAGGGACGCCTGCCAAGCTAATGAAGAAAAGTTCTCAAAGAAGGACGGCGATTCGCACGCAGAGACGCGGCGAGGGTGACGGATTAGCTACCGGCGGATGGCAGGATCCCGGCCCAGTGTCCCCGGTGCCCTGACCGAAGCCCGCGGGCGACAGCGCTCTCCGCCCGGCCCGCGGAAGACGGGTAAAAGTCGCTCTGATTGTATCAATTAATACCAATAAAGACCTTAAACGAGGACACGGGCCAGAGCCGCGCTCGGCTAAGCGGCACAGCTTTGTTCCTGCGAGGCGCCAGCTGCCGCCCGCCGGGCCCAGAGGAGCGCGGGAGCAGCCGTCGGTTCTGCTCCGGCGCCGCACCAATCTGCGGGCCGCTGGGCCGGGCGGCGCCGGCGGATGGCGCACGCGGGCCAGCCCCATCCCCTGGCGCCGGCGGTATTAATGAAGCGACAGCGCGGCCCTGCTTCCGTATTCATTAGACATCTGGGCCAGCAGATGTGAAGTGCCGTCTCAAGACGAATAAAAAATGACTTCCCATCTGGAGTCCCTAAACTGGAAAGACAAGGGCAACTTGCCCCCCTACCCCCCCGCCCAGCTCTTGCTTTAACAGTTAGGGTGCTGTGGCAGAGACAGGGACACCCCACCCCCCACCACCACCAGGCTCCTGTCCCCCCAGAAAAGGCGAAATCGCCTAGCACTGCTATTGTTTTGTTTGTATTCTCAAACGTTTGTGTTTTTGAAACACTAGTTATTTAAATTTACTTAGTGACAGTACATTTTTGTTAACATACCTAAAGAGACGAAGCTGGATGGATGCTCTGTTATCGTTTGATATGAATTCTGAAACTTTGTTCATTTGGCTGTATTTTGTATCAGTGGTAAATCTTCCTCCCTGAACTGATTTGTAATCCTTAGTATGTCCAGAATGTTCCATGGATATGTAGGTGTCTATGAAATAACATGGATTGTAGGTTTTTCACGTGGCCCGATCCAAACTGGCTTTTTGTCTGCTTGTTAGTTCAGCTGCGTGTCTCTTTAAATGCAGTTAAAGGGGGCTTTATAACCAATGGACCTGGGAACTTCGCAGATACGAGGTTCATGCACCATTTTTCCTGCACAAAAGTTGGAGGAAACGACAAAGTTGAAATCTTCTGGCCCCGGAGTTGAAAAAGTAACTTGCCGTGTTTCCTCACTCCGTCCGCACCTGCGGCAGGTGGGGAGAAGCCCTTCAGATGCTAATGCCCCCCGAGCGAAGCGCGCCAGGCCCCAGGAGCGCACAGAGATGAGGCTTTACACACTACAGAGGACTTCACAGGCCCAGGATTAGCGGGAGATTACCCCCTCGTTTCCTCCCGATGCCGGGACGGCGCGGAGATCAGAGGCGTGGGATCTCACCTCCGCCAAACAAGCACCTGGGCAGGAGCGAGGAGTCGCGGCCTCTTTTCTCTTCTACCTCTCCTGTTCTGATTTTAATAAAGGCTCCAATTAGAAGCCTCATTTCCCCGCATCTGCTTTCCCCGCGATTTTATCCGCCGGGCCCACATGGCAGCCGGCTCTCGCACCAAGGTTGTCCTCTGGATTTTTGGCTGGGCTCCGGGTGGCTGTGAAGGTCAGTGGTGTAGAGAGCAGCACCTATTCGCCTGCAGCTTGCTCCCAGACCCAATTTTGAGGACCATTACCTGGAGGCCATTAACCCACCCCCAAGCCCCCAGGATGCCCCCACCACCCACACCCACCCCTCCAACATTCGTCTCCTAGACGTCCTGACAGCACCGTGTGGCCTGGACGTGTCGACGGCACGGGGGTGGGGTGGAGATGCAAAGGACGTTCTCTGCCTCTGTGAAATATTTAAGAAACCTCCCGTTGAGGCACTAAAAACTCACCGTAACTTTTATGAATTGCAGCCATTATCCTCAGATATCTGGACGGACAGTTACAGCCCTGTCCACGGGGGTTCATTCAGTAACATTCAGTTTATTTCCCAGGCAGCCTGAGTTTAATCTCACAAGCGGAATTATTACTGACTATTACTTACCGTCTGGCTGTGAGTAAACAGGATCGGCATTGAATAATGACAGGCCTTGCTCCTGTCACTACATGCGTGTCATGGTTCCTTCAAATGGAATGATTGACACACGAAGCGGCCAATAGGATTTGCCATGTGCTCTACGGGGCTTCCCACTGCCAGGCTTGGATTATTATGTCTCCAGCATTGTCCCTGTCAGCCGAACATGGGAAAGAGCCACCTCTCCCCAAATTCCCAGGGGATGTGATTAAAAACATTAGGCTGAGATCGGAAGTGAAAAATGAAACTGGTCGGCCTTCTAATAACACGGTTCAGGCACGTTGGGGGGGGGTGGGTGCAATTAGGTGCCCCTCTCTGTGTGACAGGCAGGTGCGTGCGCGGCCCGGGTGCTCGGACCCGGCGGCAATTGCCCCCCCTCCCCCGATTTAACTGCTGCCAGCCTCTCTTGGGGCCACAGGGGGCGCCTGCGCTCGCCCGTGTCGTCCTCTTTAGATGAAGAGTAATGACCGCGGTGCCAGGGCCGAGGCCCTCAAGACGCAGGGCGCCACGGCAACGGCGTCATGGCAACCCGCCGCGCCTGGAGAGGGCAACCGTCGATGCGTCCCGCTAATGGCTGGCGAAAGCTGAGTCAGCGGCCCGCCAGGGCCTGCCACCGCGGGGCGCCGTCCGGCATGGTGTCCACCTGACCCCCCCCTTCAAATTACGACGAATTGTCATGGCGGCAGAGAGAAGTAAAGGCGCTGATGGCGTTTATTATTAAACGGGCTAGCTGACACCGCTCACTGAGACTGCTAATCAAGCCGCCACTAAAAGCCAAAACATATTTAGGACCCGCCAGGCCGCTACTGTGTTCCGTGGCATGTGATCAGTCACTGCGCACCCCTGCGTGTTAAGAAACCCGTCTGCTTCTTGCATGGATCCGGGAGCAGACAAGGGAGGCGGTTAGCACGAGCCGACGCGGGAGGCTTGCCGGACACATCCGTCCGCGACGTTTCGGGGTAAGAGAAGGACAGACCAGGTGGTGGCGTCAGAGAGTCGAGGGCTTTCGGCGCTAAGACCAAAAAGGCAGCGATTTCTGAATTAAAAAAATGGCAGCCTCCTGCCTCCCTGAAATATCGATCGCATGAAATATAGACCCGAGCTCCGACATGTCTCACCCGCCCACTTGGAGCTCATTTCGGAGGGAGGGTGAGAATTTCCTCCGGGGGCCGAACAGGAAATATCGCTTTAAACACGACGATACGAGGGCCAGCGCATCACAAATTAATAAGGCCGGTTCAGCTGGCGAGGGACAGCGGGGGGGGGGTGGGGGTTAAACTGCAAAGCACCTTGAGTCAGAGCGAAACTTCGGACCGGGAGAAGATGCCGGCATCTGGACGGGCAGACCGCGGCTTCGCAGAGGGCCGGCCGCCATCCGCGCAGGATCGCGCCTGTCACATATTTCACAGCGGCGAGCTCTCATTAAAGACAGAGGCACACGCGGCGGTAATTGTTTTAATTTATTTGTTTATGACGGAGACAGAGGGGACGGGCACATGGCACTTGCCTTTTTTATTGAGAACATATGGAACACATTTATCACCATTTGCGCCGATCGGCCTAAATGATTTTATTAACTAATTTGTAACTTTACACTTTTTTAATCAAACACATGCTGTGTGCCGTAATGTTTTGATAATGCTCCCGGGCTTTGAGGAGTGAACGGCAGCAGCCAAAGGGAAATAAAGGAGGAAGGCGGGAGGAATAAAATGGAAATGAAGAAAGAGAAGGAAAATTGGGGGAGGGCTGGCTGGGGGGGGAGGCTAGGGCTGAGGGGTGGATTCACATAGCCCCCCCGTCGGTGGGCTTTGGGGGGCCGACCCCCACGTGCCACATAGTCACTCACGTCACGTCAGGCAGGAAAATGCTTTTTGTAAAACATGCCCCCCGCCCCCCAGGACATCTTCCATGGGGGAGGGGGCTTGTATCAATAAGTGGATAATATACAGATTGGGTAGATTAGTCATGGCTTTCAGTATCTGTGAAAAGTACCCGTCGATTATAAATACAATTTTAACATTTTTTTTGTAGATGCCATAATGTTATTATAGATAGTAATTATTATTATTATTATTATTGCTACTACTGCTACTACTACTACTAATAATAATAATCATCCATATTTTTATTTGATAATTATGGATTTATATTATATAATTATATACTGTCATAAAATGCTTATTATAATTATATAATAATAATGATAGTAATTATAACAACAATAATAATAAAGATAATAATCATCATCATTATCATAATTGTAACCGCTTGTGGTTATTATTACAGCATAATTTCATTTGTGCTGCCATGTGATGTTATTTTATACATTATAATTAATTGCAGTATATCCACAGAATACCACTATACATATAAAATGCCACAAGGCGTCAGTACCTTCTGTCACCTGACAGGGGGCGACACAGAAAGGCCTGCGCTAACACAGCACAGCAGGTAGGACGCCACTGCCTTGCCTCTCGCTGGCTCGTTCGTCAAATCTGTCATAATTAGCCGCTTTAATAAGTCCTTCTGTTAAGGTCAAGCAGCGCGATCGTAGCTTTTCAGGAGGCTTTATTTACAGGCGGGCCGCACGCCGTAATGAAATCCAGCAGGGGGCATTAGCAGTGACAGGGCTGCGCGTTAGCGACAGGCTAAGCGGCACGTCGGCATCACTGCCGCGCTCCCCAGTGATGCACTGACGCATCTCTGTGTGTGCGTGCACCATCGCGCTTTACCGGGGGAGGGGCACGGCCTATAACTAAGCTGCTGTGGGTTCGACCTGTGCCTCAGCGGCATGTGGGCGGAGTTTTTTTCCCTTCATCTAATCCATCTTCCTCCCTTAGACCAACCACACACAGTTCAGGCTGTGTGCATGAGTGCGTGCCTGTGATGGACAAACATTTCATTATGGCATTTCTTGTCTCTTGCCCAGTGCATCCTGGGATAGCACCCAGGTTCACCTCGACCCTGTACTGGATAACGGCTTATTGAAAAAATGAAAGAATTTGCAATACATTATCATGCCAACACGAGACAAAGACATACGGCCGGGATGTAACATCCATAAAGCACATGATGCAAAGACCTTTGCATCATTGATGAAATTCCTTAGACCTGCAGGACATTAATAAATGTCGGTGGTATGGTCCCTGATATGGCATCTTGTGAGTTTTTCACATTTCCGTGTATCTTTCATTTCTGTGCCTATGATCGGAAGGTCATTAGTTCAAATCCCATGCTTGGCAGAATGGCCACATCTACATGGCTCCAAACCCCCAGAAAAATGCTACAGGCGCTTCTGGATGCATCCTGTGCTCTGACCCGAAATTTTGCCCTAACTTTTATATAAGCAGAGCATGATGGGATATATTCGGTAAACAATATTAAGTGATTTATTGGTTCAGAAAGTCCCGCTTCAGGTTTAGCCCCATGCTGCTCCTTTCTCGTGGGTGAATTCCAGGCCCAGGTGTTTAGGAGCCCGGGATGAGAACGCGGGTTCGAGCGGCAGCCTAAAGCGGCAGCTTTGCCGTGACCGTCCCCCCCGATCCGCTCCGGGGCTCGTTCCAGAAGCGTGGGGTGACAGCAGGACAGAATACATGATTTCGATTTGTAACAGAGGCATCGACGCGGGAGCAGAGAGTGGCATTAAAAAATCATGGTCACCGTAGATTTGTCGTCCTGCGACAGGCCTGAGGCGGGGGGGGGGGGCATTGTGATGGGAGGAGAACAAACGAGAAGATGAAGGTTTCATGAAGACGCCTGGTAGCTCTTTAGGGTCTTAATGGGAGCTGTTCTGTCGTGTCACACTTCTGCCCGGGCTTGTTTGTGCCATCGAGGGTGGCACCTGGTGTCCCGTGTGCCCGTGTTGGCACTGGCGTGCCCGCGTGTCACCAGATGTCTCAGACTCTGAGGACACGCCAGTCTGCGGTTTATTTACTTGGTGGCCCCGAGGCCAATAGTGGGGATTGCTTCCCTGTCGCCAGGCACCAGAACTGTCCAAGGGCCATATCTCGAGGTTCCTAAACAGCACGGTGCGCGACCCCTGCTGTTACACCATTTTGAATGCAAAAAGTCATTCAAAATGGAGGTCCTGGGCATTTTTCTGAATAACAATAGTCAATAAAATTGAAAATAAACAGGACACCTCAACACATCCATCTTTTTGACAATCCAGACCAGGTGTATGGATTTAAAACTTGCCTGGAGATCTTAAAAGACCTTCTGGGGCTTCAGAACTGCCTTTCTGCAGACCTTTTTTTCAAGGTTATTTGGTTTTTTTTGAAAGTCTGATTCCTAAATATCACTGGAGCGAGTCAGGTCATATTGCTCCAGTGCCCCACCTACACTCCAAATATATTTCCATCTGGTCATGCTATCGCGACTGCTACATTTTTCCCCTACATGCTAATTTGACATTTAAGCTGAAACGATGTCCAAACTGCAGTGGACGACTCTGGTGTCGCTTGCCTATGTGGAGCACTCTGCACAGGCGTGTGCACTGGCGAGCGTTTCCCGGCGCTCACGCGTCAGCTCCCGTGTTTTTGTGGCCGTGCGCTGCTTAGCAATTTACCACAACAAAAGTTAGTTGATGCAGGACTATCTGCAAGGATGTCCCAGAAGCCCCGGCATGCCGTTCCCCCGACAACGGCTGGACATCCTGCGCCGACCAGGGACCCATGTGTTAATTAAAGGCCCATCTGCGAGGGGACGCCGTCTTCACACCCCGGGACACTGGGGACGCCATACAAAACACGTGCTTCTCTCAGAGCCGCTCCTGCTGCCTCTCAGAAGCAGACAGCCTCGGCGAAAACCTTCAGGGCCCGAAAAACAAATAATAAGAAAAAAACACAGAGGGAGCAGCCTACCGTCTTCTGCTGTTTTCTTTAATATTTCTGTGCTCGAATCTAGTTTCCCAGAAGGCAAAGGGCCGCTTGACCTGATACCACAACAAAGCTCGTAGAAACTCTCATTGTTAAGGCCGTTGTTTGAGCTAGATCTGAGCTAAAGAATAGCTTTTTGAAACCCTGTTATGGGGTTGGTGTTTTGCTGCTGTGGCTCGTTCTCTGGATAGGAGACTGGGCTTCAAATATCTCCATGGGCTACTCCCAGTGGAGCATGTTAATAAACAAAAAAAAAACCGGCAGCATTGAATATGAGCAAGTGCGCATTCAGGGGTCACTAATGATGCGCCTAATTGTTGCCTTTTATCGAGAACGTGAGGAGACCCAGAGATGCCAGATGAAGGGACGTTCAGAGGAAACGGCAAAGTGAGCACTTGTGTCGTACATCCCTGCTTGGATGGGCCGCTCTCGTCTGCGGCGTGAGATATATGGTACGGGCCTCGAGAGGAACTCTTCGGTCCAGTCTGATTATGCGGTTATGTCTAATTACATGAGAAACTATAGTTCTGGTGCCAAGCTGGAGTCAGATGTGAAGTTTTGGCGGTCGCTTTTAAAGGCATCGCGTCTTGGTCCCACCGCAGTAAATCATGTGGAATGAATGGTATTAATTCATACCAAGGCAGCTGCAGGGTGTGGAGAATAATTCGAGGCATACATCATTTCCTTAAAAACAGTCCACTTGTCTCAGGTAACCCGAGACGCCTCATTAAAACGAAAAAGGTGGGCTGGACGATCTCCGTGTTCCGCGTCCTGCCGCCACGTAGACGGAGGGCCCGGGGGACCGGTGTTTCAGCTGAGTGATTCCTAGAACTGATTTGAAATAATATTTTTTAAATATGGTCACTGGGAAAAAAAAAAAGAAAAGGCAGAGAGACAGATGACCTCCGTCTGAAGGTCGCTTCCATTGTTTCGTACTTTGACATCTGTTTCATATCGTTTTTTTTTTCCCTGCCTCTGTCTTCCGTCATGTAATGGTGGATTAATAGTTTCTCACATGATAGATGTTCAAACAAGAGAGAAGCTTGTGTGTTGCTACGGATACTGATCTCCTGGAAGGTTCAGAACATGCTGAAGTCCAGATGGAGTCATGACTGGCTTTTCCTTCTCTCTCTCTCTGTCGCTTTATGTACCCTAACCCTACGCCAAAGGTCCGCGTGGGGCCCGAGATGAGTGTCTCCACACATCCGCATTGTGTGCCTGTGTGTCAGGCCTCCTGAAATTCACACAAAAGGACTCTCTGCATTATCTCCCCGCAATCTATCTAATTTTTCTCAGTCTAACAGCTGAGCAGACAAATCGGTTCCTTTAACCCTTTCCTGCAATAATAGATGGGGCAGAAAAAAGCCAGTGACAGGTTCTGGATGACATTTAACTGCGGCGATTAGATTCTACCTGTCTACCTGTCTCTCGAATTGCCAGAAGCAGCCACTTCGTTCTTTTTTGACAGATGAACAGAAACCCTTCCTTCATTTTCGGTGAATAGTTATTTTTTGATCGGGGGGAAAAAAGGACAGCTTCACAGAAGGAAGATCAGGTACACTTGTGGTGCTAATTTAGATGTCTATCATCCCCGATACGTCGCATGTTTACTTCAACATGTCGACCGCTTTTAAATGAGCTGATTCTCCCCCGAGAGGCAGGCGGATTTCCACAGGGCGCTCGTTGATTCGGAATAATTTGTTTTGCTCTACAGAAGACGCGCACGTCTGACACCCCTCCGCAAATTAAAGGAACAATACGGCTCTCGTCGCAGCCGATATTGGAGACATGAAGTGTAGTCATACGAAATACTGCGGGCAAGCAGGTAAAGTGTGCAAAAAATAAAAGTGATATAAATAAATCTGGCATAAATAAATGCTTAACATTTGCCTCCTGCTAATCTACTAATGACAGAGGTGCTAAGAGAGGAGGCCAGTGTGTATAAAAGAAAGCTTACTATAAAGGCCACTATAGGTCAGGACAGGAGTAGCGCTGAAGGTGTGTTCATACACAGTTTCCGTTTTCCTCATGTGGTATTGATGGTAGCTCCGTGATTGGAGGATATATTCAGTATACATAGAGGTTGGCTAACTGACTAACAGGGGAGGTGGACAGGCACTACCGCAGGGTGGCTTAATTGAGGCCCCCCCAGCAGCAAGGGCCACAAATCAAAGCCACGTTTGTGGGGGGGGGTGCTGGGGAGGGGGTGTATGACACAAAGGAGCCCTGCGAAAGCCACCCTTTGGCCCCCGTCCTGGGCTTCTTCCCCATTGTTTAAAAAAGTAGCAAACCCCCCCGCCTCATTCGCATTCTGTACCAGCCAGCCGACGTGGCTGGCAAGCACCCCCTGTTCCCTCACGAGCCCCGCGCCGCTCTTCTATAATGCAGTGCTTTGCCGCGCCCCCAAAGTCCCACCACCCTCCAAATAAACAACCACTCCCCGCAAACCCGAAAGGCTCATTTAAGAGGCATACCTGGGCAGTGGTGCTGGCGGTGCTGGTTGTGTGTGTGTGGGGGGGGTGCCCGCTTCTGGCCAATCACGGGCCTCCTATTTGCATACCTGGAGCCCAGCTCCCTCCGTAGCCTCGCGCTCTTTAATATTTCACGAGGTGCGATGGGGAATGCGGCTAATTACCTTTGAAACGACTCTGGTTCTGGCCTGACCCAGGCTTGTAGGAGGCTACATCTCCATGTTATCCCCCTGCTATGCAAATGAGGCCCGGCCCGCTCGCTCTCGGCAGCGTTATTAAAAAATGATGACCCCCCGGCTAATTATTAGCGAGCGGGGCCGCCTCCGAGGGGACCCGCCATTGTTCGCCCGGCCGTCCCTACATTAAAGATGAATGTCGGTGGCAGAGGATGGCTGCCCTCCCCCAGTCCACGGGACCACTCAGTTTCCAACCGCTACCCGCTAACAGCCGCCGTGCTAATGTTAGTGGCAAAAAAACCTGGGCCGTCAGGGGTGAACTAGCATCTTCAAATAGTTTATTTGTGACAGAACTTAACTTGACTTTTAATGGGCAAAGGGCTAAATGTGGCAAAGCTAATATTTGCCTCCAGATTGGCAGGATCGCCAACAAAGAAAGCTACAAGACCATAATTCTGCAGGATGTACCATCTCACCTCCAGACTCAGGATTTGAAATAGCTGAATTTGATTAATTTGAATGAAATTAAAATAGTGGAGACATCCCTGCGATTCCTGCGTGCTCCTCGAGGTTGCGGCTGAGAGGAGTCGAGCCGGGCACTGAAGTGCATACGGTGAAGGGGGGAGACAGAGCCATGTAGCGCGACGGCCAACAGGGGGCGGCCAAACCCAAGGTCACAGAGGCCTTCGGATGCTAGCTGAGGCGTTTCACGCAGGAAGGCATGAAAACAAATACTGATTGGATTCCAGCCCCCCCCAAAGGCAGGCGAGGGCCACTCAAATGGGATAGTGAGGCAAGGAAGAAAAAAAAACAAAAACAATGTAAACCATGCGGGAGACCGCAGGTCGGAACGGACCGTGAAGATTTTTTTATATGCTCATTAATAATTAATTGGATGTGCTGGCATGAGATTTGAGTCCTTGGAAAGTGTTCGGCGGTGCGCCCTCATTTACGACTTTGGGTTTGTTTGTCATCCTGCTGGCTTCGGAGTTCCTGCAGGGGTCTCAGCTGAGGACTGGGAGATGGGGGGGTTGGGGGGGGGAACGATACGAGGTCTGTAATGATGTCCCCAGCCTTCTTGACTTGTTTTGAAACCACGAAGATGGACTGGCACTGAATCGGAATCTACCACCGGTGTTAACTTCAGACTAAGGAAGACGCGGAGGAGGAGGAGGAGGAGGAGGAGGACAAGAGGAAGAAAAGGAAGCCGGTGAATTCTGATTCAGAAAATACTATTTTTAGGAAGCCTCGCGTGGACCACATTCTCCATCGATCTTCTGAGTACTTACAGGGTCTCGGGCAGCACAGGGTACAAAGGACAGAACGGGGCTCCAGTTCATTATTTAGCAAACACTCGCACACATTCACACACTGCGGTCAGGTAGCAGTTCAGGTAACTGCCTGGTTTTGGATTGAGGAAGCAAACCACATAGCACACATAGGGTTTGTTAAGAAGATACAGCCAACAATCTCAACTTACTGTTCAAATTCTTTATCAATGACCAGTGCTATAGCTACATAAATTAGTATTCTGGAGCCAAATGAATAATAGACAAAGCTTTCTGTGCTCACCGGGTCAGCGCTGGGCTTATCTTGTCTACACTGTTCTCTATTCTCCTGGATAATGCCGTTATCGTTTACTTGATTTTCAGTTTAGGATACAGCAGTAGTAGTAAACCTAAGTAACATTATGTGCTGAGAAAAGAGCTCCGAGCCTCCTGCCTCCCTGCTCTTGACCCACACATGCTGCTAAAGAGGATCTCGCAGTGCGCTTTTAATTAGACGGCGGCCCTCATTAGAATACCGAAAACAGTCAAATGATTGACAGGCTGGCCTGCAGTCAAGTTGCAAGGAGATACAGGCGGCCTCTGCCGTCCGAGCTCAGCCAATCCGGATCGAGAGAAGCACCATCTAAAGCTCCGGGTGCCAGCAGGTCCACCCGTGGCTGCCCTCTACCGTGGAATTCCCTACGCTGGGGAAATTAATGTCAGGGTCTGGGGCGAGGAGGAGGAGGGGAGCCAAAGTGATGCCAAGGCATCTGAGATTTATTTTTTATTTTTTATTTTGTTTGCTTCTTGAAATCCTGCCGATTCCCAGCTCCGCACTCCGGCTCCCTGTCAAATCCCAGCAGTCTTTATGAATTCTCTAGATCTCATTACAGTCAATGAGGCAGCAAAGACTTTCGGATCAAAGGAGAGACTTTATCACTGGTAGAAGTGAGAGTGAGCCGGCGAAGCCAAAACCAAGCGGGCTGCTTCCAGGACGCGCAAATCGGGAGCGGCTGATGAATAACCTTCTGCAAATAAAGTTTCCTCCAACAACCCAAGCTCTTCCCAATAAATCTCCACGATCGCTATCTTAATACTCTTCGTTATTTGCGAATCAATGCAACATTACGAGGCGGGAGGTTCCAGGAGCCATAGAATCGTGAAATAAACTATGGGAATGTGACGCTAATGCATGACCTTGAATAAATCGCTAGGGTCTAGAGAGGAAGAAAAAAGAAAAAAGCATGCAACGGTAACGTGCTGCTCCTCCGTGTCACTCTAATGACTTGTTGTTTAGTCAGACCCACCAGCTTAGTTGTTGGCCGGGCAGTTGGTGCAACGTACATGCAGATGCTACCGGTCGCCCATTTGTGCAAGTGGCTGAACGCTTGATTACAGGCTTTCGCGGGAGTGCCGGGCCTCCGGCGGTTGTGTCGGAGTGAGAAAACAACAGGGAAGCCGCAAATAAATCTTCAAAGTAAGCACCTCTCTTCAAAACCCCCCACCTTGTCTTAAAGGCAGCCTGGAAGCCTTTTCAAGCCCCAGGTCCTCCTGGGACTCGGGGTACATCTACACAGGTTACAGCTTTTTCGATGGGGGTGGGGGTTCTCAGCGTGACGTGGTTAGGGCTGTACCTCACACGCGCATCCTATGTGAGAGCTAACCCACATTCTGGGATTTTATTTATTTTTCCATTTTATGAAGAGTCAGGAAGAGCCTCTGGAAAATCTGCAATGGGCTATGGAGAGCATGAGCTCTCACGCCTCCTGGACGGGTCTCCCGCTATGGGTCAGGTGCTCTGTGTATGTCTCTGCCAACAGCCAAGCCACACAGGCTGACATCATGCTCTACACCCTGATTCTGGGCCTTGTGCTACGTTTCAGGTTTAAGACCGTATAATGCTCTGAACACTTGGCCGGAGTAGGCAACTTGACACTGTTTCAGCTTCACTCTCTTCTACCCTTTTACATCATCTTCACGCAGTCCTTTTTGGTGTGAACACCTAGCATGAAGATATCTAACAAACAAAATATACAATATGCTTCCTGTTGGACGTCGTACGAGTTGATCTCATAATTGAATATTCATGCTCATTTGGCACATTGAGAGCATGTTTATGGGAAGGTTGTCTTCACACATCCTACACTCTCAGGAGCTTCCTGGGATCTTTTAGATTCTGGGAACCGCGGTTCAGTTCCTAAGACTGCTGGCTGACTCTCA
Organism: Petrocephalus schoutedeni; assembly: GCA_026780765.1. NCBI lineage: Eukaryota > Metazoa > Chordata > Actinopteri > Osteoglossiformes > Mormyridae > Petrocephalus > Petrocephalus schoutedeni. The sequence continues at coordinate 628,145 of JAODKL010000017.1, forward strand.
GCCCGTCTATCAGTCTCACCAAAGAGGCCAAGAGGGAACCCAGCCTACAGTCGCATTGTTGCGAAGAAGTCAACTGTAACCTTCCAGTTCTCACAAGATGCGTCGGAAAATAACGATCACACCAGCTGTAAATAAACCAGACTCCCGCCGTCTGCCAGACAGGTGGAGCAAATTCGTTTTCAAAAAAACAACAACGGAGCGGCCATTCCTCTGTGTTAGCGGCCGCTCGTATATCTTTGGCGCGGCTTTCGCGCGAGGGCATGTTCATGTCGAGCTAAGCTTTCTGCTGGACGAGGGAGAGGAAGACGGGAATCCTTGCCGACAATGTGGAAAAAGGAGGGGAAAAATAGAAAGAGAAGATGATCTCGGATTCTGCAAGTCTGTCACATTTGTCAGAGCTGAAGGAGGATATCGCTAGACAATACAAACACGCTTTTAACACGGCTCATACAAAGAGATTACCCCTATTAGAAGAAGGAGGCCAGGAGAAATATTTTTCGATATACGGCGAAATGTGTGCCGGTTATCGGCAATACATCATGTTGAAGTTTAAGTCCTTCATACATCTATGACCGTTGCTTAAAATATGCAGGTCTCTTTTTGGCCGTCCTCCTGTCAGGTATGAATAAGTGGGCTACGTCTCAGGCCTGCTGTTCGGAGCCAACACGACCACATGTGGGGAACCCAGCGACTTCCAGCTGGAGGTGTTTTGCACATTTTTGGAAGCGGCGACGTGCCGGCGTCGCGCGGGCCCTGCCAAGCGAAACGAGGGGGCGAGCTGTCAACGCGGCGTCAGGAAACCCGGGGTTAGCGAGCCCTCGCCGGCGGCGGGATGCCAGGCCAGGGCTCTGCATGCGGGGGGGAGGGGGGGGCTCGGAGCACCCGCACATGCGGCGGGGTCACGGCGCCGGGGTTATATCTGAGCACCGCGGCTGCCGGGCAGTGTCGAGAGAAGGCATTTTCCAAAGACCTTAGAATTCTGGTTGTGGTACTGATCCAAATTCAAAACTCTAGATGCGAGAGGTCCGGGCCCGTTCTGGCATCGTGAGGCGGGCTTTGGAACTTTGCGTCGGATAATGCCGGATCATCAGGGCCAGGTGCGCGAACACAAAGCGCAGGTGCTGGGGAGTGGGGGGGGGGGGGTTAGTGGGTTCCAGCGTAAGGCGACCCCTGCTGGCTACTTCAATCTCATCCTGTCCAATGAGCTGCCACGCCTCTGCCCCGCCCTCCTCTCTCTCTCTCCATGGCGACAGAAGGAGGAGGCTCACTGACGGACTCGCCTCCACCGCCCACCCCCACCCCCATCGACACACTCAGTCCTCCTTTTGTTTTCCCTCCACATTGTTCCACTTATTATCCGGGAGTGGGGTGGTGGGGTGGGGGGCATGAAAAATTCCAAAACCACCATAGATCAATAAATAAATGGATATTATTATTTATTAATCAGTCTAACAGAAATTCGACTTTGTGA